>CM077207.1:22500156-23700156 GCA_039654625.1 Rhinogobio ventralis
CCAAATTCAGTATCTCAGAAAATTAGAATATTGTGAAAAGGTTCAATATTGAAGACACCTGGTGCCACACTCTAATCAGCTAATTAACTCAAAACACCTGCAAAGGCCTTTAAATGGTCTCTCAGTCTAGTTCTGTAGGCTACACAATCATGGGGAAGACTGCTGACTTGACAGTTGTCCAAAAGACGACCATTGACACCTTGCACAAGGAGGCAAGACACAAAAGGTCATTGCAAAAGAGGCTGGCTGTTCACAGAGCTCTGTGTCCAAGCACATTAATAGAGAGGCGAAGGGAAGGAAAAGATGTGGTAGAAAAAAGTGTACAAGCAATAGGGATAACCACACCCTGGAGAGGATTGTAAAACAAAACCCATTCAAAAATGTGGGGGAGATTCACAAAGAGTGGACTGCAGCTGGAGTCAGTGCTTCAAGAACCACTACGCACAGACGTATGCAAGACATGGGTTTCAGCTGTCGCATTCCTTGTGTCAAGCCACTCTTGAACAACAGACAGCGTCAGAAGCGTCTCGCCTGGGCTAAAGACAAAAAGGACTGGACTGCTGCTGAGTGGTCCAAAGTTATGTTCTCTGATGAAAGTAAATTTTGCATTTCCTTTGGAAATCAGGGTCCCAGAGTCTTGAGGAAGAGAGGAGAGGCACACAATCCACGTTGCTTGAGGTCCAGTGTAAAGTTTCCACAGTCAGTGATGTTTTGGGGTGCCATGTCATCTGCTGGTGTTGGTCCACTGTGTTTTCTGAGGTCCAAGGTCAACGCAGCCGTATACCAGGAAGTTTTAGAGCACTTCATGCTTCCTGCTGCTGACCAACTTCATGGAGATGCAGATTTCATTTTCCAACAGGACTTGGCACCTTCACACAGTGCCAAAGCAACCAGTACCTGGTTTAAGGACCATGGTATCCCTGTTCTTAATTGGCCAGCAAACTCGCCTGACCTTAACCCCTTAAGAAAATCTATGGGGTATTGTGAAGAGGAAGATGCGATATTCCAGACCCAACAATGCAGAAGAGCTGAAGGCCACTATCAGAGCAACCTGGGCTCTCATAACACCTGAGCAGTGCCACAGACTGATCGACTCCATGCCACGTCGCATTGCTGCAGTAATTCAGGCAAAAGGAGCCCCAACTAAGTATTGAGTGCTGTACATGCTCATACTTTTCATGTTCATACTTTTCAGTTGGCCAAGATTTCTAAAAATCCTTTCTTTGTATTGGTCTTAAGTAATATTCTAATTTTCTGAGATACTGAATTTGGGATTTTCCTTAGTTGTCAGTTATAATCATCAAAATTAAAAGAAATAAACATTTGAAATATATCAGCCTGTGTGTAATGAATGAATATAATATGCAAGTTTCACTTTTTGAATGGAATTAGTGAAATAAATCAACTTTTTGATGATATTCTAATTATATGACCAGCACCTGTATGTGTTTCACATTCTTTCTAGGAAAAGAAAGAATCGCTACAACTTCTGAAAGTGACCAGCAGTGTTTTAGCAAATATTAATGTCACAAATCTGACAATATAATTTTAACATCAATGCAAACAAACAAAAAATGTAATGCCAATATTTAAATAACAAAAACTCTTTGCTTATCATGGTAATAGTTATATCAACCTAAAACTTAACATCAGGAACATCCAGGTAAACAAAGACACCTGAACTAGGGGTGGACGATTATTTTTGTTATTTTAATTTATCTTTGTTATTAAAAATAAGAACTAAAAACAGCAGTCTTCACATGAATTAAATATACACTGATACATAATAAAGCTACAAAGGTTATTCAGAGCACTGAGTGGTTTTCTCTTTTTCTTTTGTTGTTTAACAGACAGCGGCAGGTTTACTGTATTAGCAGGCTGTCACTTTAAGACCTAATGCACGGATCCTATTGACACGCATTCGGTTTCTTTCCCCAACTGATATCGTTCACTTAAAGCATAACCGACTGTGTTTACATGAATACTCGTCAAGACAGCCATTTTGACATAACTGTGTGTGTATTTGACAGTTCGAGTGTGTAACAAGGCACGAAACAGAACTGAAGGGATCACACGCTTTCAGAGAGGCGGCTTGTGCGCACATTTCGGTGTGTGTGTCAGGCAGCAGACAGAGCGAGACTGCAAGGAGTTGTTTTTCAATATGTACATTTGCGTACATTTGCGATATTTTGAAAATTGTGTGATCTAAATTAACGTTTAAGTGGTATTTCTAAATAAATTAGATTTTTGAACCAATGATTGTGAAAGTATAAGATTTCTTCAAAGATATGAATGCACAATGCAATGTTTTGAACATTGGACAGTCTGTGTTACAAGTGGACCGTTTTGAGTTTTGTGACTAGAGTTTTGAAAAATTACGTCAAGGTTCTGAAATTAGTGCCAAAGTGATTGTAAAAAACTGTAACATATGCATTCATTAATTTATATTCACTTGTTCATACACTCATTCATTTACTCTTCACTCATTTGAACCTACAATCATTTACTTTCTCCTTCATCACTCAACATTTGCATTTCCTCATTCATTCATTCATTCATTCATTGAATCACTCACACTCACTCACTCACACACTCACTCACTCACTCACTCACTCACTCACACACTCACTCACTCACTCACTCACACACTCACTCACTCACTCACTCACTCACACACTCACTCACACACTCACTCACTCACTCACTCACTCACACACTCACTCACTCACTCACACACTCACTCACTCACTCACTAACACACTCACTCACTCACTCACACACTCACTCACTCACTCACTCACTCACTCACTCACTCACATACTTTCATTCACTTACCCATTCAGTCACATTCATTTATTCACCCATTCATTTGCTACATTCCTGCATGCTTTATTATATTTTACTATATTCAATCAAATCTGACATAAAATCTTTGAAAACTCTGTATTTATTGATCAGGTGTGTTTACTGGCAAACAGGAGAGAGAACAATAACAAGAACAATGAGTGCTATACGTCTTTAATGTTTTCTTTTATGTGTGGGTAACAAGAACAGTGAGCTGCTCTGCTTTCAATCACCCTGCTATTATTGTCATTATATGTATTGATTTCCATACTTCTGTTGCTTGTACTTGTCTTACTGTCCTGCTTCATTTTTTCTTGCCTGCTTTCTCTTTTCTTTCAGATTTGTTTGTCCACTATTCCACCTGTTTCACTTTCATGCATTGCTGTAGCTATGTGTGACCTTTTGTAAGTGTCTTTTTATTTTCATGGTATTGACATTTGTTTTCTTACTGGTCCTGTTCATGATCAGCTTGACTGGATAGACGGCAGGTCTTCCTGGGCCGCTGACAGGGTCCTTGCATTCATGCAAGTGGGCACTTGTGCTGAGCCCATCTTAATTATGCTGAGTACTGTTGGCCCAGTCTCTTAGTGTTACCATTAACCATGACACACATAGAAAAATGTACACACACTCAGTTATAAGAAATTGTTTTGCCACTGTCTGTTGCATGTTTCAGTAGTTGTGCCTTAGGCTTTACGTTTTTTTCTATTGCACACACACACACACACACACACACACACACACACACACACACACACACACACACACACACATACACACACACACACACACACACACATTCTGTAGCCATTGGGTCTCATTCACTAACTCTATGCATTCATTTGCACATTAAATCTGCGTATACATTTATTGTCTCGTTTCCACCTAGTGGTACGGTTCAGTACAGTTCCAGTACAGTTGTAATTCCAAACCGTACCGTACCACTTTTTTGTCACCCTTCCGTTGGGGTACCTAGCACAGTAGTCCAGTCCTAAAGGGTGGAGCTAGACTCACTGCAGAACATTGATTGGTTGACAGAGAATCGTCACTTGCGCATGCTTTTTCGGCTGTGTTTTTCCTTGCAGCCTGCAGTCTTGGCTCAAACAAAGCATGTCTTCTTCTTGTAACAACAGCCACATGCCGAGAAGCAAGAACAAGATCTGCTGTCCTCCATTGTTGTTTACGGTGTCTCTTTCTTCTTCACATGAGAATGATGTCGACAGTTACACCACGCCTATCATAAGGGTATTGTTGGCGGTGGAAATGCAAGCCGGATCAGGGTTTACATTCCCGATTCTTACTGTACTGTACTGTACTGAACCATACCGCACCGCTTGGTGGAAACGAGGATGAGGATGACCACATCCAATTTCAATTATAGGCCAGTTAAATGATAATTAAACACTTTATTTCCACTATTAAATACCCATTAGGCATTTTATTTCCACTTATATCTTCTTCATTGTATTTAAAACAAACACCTCTCTGAGCTGATATGCGATGGGAAAAGGGAGAAGAATGAATTCGGAAAAAGGTAGAGTTGAACTTGGGTCGGTGGCGTCAAACACTAACACCACCCGCCTTACTCTACTTCTTTTTTCATTTTATTACACTGTCAATCAGACAATGATGGGCTAAGTTAGTCTAAATAGCCTCTGCCAACATGGCGGCATATTGGCGGTCTTTTTTATTTATGATTCCTTTGATGGTTAATATTATGTTAATATTATTGTCATATTAAAAGGGTTAAAAAAGAATTAAAAATTTTCCCATCATTTACTCACCCTCCTGACATTCAAAAAGTCTATGAATTTCATTCTTCTGTGAAACACAAAAGAAGATATTTTGAGAAATGTCTCAGTGTTGTTTCCATACAATGGAAGTTAATGGGCACTAAAACTGCTTGATTACCAACATTCTTCAAAATATCTTTTTTTTTCTGAAAGAAAGTAATACAAGTTTAGAACGACATAAGGGTTGAAAATGGCAGCTTTGTAGCACATCCAGTGAGATTTTTATCTCATCGCATTCCATCACTCAGGTTTTAAGCCATTTCTCTTCAAACAGTAGATCACAAGATTACACACTACACAAAATGCATCTGAGTTAAGAATGTCAAAGGTCTTCTGGCATTTGAAATATTCTCTGCTTTTGTGTAACCCAATCTCTCTCTCTCTTTCACTTTTCTCTCCACAGTCTGTGTGCTGTACACCCAAGGCATTGGCAACAAAGAGTGGCGAGAGGTGAGCGAACAATCTGGCTTAGTGGTGTCGACCCCTTGAAGGGCCTGGCAGACCCTTGGTCACATACATATTCATACATGTAAATGTGGGGTTGGAATATTCTCAGAATAATAATCTCAATTATTTTTGGCTTACTTATTTTTTCTGTGTCTATCAGTTATTCATATTTTTGCCTTGCCAGCTAATCAGAGGAAATATTAGCCTCTCTAAATCCCTATTAAGAGGGCTGGGTGAAATATGACAAGCCACTCAGGGGATGTAATAACATTCTCACCCACGCTTATATCAAGACACCTCCAGCCCACTTTTCAAGTTGGCTAATTAAACCTTAAGTCCCTTTTACATGACTAGTGTCAGCTTCAACGCACCTCTCAACGCTGTCATGTGCCTTTTTGACCTCCTTATGAAAGATGTTGAAGGTAGCAAAGGGTAGGCAGTAAACGCAATAAATATTGAAAACTTTGGGATATATTAGGCATTTGCATTTAGAACATAAAAATAAAGTCCTGCTGATTGCTCCAATAATGAAAAGAAAGCTCAGGAATTAAAAAACAGGACTTATCACGAAATGTTCATATACACTTTGTCACAAAATGAGCAAATTAGCAAAATTTGCAAAGGGCAAAAAGATTCATTGTGTAGACATTAATAAAGCACAGCTCACACAGAAGTCACTTTCTTGGCAAGGTTCCGATTATGAATCCTATTGAAATGACTGGATTACACCTGGAAAAATTTGCCAAACAACAGTAAATGTGACTGTGCCTTTAGAACTAGAACGAGTTTAATCTTGTTTTGATTTTAATCTTGTTTTGTTTTAATCTTGTTTAATCTTGTTTTGATTTGATAACATGCGTATTTGGCACAAAAATTTGATAAAATATTTTAGCTTGCCGTAACTAGTAAAATGTATATTCATTATAAAAATGACCATGTTTTACCTCAAGATTGTGAGAACCTTGGTTTTCGAAGAACAAAAAAAAATCCTGTTGTTAAGAGGGGTATCAAATAAGAAATATGTTGATGTAAATCATTTCAATTGACCTTCCTTTGTTTTTCAGTTTGGGCGGACGGAAGTTATCGATAACACTTTGAACCCAGATTTTGTGCGCAAATTCATATTGGACTACTTCTTTGAAGAAAGACAGAACATAAGGTTTGATCTGTAAGTATCAATAGATATTCCTTTAGCTTTGGCTGCATTTACAGTATGGCTTAAAGTGATGTCAGGCCTAGTAAAATTTACATGTTCACCCTTTACTCAAATATTATTAAAAATGTTATGGCATATTGTGTGGTTGTGCTTGAAGTCAATTGTTTTATTTGTGCAAAATTGTGTGGACATAATTATTTTGGCCAGGCTGTCATACAAAGAAAGTATGAATATAGTATTATGTTGTAGTCAATGCATGGTTTTTCCTGTGAGCATTTTGTTTTTCTCTGCATTTTTTTTAAAAACCTGTAGCTAAAGTTAATTCATTTTATCAGATGAAGACCTTAATCAAGTTTAGTTTTTTATTCTTCTCTCATATTTAAAATATTTAAGAAATAAAAAATCTTTTCTGATTAAACTCATATTTTGATGGTCGAACTTTCAAGGCCAGATTTACTAAACAGGGCAAATTAGCGTGAGAGCGCAATTCCAAAAGAGCGCCGATGGGCGCAGTTCTGTGTGTGATTTACTGACGACGCGCAAATGAAAGAACACAGACGCAGCCGGATCATTTCCATAATGACCAATGCAATCTACCAGTTAGCGTCTGGTTTAAGACGTGCTTTTTTGGGGCAGTAAATAATGGTGCAAACACCAGTAAATTGACGAGCGCAAACCTTAGTAAATCACCTTGCGCGATTTATTTAAATACTTTCCTCCCATAAATTTTGCGTCTGAAAGGGAAACTTCTACAAATGTATATGCAATAAGGTCAGTCGCAAAAATAACTGTGTCCACCCCTTTCAGCGCTAATTTTTCACTGCGTGTCTTTAGTAAATCCTGACAGTAGTTTTTTAACGCCAAAAGAGGGTTTGCACTGGCTTATAAAAAACAAATATCCATTCCAGACATCACTTTTGGCCACTACTGTACACTATCCTTTAATTTCACCACTTTTAAAAAGCAAACTGCTCTGTTTGAATTTGGAATTACCTCTCATTGAAATATTTTTTTTGATATCCCAAGAAACATATGTTACTTTTTTACTGTGTCTATTTTCAAATAAGAGCAGGGGGAAAGTGTTACGTTTATGTTGAAACAATTTGTGGATTACTTGCTTAGTATACTTGCTTAGTACTTATTATGGAAGTACTATTTAAAATGTACTTTACATAAAACATAATGATTTAAAATGTACTTTTTATTATTAAAGTGCACTTTTTAAAAATGTACTTGTGTGTTATTTACACTTAACACACTTATGCAAGAAACACAGTCATGAAAGTGTACTCTCTTTGGATACACCTAGGTGGTTAAACCCTAAACCTATTTTTTAAAACTTTAAATTATTTATTTTTCTAAATTAGATATCAACAATCTTAGTATTCTTCAACCTATTCAACAATATAACAAGAAAAAAAAAGACAATTATAAAAGTGTCTGATTTAATTTTTTTTTTTTTTTTTTTGTCAAAAGTGTATAGGGTCACTAGCGACCCGAGGTATGTAATAGTGCAAGTATATTTTTTTCTGTGGATCTCTGATGGCTCAATAAGTGCAATTCACCTTTATTCCTCAAGGTGGCAATGTCTGACACACATGTGGTGATACACACTACAGGCATATAGCAAAAAAATACACAAGTATCAATAGCAAAACTTGAAATGGCTCATTGATTTACTGCAGAGCAAGTACTGAACACAATCAAATACTAGTGTCACTGTCACTTGATGGTGGATCTGGTGCAGAAGCTGTCAGCGGTCAAAATATTGATTTAGAAGATGGTGAAAGCAAAAGTTATGAGAACATGTTTGAGATTGTGAATATGATCCAGATGCTGAATGTACTGGGAAATGAGCTCTGATGATGACAGTGATAATGGTAAAAAGCATCTGCTCAAACGAAACCCTTCCAAGCTTCCAAAGCTAACAAAATATGCTTTATTTTATTATGTTGTAGTTGTTATTAAAATATCAGGAGAGTTGTATACTGTTGCGGCAGTTAGATATAATCCATCCATGTTAGATATAGAGCCAGGTCACTAAAGACCGGAATATGTTATGATTGGTAAAACATTCATGCATTTAAGGGTTAAAAAAAATATTCTATTAAGATTACATATCTCATGCATTCCCTGGGAATTAAAAAACAATGATGTTGCTAGCTGTCTGAGCTAAAGGAGGTGTTACTGTTGTTATATGCTGGTATTTTTATGTACTATTTTTGGCATCTTTTTATTTTATTTTTCTTGTGCTGTAAACTACTCACCAATCTTATGATTTTCATGCCTTTTGCATAACATTGCACCATTTCATGCTTATCATCTTCAGAAAGATCTTTCTTCCTTCCCATATTGCATGAGAACTGTGGCTTGCTTAATAATGTGGAACAACCTCTTTAAGTAGGGTTTCCATTTACCAAAGTAGACCTGACAAACTATTTAACAAACCATGGGCACCCTGATTGGTCTGCGGTAACAACATACACAACAAACTGCGATGCACTGTGTATTCTGACACCTTTCTATCAGAACCAGCATTAACTTCTTGAACAATTTGAGCTACAGTAGCTCATCCGTTTCATCGGACCACACAGGCCAGCCTTCGCTCCCCACGTGCATCACTGAGCCTTGGCCGCCCATGACCCTGTCGCCGGTTCACCACTGTTCCTTCCTTGGACCACTTTTGATAGATACTGAACACTGCAGACCAGGAACACCCCACCCGACCCAGTCGTCTAGCCATCATAATTTGGCCCTTGTCAAACTCGCTCAAATCCTTGCGCTTGCCCATTTTTCCTGCTTCTAACACATGACAAAATGTTCACTTGCTAACTAATATATCCCACCCACTAACAGGTGCCGTGATGAAGGAATAATCGGTGTTATTCACTTCACCTATCAGTGGTCATAATTTTATGCCTGATCGGTGTATATAAACTGATATTCAAATGGCGGACTTGGTTCCATCTGGACTGTGGGACATAATTGCGCATTTTACTGTTTCTACAGCTTAAAGTGAGCAGCGCGTCAAAACAAAGGAGCAGTTCACACCACAAGCCCTCAGGGTCATTTATGTAATGATCTTTCGGCACTTCATTCTATAATATTTTTATCTAGAGCCAAACGTGCTTCATTTAAGCCCTTTCCATTCCGTGCGCGTTGCTTCTCTCTCTCTCGCTAAAGACTTGAAGCGCCCGATTAAGAGCTGCAGATGATGCAGTTATTTTAATAACAGTAGCAGAAACATGGTGAGCAGAAATAGATAGTTTTGGTAAAACATTGCAGAAAACAGGAATGCATTTGGGACAGGGCCTTTGGGCTTTAGACATCACTGCTTTGGCTCTCAGGGCCCAAGATTCTCATCTTTGATTATTAATATTATTATTTTTTTGAGTGTTTAGGAGTACTATGGCTGCCCCGATGGAAATTTAACTATTCCAAAAAAAGTAATGTCTGGACATCCGCTGGGAAAGAAATATAGAGTTCCTCTTGGAACTTTAATTGAATACCCATGATATGCCCCTTTTGATATGCCTGATCAAAAACATTTTCCTCTTTTAGGTAATCAAAAAAAGTTTTTCCTTAGTTAGGGCTAAGCTAAGTTTGCAAAACTGAAACGTTAAGTTGGCCATTTTTAGATTTGCTAATATAATGTGATATGTGTTATGTAATTTAAAAAACATTAATTAAAATATTTTCAGCATTAAATATGAATTGTGGTGGATGAAACTTGCGGGTGCCCTTTCTGTCATCCAATTTTTACTTTTTGTGTGTATTTAAAATGTCAACTAATTCAGATTTTTCATCAGCCCACATCTTCAATCACTAATTAGTTTTGAAAGAAAGTTTGGTGCAAATTAAGTAGGCTACATATTCATTTATTAATCCACATGAAACCTTTCTTATTGGTGTAAGTATGAAACTTCAACTTTGACAAGAATTTTAATTGTAAGATTTCAAATTCACACTATTATTAAGCATGACATCTCAGTACATCAAACACTGGAGTCACGCTTCAACAACAGATGTGTTAGCTACTGTCACAACTAAAACTCCTTCTCATGAGTCACACATACTGTACAGTCAAGAAAGCAGCCTGTGACCCTAACAGGAGAAACCAACATTCCACAATTGTGGAAATAAGAATTTAAGCTCACACGTTTGCTGATTTGCTGTATAAGCATTTAGGCATTCACTTTTTCCATGATGATGTACAATGTACTGGTTGATATTAGACTTTTTTCATTCCATTCAATACTGGATATTTAATTGTGCATGCTCACATTTTACATTTAAATTAAAAGTGAGAGTTATTTGACAGCAATGGTAATCTTAAAAACATGAATAATTCTGAATTTAATAACACTTGTTATATGTAATATTTACCCAATCCTAAAATAAATACCTATTTTTCATACTGTACATTATAATTTTGTGATGCATAAATTCACTTTTAAAATGATTAGTGTTTTATTTTTTTTTAGAAAAAAAATGGTATATAATTATATGAGCCATTTATTGATTAACAGTATTATGTTTGTATTATTTATATACTATTATTTATTAATATTTTGAATTAGCCTTTATTTTTATATATTTTTTTTTATTTTTTATTTAAGTTAAGTTTTAGTATTTTTGTTATGTGCTTGTCATTTTTATTAGTGTTTTTATATTTATATATTTAGCTTTATTTAATTTTTATTTATTTAGTTTAAGTTTCATTTTAGTACTTCAAATTAAACTTATTTTATTTCTGTTATATTTTTATTTTATTTCAGATATATTTTATTTTTATTTCAGCTTTATTTCAATTAACTTTTTTTTTTTTTCTTAAATTTTGTTTTAAATCAGCATCATTGGATCCCTAATAATAAATAATTTTGGATATGTGTCCAAATCTTGGATCTTTGCAAGAGGTGTAAATTTCACCTTTGTTCTTTTGTGATGCGTGTATACGCTAATATTTGTTATTGTTTTGTGCCTGTCTAAATGTGTTTGTGTGTGTGTATTTAAGCATTTATGAGTGTATTTTAGAACAGATATGAGTCATTCTGTATCCATTGGCCCAAGTGTGTGTGAGGAATTTGTTTTTAGGCTTCAGCATGAGTGTGTATGTCTGTAGGCAGAGAGTGTGTGTGTTGTCGCTGTGGATCGGTGTCCCCGCTCGACGGCCTGTCATACTAGGTCTGTAAATCTGCAGCAGACATGAGAGGGGTCACAAGGTCGTGTGGGCAGTGCCTCCGAGACGATAGCGAAACTAAAGCTGCGATGATGATGATGACATGGCACATCGCCATGACAACAAGGGGATTGAGCCCCACAAACGAATAGAAGAGGCAGACAGATAATAAATAGATATATGTGAGGTCCAGCTATATTTCACGATTCAGAGATCCTTCAATATTTGTTGCTTTTCTTGTCCTCTATCTTTTTTTTCTTTCTCTCTTTATGTCTTTATCTCTCCATTGCGCTGTGACAGTGCAGAAGAGAATGATTCATGATGTCTGTGCTTTAATGATGTTGTTCTTCCCCCGTAATGAGAAACAGGCAAGCGTGAACTCCCCTCATAAGACCGTAATCTAATTAAAGCTCAGCTCAAAGTCTCCCACCACTGATTTTGGAACCAACCTCTGTATTCCTTCTTTTCATTGCAATCCTTCCTGAACAAATCACTATTACTACTGCTCATACTTAAAGTTGTAAATTTAAACCCTCACACTGATTATTAAACGTTGGCACATCATTCACCCCGCAGCTACATGTATAATACTTCAAATTGTGTAGCAACATACTATCAACCATCTAGAAACACCCTAGCAACCACCCCTTACACCATAGCAACCACCTAGCAACACCTTAGCAACCACCCGGTACTAGTAATTGCATAACAATGCCTTAACTTTTTGGCAGCCACCCAGAACACAATGCTCTAGCAACCAGCACTCACTGGCTACTGCATAGCAACGCCTTAGCAATGACCCAGAACTCTCGTAGCCACCTAGAACACAACACTTTAGCAACCACACAGAACTCACTAGACACTGCATAGCAATGCCTTAGCCTTAGCAAACACTCAGAACTCTCTAGCAGCACTCAATAGCAACACCTTAGCAACCACCCAGAACTCCATAGCAGCCACCCAAAACACACTAACAACCACCTCTAACACTCTAACCCAGAACACAACGCTCTAGCAGCCACGCAACACTCACTAGCAACTGCATAGCAACACCTTAGCAACCACCCAGAATTCTCTAGCTACCACCCAGAACACAACACTCTAGCAACCACCCAGCACTCACTGGCAACTGCATAGCAACTAAGTAGCTACCTGAATACCCAACCATCTCGAAAACACTGTGGCAACCGCATTGCAAATAGTTTAAAATAATTAAAAACAGCCTAGTAACAACATACCAACGCCCCTGTAACCACCCACACCGCCTTAACATCACAACATCAAGTGTTGTATTAGCAGCACCACTTTGTTCAATATTTTTTTTCTATAGAAGATCCCAAAATACAACCAACCTGTTGCTCTGTTTTCATTTAGATCTTACTTCATCTGAGCAAATTCTAGCATTAGCAATGCAGTTTGTGATAAATGTGTCATGTTTCAGTGCTGACTGTTTGAATTCTACGTGCATGTTTGTTTGTGTACGTCAGACTGACAGATTCCCATCAGTGCATGGGGTGCTATAAATAGTGTTCGGAGAGAGAAGCATAATGCGGTTTAGTCAGAGTGTGTAAATAGGAAGCTGTGTGTGTCGTTCCCTTCAGGGTCTGTTATGTGTGTGGGCAGACAGAACACTACGCTACAATCGGCTGTGATGGCTATGCTGAGCGTCTCTACGTATGCACACATCATTTATTTTCTGGG
Source organism: Rhinogobio ventralis (assembly GCA_039654625.1). Taxonomy (NCBI): domain Eukaryota; kingdom Metazoa; phylum Chordata; class Actinopteri; order Cypriniformes; family Gobionidae; genus Rhinogobio; species Rhinogobio ventralis. The sequence continues at coordinate 22,513,277 of CM077207.1, forward strand.
TCTTGTTTCTCAGTGGAGGAGAACACGTGTGGCTGTTTGTATTTTGCCATTTTCAGGTCTTTATAGCAGAATTCATTAGTGGTCTTGTATCTAATGAGTGTGAAATGGGACTGGTCAATAGGATTTAAGACCTCTTTAATATATCAATTGTTTCTCCTAAATAGCAGAATGAAGAAGTAGAATAAAAGGGGAGCTAATAGAGACTTTTGCTTAATGGTGTGGTCATGTTTACGATATATTGAGGTAAAAGTTCCATTGTCTATTGTAAATAGTGTAGCAATGTATGAAGCACAGTCACTTTTAAACCAAGTGGCTTTCTGTAAAGCCATGTGACCAACTTGAACACGTTGCAAAATCGGTGTGGGAAAATCGTTCTCATTCCCTCATACGAAAATTCAAGATCTTGAGGATTCCTATTGAAATGACTGGATTTCGTCCACAAAAATTTGCAGAACAACGGTAAATGTGACCTCACCTTAAGTGTCCTGCTTCTCATATATTTATTCTGGTAGAAAGACCCCAGTAGTGCTACATTAGCCACTTTTTCATTCTGTTTGTTTGAAAAAAAATCCATGAAAATTATTTTTTCCTCCCATGATTTGTACTTGCAATTAAATAACTCATGTCAAACTCTGACTCACATTTGCCTTGAGTGGTGTGATATCTAGAAGAACACTGGAAAGAGTTTCGTCTTAATAGCCTTGGAATTGAGTCTAGAGATATGAACTTAGCGTCAGGTCACACATTTTGTTTATTTGTTTAATGAATGAGGCTTTGCATTTGACTTCTGGGAACAAAAAGCCTTTCAATGTCAATTTGGACAGTCTGAGATGGAAATTTCCAGGCACTGTTGATGAGTGATTAAATGATGGTGAGAGAAAAAAATTAAAAATTAAAATTGTGCACTAATTTGAGAAAAGACAAGAACATAAATAATTGTTCAAGCATTCATCTCTTTATTATAACTTGGATTATTTGGTTTTAAATAACCAGCCTTCTTCCAAGTCTCATACTGTAACTGCTTGACTTGAGACTTGAGATTTGTATGAATAAATGGATCTATGTCAGGGAGATTTCCTGTGCATTTCCAGCAATACAATAGACCATGAAGGTCAAGGAGCTGGAATTCTGAAGATCATTCCGAGTAGAAATTAGATCATGAATAATGACAAGAATGTGAGAACATTTCCAAGGCTTAAATCTACTTGAAGGTACAGAGAAGGTTATTTTTGAAAAGATGATAAAACATGGAAGAAAAACTGCATGCCTGGGATAAAGAATCATTACAAGGTACACCAATATACCTTAGTCAAGTTAGAAGTCATATGCAAATTGACACATATGAAAACAAGAATTTGGGACTAAAACAAGGAAGCGGAAAATAGTTTACAATTTTGGCACCTAAACGTCTGCTGCTAGTGCTCAATTTAGGCACTTCACATTGCCCAAAGGCTTACGAGAGCCTCAGTTAGGAAGAAGATTCTGAGTTAAGAGCATACTTATTTTTTGATGAGTTTCTGGGCCTCAGTTTGGCATATTCCTAAAGTAGCACATCAAACTGAGAAAAACATTACGCTAAAGTGGTGGCAGCTTCACACTTTGGGGATGTTCCTCTGAGGCAGGGTCTTGGAAAACTCCAGGATAAAAAAAAAAATACATGATGCTAAGTACGGGAATCTCCTGAGGCAAAGACCTGCTGCATGTATGCAAGAGGACAGGGAGTTCAGTACATCCACCTACAGGACAGTTACCCCAAACATACTGGGACATGCAAAATAACCACTGTAATGGCGTAAAGCCACAAATGTAGATGTTCTGGAGTGCTTCACTTAAAGATCAGATGTCACTCCAGGTAATTATTTGTGAGTCCAACTTGAGCCTGAACAGATTTGCCAAAAAAACTGATTGGTCACAGTCAAGAACAGTTACCAAAAGAGGGTTCTACAAAGTGTTAAATATGCGAAGCAGTAATTGCAATGAATACAATTTTATGGTGTAAAAATCTCAGACTGAAATATAATATTAAATGGGAAAAAGTGCAGGATGGTGGATGTTATGCTATTTTTCTCACCCATATAGCCTTGATTATGTCAGGCATAAATTTCAGCAAAGTTAGCTAAAAAAAAAAGTGCAGTTCTATAAAGCAATTAAATTACAGAAAATAATGGTCAATATACTCTGTAGGCGAAAAAAAAGTCAACTAGTTTGCACCTCTGACGAGACTCTCTCATCCATGATGAGTTTACCACCTTCCAGAAGCTCCCTTGAGGGTGTAGACTTGTTCTCTAGATAAAGAGCAAATCTCAATTTCCTCAGGTCTGGTTGTGTGTACTTGAGTTTGAAAGCAGGCTAGTTGTTTGTGTGTGTGTTAAGGGTTAAGCCTGTGTCAATGTATGGTTTTGTTCCACTCTGGGGTCATGCAGTATTCATGAATGTGAAGATGTATAGCTGAATAGAACATCAGTCCCTTTTGGGACTTCTTATGTAACATTCACCTCATTCATACATTTAAAACACTCGGACACACAAAGTATATGCCAGTGAAAGTTATGTGAAGGGGAATTTAAAGAATGGTTTTGAAATTTGTTGAAAATGTAAGGGAAAGCCAATTATTATGCTTAACACACCGCTGGGTTTATATCTGATTTGGCTGCCCCAGTTATGACAAAGAGATTAAAACTCTAATTTTTACATCATGCATAAATATCAGACCAAATCATTTCAAAGCCATGTGACATTGCAGTCTTTTGCATTAAAATATTTTGAAATTTTTGGATTACCATATACCCTTGTAAGCTGCCTACACATACATCATTTTCAAAAGGTAGGCAGCAGTACCAGAATGCATTGTGATGAGGTGGTGAGAAGAAATATTCATCCAATATGGTGGGCAAAGTCAGAAGATATGTTGGTTATATGCTTGAATGTGTGGAATGAGTTGGTTCAAAGAACTACAGCTAAAACAAATGTATTAGTGCATTCTGGGTCAACAGGTAATATGATATGACACAAGCAATAAATACAGAATTGATGACTATACAAATAAAAAAGTTATTCTGGTTGTGTGTCCTTTCTCAATATGTCCTTCTCTTTTGTTTTTCAGGTATGATGTCGACTCCAAGAGCTCCAACCTCTCAAAACATGTAAGTCTCAGAAACTGCTCTGTGTTTCCTCTCAGACTCTATACACACTTACTGTGTTGATCTTCCCTGCTGAAAAATCCAGCATAAACCAGCATGAATTCCATGTTGGTCCAGGCTGGTTTATGCTGGTGTTATAGTGCTGGTCTAGCTTGAGGACCAGCATAGTGTGTAGATTTTCCCCTACGCACCTGACTTAAGTTTACCTGAGGCATCTCCAGTCGACACCCAATATTTATACTCTAGCGTGCGTCTACAGTCGACAACCTGCTTCGAGTTGGGCGGCGCCTTGCCCTTTTGAACACTATCACTCAGGAATAAGATCTTTAGTGCTCCACTACACACTATCACTTGAGAATAGATTTAATATCTCTAGTGTCTAACCTGCTGCACAGCAATGAACCAGACACAGAGAATCTCACCAGCAAAGAAGAATACAGCAGTTTATATAGGATAGACATACATACACAGTAAAAATAACATGATTACTCATGACCATCTCTTCATTTTCCTATAATATGATTGGTTCAATCTGAGCAGAACAGCACCCACCCACTCCCTCTGTTACTGGCAAAGCAAATTTAAATATCAAAATCATTAGAATCATCAAAAAAATCATGGGGTGGTTTATTAGTTCATTTGATTACAGGTGTAGCTGATTCACCAGCACTCCCACTTCCCATGCTGGGGACCAGCAAAACCATAATGCAAAACATACCTTGTCCTGATTTTTTCAGCAAGGTCCTCATGGCCATTATGAAGTTCAGCATGCCATCATACACACTCACCCCATAGTAAATCAATCTCATAGTGCTTGTAATCAGCAGGTCTGTTTATATGAGAATAAAGAGGCAAATGTGGTTTAATAGAGACGTGTGATTAGAAAAGCTTTCACAAAGAGAGTGGCATGATGGAAGCTGTGTTTTGGTGCTCAAGCAGGTCCCTGAGGTGTCATCTGACACAGTGATAAAGGTTTAGAGTTGAAAAATGCAAATACACTGCAGTGGTCCCATCTGTGCTTGTCATGGGATGTGACCATAATCATTCTATGCCTTGATTTCTTTCAGGCTTCAATCAATCATCCAATCAATCAACCCAAAAACTATCCATTATTATAACCAACCACCAACCCTCCATCTGGCATCAATAAATCAATCAATCAGCTAATACTCCCACCCATGAACTGTCAATTAAGCAAATAATTAAATATTATTAAGAAAAATAGTCCATCCATCCATCAAGCGTCAATCAATCAATCAATCAATAAAATCAACCCATCAACCCATCAACCCATCAACTCATCAATCAATCAATCAATCAATCAATCAATCAATCAATCAATCAATCAATCAACCCATCATCAATCAATCTATCAACCCATCAATCAATCAATACATCAATACATCAGTCAATCAATCAATCAATCATTCAACCCATCCAAGTAATAAAGAAATAACATTCCAATTAATTGTGGGTGGATGAGAGATAAATCATTGTGTTTGTTTGATAAAGACATTTTGCGAGCCCTGTGGGCGAATCATTCCGGTTGGAAGTCTTGGTTGGAAGTAAACGCCCACTGCTATGATTGGATAACAGTTTTGCATATTATAATGAGCTTCGGCTCCCTTACGCCTGAGGAATTGTTTTGAAAACTTCCAATGTGGAGAATTTAAAGAATTCAGTTTTCTTTATGGAACTTTCAAAGGTTCACCTATGACATCAGGCTACAAAACCATTTTGGTTCTAATTGAAACCTTTATTTTTATTTTTAATTTCCATTGTATATTTAAGACGAACTAACAATAGTAGGGGTCATTTACTGCTGGTTAATTCAACATTCATAGTGCAGGTGACTGTGGGCGTCCATCAGTGTGGCAAAGTGTAACTGCTTAATGAAACACATCACAACATTTACTAATCCAGACGCTTAACAACACCATTGATCTAAACCAGCCGCACATTTCTCTAGAAACCTGCCGTATACAGAGTTCCCAAGCATCTGTACTGCTATTGTTTCCTGACGCAATCATATGGACACACTGGCTGTAAAGAGACAGATAAACTGATCGCTCCACACATCATGCACAAGAGTAATTGAAAACACCCTCAGTGACTTCAGTGTGCACACAGGTTTCATCCCTGAAAATTACCACTTCCAAATTATCTCCTAAATCAGACACAGTGCCTTCTGGTGCTTTACTCCCTCCCTCAGTCACCCAGAAATCGATATCACCCTCTTCCCCCTTGACTTAGAAAGACAAACACAGCTTGTCCACTCCCAAAGGGAATTTGGTACTGCATAAAACTATTACAGGATGTGTTGACATGCGAAGAGCGACTACGCTCCATCGCCAGGTGAAAATTAAGAGAAGCGGCAGCAGGGAGAAAACCACACATGCAGGGAAAGAAACTGAGAGATAGATTAAGTTTATACACAATAAAGATAGATTATTCGTATTCATCTTCATGAATACAAATTGCAAGTTGAGTCGCCGGCAGTAATTAGAGGAGCGGTTGGACTCATGGGAATATCTGTGTCAGTGAAAATGTTGTGTTTCATAAATAACTGAGGATGAACTCAAAGAGAAATAACTAGTGTTTAAATGAGTGACAGTTGAAAATAAAAATAAAAGTTCACCCCAAAAAGCTTGCATGTTATTCCAAACCCGTATAAATTCTTTTCTCCCAAGGAACACAACAATCAGCATACAGTGCAAAGCATACAGTGACTGCATTAATGTCAAACATGGCACAGTACATGTTCACACCATTGAGATTGGAATTATCCAATAATCAGCTAATTGTGTCTTATTATTAAATCATCTTGCTTAACCTGTTGTCATTAAAATGGTGCACTTCTCTAGATTAGATTAATACATCAAGGGCAGGTGCTTCAAAGACTAAAGAATTAAATGAAATAATCTCTGGGGAGCCTTGGGTTTAGTGATCAGTCCCATTCTCTTCTCGATATACACAACTTGTTCAGTCAGTTTAACATGGGATATTTGATGTGCAAAATTTAACTGAATTTAATTTAAAATGCATATGTATGTGTAGAATTGTACAGTATGCCTCTGTGTTTCTCTGCAGTTGATTTTTTTCTTCTGAAAAAGTACCCTAACTGTCAGCCACTAGTTAGTATTACACTGAAATTATGTCTTTAAATATAAACACTCCCTAAGGCGAAGCAATTGGCCTCATTCATTGTTATTCTCTGGATGTCTTATTACATTTTATGATTCTCTCTCCATTGATGCACATTTTTATTAATATGAAATATAGTAAAAGAAAATCTGTCATGTTCACAGACAGCATATACACAGAGTATCACCTACCCTTTAATAAACTGTTGTTGTGAAGGTCAGTGGGGCAGAAACTTCACAGCTCTGCCAAGAAAATCATTTGAATTATAATGGCTTTTTTAAGCCATATATTGTGCTTGACTTCAGATCATTTATCAAATGGGTGACAACATGTCAACATGATGTGTGAACAGCTTCAGCCCTTGAAATAAAGTTGTTTTTGATTACATTATTGCTTTCATAGTTGCGCAATTAATCGATTAATCTAACATAAAATCTGTGTTGACATAATATGTGTGTGTATATATATTATATATATATATTTCCGTGTGTGCTTGTGTTTCTGTGTGTATATACATATACACACATATAAATATATACAGTTTGTATGTATAAATATATATGTATACATACAGTATACACAGAAATATATATAATATATATAAATAAAATTTAAACAGTATATATATACACACACAAATATATTGTGCAAACACAGACTTTTATGTTAGATGTGATGAATCGTGATTAATCAATTTTACAGCCCTATTTCTTAGTCTTTTTTGAAGCTTGACAGCCCTAGTTGTCATTCCCTTTCATTATATTAAAAAGAGTATCCAGAATATTTTTCAACTGGGGTTTGGGAAAGCCCCTCAATTATATCTAAGATAAATCTTAATGCTACACCATACAGTAACATTCTAGAGAATTATGTGCTTACAACTAAATGGCAGCAGTCTGGGTGGGTAATTATTATTATTATTTTTTTGCTCCAGCATGGCAATGCCCCTCTGGGCAAAGTTAGGTCTATAAAAAAGATTTACTGTGAACTTAAACTGGCCTACGCCAGTTCCAAACCTTAACTCCACTAAACACCTTAGGGATGAGAACCAGACTCCTTCGCCCAACAACAGTGCCTTTGTGTTTGAATGGGAGCAAATCCCCACAGTTATTTTCCAACATCTAGTGGAAAGCCTTCTCAGAAAGGATACATCAATTAGGGAGGGCTAAGTCTCTATAAATGCCTATAATTTTGAAATCAAATGCTCAACAAGCACACAGGGCTGTGGTGTTTTGGTGTATACACATAATTTTGGCCATATTGGCCATGTACACACTGCAGTTAAATTTGGTTGTCAGTTCACCTTTTAGTGCTTAATGCTGTTTTGTACATGAAGGCCCAGTTTCACAGACAGGGCTTAGAATAAACCAGGATTAGGCCTTAGTTCAATTAGGACATTTAAATTGCTTTTATAAACATGCCTTAGAAAAAAAAACATCACTGGTGTGCATCTTGAGACAAAACAATGACACTGACATATTTTAAGATACGTCAGAGCAAGTTGCTTTCAGTTAAAACAACTCAAGCAACACGTTCTCACACCCAACTCGTCACATATTGATGCTTGGTCAGGACACCTTTGCGTTAATTTTTTATGCACACGGTACCCCTTTTAGCGTCATTTTCGATGCGCAGGGTATTCCATTGTTTGCCCAATGCGTCAGATCAGGACACATTTAATTCTTTGCATTTGCAAAAATAGACATGATTTTATAAATATTAATAAGGCTACTTTTATATTTTAGAGCAACTAACCCCACTTCTACCCAAAACCTACTTACTTCTCAACAATATAAAACACTTAACAGGCAAATAAAAGTACAGTCACAGGTATTTATTGCAAAATCTAACCAAAAACAGTATACAAGTTTTAACTCTACTTTCCAAGTCTTCTGAAGTCATATAGTATCTTAATGTAAAGAACAGAGTTGATCTTAATGTTTTAATCACTGAAATGATGAACGCACGCACGCACTCAGTCAAATCTCATTCAAAAGATACACCCGACTCTTTAGCCTGACGTGATTGGTCACAAGACACATGAGAGCCAATGACATTTTACAATCAAAGCTGCCGTAATGACGCAATTGGCCACGAGACATATGAAAGCCAATGCAATTTCATTATTAAAGCTGATTTAACATTTCTTCGAGTGGCAATTTTTGAATGTGTGCATGATCTTTTGCGGATGGAGACTCTGATTGCGTTTGGCTTCGGAACACTTTCTATTATTTCTACTTTTTGAATAAACTGTGCCTGCAGTCGTATCTGCCTGTTATATCCTGTTATATGTTTTTTTATCATATAATGAATGGGTAGGTTTAGGGATGGGGGTGGGTTACATGTTCGAATGTGTCTTAGTAGCAGAAATAAAAATAAAATAATTGTAAATAAAATTATGGTGACTGATTAAATTGAGAATCACACATGTCATAATGGCAAAAATCATAACCCAATATATAATTTAATCATGATGATAACATTACCATGCCCAACGCGTCTGTGTATGACGCTAAAGGTTTCTCATTGAAATCAATGGAGTACCCTGTGCGTTAAAAAGTGATGCCGAAGGGTCCTGACCAAGCGTCAATATGTGATGAGTTGGGAGTGAGAACGTGTTGGCTCAAAAGTGCATTTTAGTCTGGGACTAGGCTTAAAATGCACTTATTTTCAAAAATTCTATGGAACCAAACTGAACAACTAGTTGTTAATGACATATTTTAGTGTGCATCAGGGATGTGTCTATTTTCTGTATGTGCGGTGCAAGAAATCACGGGGAAAATAGGTACCTTGTCTCATTTGTTTTGCCAAATCTTGCTAAAAAACACAGAACAAGAACAAGCCATAATAAATAAATCCAAATATCAAGTTCTGGCTTAAAACTCTAGATAGGGGTTAACTTAGGGTATAACTTAGATAATTTAGGGGATTCACTCCGTATTTAAATCCGGTTGTTACTCCTGAAACTTTATAGTGTGTACATGGACAAAGTGTATTATAGCTGTGTTCGAAATGATCAAACTGAAAAATTGTATCTTTGCACTGACCCAGTGATTACAGATAAAGCAGACGAAACCTCATACATACTATAAATAGACCATTTGAAATACTGACCTTTCATATTGCTATGTTAAAAATGCCACTCAGTCCCCTTTTATGTTCTCTCTCTTTGCAGGATTTCCTTGGCCAGGCCTTGTGTACGTTGGGAGAGGTGGTGGGTTCGCAGGGCAGTCGTATGGAGAAAGATCTTGGGTGAGAACCACTTTGTTTGGTTTATTTTACTTCATTCACAAAGAAGCCCACATCTTTCCATTCTGTAATAAATTCCATCGTCATGTATCACCTAACAATCTTATAAATGGTCTGCTCATTTGACTGAGTTATGAGGTGTTTCAATAAGTAAAGTAACTTCACTTTACATGTTAGTCAATCATTCTTTTCTGTGGCCTGTTGCATGAAGTCAGTTTCAGTTGCTAAGTTTGAGATTAGTTTTTAGCGGTGTTCATTGCCATAGTACACTACGATTCACGGGTAACCTGCTCCATAGCAGGCTTTATTCTGGGTAATGCACGATTTTCAAAGTAGTCACATTGCATGACTTTTCAAGAGGAAGAATCGCAGACAACTCTGTCTCGTCCGCAAACTACGTTTCACAACCAAACACACTCAAGATGTGACAAGGAAACAATGCGAGATCAAACCAGAGTTCTCGCGCGAGACTGGAATTGTTAATAAAAATGATCATAACAATGAAGCTTGCGATCCAAATTGTCTGTGCGCTGATTTGCAGCGAAAAGGAGAAAAAGAAAAAAAGATTATGCGGAGGAAATGATTGAGGACACACAGGGAGCAAGGATTGTGTTCTGCAAAGATAATTTTGCAATGTGCTGCTGTTGCGGCTGGTCAAGCAAATGTTTGTGTTTTGTTTCTGTTTGATATAATTGTAAATACGTCTATTAAAATACTGATATTCTGGTCTATAACTCCTCCCCGAACTTCCTGCTGCCCTGTATCTTGCTCTTTCATTGGCTGTAGGTCATCACTGATGTAATTTTCAGTCAGAACACATTTCATACAGCAGGATGTCGTTGTCAATTCTCTCAAATCGCGTCTTTGATAATTCACACTGCGTGATTGTCAATTGCGTGAACGAGCACCGATTTGCCTATAATTTCGCGCAAACTTGTCGGCGAGTCAAAATCGGGGCTAAAATCGTGCAGTGTGAACTCGGCATAACCAAACTAGACCAGTCAGCTGTGAGCAAAGTGACATATATCTGATGCAATAAAGCCACTCCCCCTCTTGCTCCAAATTAAAGCAGTTTATATTGATAACATTTTAGAGACATGATGCCACAAATTGCCTGTGTTTTGCTGCTAATTATGTATTATATTTTTATTACAGTATATTTATTATTATTATGTATAATTCATATAATGTATTCATATAATTATTTTTAACTTAAAATTAATATCTTAATTTAAATGTATATATAAAACTTTTTATCTAGCAATTCTGACTTTATAACACAATTCTGACTTTATATCATGCAATTCTGACTTTATACCTCGCATTTGTGACTATATCACACAATTCGGACTTTATATTACACAATTCTGAATTTATTTCTCGCAATTGCGACTTTATATCTCGCAATTCTGACTTTATAACTTGCCACTCGGAATTGCAAGTTTATATTACACAATTCTGACTTTATATCTCGTAGTTCTGACTTTATAACACAATTGCAACTTTATATCAACTTTATAATTCAGACTTTTTTTCTTGCAATTGTGACTTTATATCACACAATTCTGACTTTATAACTCGCATTTGTGACTTTATATTCACACAATTCTGACTTTAAATCATGCAATTCTTACTTTTTCTCACAATTCTGACTTTATAACATGCTATTGCGACTTTATATCTTGCAATTCTGACTTTATAATTCGCATTTGTGATTTTATATCACACAATTTTGACTTTATAACATGCTATTGCGACTTTATAACTGACAATTCTGACTTTATAATATCGCAATTCTAAGAAAAAAAGTCAAAATTGCGAGATGTTAACTTGCAATTGTGAGATAAAAAGTCACTATTATCTTTTTTTAATGTTTTATTCTGTGGCGGAAACAAGCTTACAATATTTTGAGCTCTTTGTGAACCCATATACGTTATTATTTAAATTCAGTTGATACACATGCATTGATATAGTCAGATATTTTTGTGCGTTGTGAGCCCGCTGAACATTATCTAAACCCGGTTGAATTTGTATGGTTTTGTCAACTCTAAACCTACTCTGAAACTCAGAGTTTGTTCAACTAACTTCATGCAATATGCCTCAGGTCTTCCTTCTTGGCTGGAAAAGGCTTAAGGCAAAAGGTGTATATAAAAATACAGTTTGAATGTTGCTGTCTATGTATAATGTATATGATGAAAGGAATACTAAGAAACCATCAGGGGATTATAACTAATCAAACTGTGACATTGTAAGAAGTTTGTGTGTTTAGTTGAAGGGTATAAAGTTCATATCGACTAATGAGCTGTTGTTCGCTATTGCTGCTCTTTAGTCTGACTCTGCTCATTAAAGTCTTTAGTCCATCTCATCTGCACAAACAAACCTTTGAGCTTCCTGTATCCATCCCATCGAGGTCGTATTGTCACTCAGCACCTGAGCTAAGATCAGTCAGCTAGCATTTTTCTTCCTGACTGAAAGTCCATTTAGGTTCTAATCTGAGTCTACATTATTGTACCTCGGCTCTTTCTCGTGAAGGGAGGTAAAGGCCTGCCTCACATACATTTTCTTCTGTGGCTCGGTTATCAAAGCAGGCTCATTAGATTGTCAGTGGGAGCTCAGTGTCTCGCTGCGTTTGGGGGTCCCTGCACTGTTGCTCCATTAGCTTAGCAGAACCTCATGCCAGCACACTCATTACATCCAGCTAAAGACATACCACTGCTGTTGAACAAGAAAATGAAAAACAAGGTGATGTGAGGTTTGTACATCCCTACTGTTTGGAGTACTTGTAGCTTTGGATGTATTTGCAACTAATAAAACACAAATGTCCACCTGTTGAAGCCATACAGGTGTAGAAACCAGAGAGAAAAAAGGGGACAGAAAATGACACACACACACAAAGCTGAGAAAATAGCGTTTTTGTCAGATATTTTGTAAATTTCCTACCGTAAATATATCAAAAATGTATTATTATTAGTAATATGCATTTCTAAGGACTTCATTTTGACAATTTTAAAGGTGATTTTCAAAATATTTAGATTTTTTGCACCCTCAGATTCCAAATAGTTGCATCTCAGCCAAATATTGTCATATCATGTAACAATACATCAACAGAAAGCTTATTTATTCAGTTTTCAGGTGATGTATAAATCTGTGTAAATGTATAAATTTAAAAAAATGTACCCGTATGACCTTATGGTTCAGAGACACATATATGCTACCGCTTGTTTCTGCTTCATTTTCGCCTGTGTTTCGATCCAGAGATTCAGTAGCCTACTCTTTCAGAAGATGTGTCATAGCGCCCTCTACCGTACAAGAGTAGAAAGCCGGAAAATTCCGTCAATGGTGGGGAAGCATTGTCTCACAAATTACGGCAAATTCAGTCAATGGCAGGGAAATAGTTAATGCCTAATTGTCCACATTTAGCATTTTAGAGCTGGGTGATAATATAGTTTACATGTCTTATGCATATTGCACAAAAATGGCTACAGCTGACTGAACTCTCCAACTCAAATCTGATTGGACGGCTGCTATGCAATGTCCCTTAGTCATGGTGCACAGGTTTCTAACAGTCCATGGGAAGTTATATAGCTGGTTTGGATAAAGTTTGCCAGGTTATTGGCGTCAAATGATTCTACTTTTTGTTTGAGGCTTTACCATCAGTGGGCAGTTCTGCAATGTCCACAAAATGTCATGCACTAAATTACAGTTTACTAGACATCTAATCACTTTATTTTAATTATATTATTTATATTATTAATTATTTTAATTCATTTTAATACATATCAATACAAATGGTCAGGGGAATGGTCTGGGGGATGAATGGATGGATGGATGGATTATATATATACCATTTTAATTAAAATGATTAATTGATTAATTGTATAACCAAATTAAATTATTAATTATATTTGTGATTTGTGTCAAAATGTAAATCAGATTAAATTATATTGTTCACCAAAAAAATATATACACTCACCTAAAGAATTATTAGGAACACCATACTAATACTGTGTTTGACCCCCTTTCGCCTTCAGAACTGCCTTAATTCTACGTGGCATTGATTCAACAAGGTGCTGAAAGCATTCTTTAGAAATGTTGGCCCATATTGATAGGATAGCATCTTGCAGTTGATGGAGATTTGTGGGATGCACATCCAGGGCACGAAGCTCCCGTTCCACCACATCCCAAAGATGCTCTATTGGGTTGAGATCTGGTGACTGTGGGGGCCATTTTAGTACAGTGAACTCATTGTCGTGTTCAAGAAACCAATTTGAAATGATTCGAGCTTTGTGACATGGTGCATTATCCTGCTGGAAGTAGCCATCAGAGGATGGGTACATGGTGGTCATAAAGGGATGGACATGGTCAGAAACAATGCTCAGGTAGGCCGTGGCATTTAAACAATGCCCAATTGGCACTAAGGGGCCTAAAGTGTGCCAAGAAAACATCCCCCACACCATTACATCACCACCACCAGCCTGCACAGTGGTAACAAGGCATGATGGATCCATGTTCTCATTCTGTTTATGCCAAATTCTGACTCTACCATCTGAATGTCTCAACAGAAATCGAGACTCATCAGACCAGGCAACATTTTTCCAGTCTTCAACTGTCCAATTTTGGTGAGCTCGTGCAAATTGTAGCCTCTTTTTCCTATTTGTAGTGGAGATGAGTGGTACCCGGTGGGGTCTTCTGCTGTTGTAGCCCATCTGCCTCAAGGTTGTGCGTGTTGTGGCTTCACAAATGCTTTGCTGCATACCTCGGTTGTAACGAGTGGTTATTTCAGTCAAAGTTGCTCTTCTATCAGCTTGAATCAGTCGGCCCATTCTCCTCTGACCTCTAGCATCAACAAGGCATTTTCGCCCACAGGACTGCCGCATACTGGATGTTTTTCCTTTTTCACACCATTCTTTGTAAACTCTAGAAATGGTTGTGCGTGAAAATCCCAGTAACTGAGCAGATTGTGAAATACTCAGACCGGCCCGTCTGGCGCCAACAACCATGCCACGCTCAAAATTACTGAAATCACCTTTCTTTCCCATTCTGACATTCAGTTTGGAGTTCAGGAGATTGTCTTGACCAGGACCATACCCCTAAATGCATTGAAGCAACTGCCATGTGATTGGTTGATTAGATAATTGCATTAATGAGAAATTGAACAGGTGTTCCTAATAATCCTTTAGGTGAGTGTATATATCAGAATGTATTAACCCTTTCAAACCACAAACCATTTTGAGGTATGAGGATGTTGGTAGATTCACTGAATGTAGTAATATAGTAATATAAGTGCAGTTTACCATTGTACATGAATTTCTGCAGAATTTTGCAATAGGTTCAAGTTGTTCACACAGATTCGCCATGTTGAGAAACAGCTTCTAGGTTTTAAGGTGAGTTCTTGTGAGTTGTGCTTCATACATCGCTACACTATTGAAAATAGACAATGCCTTTCTTGCCTGTGAAATTTCGCCAAAACCGCACCCTAAAGGAGCACATTAGTATATATATATATATATATATATTTATATATATAGTAATATATACCTCAGCAAACTTTAATTATAGTTGGACGTAGCTGTACTATGATGACAAGGGTTACAAAAGCTGTTTTGGAGCCATTAAAACATGGCGAAATCCCACACCTGCGCCCGAGGCCTGACGGGGGGACCTTTAACAACCCTAATGACTGTTAATTACAGCTAATTACACAGTTCAATCACCCCGCCAATCGCGTTTGGGAGACGCTGCATGAAAGGAAAAAAATTTGCTATTTCGAGCACTGTTGGTGGAGAGCTTGGGTTTGTGTTGTGGGAGATGCTCTATTTTGTTTCTAATCTGTGTTTGAATAGTCTTTTGAATGACTTCTGAGTTAGTCTGTACGTCAATCTAAATGAGTATAACACATTTGCACTTATACAATTGTACATGCATGTGTGTGAGAAGCAAGTGTTTGCAGAGAATAATATATTCATGTCTGACAGTGCAACCTGACAAATTACGAAAATGTCATAATAAACACCTTAAAGAAGGTTGGAAGTATATAGTGTCATCTGGGTTGTGCTCAAGCTAGCACACGTCATCTCTTGTGCTAGCTTGAGCTTGACGAGTGCACAACTTAAATTCATAATATCCATTTTGCAAAACAGATTGTCTTGAATATCCTGAAACGTGAAAATTTTGTTTTGTGCTTTCGTGATTTGTTCATTCTTGAAGTGAACTTTTGCCTGTATGGTGATTAGATTCAATGTTTTGGACTGCTGCCTTGAATTTGAGAACATGAGTACAGAAAGACACGACCAAAGCCTGCCTGTGACATGTCCGACAGGCTGCGGTACTTCCCGTCTGCTGTGCTTCCGGTTAACACTCTGCCAGAGCCCTAGGAGACACACAAATAACTCATTGGACAAACTCAATTTAATTGAGGGCAGGTTTTCCTAATAAATATGTGTAGCCCCAACTCATCAAATACAGTTATCAAATACAGTTTAAATGATATTTATATACTTATAACATGACTTTTTTTTTACTTGTCAAACTTAAATTAAAACATTTAATTGGAAAATCAATTATAAGCGGTTTCATTCATCATCATATACAAATGTATATAATAAAAATATAAGAAAAGACTGGTGCCAAGACGGTGAAATGACGGCTATTGCTTTCTGGGTAGTAACTTTGGAAAACCACTAGCCGCAGTGGCTAGTGAGCAAAAACGTTAATGTCAAGCCCTGTACATTGTTGTTGTTATAAAGATTTATTTCCATCCTTTGACAGCCATATTGTGTTTATTTTTCAATTGTTATTTCTGTTTTATTCAACAGCAAGTATTCTTAATGTAAGTATCACTTCAGCTTAAATAAAAAAATAAAAAATCATGTTTAATAGCCAAATTTGTGATGAAGAACCTCACTACCTTTAGAGAGATCCACCAATCAGAGAACTGTTACGGTACCATAGAAATGTAAATCGTCTCAAACTATATATATACATCCTACATTATATATTTGAAATATTCGTATAATTAAGAAATTTATTGGAAATAGTTTGATATTGTTTTCATCACAGTGCTTCGTGAAATGAGTAGTTTATTCCCTCAGAGGAACACAGTCTTTTATCTTTGTCTTTTAATGATTTTTTTATTACCTTCATTTACTTTCACAATGTTCGTAATGTTGTGATTCCACTCAGAGATGTTTTTTTTCCATGGCTTACAACTCTTTACTATGAAGAAATTGAATGTGAAAAAGACAAAGTAGGCAGTCACTGCTGCGCTCTAAACATCAAATATGTTCTGATTGGCTGTGATTTTCAGTGTGGACAGACAACAGCCACTGAAAACATGACACAATGTGTCTGGTTACAACACAGCGTTGGTGTCAAGAAGCTCTGGCGAGAATCAGAGTTTGAGTGATGAGCTAAAGCACTGCAAATAATGACCGCTTGACTATCATATCTGTTCCTTTCTGAGAATATAAAGCAAGGGTCATTTCTTAAATGCATTTCTATTTTTAAAAAAAAACTAAGGAAAAAGAAGCTGCACTTTACGGTTTGATTTTAATGATACTTGTTATTTCATTCAAGTCTCTGTCGACCGAGGGGAGATAATTACACACGCACAGACAGAAAAAAACAGCCATTGCACTGCGGTGTCGCCAGTACTTAATTACCTTGCTCACTCGAAACGCTGATTGCAAATGCATGCATCTTGATTGGGACTTACAGGAGGGACTAAATGTAGAGAAAAAAAAACAATAACAAGGTATGAAAGCATTTCTCTGTGTATTTGATTCAAGAAAGTGTGTTTTGCAGCATCCTGGATGCTCTTGGATGAGGTTTGAAAACTTAATATTAGAACAATGTTGCTTGTTACGCAGAGACCAAGACACTGAAGAAGAATCTTGGACAAATGCTTACATTTAAATTTAATATTTATATTTGATTTATAGAAGCAAGGAATTGTTGGAAAACAGTGTTTCCCCACTTTTTCTGCCTTATGTACCCTAACAGCTCCATTAGTAAGGCCTTTTCCAGGCACAATACCAGAAATATTTTCTGGTTTTCACTGGCCATCGTTTAGCTTTATCAATAGTATTGAAATGTGATGATTCAGCAAACTCAATAATCAGCCTCCTCTTGAAAAACTAAAGTAGTTTTAGAAATACAGAATATAGAAATTATTGGAAAGAAGTAGTTTTGCATAATCTTGATTTGTATAATAATGTTGGGGGTAAAAATGACAAACTGCTTTACTGTTTAATTTTTGAAAAACTGTTGTCTTCCAAAGTTTCCATAAGTCTTCTAAAAGTCTTCCAAAGTATCATAAAATGTCAGATAATTCACCTTTTTATGACAAGATAAGGTTAGGTCATGTGATGTGACTTTCCAAGAATGTTATAATCCTTCAGGACCCACTTTATATTAGGTGGCCTTAACTACTATGTACTTTAAATTAATCATTTGATACAATGCACTTTTGTGTACATACATGATTTTACATTGTACTTACATTTAAAAAAATACATGCGTGTAATTACATCTGTAATTAATTTCTGTAGTTTACATTTATAATTACACTGTTGACACTTCCCTTACACCTAACCCTACCCTTAAACTTACCCATACCACCACACCTGTCCCTAACTTTACCCGTATCTCACCTCAATATCAGCAAAAGTGTTTTGCAATACAATATGAACACAATAAGTACATTGTACTTATATTTTGATGTAAGTACATATTAGTTAAGGCCACCTAATATAAAATGGGACCATCCTTCATAATAATAATTATACAACGATCAGGCATAACATTATGAGAGGTGAAGTGAATAACACCGATTATCTCTTCATCACGGCACCTGTTAGTGGGTGGGATATATTAGGCAGCAAGTGAACATTTTGTCCTCGAAGTTGATGTGATAGAAGCAGGAAAAATGGGCAAGCGTAAGGATTTGAGCGAGTTTCTTGGTGCCAGATACCACAGCACACCTTCAGGGTTCTAGTGGAGTCCATGCCTCGACGGGTCAGGGCTGTTTTGGCAGCAAAAGAGAGACCAACACAATATTAGGATATTATTATATTAGCACATAATGTTATGCCTGATCGTTGTATATATTATATATATAATTATTAAAAATATAATTCTATTTTAACATAATAATAATAATGTTTACCTTAAAATATTAATGATTAATACAATTAATAAGGATTTAGATGTGTAGTCACGGTATGAGGAAAACGATTTTACTTTTTTTTTTTTACACCATGACATTCTTACAGATTTTTTGTTGAATTAAACTTTTTTTAAATTGTTTGACATGGGTTTAATTTGGCTGAGATATTTGGTAGAATAAAAATTGGAAAGTGAAATACATATATCATGTGTCATTCACATAACTTGACAAAAATAATTTAGCTTTCTTTCCTTAAAAAAGTAAACGTGTGTTAGAATGAGGGTCACCTATTAATTACAAAAACATATACTGTGTGAATAATAATAAAATACTTTTTTTTATGGGATTCATAGTCAGCGCAGAACAGTAGTACAAGATTCTCAGCTTTTAAATCTTTTTGTTCAACATGACCAATTTTCAATATAATGTTCCACTTGAAATACAAATGAGATGACATCTTAGTCATATTTATTCGATATCTCTGCTGGGTCCCTCCGTTGCACAGGTTGGGGTTGTCATGGTGACGACAGGGTTTCTCACACTTCCATTTGGACCAACTTATGCTCACTGTAATGTTTTCCAGTTCTGCACAGCAAAAACCTGTATTTCAGTCAAAAATCAGCTGTCTTACACTTTATGATATATAAAGCAGAGTGCGTATTTGCTGCATCATGATTTTTTTTTGTTACCCTGCAACTGAACTAACAAATAAACTAATTAAACGTTACTAATTCATGAATTTTAATGTAGTAATTTGACGTGTTATAAGTACAGATATATAAATATATACGTTTATATAAGTGAAGATATAATGGTTCAGCTGCTTTTTTGTGTAAAAAAAAAAAGCATTTACATTGTTAATTTTTTGTAACAATTTTAAAGTCTGTGCTTGCATTACTTTTGATTAACTGGCACTAACAATTTTGACATTTAGATATTATCCAAATATTGGAAACCATTAAATGTAACAAATAAGCAGTAAAGATAAATATGGAAGTCAGTAATACTTAACATAAGCAGATTATAGCTATAGTCCTGTGGGTGAATTAAATATGCCATTTAAAAACTCTTAACAGTTGGCTACATGGGTCAGGGTGGCAGCTATCTAGAAATCTCCTTCATGGAGCGTGTAGAATTAGTTCAGGATAATTGGGACATTTTTTGAGCAAAATGCAAATGTCCAAATTTACCTGAATTCACCCTACCAAAAAATTACAATTCTGTCATCATTTGTAGTTGAGTAAATGAAATGAGACTAAAGCTGTACAATAAATGCACCAAAAAATATCCAGTATACTATATTCCAATCTTCTGAAGCTATACAAAAGCTTTGTGTGATAGTTAATGATTCTTCACTAAAAATGTTCCCCTCCATTGAAGTTTTGAAATGTTTGGACAACAGAATTTGACTACATTACAACCACAAAAATGTTGTATCAGTTTAATTTTGTGCCATTGGCGCCTTTATTTCTTGCGTATCTCATGACCAAGCACCATTTACATGAATGACACCTTATTTTTTGATTTCAGAGCTGCAGTAGATTTCCAGTTAATAATTACTTAAAGTCCCCCTGGCATGTAGTCAATAATTTTATCCCTTAAAACTCATCTTTGATCACCAAAATTTTCCTGTAAAAAAAATTCTTCATGCCTTAAAATAGCTTGATATAACTCTACACCCTTGCTTTATGGAGTATACGCGGAGCCATGAATATGCAAATTAGCCCCGCCTCCACCCACTCACACCAGCTCAGAGATCCCAGTCAACTTTACTGTAGTAAATAGTATCGCTTTTTACAACGTCGGACACATAACGGTAATTAATATGATTAGCCTTTTGCTTTACATTATTATACAGCTAATAATGTGTTGCTAAAGTTATACAAACCATGTTCTCGTTCATCATCTCAGTCTGCCTTCTAAAAATCAGGACACACTGTTTCTAAGGGCTTAGAAACGCTTTGAACAACTTAGAACGTCAGTGGTGAAAGGCATATAGTTCATCATAACATCACAATATACATAATTAACCCGCTATATTGCTAAATGTACCCAATTTTTCATATCAACAGAAACATATTCTCTTGAGACTCACCATCTTCAGAGCAAAGTTAATGATATGCTAAATCCCGCATACGCATTGACATGATTGGTTACAAGATAGTTTGTGACGTAAGAAACACCAGAGATTTTTTTGTTTTTGAGACTGTCTTTTTTTCACTGCAGTTTTAAGAAAATACTCAGCAATGGTGTTGACTTATGAATTTGCACATGGTTTGTCTTAAAGCATATTAAAAACACCACATAGACATATAGACAACATTAAAAACTTGGTTTTCATCACAGGTTTTTTTTTCAATTTTGGTCTGTTTATGACACAAAGCTGGTCACAAGTGCACCAGTCCTCCCTCATGGCTGCACTCCCTCAATCACACTCAAAACTACAATTCCCAGCATTCCTCCTGCCTCATCACCTGCACTTAATCAGCCATCATCTGCACCTGCACCTGATCAGCACACTCTTCACCACAGTATTTAAGCACAAACCTCAGTCACACACATTGGTTGTGTCTGAAATTGCATACTCCTTTGATTAGGTACTTATTTTCAATAAGTAATTACTTTGTGAGCACAAAAAAAAAAAAAAGTATATTCTATATATGAACGTTATCTGGACGTACTACGTTTGCTATGTTGGTCTTATCACATGACCTACCAGCGTTAGTTACGTCGCTTTACTGCCATTCACAAAGCCTCATGGGATAGTAAAGTGTCCATTGTATGTGCACTTCAAAATCTCGCTGGAAGAAGAAGGTCATCCGGGTACTTTTTGCTTACTGTTTTATGAGTGCTGTGGATTCGGACATACTACTTTTGTCACACACTGTTTTTCGCCTACTATATAGTAGGGAAGTATATGATTTTGGATGCAGCCATCATCTGGTCTACGACTTGGACTACGGATTACTTGCCTGCTATTTCTGTATCCTTGTTCCCTTGCTTGTTCTCCAGCTCCCGCGTCCCTCCAGCATTCCCGCTATCCCTGTAAGACATAGATATTGTTTGTTATTCAGTCACTTTAATGGCAACTGAAAGGTGTGAGTGTGGATTTACTTCCCTATTGAATTAACATCCTCTGTCACCTGCCATCCTAATAACTGGAAAAAAAAATGTCTTTCACTGCTCATTGTTTGTGGTCTAGATTTGCCTGTTTTGGACACTATTCAATAAAGCTTTGTGTTGTTATTCACCCATCTCTCTCTCTCTCTTATGGTGCTTTTTGGTCTTTCTGGAGCTTGACAGCCCCAATCCTAATTCACTTAATTAGGCCTGGGACACACTAGACAATTTTCAAATCATAACCAATTTTAAAACTGTGGGAGACCACAGACATAAGGGCAGTTTCAACCAAATTTTAACATTATAATCCTTCGAATGCAGACACTAGAAGATCTGTCCAGACCACGGGACCACACACCTGTCGATTAGTAACATTTCTTCACTGAGACGAGATCTCACGTGACCTGAGGAGCACGCAGCATCTGGTTGATGAAGCTGGCTTGCTCTCATTGAGGTAAACGTCAGAGACAGCCAGATCAAAGAGTCAGAAATATCAATTTTTGATATTTACGATTTGGGATTGTGTGGGCTCCGACACGATCTGGAGCAGTAAAATAATCGTAATAACACCACACAATTGAGGATTTTTTGGACAAAAGAGTTATTTGCGGCAAGCCTTAAATCGGGCCACGCCCCCAATCACTTTGGGGTGCAAATCGGGCTTTAAATCTTGTGGCCAGGCTTAGATGGAAAAAAGCAGCCAGGATATACTTCAAAGTCACCTTTACTAAGCTAACATTAAATATTAATATTTTCTCATTGTTATTACGTATATTTGAATTACATTTATGTGAATAAATATTCAAAGAGTAGAAGGGCAAGGTTTTAGTTGAACAACTTTAACTACTGTATATCTATCATATGGTTTTAAGTAATATAATATTTATGTTAATTTTGAGACTCATAGATCTCCTAGATCAAGTCCAGTTCTAATAAAGTACTCAGACAATGCTCACTTTGCTACATGACAGCTCGCTTCTGCCCAGAGAACAATGGCACAGCCTCAGTCCAATTACATTCACTTAAAGTCTGTACACATGAGAGAGCGTTCATAAACCTTAATTAAGACTTCATCCACAGAGCTGTCTGTGCAAGAGTCAATTCATTATATTACCAACAGCAGAAGAATCCATCGGAGATCTACACAAACACAAAAGGGATTTTCTTTGCCATATTTTCACAATGAATAGATCATTAATATGAAGCCTGATACTTTGTAACCTAATTAAATGTTTTATTTTGATTTTTGTTTTGTTTTGGTGCCATGGTAATATCGTGTTATTGTTATTATTACTATGTATGTATATCATTTATAGTATAGGTAATACCATGGAGTACTATTTTAATACCTTAGTGTGATCCATACAAAAATTGGCCTTGTGATGTATTACGACAGTTCATTTATTTATTATTTATTTACACATTTATGACCTGAATACTCTCATTTTGTCATACGCAGGGGGATTCCAGGGAAGAAATGTGGGAAAATTATTGTGAAGGCTGAGGAGCTTAACAACTGCAGGGTAAGAGCTAATATTGATCATTTGAATTCAGGTCTTATCTGTGTCCCAAGCTTGCTTATGCTCATCTAAGCTTGGCCAAAATCACTCACTGCCAGTTGCCTACCTCTAACATGTATACTCATTTGCCATTTAATACAGAAGTATAAACAAAGATAAAAATAAAAAGCAGTTTTTTTTCTAATGATATTTTGTGTGTAGAGCAATACGTTGTTAGCTTAGCAACATGCTAAAATTAAACTCTGTTGGAATCAATTATGAGCCAAGTCTCCTGTGCACTTCTATCACTGATTTTATGATTTGGATTTTTGATAATGAAATTTTGTGTCAAGAGTATCACGTAGCTTGCTAGCTTAGTAACATGCTGATGTCAAACTGTACTAAAATCATACACTGATCAGGCATAACATTATGACCACTGACAGGTGAAGTGAATAACACTGATTATCTCTTCATCACGGCACCTGTTAGTGGGTGGGATATATTAGGCAGCAAGTGAACATTTTGATGTGTTAGAAGCAGGAAAAATGGGCAAGCGCAAGGATTTGAGCGAGTTTGACAAGAGCCAAATTGTGATGGCTAGACGACTGAGTCAGAGCATCTCCAAAACTGCAGCTCTTGTGGGGTGTTCCTGGTCTGCAGTGGTCAGTATCTATCAAAAGTGGTACAAGGAAAGAACAGTGTTGAACTGGCGACAGGGTCATGGGCGGCCAAGGCTTATTGATGCACGTGGGGAGCGAAGGCTGGCCTGTGTGGTCCGATCAAACAGACGAGCTACTGTAGCTCAAATTGCTCAAGTTAATGCTTGTTTTGATAGAAAGGTGTCAGAATACACAGTGCATCGCAGTTTGTTGTGTATGGGGCTGCATAGCCGCAGACCAGTCAGGGTGCCCATGCTAACCCCTGTCCACCGCCGAAAGCGGCAACAGTGGGCACGTGAGCATCAGAACTGGACCACGAATGTGGCCTGGTCTGATGAATCATGTTTCCTTTTACATCACGTGGATGGCTGGATGCGTGTGTGTAGCTTACCTGGGGAACACATGGCACCAGGATGCACTATGGGAAGAAGGCAAGCTGGCGGAGGCAGTGTGATGCTTTGGGCAATGTTCTGCTGGGAAACCTTGTGTCCTGCCATCCATGTGGATGTTACTTTGATACGTACCACCTACCTAAGCATTGTTGCAGACCATGTACACCCTTTCATGGAAACAGTATTCCCTGGTGGCTGTGGCCTCTTTCAGCGGGATAATGCGCCCTGCCACAAAGCAAAAATGGTTCAGGAATGGTTTGAGGAGCACAACAACGAGTTTGAGGTGTTGACTTGGCCACCAAATTCTGACTTGGCCTAAAATCTGTGGGATGTGCTGAACAAACAAGTTCGATCCATGGAGGCCCCACCTCGCAACTTACAGGACTTAAAGGATCTGCTGCTAACATCTTGGGGCCAGATACCACAGCATACCTTCAGGGGTCTAGTGGAGTCCATGCCTCGACGGGGTCAGGGCTGTTTTGGCAGCAAAAGGGGGACCAACACAATATTAGGATATGGTCATAATGTTATGCCTAATCGATGTATATGATCCAAGTCTCTTGCGAGCTTCCATTGCTGATTTTATGGTTTACATTTTTGCTTAAGAAATTATGTAGTCTATATCATGTTGTTAGCTTAGCAACATGCTAATGTCAAACTCTATTGAAATCACTTATGAGCCAAGTATCCTGTGAACTTCCATCATTGATTTCGTGATTTTTGCTAATGAAATTTTGTGTGCAGTAAGTTTGTTAGCTTACCAACATGCTAATGACAAACTATTGAAATAAATTCTAAGTCTCTGTACGCTTTACGTGATGAACGCTATGCAAAGCGGTTTTAAATCAGTTACTGTGTGGTTCAATTTCATAATTTGCTGCCTATAGCCCTATAGTCAGGAGAAAGCTAATTTCATTTGATTTCTCAGCATGTCTGTTATAGTCTATTCATAGTATTTATCTTAGTTGTAAAACACAGGATTCAGTAATAGCACACATGATGTGCCAAGAACTCCAGCTGTGCTCACACACACATAAATACAGAAAGGCCTCCACGTTGCTAACGGAATTTGTCTTTCACAACAGGGACCAATAGACCTTATTCCATTCCCTGCTGGAGCATTGCATCTCACACAGACAGTGAATGTGTGTCTACATAAACGCTTGTCAAATGGATTTCTGATTAGGCCTTTTAGCCTTGCCATCTGGGTACAGGAGTCAAGCAAATATAACATGCCAAGCTATTTAGCATTTGCATAATGCTAGCTATCTAGAAACCACAATTGGCCAAATACTCAGCTCATTTATACTGATACTGTTGTCCTAGGTCTGCTAAGTGCTCTAAATCCACATGTACACTCCCATTGCCCTCATAACCTGCTTTCCTAAAACATTCTCGCCCTGCAGGAATCTGTGATGATGCAATTTTGTGGCAACAAGCTGGACAAAAAGGACCTCTTTGGCAAATCGGACCCCTTCTTGGTGTTTTATCGCAGCAATGAGGATGGAACGTGAGTAACACAGACACATGAGTGGATTCTTGTCAGCTACATACACTGCTCACAACGTTAATCTCATCTCCAGGCTCTGTGTTGGGGAAATTATTTTCCATTGAATTCCTTTAGGTTCATGCCCATAGTCATTTGCACCTGGATCAGCAGGGGTTCTCCTGAAATGGAACAATCACTTCTTATCTGTGGCGTATTCTGTATAATTCCAGATTCCTTCACTCAGAGACAAAGGGGATATTCAGCTTTTCTCTGAAATTTTAGAATATCTGTGCCTTTGTTCGCGTAGATCAGCTACAAGAATGTGTACTGCAGTGAGTGTGTGAGTGAGTGTGTGTGTGTGTGTGTGTGTGTGTGTGTATGTGTGTGTGAGTGAGTGAGTGAGTGTGTGAGTGAGTGAGTGAGTGAGTGAGTGAGTGAGTGAGTGAGTGTGTGTGAGTGAGTGAGTGAGTGAATGTGTGTGTGTGTGTGTGTTTCAGATCACTTACTAATGAGGTTCCATTACAGTTACAATATGCACAATAGACAGGAAGACAGCTCGCTAAAAGCTAATGTTGACTAATGTCTAATGCTAATGATGACTTTATGACTTTAGTACAATGTGGTTTGGTATTACCATAAATGATCAAACTCTGACGAGAAGTGACACAACCAATTTGTGTGAATGTGGCTATTGATTTTTTTAAGATGGAATTACAAATTCATTTACAAAAAGCTGCTGTAGCTGTTTAACTAGCAGGCAGAGATGGATCATTACTTGGCATTTCTGGGTATCAGCCTGAGACAAAGCAAAGCTAGTCTCACAGCAAAGCATATTTTTAAGATAATTTATTTCAGCAACACTAAGAGTATGTTTACATGACAACGATGTACTAAAAACAGAAAAGTGTGTCCTTTGTTTTTTCCGCGTACAGACATCCAGTTGTCAAAACGATCCCCGTTTACACGGATCTGCAAAAACTACTAAAACGCTGTATTATCCATGTCAGGCCAGTAGTTGGCGATGCCACTTTGTAAAGAAACACTACGCGCCTATAGACTGAACACGTAATATGCATGCACATGATGTCACCCTTTTCACAAATTCACGTTTTTGTAGTTTACATGGAGACAATAACTTGTTTTCAAAAGTTTAAATGCATAAAATGCATAAAAAGTTTTCTGTTTAGTTGAAAATGGTGTTATGTAAACGGCCCCTAAAACTGACACACATAATAGATGCTATTTATAGCAGTATTTTCTTTGCAATAAGTGTAATAGTTAGATGATATTTATACTTATAAATAGTGGCAGATACTATTTGCACATCAGTGTTGTACATTAAACGGTATGTAATAATAACAAAGTGTAAATGATTATATTTATTCAAATGTATTAATTATTATTTATTAAATGGATGCCACCTTATTGGGACAATAAAGCCCTGCCTAAACCTACCCCTAACCCTAACCGATGAACACTTTATTATTAAACACACGTTAGACACTTTATATCCACTTTTTAAACATTTTCTTAATTTTTGCTGAAAATAAATGCCTTTCTGATCATTTGGTGGTGGTGGGAAAAGGGAGCAGAACGAGTTCGGCAAAAGGCGGATTCGAACCTCGGATCGATTTGCGTCAAAACTTCATGCCACACACCTTACCACTATGCCATTGCTACTGTAAACAATCTAGTGTCTTCTGTAATTCTGTCTGTCCCAACTAGACGCCAGTGGGCGGAGTTAGTGTAAATAGCATTTGCCAACAAGACAGGCTGTTTGCACTTAGGCCGCGTGTCCACCAAAGCGTTTTATACAGCTAAAAACGCTAGGCGCTCTGCTGAAAATGCCTTGCTGTGGGCGCTTGAGAGCGTTTTGGCAGCACAGCGTTGTTTTTTCAGTTGAGACTCTTTGCTTTCTATGATACAGAATATCTGAGGAAGTGTTACTAGTATCTCATTTCATAGATAGTTGGTTTCTGTATTGTTTCTATATAAAAATGCAGATACAATGTAAAGTATTTGCTCTGGCTTTTGTTTTAAATTATTTAGTTCTGTTATTATGCTTATTGTTGTCATCTGTTGACGTTGTACAAGCAGAATGTGGCGGTTGGCCAGTGCTGTATTTGTCCCGCTCCTCCACTCTGATTGGACGGCTGGGTAAAAAGTGACAGTGATGAGCGCTGCGTTTTACTCAAATTTGAACATTCTTCAACTCTCGGCGACCGGTAAAAAACGCGAGCGTTCAGCGCTTGAGCGTGAAATAGATGCTCAGCGCCTCGTTTCGCTCATGACGTTCTAAAATCATGGCGCTCCCATTGAAAACAAATGGAAAAATACGCTAGTCGTGTGAAAAAAACGCTTTGGTGGACACACGGCCTTAGTGTAAATAGACAAAATTGTGTGTGTGTATAAGAGAGCAATGAGGGAAAAGGCCAGTATTGAGCTGTGTACTGAGCCCATAACTGAGCAATCCATTCATGTCTCTGTCCTTTAGAGAACAGAGTCTGTTTTTTAAAGCAAGTCCTGCGGTGATTTGAGGGAGGTTTAACTCAAGAGCCAACTTCAGAAAGTCAAACCGAATATGTCCAATATTTGTTCAGTTTCTAAAACAGCCCTGTTGATGCTTAGCAATAAAACCAATACAAATTCCCTACAATAATCACTTTTTTGTACAGTTTTCAATATGTTTGTACAGAGATTATTTCTGGATAGCTTCACAGTGAAGTCTGCCAAATAAAGTGTGATATCAGCTTAGTCAAACATGATGTTCTGCGATGGTTTGTGCTAAAACATAAACAGATTCTAGTTACTTACATTTTACAAGTTTTAAACTTACATTTGAGACATGTCTTCAAAATAATGTTGTCAGTTAACAATGCTTACAAAGTTAACTTTTGACTTCATCAAGTTGATGACAGTTGCATTACTGTATTATTTTCAACTATTTTCATTTATCTTACAGATTTACCATTTGTCATAAGACAGAGGTGGTGAAGAACACGCTGAACCCTGTGTGGCAAGCCTTCAAAATCCCTGTCAGAGCCCTGTGCAATGGTGATTATGACAGGTATGGAGTGTTTTGTACTGCGTTAAGGTATTTTAAGGTTGATCACTTCACATTTGAACCACATTTAAAATACAGTAAACTGATATACTCACACATCACGCATCAATTCAATTCTAAATTCCATATCTATATTAGTTATTTGATACCTGTAAACAGCATACAGCTGGACCAAAAGTTGTTGTTGTCAACGTTTTAAAAAATACGTTTATTGTTTCAAAGTGCCCCTATTATTATATTTTAAAGGCTTCAAATGTAGTTTTTGGAGGTATTTAGGTTTAAAGGTTTAAATGCATCCCAGAATCCAAGGTTAAAAAAACACTTTAATTTTCTCATAATATACATTGCAGCATCACCTCTTTTCTCACAGAATCTGAAACAGTTCGATAAATGATTTGGTCTCTCTAAACTGCGCCTTTCCGAGAGCCTCCTCTGCTTTGATTGGTCAAATGGACCAGTCTGTTGTGATTGGCCTACTGCTTATTACCATATTTGAATTTGAATGTCGCTTATTATCATATTTGAATTTCAGCTCTGGAAGCTTCCTCAGTGCTTGATACACAGTGATACAGTAAACATGGCGTTGGTTTTACTGTATCAATTCCAACATGAGAGTCCTCATCCTTTGCAAGTGCATGCAAAATGGATTTGCATTCGCCGTGTAGAAAATAGCATCTTCTTGACATGTCGACAGCACAAACCAAACCCTTCTAGGCCTCAGCTACAACTACAGTGTTTGAGGGCAGGTCATAGTAGACTTTGTTCACATGCAGCCAATGAAGACCAAAGGCTGGCATTAGGATAATTTGTAGGCTTATTTTGTAGGCTCAGTTCAGAATAGATTCTTTCTTTTGAGAGACAATAACTTCATTTATCATGCACTTTGATCTTTGAAACTTTTCAGACGATTTACATTCATAGAGAGCTATATCACACACTGCATGAAAGGCAATATCCAGAAAAGCATAATAGGGGCACTTTAATTACTTTAAGTTCTAATAGGCAGGCACAGTCATCAATGAATTATTTATTTATTTTTTTTATGTATATTTCGTTGTTGTTTTATTTGTTGTTATTTTTCCAGACCACCTTAAAGGTTTAGTTCACCCCAAAATGAAAATTCTGTCATTAATTACTCATCATCATGTCGTTCCAAACCCGTTCCAAACCCATCTTCGGAACACAAATGAAAATATTTTTGATGAAATATAAGAGCTTTCGGTCCCTCCATTTACAGCTATGCAACTACCACAATTGAGCGGTTTAGTCCAAATTTTCTAAAGAGATTCTAGGCATGAATTTAGGCATTTATTAACATAAACATTCATCAACTCACACATCAATTGTGGTAAACAGAAGCTTAAGCATCATCCTCTTGTGTTACTCAGCACGTTTGAGCTTCCACAAGAACCAATGAGGTTTATTCTCGCGCATCAAGCAGGTTCAGTTGGCTTCTGTTTATGTTCGCTGATCAATGTTTAACCCCTTACTGCACACACCCCATTTTGGAAAGTGGGGCATTCTGGATAGACACATAACCAACATATATTTAGAAAGCTGACACTTTGGAGTTTACAGTTCAAGACTCAGAATTACTCAGACAAACTTTTATTAATATCAAAAAGTTCAAACATAAAAAAAAGAATATATTTTTAAATGTATTAAAATATTATGTGGGTGTGGTATAACAGCTTATAAACACAATTAAAGTGAAGCCACAAGTGTGGTCATGCTTCATTTCAAATCTAAGGATATCTCTAAAATATGCATATGCATTTTATGAAACATTTTGTAAGACCATGTTGTGTGTTTTAGAGAAGGCTAATTAAAATGCTAATGAAATTATTTATGGCCCCTATATCTCCCCTGCACTCTAATGTCTGGCATGGAGAACTGGCCATTCATGATTCTATTGTGTTCTCTTGACTAATGTTAGCACCTCTGACTTAAGCTTGCGTCCGCACGAGCAAAATGACGTCATCGCGGAGTCAAGTCAAGTCAAGTCAACTTTATTTATATAGCACTTTTTACAATGCAGATTGTTTCAAAGCAGCTTCACAGTGTTAAACAGGAAAATAATGCAACCGAATTTGATTCGGCTGTACATCCGCTCTGGAGAAAACGGTGATGTCTTAGTGTCCCCAACTGAGCAAGCCAAAGGCGACAGTGGCAAGGAACCAAAACTCCATCAGGTGGCATAATGAAAAAAAATAAACCTTGGGAGAAACCAGGCTCAGTCGGGGTGCCAGTTCTCCTCTGGCCAATTAACAAACAGTGTATGATTATTATTTTGGCAGCCTTATAGGTCAGAAGTAATATTAGATCGGAATATTCGAAAGATCGGAGGCATCACGCCGGAGACGGGTTTATTGAGGATGGCGTGTCGATTAAACAATTATTAAATAGGAATATTCTAAATATCGGAGTCATCACGCCGGAGATGGATCCATTGAGGATGCCATGTCGATGAGCAATTTCAGAGGGTAGACTAATTGACACGGTCTCTGCAGACACTTCAGGGATGCGTTGGTAATGTCTGGGCGCTGGTCCACCATCTGATCTGGATACGGCCCGGATCCGGCTGACTGCGGTAAACCTCGGGATAAACAGAGAGACTAACATTAGCGTAGATGCCATTCTTCTTATGTAATGAGTATTCTAATCAGGTGTTATGGGAAGTGTTCCCGGTTCCGGCTGACCTAGTTAATGCAGCCTAACAATTTGAATAAAATATGAATTAAAAATGTTTTATGTGTATGCCATAGTAAAGAGATGTGTTTTTAGTCTAGATTTAAACTGACAGAGTGTGTCTGCTTCCCGAACAATGCTAGGAAGGCTGTTCCAGAGTTTAGGTGTTAAATAGGAAAAGGATCGACCGCCTGCAGTTGATTTTGATATTCTAGGTATTATCAACTGGCCAGAGTTTTGAGACCACAATAGACGTGATGGAGTATAATGCGTTAAGAGCTCGCTCAAGTACTGGGGAGCTAAACCATTGAGTGATTTGTAAGTAATTAGCAAGATTTTAAAATGTATGCTATGTTTAATAGGGAGCCAGTGCAGTGTTGACAGAACCGGGCTAATATGGTCATACTTCCTGGTTCTAGTAAGAACTCGAGCTGCTGCGTTTTGGACCAGCTGCAGATAATTTATTAAGCAAGCAGGGCAACCACCCAGTAGAGCATTACAATAATCTAGCCTTGAGGTCATGAACGCATGAACTAACTGTTCAGCATTTTGCATTGAAAGCATATGCCGTAATTTAGATATATTTTAAGATGGTAGAATGCAGTTTTACAGATGCTAGAAACGTGGCTTTCAAATGAAAGATTGGTATCAAAGAGCACACCCAGGTTCCTAACTGACGACGAGGACTTGACAGAGCAGCCATCAAGTGTTAGACAGTATTCTAGGTTACTACATGTGGAGTTTTTTTGTCCAATAATTAAAAATTCTGTTTTTTCTGAATTAAGTTGCAGGAAATTACTAGTCATCCAATTTTTTATATCAGCTATGCATTCCGTTAATCTTGTGAATTGGTACGTTTCGTCAGGGCGTGAAGAAATATACAGCTGAGTATCGTCGGCATTACAATGAAAACTAACGCCATGCTTCCTAATGATATCTCCCAGTGGTAGCATGTACAGGGTGAAAAGCAACGGTCCTAGCACTGAGCCCTGCGGTACTCCATATTGAACTTGTGATTGGAGTGACATCTCTTCGTTTACTGCTACAAACTGATAACGGTCAGATAAGTATGATTTAAACCATGCCAATGCAATTCCACTAATGCCAACATAATTTTCGAGTCTATTCAAAAGAATGTTGTGGTCGATGGTATCGAATGCAGCGCTAAGATCGAGTAACACTAACAGAGAGATACAACCACGATCGGATGATAAGAGTAAATCATTTGTAACTCTAATGAGAGCAGTCTCAGTACTATGATACGGTCTAAATCCTGACTGGAAAACCTCACAGATACCATTTCTTTCTAAAAAGGAGCATAATTGTGAGGACACTGCCTTTTCTAGTATTTTTGACAGAAAGGGTAGATTTGAGATTGGCCTGTAATTGACTAATTCTGTGGGATCAAGTTGCGTTTTTTTAATAAGTGGTTTAATAATAGCCAACTTAAAAGTTTTCGGTACATATCCTAAAGTCAAGGATGAATTAATGATATTAAGAAGAGGATCTATGACCTCTGGAAGCATCTCTTTTAGTAGTTTAGTCGGTATAGGGTCGAGCATACATGTTGTTGATTTAGATGATTTAACGAGTTTAGCCAATTCTTCTTCTCCTATAGCAGTGAATGAATGTAATTTTTCCTCAGTGACACTACAATGCTCTGTCTGATGTGATACAGTAGTAGACGGCTGCATGGTTATAATTTTTTTCCTAATATTATCAATCTTACAAGTAAAGAAGTTCATAAAGTCATTACTGCTGTGCTGTTGGCAGACATCAGAAGTTGAAGCTTTATTTTTGGTTAATTTAGCCACTGTATCGAATAAATACCTAGGGTTGTGTTTGTTTTCTTCTAAGAGAGTCGATAAATAAGCAGATCTAGCAGTTTTTACGGCCTTTCTGTATGAAATCATGCTCTCTTTCCACGAAATGCGAAAAACTTCCAGTTTTGTTTTCTTCCAGCTGCGCTCCATTTTTCTGGCTGCTGTTTTAAGGGCCCGAGTGTGCTCGTTGTACCACGGCGTTGGACTATTTTCTTTAATCTTCTTTAAGCGCAGAGGAGCAACTGTGTCTGAAGTGCTGGAAAAGAGAGAGTCAGTAGTTCCTCTGGGCTGTCTGGGATGCTGAGGAGATGAAACTGATGAGGAAGTTTATTTATAAAGAAATCTTTAGTCGCAGCAGTGATAGTCCTGCCATATTTGAAGCGAGGGGACGGCTTTGCAGCCTTTGCTAAATTAAGTATACATGATATTGGGTAATGATCTGAGATGTCATCGCTCTGCTGCAGAATTTCAACGGTATCAACATTTATTCCATGTGACAATATTAGGCCTAACTCCAATAGAATTTAGAATGTCTCTAAATGCCAATCCCAATGCGTCTTTTTCATTGTCTACATGGATATTAAAATCACCAACAATTAGGACTTTATTTGTAGCCAGTACTAACTCTGATAGAAAATCAGCAAATTCTCTGGTAAAGTGTGTGTTGTGCCCTGGTGGCCTGTATACAGTAGCCAACACAAATGTTAAACGGGATTTATACATTTCACTACATAACGTTACGTAAAGCACCAAAACTTCAAAAGAATTATATTTGAAACTAGACTTCTGAGTAATACTGAAGATATTATTATAAATTACAGCAACACCTCCCCCTTTACCTTTCAGACGCGGCTCGTGTTTATAACAATAATCTTGTGGGGTGGACTCATTTAAAGTAATGTAGTCGTCAGGTTTTAACCAGGTTTCTGTCAAACACAGCACATCTAGATTATTATCTGTAATCATATCATTAACAATAAGCGTTTTTGAGGAAAGGGATCGAATATTCAGCAGCCCGAGCTTTATCATTTGTTCATCTGTATTATATCTGTTGTTTATTTGTTGGACATCAATTCAGTTTTTACCGTTGAATAGTTTTGGTGTTTTTTTGTATTTACTAATTCGTGAAACAGACACAGTCTCTATGTGATAATATCTAGGTGAAAGAGTCTCTATGTGCTGGGATTTATCTGACTTCTGTGACGCGAGACAGCTAGCAGACGGTCGGGTAAGCCAGTCCGTCTGCTTCCTGACCTGGGCCCTAGTTAGTCAAGGTTTAGCTTTAAGACTATGTGCCAAATTACTAGAGAGAAGAGCGGCACCACCCCAGGAGGGATGGATACCATCTCTTTTCAACAGGTCAGGTCTGCCCCAAAAGCTTTTCCAATTGTCTATGAACCCTATGTTATTATGCGGACACCACTTAGACAACCAGCCATTGAGTGATGATAGTCTGCTAAGTATCTCATCACTCCTTTTAACGGGGAGGGGACCAGAGCAAAAAACGCTATCAGCAATCGTACTTGCGAGTTCACACACCTCTCATGTTAATTTTGGTGATCTCCGACTGGCGAAGTCGAACATCATTAGTGCCGACATGAATAATAATCTTAGAGAATTTACGATTAGCATTAGCCAGCACTTTTAAATTTGCTTTGATGTCCCGGTCAATATGTGGCTATGGTGGCTGGTGTCTCTATTTTCACGTTCCGTGTAATAGAATCACCAATAACTAGGGCACTTTCAACAGGATTCTCAGTGGGTGCATCACTGAGTGGGGAGAACCTGTTTGATGTTCTAATCGGAACGGAAGAGTGGTTTTTTGATCCGCGACTATGCCGTCTCACCGTCACCCAGTTGCCCTGCTGCACGGGATCTACAGCCGGAACCGAACAATGTACAGATTTCACTAAGCTAGTCGCATCCAAAGCAGTGTCTAAAGCTGTTGCGTTCTCACTACTCTCAAATAAAGTCTGGATGCGTGTCTCTAATTCTGAAATCTTCTCCGTCAGCCTGACTATCTCCTTACATTTATCACATGTGAAGCCCTGTTCACCAACGGAGACAGATATACTAAACATGAAACATGTAGTGCACGTGACAATAAAAGGAGAAGAAGACATGGCTTACCGTATTTGTTGATTAATCCAATTTACCACAGTTGTTTGATGGAGTCTACTTGCTAATCCAATTAATTCAGTAGTGTTTGTTGACTAATCCAACTCACCACAGTTGTTTGATGGACTAGTAAAGGCACGAGAGACAAAACAGGAAACCCGGATGCACGTGAGCGGTAGTGTGTGTTGAGTGCGCGTGGCGGTATGCAGCGCATTTTTGTAACTTTCCGCGCAGCTCCGCATCCGAAGATGCACGAGTTCAAGGCAAATCTAACCGAGCATGGCGCCTCATCACACCGGCACTCAGTTTGCACGTACAAATGAGTTGCTCATATTTACAAAATGAACCTACAAAAGCAGAAATAAGCCCTTTTATTGAAAATAAAGATCCATATTTAATAAAAAAATGTTCACGAAACTAAATTAAAATGTTTAGTGAAATTAGGAAATATTTAAGAGATTGTTAATTTAGTATACATGTGTACATACATTTTGTTCTAATGTCACAAGTAACAATATCAAGGTTTACTGAGTTTTACACAATTCTTTTGTAGTGTGGTTTTTGGTGAATTGTACTAAAATAAATATCGTCACCTGTGTACATTACTTCTTCTCACCGCTGTTTCCTGATGGCTTATAGAACAATTACTCTGAGTCGCCCTCTGTCTTTCAAAGAATAGTACAACGCCTCGTCTGTTTTGGAGAGGAGCGTGCACAGTCAGCGGAGGCTCGCGCTGCAGAGCCAGGTGAAAGTATAAACAAGGCTTAAATCTTTATTATTCTTTTATTGTTATTCTTTTGTTTGTATTCAGCCATTATTAGCCTTTATTCTGGCATTACATTGCTTGCCCATCCACACCACTTTCATCCAAGATTCAATAATCCACCTATTACCTGAAGTCTTTCTAAAAAAAAGGAGGGGAAAAAAGACTCATAACTCACGCAAAACTCTCTGAACGCTCTTTCAGCTTTCCAGGTTGCATAATTCAGTGGGAAATTAATAGAAATGGTATTGTGTATGATGAAATATTTTGCAAACGTGCGAATAAATCAATATTTCTCCAAATATGCACACTTTTGGACTAAAAGCCCTAACGGACGCTGTTCAGTGCAGCTGTGTGGACACAACTGAACCGCAGCAGACATGACTAATTATTAGTGCGTGTTTCTATTCTATTCAAAATATTGCAAGTTACCGAGACATAAATTTAGTAATTACTGTCACTGCAACTGAGTTTTATCATAAACAGTGGTCAATTATCGAAGCTGGAGCCTTTATTCTTTCTAATTATACACAGTTTGTCCATATGACATTAAGAATGTAGTTTTAATGTGCATGAACGTTTAACGACTATAATCTGAGGCCACAGGCGATGCAGTGACGGTAAAGGGGTTAAATGTGAATAAAAGCCTACACTAAATCTGGACTAAACCGCTCAGAAAACTCTCAGATTTCATCCAAAAGATCTTCATTTGTGTTGAAGATAAACGAAAGACTTATGGGTTTGGAACGACATGAGGGTGAGTAATTAATGACAGAATTTTCACTTTTTGGGTGAAATAACCCTTTAACATTAAATCTCAAAAGTCCCCCGCAGTTGAAATCGTGTTCCGGTTTGAAATCGTTTGAAAACGCGGGTGCCCCTCTGAAAGCCAGGGAACGCTAGAATTGTCGCCACCTTTCTCCCCTGTAGCAGTAAACCCTGCATACAACACAGAACATAACTGATTTGTACACTACATTTGCAATGCATAAGAACACATACTGTACATAATCAATGAACGCAAGTTTCTTAAACACCCCCATCTAAAAACAGACAAAAAAGATATTTTTGTGGCGATTCAACCTATGGTGTAGCTTCAGCATATTAAGTTAAGATAGGAGAAATTATTTTGAAATAATTTTGGATCACAGGTCATGACACTATCTAAGACATAAGATAGTCAGACAGATCCAACAAAGAAGAGAATCCCAAACGCAACACTGTATCCCAGAAGCCTCCATCATGAGTAGCTCATACGGTGCTCTTGCTGTGTGACGATAAAGCAGGAAGCTTCCTCGCGGTAGCAGCACACTGATGAGCATCGATCGGTACCATAACGCACTCTCCCACACAATGCCTCAGCTTTATCTCTGATTGAACATGTGGGAAACGAAATAGAGAGACAGACAGACGTAGAGGAAGAGCGCTGGGCATCCAGATGAGTCTGGGACACGAGATAAGCCTGTGCAGACGCTCTAATAAAGAAGCACGGAGTGTCTCGCAGATGATAACACTGAGAATGGGTGCTAAGGGATGCTGTGGGGATTGGGTTGTTGTTAGCATGTGTTGCGTTAAAGCTCTGTGTAATTGACAGAGCTGTTCTATTTGAACTGTGCAAACTCAACACTCGCCTGTCATGCCACAGACAGCATAAGTTATAATTATTTTCTGTCAAAACACACTAATCCGACCCTCTAACCCTAGTATGTGAATAGAAACTGCCATCACTCTCAAAAAAAAGGTACAGTGGAGGTACAATTTTGTTGCTTGAAGTACTTTAAAGGTACACAATTGGTCCTTAGGGATTTATACCATTGTTTTCCTCCACTTAGAGGTACAAAAATGTACCCTTAAGGGTATCACCCCAGTGATGGCCCCTCGTACCTTAAAAGGTACAATTTTGTACTCTTTTTTTTTTTTTTTTTGAGAGTGCATTAAAGGAAGAGTAAACTGATTTTAGAGAGATTTTAATTATAAGTCCAGTTATAAAACGGATAGTTCAGGTTCTAATATTCAGTTAAAAAATATTCTAAAATATATGCACATCTTTCATTTGAAATCTATATAATCACTACTTTGAGTATGTCAACCATAAACAGCCTTCATACACAGCACAGTATGCCTGATTTGTATCATATTGGAATTATCAAATTCACACAAATTATTAGTTATTATAATTGCAAAAAAAAAAATTATTTCAATGATTCAAATTGAACATTTGAAGTTTTCGTGATTTAATTATAGCCAATGATACCTGATGTTCTTTCTTTGTTCTTCATGGTTTTGAAAAAGAATAAAGAGGATAATTAGTGTAATGATTTAAGTATTTATCTGTCATCAACAATAAAGCCGTACACTATTTTTTTTTTTTTTCTTTCTTTTTTTTTCTTTTTTTTTCTTTTTTGATGTGATGAGAATTACCATGGAAACAAATCATTACATGAACAGTTCTGTAGAATCTTAGAGTTGTCATCTCATGAATATGATAATTCCAACATGACATGAACACAGCTTAAGGCTAATGAACTATATTACTTTAGAATAGTTGATGAGAAATGCTTTCTAATGCAAGCATCACTATTACTATTGGTTCAACATCGAGTTTATTAAATGAATGATACATAATGAATTATGATTTCATCAATAGACAGAAATAAATTGTTGCAGACAATAAAATGTAAAAAAAAATCTGGACCCACTTTATATTAGTTGGCCTTAACTACTATGTACTAACATTTCAATTAATCATCTGATACAATGCACTTATTGTGTACATACATGGTTTTACATTGTACTTACTTTTTAAAAATTACCTGCGTGTAATTACATCTGTAATTAATTTCTGTAGTTACATTTTTAATTACACTGTTGACACTTCCCTTACACCTAACCCTACCCTTAAACTTACCCATACTACCACACCTGTCCCTAACTTTACCCGTATCCCACCTCAATATCAGCAAAAGTGTTTTGCAATTCAATATGAACACAATAAGTACATTGTACTTATTTTTTTATGTAAGTACATAGTAGTTAAGGCCACCTAATATACAAAAATCTTTGATCAAACAAGCAGAAAAAAAGGCAATAAGCCTGAACAGCAAAAAACACATGAATTATTGTGTAAATCAATGAAAACCATATCCAGATTTGTAAAAAATATAATAAAAAAAAGGTCTGAACAGACAGATCAGATTTCAGCTAGTTTTCCTCATCATTCTCAACATACATAACAACATCATACAAGGTGTGCAATATTATCTGGAGCTGTGTCCAAATTAATTGTTTGAAGAAATTCACTCAAATGCACAATGCTGCTTTAGCTGTAAAAACTAAACTAAACACTACGATAAACATTTATGTGTCTTTCCGTCAATACACACGCATGCTATAGACATATTTGATTACGTGAATTATTGTGGCATGGAATAACTTAACAACACTACAGTTTATGTTCAATATGTCTCTCTCACAGAACGATCAAGGTTGAAGTGTATGACTGGGATCGTGATGGCAGGTAATCAACTGTAAACTGTCACATGAAGCTTAAAATACTCACCTGATACTCACTGCATACATCCATTAATTATAGGGTACAGATAGCTAAAGTCTTCTCGGTGGGACACAGGAATTGAGCATAAAACAAATGATTACATTTCTTTAAAGTCTTTTAAGTATTTTTTTTTTTTAATTTGAGTATATTAGTGTTTTCAACCTGAAAAGTCAAATAATTATGTTTAGCTTGTTTCCACAACAGAATAAAACATTTTAAAATATAATTGTGATGTTTTATCTCACAATTGCGTTTTTTCCCCCCTCAGAATTACGAGATATATAAACTCGCAATTGCGAGTTATTAAGTCAGAATTGAAATATACAGTAAAATCGCAATTCTGACTTTTTTTCTCGCAATTGCAAATTTATATCTCGCACTTCTGACTTCTTTTCAGTGAGATATAAACTCACAATTGCGAGTGATATAGTCAAATTCTGAGAAAAAAAAAATTCTCAGAA
The DNA here is from genome assembly GCA_039654625.1 of Rhinogobio ventralis. NCBI lineage: Eukaryota > Metazoa > Chordata > Actinopteri > Cypriniformes > Gobionidae > Rhinogobio > Rhinogobio ventralis. The sequence continues at coordinate 22,553,608 of CM077207.1, forward strand.
TTGCGAGTTTATGTCTCACAATTCTGACTTTATAACATGCAATTGCGATCTTATATCACGTAATTCTGAGAAAAAAAGTCAGAATTGTGAGATACAATTTTTTTTCTTTTTGCCACATTGATCCACACATGCAGAAGATCAATTCTACGGAGCCCCTAAAAGGACATGGTCAGATGGGAGGAAAAATTATTTTTGCAAACAAGCACAGAAGCATTGAAATATCCTTGTTTCCCCTATCTCATTTTTTTTTTTCCATAACCATGTCCCCTTAAGGGCTCGTATTTCTTTCCAGTATAAACCAAAACTGCATGTAAATATACATAGACACTTATGTAGATACATTTTTGACTAGGATTTGTTATATCTCTTTGTAAGCATGTTTGCATGTTTTTTTTTGGAACCCAAATAAAGCCTGATCGGTCCATCACATACATTTACATAAATTAAATCATAGTGATTTGAAAGGATTTGGCGGGTGCTTTGATCTAAAATAATTCATCTTTTAATTCATAGCTTGATAAAAGTCTGAGTACTGTTGAAACTTATCAGAGCTAAATTAGGAAAATATGCCACACTTTAGTTTAGGATCCAATTCTCATTATTAACTAACTATTAGCTGCAACTTTTGCCTCAATAAACTCTTAATTACTGCTCATTAATAGTTAGTAAGGTAGTTGTTAAGTTTAGGTATTGGGTAGGATTAATAATATGGTCATGCAGAATAAGGCATTAATATGTGCTTTATAAGTACTAATAAACAGCCAATATTCTAGTAATATGCATGCTAATATGCAACTACTGTAGTTAATAATGAGAATTTGACCCTAATCTAAAGTGTTACCTGAAAATGTAAGGCTCATTATGAAACAAATGTAATGTTCTCCAATAATGTTCTGACAAATCTGTGTAAATGTGTGTGTTTTACAGCCATGACTTCATTGGAGAATTCAGCACAAGCTATAGAGAACTATCAAGAGGCCAGTCACAATTTAACGTGTATGAGGTAATATACATTTTAATAATTTGCAGAGCTCATTAACATGGTATTTTTCAGAGTAAGTGTTCACAGTATAACAAATATAACTTACAGTATACAACTTATAGACTGCAACTTCTGAATAAGTGAGAAAATCACTGAACTTCCAGACAACCTGTGAAAGGAATTCCAGTTCCATTTCAGTCGGTCACTTCGACGTACGTCGGAATTGACTGACGAATTGGGGATCATTTTCAGAGACCAATCTACTTCGAGTGTATAAAAACGAGCCAATAATGTTGGCATGCGGTCCACGCACCACCCCGCAACGCGGGTATAAATACGGAAGTGGAATACCGCATCCTCGCTTTCAACTTCGGAGCTGAACAGTTTGTTTACCGAGCTGTTTTCTGCGCGAGTGTATAACCAAGCAACGAGTCTACGGAATCGCTCACTTACCAGTGCGGGTGTGACGGCGCGAATCAGCGAGTGGCCGCTGCAACACTTTCTTTGTTTTTGTTGGTATCGCTGGGCGTTTCCCTCTCTGAGTGCTCACACGCGGGCTTGCACTTCCGCACCGCTGTGAGCCGCGGCCATCTCCCTGAGTGCTTCAGCACTACTAAGAGAGCAGTTTCCACTCCTAAAAGAGCAGCACGGTTTGACCCTGCGTCTTTTTCAAGATGTCATTCAAACCGTGTGTTTCTGGATGCCATCGTTTTCTGTCCCCAGTTGACGGTCATGATCGCTGCCTCACGTGTTTGGGCATTCAGCACACTGAGGCGGCGTTCGTGAATGACTTATGTTCTCACTGTGGGAACATGACCATCGCAGTACTACGGTCTAGGCTCGAGTACCTCAAAAGGGGTGGAGTCCTATTGCGCATCCCCCGATCTAGTGGTCCTCCCGCTGTAAAGCAGAGGGCTGCTACTTTGGCTGATGCCTTTGGTGGAGACCTGAGGGTGACAGTGAGGGCTTCCCCGACGGGCCAACAAGCCCCTTGGGCCCCTTCCCCCTCCTCTGCGCCGGTAGAGCTTCTGGAAGAGCGACCTGGCCCCAGCCATGGGGGGCCGGCCGTTTCATTTGGAGCTCCAGCTGAGGATATGATTTCGATGGCTGCATCGGAGGATGAGCCAATGGGCTCTGGAGATGAGGATCCGGCTGCGCTGCCCCCTTCGGGTGTGGTAGCATTGCCCGAATCTGATCCAGAGCTTACGGCTATGCTTTCCCAGGCCGCCGCAAGTGTCAGGCTCGAGTGGAACCCTCCACCGTGTCCCGAACCTTCGCGGTTGGAGGATTGGTTTCTCGGGACGGCCCGCGCTGGTTCTCAGCGCCCCGCCCCGGTTCCATTCTGCATGTAAATATACATAGACACTTATGTAGATACATTTTTGACTAGGATTTGTTATATCTCTTTGTAAGCATGTTTGCATGTTTTTTTTTGGAACCCAAATAAAGCCTGATCGGTCCATCACATACATTTACATAAATTAAATCATAGTGATTTGAAAGGATTTGGCGGGTGCTTTGATCTAAAATAATTCATCTTTTAATTCATAGCTTGATAAAAGTCTGAGTACTGTTGAAACTTATCAGAGCTAAATTAGGAAAATATGCCACACTTTAGTTTAGGATCCAATTTCGGATCGGCCATTTCATTTGGAGCTCCAGCTGAGGATATGATTTCGATGGCTGCATCGGAGGATGAGCCAATGGGCTCTGGAGATGAGGATCCGGCTGCGCTGCCCCCTTCGGGTGTGGTAGCATTGCCCGAATCTGATCCAGAGCTTACGGCTATGCTTTCCCGGGCCGCCGCAAGTGTCGGGCTCGAGTGGAACCCTACACCCTGTCCCGAACCTTCGCGGTTGGACGATTGGTTTCTCGGGACGGCCCGCGCTGGTTCTCAGCGCCCCGCCCCGGTTCCATTCTTCCCGGAAGTGCATCAGGAGCTCACGAAGTCGTGGACAGCGCCATATAGCGCTCGATCCCGATCTAGCGACTCCTCCATCCTCACTACCTTCGATGGTGGCGCAGCTAAGGGGTACACGGCGATTCCCCCAGTCGAGCGGTCCGTGGCGATACAACTGTGTCCCAGGGCCGCTGCGGATTGGCGGGCTAACCCGCATCTCCCCTCCCGGGCGTGTAAGTTCTCGTCCGGTCTAACGGGCAAGGCTTACACAGCCTGCGGAGAGGCTGCGTCATCTTTGCATGCCATGGCGCTCCTGCAGGTCTATCAGGCCAAAGCGCTAAAGGAACTGCACGAGGGTAGTTTTGACCCAGGGGTTATGCAGGAACTGCGCACAGCGACGGACCTGCGCGCTCCCTGGGCCGAGCGATGTCCACCCTGGTGGTCCAGGAACGCCACCTGTCCGCCGCGAGTCCGACAAGGTTCGGTTCTTCGACGCCCCTGTCTGTCAGGCCGGCCTTTTCGGCGACGCCATCGAGAGCTTTGCCCAGCAGTTCTCGGTGGCCCAAAAGCAGACAGAGGCAATTAAGAACATTCTGCCCCGGCGACCAGCTGCTGCCTCCACCCCGTCGCCGGTCGCAGCTCCTCCGCCTGCCCGTCGCCGAGGGCGTCCCCCTGCGTCTGCCTCCGCCCCTGCTAAGCCCAAGCAGCAGCCTCCACCCGGGAAGCAGGGCGCCGGACGCAAAGGGGCCGCCCAGCCCGCTCAGGGTTCTGCCAAACCTTCCGGCAAACGCAAGGGTAAGCGGCCCTGAGACGGGCAGCCCAGGGACGTCAGGAGCTGCTCTGAGGGAGATGGTGTACGCACCCCTCCCCCCCCGGAGGAGGACCGGGGGGCCCCGACTCATATTCCATCTCTGCCGCTGGCTCTCCGGAGTCCAGCGGTGCCCACATTGTCAACAAAAGAGCAGTTTCTTCTCTCCCTGGGCACCAAGAGGACCGAGCCGGCAGTGTGCGACGCCCCCGGGCCTTGCCACTCCTGGCCTCTCCTCTTTTCGCCAGAACGCGGTGTACGGCTAGAGGACGCCTTCGGGCCTTCTCTCCCACACACTGCCCCACCTTGGAGTGGTCAGACAACACTTCGGGTCGCCTCCGCCACCCTGGGTATGTCTGTGGTGCCGTTGGTCCCGCTTGCTCGGTCTCTGGGAGCCTGGCTAGCGCTCCCCAGACCGTCTCGCTGGCTCATCCGTACCATCAGACTCGGTTACGCGATTCAGTTCGCGCACCGGCCGCCCAAGTACAAGGGCATCCTCTTCACCTCTGTGCGAAGCAGCGATGCCCACATCTTGCGGTCCGAGATCGATGTCCTACTGGCGAAGGGCACGGTCGAGCCGGTTCCTCCAGCCGATATGAAGGCGGGCTTTTACAGCCCTTACTTCATTGTACCCAAGAAAGGGGGTGGGTTACGACCAACCTTGGACCTGCGTGTCCTGAATCGGGCCCTGCACAAGCTTCCGTTCAGGATGCTAACGCAGAAACGCATTTTCGAATGCATCCGTCCCCGAGATTGGTTTGCAGCGATCGACCTGAAGGACGCGTACTTTCATGTGTCTATCCTCCCTCGACACAGACCGTTCCTACGCTTTGCGTTCGAGGGGAAGGCATATCAGTACAAGGTCTTACCCTTCGGGCTGTCCCTGTCGCCTCGCGTCTTTACGAAGGTCGCGGAGGCAGCCATTGTTCCACTCAGAGAACGCGGCGTTCGCATTCTCAGCTATCTCGACGACTGGCTCATTCTTGCCCAGTCTCGGGAACAGTTGTGCGAACACAGCGACCTGGTGCTCCGTCACCTCAGCCTGCTAGGGCTTCGGGTCAACCGAGAGAAGAGCAAACTCTGTCCCACGCAGAGGATCTCTTATCTCGGTATGGAACTGGACTCGGTCAACCAGACTGCGTGCCTCACCGAGGAGCGTGTCCAGTCAGTGTTGAACTGCTCGAATACGTTCAAGAGCAGGACAGCGGTCCCATTGAAATTCTTTCAGAGGCTCCTGGGGCATATGGCATCTGCAGCCGCGGTAACGCCGCTCGGATTGCTTCATATGAGACCGCTTCAGCACTGGCTTCATGGCCAATTCCTGAGATGGGCGTGGCAGAGCGGCAAGTATTGGGTTCCAGTTACCCCGTACTGTCGCCAAACCTTCAGCCCGTGGTCAGACCCCTCGTTTCTACAGGCAGGAGTGCCCTTAGAACGGGTGTCCAGGCATGCTGTGGTCTTCACGGATGCCTCTTCCACCGGCTGGGGGGCCACGTACAACGGGCATGCAGTCTCGGGTCTGTGGACGGGGCCCCAGCTGCATTGGCATATAAATTGCCTCGAGTTGCTTGCAGTACGTCTTGCTCTAAGCCGCCTCAAAAAGCCGCTTCAGGGCAAGCACGTTCTGGTTCGTACGGACAGTACTGCGGCTGTTGCGTACATCAACCGTCAGGGTGGTCTACGCTCCCGTCGCATGATGCAACTCGCCCGCCATCTCCTTCTGTGGAGTCAGAAGCATCTGAGGTCGCTTCGGGCCATTCACATCCCTGGTGCGCTGAACCAGACAGCCGACAAGCTCTCTCGTCAGCCGACACTTCCGGGAGAGTGGCGACTCCACCCCCGGACCGTCCAGCTGGTATGGGACCTTTTCGGAGCCGCACAGGTAGACCTGTTTGCCTCTCCGGACTCGACCCATTGCCAGTTGTATTATTCCCTGACCGGGGGTACCCTCAGCACGGATGCACTGGCGCACAGCTGGCCCCGGGACCTACGCAAGTATGCGTTTCCCCCAGTGAGCCTTCTAGCACAGACTCTGTGCAAGGTCAGGGAGGACGAGGAGCAGGTCTTGCTAGTTGCGCCCTACTGGCCCAACCGGACCTGGTTCTCCAAACTAACTCTCCTCTTGACAGCCCCTCCCTGGCCGATTCCCCTGAGGAAGGACCTTCTTTCTCAGGGACGGGGCACACTATGGCACCCGTGTCCAGACCTCTGGAAACTCCATGTCTGGTCCCTGGACAGGACTCAGAGGTTCCAGGTGGCCTGCCACAAGCTGTGGCAGACACCATCGCTTCAGCTTCACCATCGCTTCACCATCGCCCCCTCTACGAGGCGCCTCTATACACTGAAGTGGAACCTGTTCGTTGACTGGTGTTCTTCCCGCCAGGAAGAACCCCGAAGGTGCAATTGCTGCGCATCACGACGTAGTAGCGGGTAAGTCCTTGGGTAAGCATGACTTAATCGTCAGGTTCCTCAGAGGTGCGAGGAGACTGAATTCTCCTCGTCCAACCTCGATACCCTCTTGGGACTTAGCCCTGGTGCTTAGAGCACTTCAGGGCCCTCCCTTTGAGCCTTTGCAGTCTGCAGAGTTAAAAATCCTGTCTATGAAGACGGTACTCCTGACTGCATTGGCCTCAATCAAGAGGGTAGGGGACCTGCATGCACTTTCGGTCAACGAATCGTGCCTAGAATTCGGGCCGGCCAACTCTCACGTTGTCCTGAAACCCCGGCCTGGATATGTGCCCAAGGTTCCCACCACTCCCTTCCGGGACCAGGTGGTGAACCTGCAAGCGCTGCCTTCGGAGGAGGCAGACCCAGCCCTAGCTTTGTTGTGTCCCGTCCGCGCTCTTCGCGCTTATGTTGACCGGACTCAAAGCTTTAGGACCTCAGAACAGCTCTTTGTCTGTTATGGAGGCCAGCAGAAGGGAAAGGCTGTCTCCAAGCAGAGGTTAGCCCACTGGATAGTGGATGCTATCGTCTTGGCTTATCAGTCCCAAGACGTGCCTTGCCCGTTCGGGGTGCGAGCTCACTCCACTAGGAGTGTAGCCTCCTCCTGGGCGCTGGCTCAAGGCACCTCGCTGACAGATATATGTAGAGCTGCGGGCTGGGCGACACCTATTTGTCCAGTTAATTAGATGTACAGTAGACCTGCATATGAAAGACATTTGGCTCTGGAACATCAAACCCAAACTAAAGATACATATTTGATTATAGGTGTTGTTTATTTTATTACGGTTCACTTATAATGTTAGTGAATGAGCTTGTCATGATAATTTTCCCCCTTCTTTATGGGCACAATAACATTTACTGATAAAAACAATAATAAACACAATAACAATAAATATATTTTAAGTGAATATGCAGTTATTTAGAGCAGAATTTTCAAGTGGGACTAGATACACAATTATCCATTTTTGCTGCTGTATCTTTAATGCCTTTATGTAAACGCCATCTGTGAAAAATGATACACTTATTCACAGGCTGTGGGTTAGTTTATATAATTTTTAACTGCCGCATCCTTCAATATCAATTACATTATGGGAGATGTGCAAAACAATCCAAGCTTAAATATGAAAGATCAGACTGAAATTATCAGTGATCTTGTTAAAATTAAACTTAAGATGCTCGTTCTAACATTACAATCCTTCAGAAAGATATGCAGAGCTTTAGGTGCTACACACAGCCAGGAACATCAAGGTTTTGACAGATTCCGTCTGCATTTTACTTTTATATATTTTACATTTTACTTTCTATAATTTAGTGGTAGTTCTTCTAGTGTTTATTCCATCCATGTGCCGTCACACATTCACAGATATTGAAGTTGTTGCAGCTAGTTTCATTAAATGCTCCTTTTGGACTGGGAAAGAAGTTTTGAGTTCTGAAAGTTCAAGTTTTCATATGACTTCTTTTATCTGAAATGATGAGTGTTCATTTTTCAAAGTGTTCAATTTATATTACTTATACATGTAGCCATTGTTTAAGTTAAAAGTAAATGTAAAAAAAATAACCAGTGCTAAAATAACATGATTACTGAAATATTTTGTCAATCTCAGATAGCATCTTGCCCTGAGACTGTTGCCCCTATCAAATCTAAATAACAAATCTGAGAGAAATTCCAACTTTTGATGAAGGGATGAGATGACAACTGAAAAATCTATTTTTTCTCAATTAGAGTGAGTCATTTCACACTGACATTTAAGAGAAACACTCAGGATTTACAGATCTGGAGATGTTAGCAAATGATCTCATCCCTCGTGCACTGTATTTGTTCATAACTCATTCAGCATTAGTGTGTGGGAGGAAGAGAGAATGTATTTTATGTTTTTATATATGTGGCTCAGGCTTTTCCATATGTGAATAATCATCACTATAATCTCAGTCTTTTCTTGTGTTTCATCTCACATATTTCTCTAGTCACTTGTTTTGTTTTCCTTTTCTTACATGCACAAATACACACATGGTGACACTTATTTATATATCAGTAAGGATTGGAATTTAACAGTTCTGGTTCCAATTCAACTTTATAACAAGATAAAGTTTGAAAAAGTGAAAATGAAAGAAACTGCAATTTAAAAATAAAGTGAAGGAATCAATTATAAATTTATTCATTTAAAACTAAAAATGCAACTAGATAAATACATTTAAAATGACAAATTAATAGACATTTTTAACTCTTTATTTAAGTAATGTTTAAAATATTGTTTAAAGCCGGGTACACACTGTGCGATTTATAATAGTCCTTTACGATTGTTTCTTGTCAGACTGTACAAACATGATCCCCTCTGTAAGCCATGTCACACTGTAAGATCTAAGTTGTCATTAATGTCAGACTGTACGATAGTTGAGACGCGCTAAAACGGACACACGCAAGAAAATCGTCCAGAGTTTTATATCATCAATGAATGACGTGTTCGGTGACGGTGAGCTGCATTACACGCGGGATTTAAATGGTGGCTACAAAGAAATCTCTAGTGCTCATTTTGGTCATAGTTTGTCTTGAAAAACGAAGATAATTTGACGGTCGTCGTAGGAGAAATCACACTGCAGGATTGTGCGCCAAATCTTCTGACACTGCCAGAATTTCGTCTGAAGTAAAATTCGATCGCAGCGGTCATTAATCGGCTGCCGGTGAACATGTGAAACTAACGATCAAAGACTTCAGATTTTAGCCTAGGATCAGAGGAATCTTTTAGGATTTGCAAAAGTTTTTCTCAGACGGCCAAATCGTGGCCAAAATCTCACAGTGTGTACCCGGCTTAAATGTCACAATAAAATAATACATCAATAACTATTTTTTTATGAATTGCATATCTAGAAATTATCAAGCAATTTCTTTTCTAAATCTTTACTTTTTGTGTAATTTATGTTAATAATAATATATAATTTTCTTTTCACATTTTAACAGAAAAGATTTCTGCATAGTTTAAATTTACGGAGTGTCTATTACACTAAGTGCAAATAGCCCGCTTTGTTGGCAGAGGCTATTTACACCTGCTCCGCCCAATGACGCATGGTTAAATTATAGAATATGCTGGATTAAAGGCACAATATGTAGTTTTTAACCACTAGAGGTCGCCTATTCAAAACAAAGGCGTAGATTGATGACGTTGAGATTGAGTGCAGAATCTTGGGAGTTGTTGTCTTCACCTCAAGGCCGGTGGAAAAGAATCGGGACAGGACAGAAATCATGTTCATGATAAGATTATTAATGCTACTGTATATGAAGCATATACAGAGCAGGGCTGAGTGCTGTGGGAGCTGATTGAGGCCGCTGAAGCGTTTGCTAATGAGAGATGAGCGCGGCATATGGCTCAACAGCAGCGGAACTTTTATTATGCCACAGTCGTCGCTTCCACTTCTTCTGGTCAAGCGTATGTGGGGTATACGCAGCCCCGTTTTATCATATTAGATACATTTGAGCATGTTGAAAATGATGTTATAATGTTACTCTGTGCATTCGCTCTGCAGCTGCTATGTTGCACACATGCAGTAAACTAGATTGATATTAGAATATCATATTAATAAATGCTGGATGCATGGCTTGTGTTTCTAAATGGCATGCAATTCATTTTAAAACACATTGTATGATGGAGAAAATGCTGTATTACTGTACAATAATTAGTTTTCTGTCTATAACTGTATCCAAACAGTTGTTCCCTTGTTCCCTAATATATTAAAGCATCTTTGGTGTTTCCATGGTTTCTACAAAATAAAACCAGAAATCGAGGGTATGGCAGGTATGACGTCACTGATAGGCGATGCACGGACACGGTCCGTGTCCTGGTTAAAATTGTTTACCATTCTTTAAACAATTTAAACATTCTTGGAAACATCTGGGATAATGCAAGTATATAACACTATATGGTTTTTGGATATTTTAATCCAAAAATCTTACAACAGTAGCAGTGTGGGGGTATGCCGCATGGTAGAATGTTTTAACGCAAATCGACAGGAGTTCGAATCCGCCTTTTGCCGAACTCGCTCTACTCCCTTTTTCCATCACATATCAGATTGGAAAGGCATTTATTTTCAATAAAAATGAAGGATGTATTCGAAAAGTGGAAATAAAGGGTCTAATTTGTGTTTAATAATAAAGTGTTCGGTTACACTTAGTGTAAATAGAATATAGTTGCTGTTTACACTTATTGCAAATAGCCACTGCCTAAAATGTAACTCTAGAGTGTAGAAGGGCTGTCGTATAAATACAGTCCATATATCTAAATGATGTAGCCTTTGTAGTCTTATACAAATTCTGTTATTCTTTAAGCAATTACATTCACTAATTTTCTCTGCACAGGTCATAAACCCTAAGAAGAAAGGCAAGAAGAAAAAATATCTCAACTCTGGAACCGTAAGCAAACATTTTTCATGTTGCATTCTTGCTAGTGTACGATTTTGTGATTTTGTACCTTTTTCTGTGTTGGAGAGAAACTAAAAGTAACATTGATGCTGGGTAACATGACAAAAATTGTATATCACGGCATATAATGATATATATATCACAATATAGTTGTTTTTGTTAAATTGTGCAAAAATGTTTATGACAATTTCACAATTGTCAATCTCTGGCTAGCTTGTAGCTTTACAAGATACAGTTTCAAAGAAGTTTTCCCAGCATTTTTAGCTGCTGTTTTGTTGTGTATGCTTGAGGCAGTCTCTTTACTTAAATCAGTTTCACTTAGAAGAATCAGTCAGTCGTTGATATAACGACATGACAGCACACAGAATCACAGTCATGGGATTTTCATGTTTCCAGGTGACACTGCTATCTTTTCTTGTGGATACTGAAGTCACCTTCCTCGACTACATCAAAGGCGGGTAAGTGATGTTTTGCTCATTTGCAAACACTCTTCTTTTACAATCTGCTTCTGAGGTGGAAACCCCAACAGACAACGCATGCTCATGGAAAGCAAAGTGACTTTTAAATTCTCATATTACCAGTGGTGACAACACAGCTGTATTCGGCAGTTCTCGCAAACCGCCCAGAACGTAGCCTGCATCCTCAACAGCAGGTCTCGACAGGTTCTTGAAATCCGTTTTGAGTGCTTCTTGGTAATTACACTGGCAATATAGATGACAGACTTCATGCAAAAAAGCCGGACACCATGACTGATCAAGTCCATTCATGGTAGATGATAAATGAGGTTGGGTTGCTATTCTTAGCACAGGTGTTTCCTATGTATGTGCGATTAAATGCGAGGGGTAGGCAGGGTGCATCCATGCATGGCAGATCACACGCCCACGTTGAGCGACGCTTTTCATTATGGTGGCAAGAGGGAGGCTGCGGTCACCTCTGCTCTGACACGACACCGCCAGACGTCCGTTTTAATGGCTACTCCTTCCTTTTAGTCTGAGATGTTGTGGTGAAAGGTCAGTGCGCTTGAGATGAATTTGTCTGCAGTCTGCATGTGTCTCTCACACTTGCTGTACTGGAATGTCCAGCTCATCATTTATCAATTTCATCCAATTAGAAAGCAGAAATCATAGATTAAAGAACTCGATCGCTAAAAGATAATGATGTTTGAATGGAATAATTTATCCAACTATGCAAATTGTGTTAATTATAATTGTTATTATTATGATGTTCCAAAGCCATAAACTCGTACACAATGCACTTTTTTTGATTCTTCACATGCAAGCTTTATTAGAGGTGAAGATAATCAGTGAATAATGACACCAGTGTCAATGACAAAGAAAAATGACCCTCATGTCATTCCAAACCTGTAAGACCTTCATTCATCTTCGTAACACAGATTAAGATATTTTTGATGAAATCCAAGAGCTCATTGACCTCTCCATAGACAGCAATTTAATGAACACTTTCAAGGCCCAGAAAGGTAGCATTTTTGGGTGAACTAACACTTTAAGCAAGTAAACAGAAATTCAGGCACATGCAAATTCATACAGTGGGCGCATTTATATATTAACTCTTTTTTTTTCAGAAGACAACTCCCAAAGCGATGTTAATGGCTGCTGTTTTTCGGTGCATGTCATTGTGTGAACAGCTAGAGTGGAAAGTTGTGTAGGGCTGTAAATGGATTTTGTCGAGAACTCTCTCGCATTACGTAATGGCAGCCACGTTTTCCGTTTCCCTATTTATGCACATTTCTTCCTCTGCCGTGATAAAAGCTTCTCTGCACCTGTTGGCTGTTGCAGTCTGAAACACTGTTAGTGTAATTCTGCATGACAGTGTTGCTGTAGCCTACAGCAAAATACTCTAACTAAATGAGCACACTTACTGGTTTGTAGCAAAAGTTGGTACATCTACCTTACTTGCTCAATACCAAGTTACCTGAAAAAAACAGTAATGCGCTATAATTATTTGGCATTCTGTCTTGCCTAACAACCTGCTTATGTGATATTGTTCACATTTAAAATATAGAAAGATAATTTGTTTTTAAATTTAGATTTATACATAATCTGAAAGCTTTCCATTGATGTATGGTTTGTTAGGATAGGACAATATTTGGCCAAGATACAACTATTTGAAAATCTGGAATCTGAGGGTGCAAAAAAATCTAAATATTGAGAAAATCGCCTTTAAAGTTGTCCAAATTAAGTCCTTAGCAACGCATATTACTACTGATAATAAATGCTTGATATATTTATGGTAGGAAATTTACAAAATATCTTCATGGAACATGATCTTTACTTAATACCCTAATGATTTTTGGCATAAAAGTAAAATCTATAATTTTGACCCATACAATGAATTGTTGGCTATTGTTATAAATATACCTGTGGGACTTATGACTGGTTTTGTGGTCCAGGGTCATATTACATTTAAAATGAAAATTACTGTAAATTTCTAATTATATTTTTAAATAAACTCAAGATGGCTTAAATGAAATATTTATTTCATTTACTTCCATAGATTTTTAATATCCACTGTATTTAATTTGCAATTTTTTGACCTGCTATTAGGCCTACTGAATGCCTTACTGTGATAAACAGCTAGTGTTTTTCCCTTATCTTCTCGCTCTTTTCTCCTCTTATCTCTCTCATCGCCATCTCTTTGTCATCTGTCTTTTTGTGGCGTCCCTGAGCAGTGATTGACACTAGTGTGGAGTGCACCTCATTAGCTGCGGGAGATGAAGAGCACAGCGCTCTAGAGAGACAGCCACTGTGATGAAGAACAATCCAATCAGTTAATTGGTATTAGGGAGCCCTCAAGGAGAAGAACTCTGCAAGCATCTGCAGTCGTAAATTACAGCTTTGTGTGTGGAGTTATCTCATAGGACAGCTGTTGTCAGCCATGTTTTTGTGTGTTTGGTTGACGATTTTGCTTCCCGGATTGAGCCATGCTAACAGCTGTCTTTTCCCATAATCGGAAAAAGCTCCCCAGATTCATGATTCATTAATTATTTTATGCTGTTGCCTGTTAACTTTGGCAATTCCAAAAAAACGAGAGTGGAAAGTTCTGCATGTGATTTACTGAGGAAGCACAAATTAAAGAACACAGATGCAGCCGGATCATTTCCATAATGACCAACGCAATCTACTAGGAGCAGCGCAAATTAGCGTCTGGTTTAAGACATGCTTTTTTGGGGCGGTAAATAATGGCGCAAATACCAGTAAATTGACCAGCGCAAACCTTTGTAAATCACCTTGCATGATTCATTTAAATACTCTCCTCCCATAAATGTTGCTTCTGAAAGGGAAACTCCTACAAATGGACATGCAATGTTCAGCCACAAAAATAACTCTGTCCATGCCTTTTCAGCGCAAATTTTTCCCTGTGTGTCTTAAGTAAATCCTGACAGTAGTTTTTTAACGCTAAAAGAGTGTTTGCGTTTGCGCAAGCTGTTAGTAAATCTGGTCCTTTATTAATAAATCAGGTTATTTCCTGGTAGTGATATCAAAACGGAATAATTTACGTATCTGACTCCGAGTATTTCATTTGTTATGTCGGTTGTGATGTTAAATAAAGAATTAAAAACCGGAGAAGAGTATTGCAACATGTCAGCAGAAAACTTACGGCTCATATATTCTCCTTTCATGCAGTTACAGATGCAGCATTTTGCCTGTACCACTTCTTCTTCTGCTGCACGAGATGAGAACTTATATAATTTTTGGGGTCAAAAAAAGTACTGAGTTTGCAATATATTTCCTCCTCCCTTACTGCAAAATCTTGCTCTGTTTGGATGCGCTTAAATCCACAGTAAGGACGCGTTCCGGTTACATGTCACACATGCGCAATAATAGCAGGTTAATGCGTTTTCATGCTGGACGAAAATTGGGCCGTATGGAGCAAAAATCGGTTTATGCGTAAGCCGCTTATGATCTTAAGGGGCGGTCACACTGCACTTTTCGTTCCATTGACTTGCATCAGACCGGAAGCGCAAGCTCATGCAAAAAGTTTCACATTTCGCTGCTTTCCATTCAGTTTGGTGAACTGACCTGCCAATTCACATCATGTGAAGACGTGTGACCAGTAGAAGATTGATACGTCACAGCATGACCTCTTAGCTGAATTAAAAGAATGATATTTTTGCATGTAAAGTCATGTAGATTGTATATTTTTTACATTTTTGAGTGTATTACTATTTGTTATATGTTGAATTCATGTTTATAAAAAAGGCACTTCGGAGCGTGATGTCATATCATGAACATTGCAGTGTCTGAAGAAATTTTGCATGCTCAAAGTCTGTGTCCTCGGCTTTACTCCGATAGGGGAAAACAGGTTAACACATTTACATGATCACGTGCATTGTCGGCTTACTAAGCATAATCAGGTTAAGAACGTGCATGTAAACGCACTCACTGTAGAGCAAAGAGAATGTCAACCAGTAGTGCCACTTCCATATTTGTGAGCGAATCAGGATATTCAGTGAGAAAACAAATGTAGTTGGACTTAATTTTATCCATTTGGAATTGATTGGATCATGAAAAGTGGGCGTTCCTTACAAGAATGGAGCCAAATGTGAACTTGCTAAAACTTGCTATTGGTTAACAGGGCCTAGGTGTCATCAGCGGAATAGGAATGTTATTTTAGAAGTAGACTAAGGTATTATAATTTGGCATACACAAATATTTTTAAAACAATATCCAAACATAATTTGTTTCCAATAAGGCCAGAATTGTGTATTAAAGAAATAGTTCACCCAAAAATGAAAATTACCCCATAATTTACTCACCCTCAAGCCATCCTAGGTGTATATGACATTCTTCTTTTTTAGACGAATACAATCGCAGTTATATTCAAAATGTCCTGGCTTTTCCAAGCTTTATAATGGCAGTGAATGGCAGCCCAAAATTTGAAGCCCAAAAAAGTACATCCATCCATTATAAACGTACTCCACACAGCTCCGGGGGGGTTAATAAAGGCCTTCTGAAGCAAATCGATGGGTTTTTGTAATAAAAATATTGTATTTGTCTGAAAGAAGAATGTCATATACACCTAGGATGGCTTGAGAGTGAGTAAATTATGGGATAATTTTTATTTTTGGGTGAACTATCCCTTTAAGAACGCAACTTTTCAATTTTTCCATTTTGATTTCATGCTGACTTTAAGTTGGTTTAAATATGTGAGGATTCTCTCGTTCAATTATGACATCATAATTTGTTTTTTAAATTTTTGCCTAATTCATGTGCAGCAGTTGGTTTAGGCCAGAGTTAAGATGTAACACCCGTGAGCTCATTAACATATGACCACCTACATTTAAATATCAACACCTATTCAGAATTCAGCAGCTTGTGTCACACTGACGAATAACTGCTGCTACACAGAATTTAGACCAGAGATTGTTTACATATAGAAGTCTTAAAGGTATAGTAGTAAATTGTCTAATTCTAAGGTATGAAAGAAAATAAATTCTTCAAATATGTGACTTGTAAGATGTATATTGTAGTTAAGTAATGCAGTATTGACTAAATTGCTTCATCCCATGAAGTCCCTCGTCTCCATATGGACAGTGTCCCCTCACCTCTAGTCAACAACATCTGTCGTCTCCTGTGCTTATGTCACAAGACATTTCTCCAGCCACCGGCTCATGCATACAGAGCACCTCATCAGCTTTCATGAGACCTTGGAAAAAGAACAAAAACTCAACTTTTATTAATCATTCTATCAGACCAATGGAAAGCTGTCCCAACGTGATGGCTTTTGTCTACTTTAATCCATCTTTGTCAGGGCTCAACAATAAGAATGTTTTTTGCAGGCATGGTCAGGCCAGTAATTCATAATTCATATCCCTGACAATGCCCTACTACAAAAAAAGTTTAATTTGACATTTTCTACAAAACAGAAAAAAAGCTTTGCAACATAATTTATTGGGTTTTAATTTACAATTGTTTCTACAAAATTATGCCTTTCCTAAAAGATGATGCCATTAAGACATCACAACAACAAGACAATGTTTTTTTAAACAAGATATAAAGGACAAATGTTATTGAGAACAAATTAAAACTATAAACTGATGACCAATTACACTAATCAAAATTAAGGAACACCTGGAATATTTCTTAATAAATGAATGAGGTTCATGCACAGTTTTTCAAGTTCAAGCACCCCATGGACAGGGCAACATGAAGTCATAATTTTTAAATGATGAGTTAAATATTTTATCCAATTTATTAAGATATGTTGAGGATATGATGGGGACATGAAAATGCACTGCACTGTAGGAATGATCCAGCTGTTATATACTGTACTGTTACATGGATACGTTTTAATAATGCAGTATATAATGTGGCTGATATCCACTTCCTTTTACTCTTACTCTTTACCCACAGTCCTAGAGGCAGGTTTCTTTGGGATTTAGTCAAATAATGAAACCTGATATTCTTGCGGGTATTCTCTGAACATCTGAGTCCCATCTGCGGCAGAGGCAGCCCTCATCTTCCAACTCTCCTTTTCTCAGACACTGAGTTTCACACCTGCATTCACAGTAACCGCCCCCATTAC
The DNA here is from genome assembly GCA_039654625.1 of Rhinogobio ventralis. Classification (NCBI taxonomy): domain Eukaryota; kingdom Metazoa; phylum Chordata; class Actinopteri; order Cypriniformes; family Gobionidae; genus Rhinogobio; species Rhinogobio ventralis. The sequence goes on from CM077207.1 coordinate 22,570,700, forward strand.
AAACACACTACAAAATAGCAGGTACCACAATCGTATTCTGCTGCCACAAAGCACTTAGTAATAACTAAGAGCTTTGTGGCAGCAGCATACTATACTGTAAGTCATCCCCTATTGGATGGAATATATGTGGTATTATGGGAGTGCATGGCTATGATCTTTTCCCCTTTAACCTCCTGATGGATGCTTTTCTCTCTTTGGACTTTTGATTTCACTATGAATTGGTGGTCAGGTACCACTGACATAGATACAGATAGGTTTTCAGCTCGCTTCGGGAAGCAAATTGGGACACGAAATCCCAGGGGGTTACAGCAGAATGAAATATGAGGTTTTATATGAGTAAGCCTGCGGTGTAATATAGTTGTTATTTGTTCTGTGAATAACTGCCTCATTGGTATGTCCAGTGCACCTTGATCAACTCTGGCTATTTGGGAGAAAACAGAAATATTTGCAGAACTGTTCTACCAAGTATTTTTTGGTAGGTTTTGATGTTTGATTTTGGAGCACTCTGTTGAGAAACTTTTGGGGCCAGATGTACTAAACAGGGCAAATAAGCATGAGAGCGCAATTCCAAAAAAGCGCCAAAGAGAGTGGAAAGTTATGCGCGTGATCTACTGACGACGCTCAAATTAAAGAACACAGACGCATCAGGATCATTTACATAATGACCAACGCAATCTACCAAGAGCAGTGCAAATTAGCGTCTGTTTTAAAGCCCGGGATACACTGCACGATTTTAGCAATCCTATAAGATCATTAAAAATCACACTGGATCTATTAATAATAATAATAATTTGTTACATTTATATAGCGCTTTTCTGGGTTCTCAAAGCGCTTTACATATATAGAAGGAGGGAAATCTCCTCAACCACCACCAATGTGCAGCATCCACCTGGATGATGCGACGGCAGCCATATTGCGCCAGAACGCCCACCACACACCAGCTTATTGGTGGAGAGGAGACAGAGTGATGAAGTCAATCAGTATATGAGGATGATTAGGTGGCCATGATGGACAGAGGCCAATGGGCAATTTGGCCCTACTCTTTTTCCGAAGGACATCCTGGGATTTTTAATGACCACAGAGAGTCAGGACCTCGGTTTAACGTCTCATCTGAAGGACGTTTTAGCGCCATGTCGCGTTGATTTCATGTCACATTTTTATTGGCTGGTCAGTAGACGTAGGTCGTAGCAGTAAACACACTGTGCAGTGATCGTGCTGAATTTCTGACACAATTGTCATAGGCTATCTTTGGTCTCAAGACTGTGACAACAGCCGTCTTTGAACCTCTCTCTCATTGTACGACATAGGACCACCGTTTAGGAGCCACGATCACAGAAATCGACATCTTTGCTATCGTTTCACGAAGCCAAAAATTGTGCAGTGTGTCCCGGGCTTAAGACATGCTTTTTTGGGGCGATAAATAATGCCACAAATACCAGTAAATTGACCAGCGCCAACCTTAGTAAATCACCTTGCATGATTCATTTAAATACTCTACTCCCATAAAGTTTGCGTCTGAAAGGAAAACTCTTAAAAATGCATATCCAATAAGGTGACAAATTTTTCACTGCGTGTCTTTAGTAAATCATGACAATGTTTTTTAACGGCAAAAGAGGGTTTGCGTTGGCGCAAGCTGTTAGCAAATCTGGCCCTTGGTCTGTGTTTATAGTCTAGTCTAGACTGACAGGACTATGTCAGGAGTCCAAAGAGAATCTGTTACAACGATTAAGATTGCTCATTCTTTAACTGTTTAAATAGTAATAAATACATATCAATCAAACATTAAAAGCCTGTCACACAGGCTTCATTTGATGTTCCCTCTTCATCAAATACCTGAACCAGGGGTGTTCAATCCTGCTCTGTGAGATCTACAGATGATTTTCCTTCAGAACCCTGCTCTGACACACCTGTCTGTAATTTCTAATGAACCCCAAAACCTTGATTATCTGGTTCATGTGTGTTTGATTAGAGCTCTAAACTCTGCAGGAAGCTAGATCTCCAAAAGCAGGAATGAGCGGGTGTCCCACAGGGCTCAGAGTTAGGCCCCCTTTTTTGTTTCTACATCAAATCACTCTTCTCTTCACTCTTCTCACTGCTTTGCTGATCACATACAGGTGTACATTTTACCACACTTTTTTTTACATCTGTTTTTTTAGAGAACATTTCATCCTCTCTGACTCTGAGGCAGTAGTGAAGTATTTTTACTCCGCTTAAGTACATTTTTCAAGTGTCTGTACTTTATTAAAGAGTTTTTCTTTGGAAAACTTTTACTTCACAACATTCCAAAGAATGATGTCGTACTTTTACTGCACTACGTTTCATATTGAATTTCATTTAATACTTAATTACATTAGAAATCTAGTACTTTCTTACTTTCACTCAAGTAAAAGTAATTCAAAGTAAGAAAGTACTAAATTTTTAATGTACTTAAGTATTAAAGGTAATAAATAAACTTTTATTTATGAAATGTAGTGCAGTAAAAAGTACGACATTATGCTTTGGAATGTAGTGAAATAAAAGTTTTCTAAAGAAAAACACAAAATTTACTTGAGTAAAGTAAAACTACTTCACTACTGTCCACCTCTGCATATAGACCTTGAGGAGTACTCATCGCCTCATGCTCAGTCTTGACAAAACTGGTATCTTCTTCCAGCCACAACATGTCACCCACAGGTGTGTTAAACTGTTGAAGCCACTCTAGAAGACCATTTGTGGAAAACATTGCAGCAACTGTCTTGTTCTAGTCATTCACCATAACATAAGCAAAATCAGACCCTTTCCTGGACCCCAACTGTGCTCAGCTCACAAATAGATTACTAAATTTCACAACTAGACTACTGCCAGATGTACTCCAGTGCATCAAGAATGTAGCTGTTCAGTTTGTATAAAACCCCTGGAAATACTGTCATGTTCACCTCTGCTCAAGTGCCCTCACTAGCTGTCAGTTTCTGCCAGAATCAATCAAGATTCTTGCCTGCAATGGTACCAGTGGTCTGTATGATCTTTTGTCAAGCTGTACACATTAGTCCTGTGTTTCCTACAGAATTCTGCTTCTGACAGCCCTTTATTATACATGATATTGGTTAACTAGCCTCAACTGACTTGGTTAACTAGCCCCAAACATTCCACACAGGGAAAGGGCTTACTCTTGGCTAGCGCAAGAAATGTGTATTTTCAGTATATACAGGGCATTAGACACATTAGAGGCCTTTATTGGTCCAAGAATCTTTCACTTTTCAAGGTACATATCTATAGAGATTAAATTGCTAGTGATTGCCAAGTTGTTTGGTGGCGGTATCATGTGAACTTTACTTTTTTCCACTCCCATTACTTTGCTTTTGCATAAAATTGAACTCTCAAGCTAAATTGTGCCACATCTCCAAAATTTCTTTCCCCTTTTTTGTAATGGCTTTTTACTTACCCAAGGTTTTTTTCTCCATTCTGTCACCTGATGGAGTTTTGGTTCCTTGCCACTGTCGCCTTTGGCTTTTGGCTTGCTTAGTTGGGGACACTAAATATTCAACAATATTACTAATCTGCCTGCATTGACACCATTGTATGAGAATTGAACTGTTCCTATTTTCCTGTTCCTATTTTCCTGGAGATCTAGCTTCCTGCTGAGTTTAGAGCTCTAAAGGTATATATATAGTTGTATATATATATAAAGGTGACTTGACTTGACTTGAATGCACTTTCTTGTAAGTTATAAGTAGGTAATGGTCAGAATTTCTTTTTCCATTCAACTGGTTCTTTGTGTTTGTCCTGTGTTCTTTATCTGGAGTGCGAGTTTTGATTTACTGAATATTGAGCTCTGCTGTTCCAAGAAGTTTAACATCCATACAGTCAGAGGTCCCTGTGTGATTCTTGGAGAATCTCTACACAAGAAACAAATATGAACCTATGAATTTCACCTGCAGATGGTAGTGATGCTTTCACTCTTATGTCTCTAATATAGATACTTTCCTCTCGGCATTCACAAGTTGAGTAGTAATATCCATTTGGATCTGTACTAGTTTGGGGCCATGAACATTCTTCTTTGAAAATGATTGGCAGAATGAATGTATGAATTAATTTATCCAACCAGTCAAAATCCCATGAAATACAGGAATAATTTATGAATATGAAAATTTTATGCAACAATGAATATGTCTGTATGACACACTGGGTGTGTTTTGTGTCACAAACATGTTTTCTGAGAGCTGTAAGCATTATCCTAACAGATGGTATGACTGGCTCAGTTTCAACTGAATGTGAGTAATGGTGGGATATCTTTACTCAGCTGCCTCATGCTCATCTCATCTGTGAAATCACTGGGGTATACTGTAACTGTCCAATTCCTTTCCTAGGCAGCTACCTTTTAAAGCAGCATCCTAACTAGTTACATGCCCTTATGAGTGACTGATTTGAAACATGATACATACTGTAGGCAGCTATGCTTAATGGAATAGTTAATCCAAAACGATAATTGATAGTGCCTATTATTGTTTTGGACCCCATTGACTTTCATTGTATGGACAACAGTATAAGCTAAAATCTGCCTAAAATACTTTTAAATGCTGTTTAGTTCTTCTCGAGACATTTGAGTGGGTGTTTCTTCAGCTATGGGCATTTTGTTCTGTAATTCATACAACCAATATATTTCTACTTTTCTTTGTTATGTGAATGTCATGTTATATCTGTCCCAGAAAATGTTACTATAGCTACTACTGGCAAACTAGTACTTCATGTTTACTTGACCATTTATGTTGCGATTTTATGGAAATAATGGTTAGTTTTAGGCATGCTGGGATGCTTAATTTTCAGGAGAATAGGACGATACACACACTTGCAGACACATTTTAAGAGTGTATTTCTAGCTTGGTGATTTGTGTGTGTTTGTGTGTCTGCAGCTGTAACCTCTGTAATGAGAGTAGTCTAATGAGAGGAGACAGATCTGTACTTACGCCATTAGTTTGCTTGTCTTAATGTCCCAGCAAACACACACCCATCCCAGCTCAATGTATATCCTGCATATCTATTTTCCAGGTGTAATGGTAAAAGAACAAATAAGAGAAAACATACATACATGCATATAACAACCACTCATTCTGATGCCTTATTATCCTTGAAAGACCATGCGTCTAGACCTCATAAAATTCACTCTGTTCTACAGTCTATGGAACTCTTGAAGTCTACTGCTTACATAGACCGCTACCCTATAAAGTAGCATCCTAACTGAAATGGAACCTCAAAAGGTAGTGATTTGGAACACTTTACTTTTTAAAGGACCAGTCATGCAAACCAAATTGGACTCCTCATGTGAGACTCAATGTCATATTAGAGTGAAAAGTTAGCATGTTGCTAAGCTAACAACATAATTCTCTAAAGCATAAAGCGTGATTCCCCCCCCCCCCCCCCCCCCAAATGTCAGGCCTAATCAAATGTATTTAAGTGAAACTGAAACTATACTGACGCATGGAAATTACAAATAAACTTGTGTTCACATACCTCTCCATATGTGTGCGATTTGTATGTGGTTTGCATGCTTGACATTAATTGCATGATATCTCTTTTAAATATATTGTTGCAGATGATAAAAAAGTGACTTATATTTTGGAAAATAAGGTACACAATGCACAAATGTCTTGTACATCACAGCATGACATTTTACATTCATTTTATGGTTCACATTAACATATTTTAAACAATCTTTTACACTCTCAATGAGCTCAATTAATCCATTTCCATATAAGCCCCTGAAGAGGCTGTATTTATAACCATATCCACTTAATATAAATTAATTTACATAATGTCCACAAGATTGAAGCATGACTAAAATAACTATTACCTTTCTCTGTCTCTGTTGTGCAGGACTCAGATTAATTTCACAGTGGCGATTGATTTCACAGCTTCTAACGGTGAGTGCCGCCTCCATCAGAAGGCTGCTTGAAATTATTGAAATGTATGCAGATGAGGCATGAAAAAGAGCCAGTAATAGCTGTCCTCTATCATAATGAGTGAGGTTTAATACGATAAGAGCTCTGATCTGTGTGATTATACAGAGAGGCCTGCTTTTTAAATTCATTTGCGGATTCAAAGGGAATACCACAAAACCATCTGAATTACAGGGCCATACTTGGCAAATCTATTTTTATACATCGCTAGCTTTTCTTTTTTGCCTCTGGATTCATAATATCAGCATTTCAGAGTATGCAAAGAGTAAAGAGAGGAAAACTTAAACATTTTTATTTTCTACTCCTCCATAATAAAAGTTTGGAAACATTACTATTTTTAATGTTTTTGAAAGAAGTCTCTTATGCTCATCAAGCCTGCAGAAAAAAAACAGTAACATTGTGAAATATTATTACAGTTTAAAATAATGGTTCCCTTTCAGTTGGTCACGTTCAACGTACGTCGGAACTGACCGACGAATTGGGATCTGTTTTCAGAGACCAATCTACTTCGAGTGATTAAAAACGAGCCAATGGACATTGGCATGCGGTTCACGCATTCCACGCACCGCCCGCAGTGCGGGTATAAATACGGAAGTGGAATACCGCATCATTGCTTTTTAACTTCGGAGCCGAACGGTTTGCTGAACACCGAGATTGGTTCGCAGCGTTCGACCTGAAGCCCTCCGGGCTGTCCCTGTCGCCTCACGGCTTCACGAAAGTCGCAGAGGCAGCCATTGTTCCGCTTAGAGAAGGCGGCGTTCGCATCCTCAACTATCTCGACGACTGGCTCAGTCCCGGGATCAGTTGTGCGAACACAGGGACATGGTGCTCCGTCACCTTAGCCTGTTGGGCCTTCGGGTCAACCGAGAGAAGAGCAAACTCTGTCCCGCAAAGAGGATCTCTTATCTTGGTGTGGAGCTGTATTCGGTCAACCGGACTGCGTGCCTCACAGAGAAGCGAGTCCGGTCAGTGTTAAACTGCTTGAATACGTTCAAAGGCAGGACGGCAGTACCACTGAAATTTTTTCAGAGGCTCCTGGGGCATATGGCATCTGCAGCCACAGTAACGCCGCTCGGATTGCTTCATATGAGACCGCTCAACGCTGGCTTCACGACCGAGTCCCGAGATGGGCGTGGCAGAGCGGCAAGTACCGGGTTTCAGTGACTCCTTACTGTCGCCAAACCTTCAACCTGTGGGCGGACCCTTCGTTTCTACGGGTGGGAGTGCCCTTAGAACAGGTGTCCAGGCATGCTGTGGTCTTCACGGATGCCTCATCCATGGGCTGGGGGGCCACGTACAACTGGCACGCAGTTTCAGGTCCTGTGGACGGGGCCCCAACTGCATTGGCATATCAGTTGCCTAGAGTTATTGGCAGTACGTCTCGCCCTGGGCCGCCTCAAAAAGCCGCTACAGCGCAAGCACGTACTGGTCCGTACGGACAGCACTGCGGCCGTTGCATACATCAACCGTCAGGGTTGGCTATGCTCCCGTTGCATGCTCCAGCTCGCCCGCCATCTCCTCTTGTGGAGTCAGAAGCGTCTGAGGTCGCTTCGGGCCATTCACATCCCAGGTGCGCTGAACTAGACAGCCGACGAGCTCTCTCTTGTCAGTCGACACCTCCGGGAGAGTGGCGACTCCACCCCCAGAGCGTCCAGCTGATATTGGACCTCTTCGGAGCCGTGCAGGTAGACCTGTTCGCCTCTCCGGACTTGACCCATTGCCAGTTGTACTATTCCCTGAAAGCGGATGCACTGGCGCACAGCTGGCCCCGGGACCTACGCAAATATGTTTCCCCCAGTGAGCCTTCTCGCACAGACACTGTGCAAGGTCAGGGAGGACGAGGAGCAGGTTTTGCTAGTTGCGCCCTACTGGCCCAACCGGACCTGGTTCTCCGAACTCATACTCTTCAGGACAGCCCCTCCCTGGCCGATCCCCCTGAGGAAAGACCTGCTTTCTCAGGGGCGGGGCACTCTATGGCACCCACGTCCAGACCTCTGGAAACTCCATGTCTGGTCCCTGGACGGAAGCGGAGGTTCTAGGTGGCCTGCCGCAAGCAGTGGTAGACACCATCCCTTCTGCTAGAGCCCCCTCTACGAGGCACCTCTACGCACTGAAGTGGATCCTGTTTGTTGAGTGGTGTTCTTCCCGCCGGGAAGACCCCCGAAGGTGTTCGATTAATGTTGTGCTTTCTTTCCTGCAAGATGGGCTGGAGCGATGGCTGTCTCCCTCCACCCTCGAAGTGTACGTTGCAGCAATAGCGGCGTATCACGATGCAGTCGAAGGTAAGTCCTTAGGGAAGAACGACCTAATCGTCAGGTTCCTCAGAGGTGCGAGGAGACCAAATCCTCCTCGTTCAACCTCGTTACCCTCTTGGGACTTAGCCCTGGTGCTCAGAGCACTTCAGGGTCCTCCCTTTGAGCCTCTGCAGTCTGTAGAGCTAAACATCCTGTCAATGAAGACAGTGCTCCTGACTGCATTGGTCTCAATCAAGAAGGTAGGGGACCTGCACGCACTTTCGGTCAACGAATCGTGCCTAGAATTCGGGCCGACCAACTTTGGATACGTGCCCAAGGTTCCCATCACTCCCTTCCGGGACCAGGTGGTGAACCTGCAAGCGCTGCCTTTGGAGAAGGCAGACCCAGCCCTAGCTGTGCTCTGTCCCGTCCGCGCTCTCCACGCCTACGTGGACCGAACTCAAAGCTTTAGAACCTCAGAGCAGCTCTTCGTCTGTTATGGAGGCCAGCAGAAGGGAAAGGCTGTCTCCAAGCAGAGGTTAGCCCACTGGATAGTGGATGCTATCGTCTTGGCTTACCAGTCCCAAGATGTGCCTTGCCCGTTCGGGGTGCGAGCTCACTCCACTAGGAGTGTAGCCTCCTCATGGGCGCTGGCTCAAGGTGCCTCGCTGACAGATATATGTAGAGCTGCGGGCTGGGCGACACCTAACACGTTCGCTAGATTCTATAGCCTCCGTGTAGAGCAGGTATCTTCCCGCATCCTCGCCCCCAGTGGCCAGTAGCGCTAAGTGCCCGTTCTAATGTCGGCTTGCAACGCCACTCCCGCCCCCTGGGCCGGATACGTGCGTCTATTGTCTCCAGTGGTGTTCCCCGGAAACGGCTAACCCTGTCAAGCTCCTCCGTCACCCCTTCACCTCCACTGAAGGACGTGGCTCCGCAGCGTACCATCTCCCAGAGACGGGCACGCTTTCCCAGCGTTATCCAATAGTCAAGCTGAGTGGGTCTTGCAGGAACAGCAGTGACTGACCTTCCCTGCCGGGAGCCCTGACTCCCACTCCAGCATAGGATTGGTCCAGCGAGCTCAGGCAGGGACGCTGGAAGGGCCAGCATCCCTGGCGTGTTGGTAGGGATCCCAATTCGTCGGTCAGTTCCGACGTACGTCGAACATGACCGACTGAATGGGAACGTCTCGGTTACGTATGTAACCCTCGTTCCCTAAAGAAGGGGGGAACGGAGACGTACGTCCCATCGCCAGGTGCTGTGCTTCAGCTGAAGGCCCGAGTCACTTGTCTCGGCTCCTTAGTTGAAAAGCAATGATGCTGTATTCCACTTCCGTATTTATACCCGCACTGCGGGGCGGTGCATGGAATGCGTGAACCGCATGCCAATGTCCTTTGGCTCGTTTTTAATCACTCGAAGTAGATTGGTCTCTGAAAACAGATCCCAATTCGTCGGTCAGTTCCGACGTACGTCTCCGTTCCCTCCTTCAGGGAACGAGGGTTACATACGTAACCGAGACGTTTTAGTATACTTTAAAATATAATTTATTTCTGTGATGCAAAGCTGAATTTTCAGCATCTTTACTCCAGTCTTCAGTGTCAAATGATCTTTCAGAAATCATTCTAATATGCTGATTTATTATCAGTGTTGGAAACAGTTGTGCTGCTTAATATTTTTTGGAACCTGTGATACTTTTTTCAGGATTCATTGATAAATATAAAATTAAAAAGAACATAATTTATTCAAAATAGAAATCTTGTCTAACAATATAAATCTCTACTATCACTTTTTATATATTTAACGCATTATTGCTGAATACAAGTATTAATTTTTTTTAAAAAAAGAAATAAATGCTTTTCTTTCTTTTTTTTTAACTTTTTATTCATCGAAGAATCCTGAAAAAAGTATCACAGGTTATGCAAAAATATTAAGCAGCACAACTGTTCCATCCCAACATTGATAATAAATCGGCATTAGAATGATTGAATTAGAATGATTGAATTAGAATGAATCATTAGATCATTAGAATGAATTAGAATGATTTCTGAAGGATCATGTGACACTGAAGATTGGAGTAATGGCTGATGAAAATACAGCTTTGATCACAGTAATAAATTATATTTTAAAGTATATTAAAACAGAAAACCATTATTTTAAATTGTACAAATATTTCACAATGTTGCTGTTTTTTTAATCAAATAAATGCAGGCTTGATAAGCAATAGTAAAGGTACTTATTGGTACATATATATATATATATATATATATATATATATATATATATATATATATACCAACCATTTAATAGTCAAACCATTTAATGTACCTTATTATTACCTTATGATCAGTTGTAATATATCTTATGATTAGTTGTAAATAACTGTAAACATTGCTAAAATACATCATATATGTACCTATACATAGTTATGCTTTTATAGAGTATTATGCATTATTTGGGTTATAATATATACTCTTTAATAATGCAGCTATGAATATGTATGTATTTTAAACGGCCAGGGTTAATTATATATTAAAAAAGATAAAATTACAATTAAATTGAAAACTAGAATATGAAATGTTTTATAGCATTATAGGCTTTATATGATGTGTTTTGCCAAGATTTCCCTGTCAAATGCTTAAGTTGCACTAAAAGTACACATTTCCTTTCACACGGTTCCCAGGCAACCCAGCCCAGCCCACTTCCCTTCATTACATGAGTCCCTATCAGCTCAACGCCTACGCCATGGCACTCAAAGCTGTGGGGGAGATCATACAGGACTATGACAGCGACAAGATGTTCCCTGCACTGGGCTTCGGAGCCAAACTGCCTCCTGATGGGAGAATATCCCATGAGTTTGCCCTGGTAAGCAACTCCTAAAACACCTGTCCTGCAGCGCTAGCTTTACTTGGCTTTATATTTTTGTAGATATGCAGAATATCCAGTTTGTGAGGATTGTTTGACATCAATGCTTCTCTCAATGTTCTCTCCCTATGTCTCCAGACAAAACATTTTCAAAAAGCATTCAATTTCAGAACAGGGTTTCAGACATATACACTTGACAGATCCCTTCTTGTAAATACAAGCCTCTACTTGTTGTATAAAAAATCCCAAACATCTCAGTGTCTCTACTCCGTCCAAGAAACAAAACTCTCATGGAATGACAAGAGTTGGATGTTACACAATATCAGTAGTTTTAGAGAGAGTGAACTGAATGATTTGTGCAATCAGCAAAGATATGGAACAATTGATAAATGATGAAACTGGCGAGAAAAAAAATTCTGTAGCCTTACATTGAAAGATGAACCTGAGGCATGTCTAGAGACCAGAATATTTTAGAGAATAGGGGGTACTTTTGACTTGGGATAAAAAGGTAACCACTTAGTTACCACCCATGACATCCCACCAATCAAATTGCAAGGCACTAAAAACCACTCAGAACACCTCATAGCAACCACGTAACACCCTGGCAACCTTACAAGTGGCACTTACATTTTTTCAAAGAATTGTAAACATCTATTTATGTCTCTAAAATGTGGACTTTCCATTGTGAGTTATCACATCTACAGCAGATGTGTACCCTTATTCACAATATTTTTTTCTATGTTCCTCCAGAATGGAAACCCTCAGAATCCATATTGCAATGGCATTGATGGAGTCATGGAAGCGTATTACCAGAGTCTAAAGTCCGTTCAGCTCTACGGTCCCACCAACTTCTCGCCTGTCATCAACCATGTAGCCAGGTACATTCAGAACATTTTGGAAACATATTTTGTGTTTTTATCTTCAGCAAGTCATGTTGTACATAGATTCTTGCATTATTATGGTGGTAACAAACCTCCAAAAAAATTTAATCAATGAAATCCCAATGAAATAAAAATTGACGATTCTTTTTATTGGATCGTTGCAATGCTTATTAAACTTTTTTTTCCACAAATATGTGCCCTCGTAATATTTAATCAAACATGTTAGAAAAACGTTTTCATTTTTAATACATCATTGTCGTGTAAATGTACCCTTAGGTTGCAACAGCCACTTTCTATGATCCAATCGATTCACAATGGACAAAATCAAGTCCTGCCTTACATATGTTCTAATTCGATAAGCCAATTTACTCATCTGTCACAATAAGGAAGAAAAGTTTATTAAAATTTCAGTTTTGCGCCGAATTTAAGGGGGCGGGTTAAATAATAAACATGCAGACAGTTTTTAACTGCTTTAACTTTTAACTGACTTGCTCAGCTCTTATCCTGAAAGAGACGACTGAAGAAGACATTTTACACTAATTTCAGCTATAGCGCCCCTTGTGACAATGGTAAAAATGCCTCATACTTTAAAATTGCAATCTGATTTTTGTCATTTTGTTACCGCAACGATACACAAAATGCATTCACATAAAGCACAGCTAAAATGCACAGCATCGCAGGCTTTTTTCCGTAATCCAATAATTTAGATCATTAAACGTCTCGGTTACGTATGTAACCCTCGTTGCCTGAACGAGGGAACTGTGATCACTTCTGGGAGCCCCTATCAGCTTCGAGTGTATAGAGAACTGGCCAATGACTATTGGCGTGCGAGATTTGCATCTCGCGCTCCGCCCCGCACCGTGGGTATAAACAGGAAGCGGATGCAATGCACCTTTTGTTTTTCACTGAGGAGCCAAACTAGTGACTCAGCCATGTAGTGATGGTACAGCAACTGTGGCGACGGGACGTATGTCTCTGTTCCCTCCTTCAGGGAACGAGGGTTACATACGTAACCAAGACGTTCCCTTTCAGTCTGTCATGTTCAACTTATGTCGGACATCACCGACGAATTGGGATCCCTATGGAAAATGCCACAGTTACCGCTGGGGGGCTGATGCGGAAGCCACATCCTACCCGTAGGGAGGTATCATGTGGAATGTACACTTATGGACTGGCCGTGGGCAGCAGAACATACGGAAGTCCCAGGGGTGGCCCCGGCCAATGCAGGCGGGGGACTACACTGCACAGAGACAGCAGAGCGGGCTCTGCCAAGGGAAGACATGGGCTCGCCGTAGGGAGCCGTACTGTGGAAGAATACACATATGGGACCGCCGTAGGGGTCACAACATATGGATATCCAGCCTAACACAAGTTCCACCAATGCATACGAGTGTTAGACCCGTGTGTCAGACGCTCCGCCTCGTCTGACTGTTGCGGAGGAACTCAACAGGGTTCGCCAATCCTGGGGAACTCAACTGGAGCATATCAGCGCACATATCCAGTCCATGTGGAGGGGAATGGCGCAGCAAGCTGACACAAGAACGGGCACTTCAGTGTTACTGGTTATCTGAAGCGAGCACACGGGAAGAAACTGGTTCTACACAGAGGCTATAGAATCTAGCGAACGTGTTAGGTGTTGCCCAGCCCGCAGCTGAGGTCCTGAAACTTTGCGTTCTGTCCACGTAAGTCCACAGGGCACGAACGGGACAGAGAAAAGCCAGGGCTGGGTCTGCCTTCCCCGAAGGCAGCACTTGCAGGTTCATCTCTGGTCCCGAAAGGGAGTGGTGGGAACCTTGGGCACATATCCGGGCCGGGGTCTCAGGATTACATAAGAGTTACCCACCCCGAATTCCAGGCACGATTCGTCGACCGAAAATGCCTGCAGGTCCCCTACCCTCTTGATTGAAGCCAATGCTGACTGCAAAGGTTCAAAGGGGGCCTTCTGCAGTGCAGTTAGCACCAGAGACAAATCCCAAGAGGGTATAGAGTGAGGGTATAGAGATTCAATCTCCTCGCCCCCCTCAGGAACCTGACGATCAGATCGCTTCCCTAAGGACCATCAACCATGTTGTGATATGCGGCGATAGCGGCAACATAGACTTTGAGGGTGGAGGGAGACAGCCTTCGCTTCAACCCTTTTTGTAGGAAGGAAAGCACAAAACTGATTGAACATCTTCGGGGGTCTTCTCATCGAGAAGAACACCAATCGATGAACAGGTTCCACTTCAACGCATAGAGGCGCTTCGTATAGGGAGCTCTAGCGGAAGTGATGGTGTCTACCAAAGTCTGTGGTAGGCCACCTAGAACCTCCGTGTCCCGTCCAGGGACCAAACATGGAGTTTTCAGAGGTCTGGACGCGGGTGCCATAGGGTGCCCCATCTCTGAGTCAGGAGGTCCTTCCTCAGAGCAATGGGCCAAGGGAGTGCTGTCACGATGAGCACTAAATCCGGGAACCAAGTCCGGTTGGGCCAGTACGGAGCAACCAATAGGACCTGCTCCTCATCCTCCCTGACCTTGCACAGTGTCTGTGCAAGAAGGCTCACTGGGGGAAACGCATATTTGCGTAGGCCCCAGGGCCAGCTGTGTGCCAGCACATCCGAGCCGAGGGTTCCCTCGGTCAGGGAATAAAACAACTGGCAGTGAGATGGCCCTTCTCCGGGAGCGGTCCTGTCACCACCTCCTGCAGAGCTGTCCCCTCCATCTCTGGGTGGCCCATCTCAGGGTCTCTTATGAGGGCGCTTGCCACCTGGCTTGGCTGGGTGGAGGCAGCAGCTGGCTGCCGGGGCAGGATGTGTCTGATGGCCTCCGTCTGCTTTTGGGCGGCCGAGAACTGCTGGGCAAAGCTATCGACCGCATTGCCGAATAACCCAACCTGGGAAATGGGGGAGTCCAGGAACCGATACTTGTCGGTCTCCCTCATATCGGCCAGGTTGAGCCAAAGATGTCGCTCCTGGACCACAAGAGTGGACATCGCCTGACCAATGGAACGGGCGGTGACTTTCGTCGCCCGGAGGAGCTCTGGGTCAGGCCTACCCTCGTGCATGTCCATAAGTGCCTGGGCCTGGTGCACCTGGAGCAACGCCATGGCATGCAGGGCGTACACAGCCTGTCCACTAGCTTTGTAAGGGAGTGGCGTTAGTTTCATTGGAGACAGCCTTCCCTTTCTGCTGGCCTCCGTAACAGATGAAGAGCTTCCCTTTCCATCCAACAGTCCTTGGATGGGTGGCGTTGGTCACCGCGCCAGGTGGAAGCGGATGCGGGACACAGTTGCATCGCGACAGCCTGTTCCACCGGCAGGATTCCCACGTACCCTTTGGCTGGCCCGCCGTCGAGGGTAGTTTTCTGGCAGAAAAAGGTGCCGTCCACGACCTCGTGAGCTTCTCATGCACCTCCAGGAAGAAAGGTTCCGGGGCGGGATGCTGAGAACCAGCGCGGGCCGCCCCGAGAAACCAATCATCCATCCTAGAAGGCTCGGGACACGGTGGAGGGTTCCATTCGAGCCCGACCTTTTCGGCAGCCCGGGAAAGCATAGCTGTCAGCTCGGGGTCTGTCTCGAGCAACGCTACTCTCCCAGAGGGAGGCAACGTAGCCGAGTCTTCATCCCCGAGGACTGAAACTCCCCCTCCGATGCAGCGATCGACATCCTATCGTCTGCTGGAGCTCCAAAGGTTACCACTGGACCCCCCCGGGAGGAGCCAGCGATTTCCTCTGGAAGCTCAACCGGCTGCGGCGCTTCAGAGGGATAAGGGGCCCGCGGAGGCTGGCTCGGCGGGTGTGCCCTAAACATGATCCTCAGGTCACCCTGGCTATTTGCCGAAGTAGGTCTATTCTGCTGGGCAGGAATAGCTCTAGATCGGGGCATAGGTAAGGGGACTCCACCCTCCCGGAGGTAGGCGAGTCTCGACGGAAGCGCAGAGATAGTTGTGTTCCTGCAGTGGGAACATGAACTATCCACTGTAGCGACTCGGCTACATATAATAATAATAAATTAAATTAGCTCAATAGGGAATTATGGTTATTCATATTTAATTATTTATAACTAATCGCAATGTGTTATGATTAAATTATAAATCTCCAAATCACCCAAAAAGGGAAATACCTAATCTAGGTATTTGTGCAATATATATATATGGTTAACAACAATGGATTGCAATCAACTACGAATATATATTAAATCATTACAGAATAACCTTTGAATTAGAATTAATTCAAAATTCATCTGATCCGTTCATTTAACGAAGGAACAGTACAATCTGTTATCAACTCTCACGAAGTTTTATTCTTTCTTATCAAATCTTCAGGAAGGTTATCCTTCTAGTCACGAAGAATAAACTTTCCGAACTATTAGGATATTAATTAAAGTATTCAAAGATACTTATGAGAGCTCGTAGCTAGATCTAAACATTAAAGTGACCATGATTTGTGAGCGGCAACAATGACAATCGAACATGGATACAATGGTTTTAATAACTGATACTGAGTAACAAAAGAGAATGAAAAGAAGAGAACGAAAGAGAGAAAGGAAAGGTTCAGGAATGGCAATTTCACAAACATAACCACAAAGAGCCAGCAAAGAATAATATCACCTTAAACAGGGGTACAAATCTTAAAACACATCTAAATTTCGATGGAATTTATACTTGCATGGGCTGCTTTGTGCTGAGTATAAAATAATGCGCGTGAGTCCTCTCAGAGCATTCTTTGAGCTGGAGCGTTTTCTCTTTTTGGTCCTTCTGGAGGGTTCTCGATCCGCGGGAAGTTTGAAGGTGGTTAGAGCGAATGCCGAAAAGGGAGGAAAAGAGATTGTCTCGTCTGAGTTTTGGAGAGATGACTGAGCGCTGAGATGGAGCGCGCTGAGATGGCGCGTTGCCTGTCCGCCTGGCCACGGAGCGCGCCGACTTCAAAGGAACCAACCCACGTGACTGAGCCGCCAAGCCAGGGCCATTGTCTCCGTTTATGACTTCATTTGCCTAATTTATGATGGTGTCATACTTGGTACATTTCTACTCCAAAGGGGGGTAAACATAATGTGATGCATTTCATAATCACCTACTGTGCACCGTTGGTTAAGAAAAAAGAGAGGAATATTTAGATATCAAACACAGTATGGCTGGGAGATATTAAAGCAGAGATACATTCTTACACATGAATACAAGCACTTTAAATGACCTTACATTGTTCGTACATCATGACTATGTTGGCATGACATAGGGAGCATGCGTACACACAGGGATATATCATATACATTCTGGAATAGTTTATTCATGGGCTAAATAAAGGAAGTGTCTGTTGTCTGTGTGTATTGGGTTGAGTCCTCAATTTCCAGGCCCTTGGTGGTGAGAGTGGCATCTCTGATTGCAATCTCTTTGAAGTCACCAGGGCTCTCCAAGATGTATCTGCTCAGTGTCGGCCAAGCCGTAAAAGTGACAACTGAGGTAGACTCCTTGGAGCCAGACATTAATTTGTATTCAAAAGTCAAAAGGCTAAAAGCGTTCTGAAGCTGAGAGCCGAATCGACTCATTGTGATTCAGTCCAGACGCTACACCACAAACGCTGCCTCAGCGTGCTGAATGCCCAGACATGTAAGACAGCGATTATGACCATCCAGAAACGCACGGGTGGAATGACATCTTGAAAAAGACGCAGTGTCTCACCCGTGTTGCTCTTTTACAGAAAACACTCTTTTAGTGCTGAAGCACCCAGGGACAACCGCGGCAGACACAGGAATATAGTGCAGCCTGTGTCTACTCTCACTGTGGAACGCCCTCACCGAACCAACAATAATGCTGTGAAAACAGCAGTTTGCTCTTTTAAATACAGACAGTGAGCACGAGGTTGCGCTGAACGTGCCTTCTCTCCTAGCACAGAAGTTTCTCTCTCTTCGTTCTCTCTCTCTCTCTCTTTCTCTCTCTCTCTGATAACAGGAACAGTGCTTCATCAACGCCATTCGGCTCCGAAGTGAATGACAAATGTGCGTTGCATCCGCTTCCTGTTTATACCCGTGGTGCGTGGCGGGGCGCGAGATGCAAATCTTGCACGCCAATAGTCATTGGCCCGTTCTCTATACACTCGAAGCTGATAGAGGCTCCCAGAAGTCATCCCAATTTGTTGGTGACGTCCGACGTACGTATGACGTCGAATGTGATCGACTGAAAGGGAACTACAGTTAAAGTAATCTTAATGTAAGAGTTTATCTTTTCTTATTACTTTGCTCTCCACAAAAGCTGAGTTGGAGTATTTTTGTATATTGACCATTTGTCCATAACGCACTGATTCTAGTTTCATGTCTCTAATCTTACTTCGCCATCTATCTTTTCGTATCAGCAGAAGTTGATTGGAGCCATCTTGCAACTTAATAAAGCAACTATGACTGTAATACAAAAAAAAATTGCCTTGGAAAACAGTGTAATTTTATACACTGATCAGGCATAACATTATGTGTTGGCCCCCCTTTTGCTGCCAAAACAGCCCTGACCCGTCGAGGCATGGACTCCACTAGACCCCTGAAGGTGTGCTGTGGTATGTGGCACCAAGATGTTAGCAGCAGATCCTTTAAGTCCTGTAAATTGCGAGGTGGGGCCTCCATGGATCGAACTTGTTTGTTCAGCACATCCCACAGATGCTCGATTGGATTGAAATCTGGTGAATTTGGAGGCCAAGTCAACACCTTAAACTCGTTGTGCTCCTCAAACCATTCCTGAACCATTTTTGCTTTGTGGTAGGGCGTATTATCCTGCTGAAAGAGGCCACAGCCACCAGGGAATACCGTTTCCATGAAAGGGTGTACATGGTCTGCAACAATGCTTAGGTAGGTGGTACGTGTTAAAGTAACATCCACATGGATGGCAGGACCCAAGGTTTCCCAGCAGAACATTGCCCAAAGCATCACACTGCCTCTGCTGGCTTGCCTTCTTCCCATAGTGCATCGTGGTGCCATGTGTTCCCCAGGTAAGCGACGCACACGCACCCAGCCATCCATGTGATGTAAAAGAAAACGTGATTTATCAGACCAGGCCACCTTTTTCGATTTCTCCGTGGTCCAGTTCTGATGCTCACGTGCCCACTGTTGGCGCTTTTGGCGGTGGACAGGGGTCAGCATGGGCACCCTGACTGGTCTGCAGCTATGCAGCCCCATACGCAACAAACTGCAATGCACTGTGTATTCTGACACCTTTCTATCAGAACCAGAATTAACTTCTTGAGCAATTTGAGCTACAGTATTGAACGGACCACATGGGCCAACCTTCGTTCCCCACGTGCATCAATGAGCCTTGGCCGCCCATTCACTTTGTTATTCGTTAATCAATTCATTATTCACTTTACCTGTCAGTGGTCATAATGTTATATATGGTGGACATTAATCATGTGATAGATGGCTAGAAACACTGGTATAAACTGCATTTGAAGGTTTCTTCTATTGCTTAAATGAAGCAAGCAAACAACAACAGAGATTGGCAACAGCCAAATATTCTCAAAACGTTCATAAACCCCCAGGTGTATCATCCAAACAAAGTGTGTCACAGTTACATAGAGATAATCTATTCCGAAATGGCCTCCGAGGTGTGATATATGACCTTTAAATCACTTTAAATGAGCCATGGAGCTAGACTTGCAGAGATAAAACTATAAGATTTGATCTTATGCTGTCCCAAATAAGATCATCCCTGGTCTGTATCATCCATCAAATGATGAGAGGAAAACTTTAAATGGCTATCATAGATGTGGCACAATGGCCTGAAAATTAGATCTGAAATTTTAAGTACCTTATAGGAATATAAAAGATGGAGGGTTAACATTTAGTTGAATTGGACAAGGCCTTAAATTCTGTTTTTTTTTTTTTCTTCTTACTTTTTGAGGCCAAGAACCCCCAAATATGATAATCATATGAGACCTTTCCTAAAATATAAAGGGAGATATATTAAGATATTATGTATTAAGAATCATTTCACTGTGTGAAAACAACATTATAATATAAAGACAACATGCTGTTTTCAAAATGAATTAATCAGCTTTTATATTGTCATTGTTATAAAACCAAAAGAAATGATGAAAATAGTATGTGGTAAATATTTGCTTTGTATTGAATAAATTATGTACAAAACTCAATATAAAATAATAACAACTAAACTGAAAAAATGACAATAAACAGAACAAATTTGGTCATTGAAACTAACAGAGCTGTATTCAAAAAGGTGTATACAGAAATCAATAAATGTGCACTGTCCAAATCAGCAAAAGCTGAACCGAGAAGTAAAATGAAAATAATAATTTTAGAAATATTAATACATTTATTGTGACATCTCCATGTCCTATTAAAAATGTGTTGTTATTGGCAGAATTTAAAATGTTTATGTTATCATATATTTATCATTTATTTAGTTTTTCGCACTGTTAGAGGTCAGAATAAAATATCTAAAGGATACTGTTAACAGCTTGTGGGGCTGTGAGAACCTGAGCGTCTACATCTCTATCAGCAGCAATAAAAGATGGGATTCATCATGCTTTAATTGCAGCGCAAAGTGTCTAAGTGCATTTCAGCATCCACATAATAACAATGCCTGCTGCATTCACCACTAGCTCTTTTCTTCAGAGAATGAACACTTTGTCAGGAAATTGTCATTATCTTTCTCTTTTATTTTGTTTGGCATGGAAATGTAAATGGGTAAGGCACAATTTCCCCCAGTATATCACTTTTTTGTGGTTTTGGATCAATCAATTTATTGAAAATCCGACTCAAAAGAGTTTGTTGTTAACAAATTGGATGTTTCTAGAATGAATGTCAAGATATTCAGTGAATATCAACGTATATATCAAACAGTAATGAAAATACTAATTATGGAAATAATAAGTAATGAGTAAGTAAGGAATAAAGTGATGAAAATATTAATAATTAAAGAGATCACATAGAAATGTTCAGGTATCGTTAAAAAAGTGTGGTTCCAGCACAAACAGATGTTTTTTTTTTAGATAGACAGTGATGTCTAGTGACAGGCGAACAATATTAACTATAAAAACTTCAAAATGCATATGACTAATGATATCTTATATGAGTGTTCAGAAATTAAGAACCTCAGGAAATAAAACACAAGGATGTTTTTTTTATTTTTTATTATTATGTAACTTCTTTTCTATGTATTTAATATACTTAATTTCATTTGTTTAATGAAAACCTCTCCCAACCAACTGGTCACAGTAATTGTGAAAAATTAAGCAATTAAGTAATTAATTAGTGTTACCTTCTATAAAAAAGTGAGAATGTAATTAATATTAAAAAGAAAAATAAGGGGAAAAAAATGTCTAGAATCAAGGCTGCTTAAAGGTGCAGTGTGTAAATTTTAGAGGCATCTAGTGGTGAGTTTGTGAATTGCAGTCACCCACCACACCCCTCCCTTTCAAAGCACGTAGAGAAGCTACGGTGGCCGACACAGGACAAAGATGTTGTCATCGGAGAGAGCAAAAAGTGACTAGCTCTTTGTAGAGCAGTTTGTCGGTTTAGGGCTACTGTAGAAACATGGCGGCGCAAAATGGCGATTTCACTGTAAGGGGACCCGCGGTGTATGTAGATAGAAATGGCTCATTCTAAGAGGTAATAAGAACATAACAGTACATTATGTAAGGTCTTTATACACCACTGAAAACATAGTTATGTACATTATATTGCATTTCAGTCAATAGATCCTCATAAATACTACACACTGCACCTTTAAAAGTGAACAATTGCTGCCAAAATTATTCTTTCAGATATTTAGTAACCAATTCAGTTTTGATCACAGGGATATACCATGTTACCTGGTTTATCCCTGTGATCTGCTAAAACATTCATACTCAACACTTTTATACAGGTTAGTAAATTGGTTCATATGTATTACAACATATGCAGGTTTTTACACTTGAACATGTTTCTAAAACTCATTATGTTTCGTTATTGCACTTCAGACCTCTATGCTCACAAATCCCATGTTAAATCCACACTAATTAATGGTTTAAAGGGAGCCAACAGTCAGTGGACTGACACGTCCTCACACTGTGTATCTAATTATATGTCCATTTCATGGATTTTCTGAGGATGTGAAGTAAAGGACAGTCCATCAAGTCATTATCACCCCTGTGTTCCACACACACAGTCACTGCGGTGTCCACTCATCTGTGCTGAAGACAGATCTGTCACACTGCACCGCTCTAATCTCTCTGTGTGTTTTTGCCGTAGGTCGCGCCCACGCAGTTTAATAATAAACTGCTTTTATATTGCTCTTTTAAAGCTAATGCGCTGTTTGCCTGGATTTTCCACTGTGTACATTTTTGTTACTGGGGAAATAGTAAAATGGTTGCAAAATCTTAAACTTATGGCTGGTTCAAACTGGCAACAAATGCCAACAATTCAACAATTTGTCACTGTATTCAGAATATTGGGAAACATAGCCAGTGTTGGGGGCAACACATAACAAGTAACACGAGTTACGTGATCAGATTAATTTTTTCAAGTAACTAGTAAAGTAATGCATTACTTTTAAATTTACAACAAAATATCTGAGTTACTTTTTCAAATGAGTAATGCAAGTTACATTGTTTTCCCGTTTATTGACTGACACTCTCCTTTCCCCATGTTGACAGAAATCGAGAATAAGTGCGTTGTGTGCGCTTTTTAAACATGATGGTTATTGTAGTTCTAGACTAATGTGAGCATTGCAATACTCATCTCACTTGCACAAAAACAGATTCAGTATTCCTCAAAATGAATAAAACAATGAAATGCAAACCCAGAATATCAGGCAAACATGCAATAATTAAAGATGTTAAATAATACAAATATACTTAATCATGTATTTAATCTCACTTTATTAACCAGTGTCTTTGCTGCTGACCTTCGATGATCCAATTCAACCAAAATAATAAGCAAAAAATGAAATTTTTGACAATTGACAGTTAAACATCACATTTGTGTTTCATATTATTATTATTACTCAAGAGTGTTGAACTTTCTTCTCCTGCGTCCTATTCTTCTGCAATCCAGAATGGTAGCACAGCTGGTTTGTTTTGCATTTCCTTCAGCCTAAGGTTTATTCATTTCACTTTTGGTGTGAAAGGGCCTTTACATTTGCCAAAAATCTAACTTTTTTGGTGTTGTTGTTAAAAATAAACAAGCCTAGATAAGAAAAAGTAACGCAAAAGTAACATAACACATTACTTTTCATAAAAAGTAACTAAGTAGTGCAATTAGTTACTTTTTAGGGAGTAACACATTATTGTAACGGATTACTTTAAAAGTAACTTTCCCCAACAATAAACACAACTGTAATCTTTACACTGTGCCAAGTGAATGCATTAGGTATCATGAACTAACAGTGAACAACAAGCATGTATTAATCTATGTTAATGTTAAATATTCAGTTGTTTACTGTAAATGAATATTCATTCTTAACAGATTAACGAATGTTTCTCGTTTAATTCCGATTATGTCAGAGTTTCCGTCCACCACATTCCAAGACTGACAAGTGCCGACCCAACAACTGTTGGTTGTTGCTGTTTTTTTGTGCGCGTGAACTAGCCTTTAGTATTCATAGTAGCTGTAGTTCTAGTATGCATACTAATATTATAATATTGTAATAATCACATTTTACAAGGGTTTAAACGCAAATGAGGGAAATGCATGTTAATATTTCACCATCACACCAATTTTGTGTTTCTGATGTTGTCTATTTCTGGAACGTTGATGATAAGGGATTAATTGCACTGAGCTTTATAACGCACATTCGATTAAAAAAAGAATTCAGCTCATAGTTTCCGGTTATGTGTGTTTTCAGTGCCCTGTAGTTCACAAAATGCTAGTGTGTCCTCAAGAGGATTTTTAAATTGCACATTTTTACTGACAGGTGAAGAAATGTTTTGAACATTTCTGTGTACAGCATATTCAAAATCCTCAATGGAACATTACGTTTTCAAAGCTGATCTAAGAAAGCAGGGGCTGGTAAACATTTGCCGAGACCATTTCATCCTTTCTCCTCACACTGAAGTCCGTAGTAGATATTTCACCACAGACCAGCTTGAAACACAAATCACAGAGAGTTAAAAGAGGCTATGGTGTCAAGTGTCAGTGCTCTGAACAACAAGAGTTTGGGAGAGGAGAGAAAGACCTGATAAACCCTGATAAGACCTGATGAACTTACTCTTTATTTCTATTAAATTAAATGTTTATTTTATTAAATGTGTATGTAAATTACTATATAATGTGTATATAGGTGGACTGCCAAAGTTATGTTTAAAATAAAACATTGGTCCGACGGTAACGTTGTGTCCCTGGCCAAAAATAGTTGCGGTAGGACGGCATAAATCTGTAAAAATATGTAATACAACATTTCCTAAAAATGCATTTAGACACATCCGTTCAACTTTATTTTGGAGCTATTTTTCAACTATGACGGGACATATCAACGGTCATTAAAACGTCCAAATATTTGCTGGGTAAGCATGAAGGTCCATGTATGAAAACGTTTGGATTGTATGAAAACGTATGAATGAGCAGTGTTGGGAAAGCTACTCTGAAACTGTAGCTTTAAAAGCTACAAGCTACTTGTAAAGTTAAGTTCCATTCAAGCTACCCTTTTGAAAAAGTAGTTAGCTACACAAGTTACTAGCAAAAAGTAGCTAGCTACATTGAAACTACTTTTCTTTTTTCTTTTTTTCTTTTATTTACAATGACGTAACAAATAACTGAATAATTGTTAATGAGGAATGTTATATTTGGGGTTTCAAGCAACATAATGCAGTGTAATTATGATTTCAAAGAGTATGGGGTGATTGGGACACATTTTTCTCAGTCATTTCAAGGGCAAAACCTGTCAGAATCATTTGATTTTGTAAACTAACCGATACACACAATAATCAAATATAGTGTATCTCAAACTGTCTGTCAGAGTGCAAAATGGCTACACCGCTCAGCTTCGCTCATTACAGGCTCGTTCTCGTCAGAACCCAAAACGTAATGTAGCTTTTGGTCACGCTACAACGCTACTTGCTGGATAAAGTAGTTAGCTACTGGAAAAGCTACACTGTTTTAAAAGTAACTGAGCAACTGACAAGCTACTGAAAAATGTAGTTAAGCTAGTAGCGTCGCTACTTGTAGCTTGCTACTTCCCAATACTGTGGATGAGATTGTACAAATGCATACAAATTCGCCACCAGATCGGCAAAAAGGATTGACTTTGAAAATGACACAATTACAGAGTTAAATTACATTGAATTAAACGTGACATTTTGAAGTAGAAAAACTGAAATAGTATTTTCTTTTAAAGGAGCTATATGTAAGAATTTTCATGTATTAATCGCTTTTTTATTGCCAATCTGTGAATAGATTGAAATGAAACTTAACAAACGAAATCTTCCCTAACTTCCTATGAAAGTCTGTAGACTGACTTTTATGTAATTTTTATTGCCGGGAAAATCAAAAGGATGTGACGTTTAAGCGCGCTCCCAAGAGCCTCTCTTCAATTCCATGATACATGAAACGAATGCTTATACAATGTTCAGGGATAATGCTGCAAGAGCTATACTGTAATGTCAATGTGTCATGCAAACAAAAGGGTTTAACTATAGTCTCACATAGCCAGATCTATATAGTCTATAGTTTCAAATATACATTATAATCAAGCTATCATAAATGTTATTTCAATTACCTCATCTGTCGACATACTGACGGTGAATTGCAGAGCTGGTGCAAATATAAATCAACATCGCTATGATCAGATGCTTTCTTAACTGAGGTTTTCTCACAGCTGTCATTTTTGTTGTGTTTATTTTGTTATTGAGAGGAAAGTGCGCAGCACATATTTACATATCCATCTAAATGTCGCTCTCGGCAGCATGGACAGCGTTGTTATGTTCGTTAACAATATATCGCTGCAAAGGTATTTCCAACTTCTTTTTACTTCGAAGCAAAGAACGAAAAAGAACATCGCTGTGACTAGTATCGGGGCCTTGAATCATGTTCAGTCTCTTGTACGTTTCATGCATATGAGTGCAAACACAAGCAATAAGTTGATGCCTGCAGTTCACTTAACGGCCACCGGTGTCACTAATAACAATGGTTTCTGAATTCTACATATAGCCCCTTTAAAACATATACCAGTAATCTTTGTTTTTATTTACAAAATCATTTTTGTTTTACAGTGAATGAAAGTGTGTTTATTAATTCCACCAATTCCAGTTCTAACCACTTATTAGAGAAATTGCATTTCTAAAGTTGACCAGAACTACACATTACTTACAAAGAGACATCATATTAATGCTCACATATTGCTGCATGTTGTATTAATGTGTATTTTATTGGCTTGATTTGTTTTGGAGGAAAGGTTTGTTACAACCACAGACAAATTAACTGTGCAGAATATATTTGCTTGTGTCTCGTTATTACTGCTTCTGATTACTTTATTTTCCTCATAAGCTGATGGAAATAATTGGGATGCCACACTGTAGTGTTGTAAAACTAGCGAAATGATATTACAATCCAGAGGCTTTGGCTGCATATCCCCCAGTAATGAGATGTTTAATGAATGTAACAATGTGCTCTTTCGTGCAGATACGCTGCCTCAGTAAAGGACGGATCACAGTACTTCATCCTGCTCATCATCACGGATGGAGTGATATCAGATATGGCGCAGACAAAAGAGTCCATTGTTAATGTGGGTGTTCGGTCTACTTACAGCTCTTGATCAACAAAATTCCACTCTTAAAATAAACGTTCTGATTTTCACTATATTGGTTGAACTTAAAAAAAATTTGGGGAATGAATATTTATTTTGATGAAGTTAAAAATTAAGAACAAATGCACCTATTTGTGTGGTTTAAAATATATTATATTATAAATATAAATAAGTATATTTAAATATATTACTATTTAATACATTACTATTTACATTACTAATGGAAAAAAACAAGATATTTATTAGATATCTGACATGTTCTACACTGTAAAAACACTACTTAAAAATACTCTAGTTTGTTACAGCTAAAAAAAATCTCTAATAATATTGTGGTTTGGTTCAAACCTTAAATTTTGATTTAATATTAATTACAAATATTTTCATAAAAAAGTAAACATTTATTATTTATTATAAAGACCATACATAGTTGATCAATAGATTTTCTTTTTTTACAAGCCAAAATGTAACTTAATGTAGGTCAGTAATATAATTTTTTATTTCACCATAAACAAAAATAAAGAATATTCACTTAAGAAAATTTTATTAGCCAATGTTCATTGTGATGTCTTATCTATGCATCATATATGCATTGTTTTTTTCTGTTATGTCCTGAAAAAAAATGATAAAACGTACAATATTTTCTGTTGTCAGTAAAGCTGGCAAGTATGTGTTCTGCACATCAACACTGGTGTCAAGCAAAAATACTATTTAAACAAGATTCTTTCTTTCTTTCTTTCTTTCCTTTTTTTTCTATGGGGAATGTTTTTTGCTTTTAGACAAACTGAACAAAACAAATTGATCAGGAACCCATTATTTTATCATTATTAATTAAACCATTATAAAAATGCACTTATATCAGTGTACGTCAGTATCATGACAGGCAGTTAATAAGTAAGCTTTTCATATTTACAGATTGAGATTTTGGGGAGATAAAAAAGGCATAGTAGTTATGGTAAATGTTTATTTTATCTGCTTTTCTTTTTTTTCTTCTTCACTCCAGGCTGCATGTCTTCCCATGTCAATTATTATCGTTGGAGTTGGACCAGCCGAGTTTGATGGTAAGAAGAGGAGGCTTTTAGTTAGTGTTAGACTCCTTTCATAGATTTCATTTTGCTTATATTTTTATTTATCCTCATTTTTATATTCAACTAATTTTATCCATACAACACATCCCCCTTACCCCCTAGATGTGCTGTTTGCTTTATAGTGAAGCTATAAAGTCTTGAGCTTGAGTGGATAAAAGGATTGTGTAATACTGCAAAGTAAATGAGCATGTAATGTGATAGCCGTTTCCCTCATTGCACTGGCAGTAATGCAGATGGGTTTAGTAATAATGAAACAAGACTAAAATACTCAAAACACACACAGTCACAGGCACTCAGGCACATGATTTCCGGTCATGTGTGTATCTTATCTATTGTTTGTGTCTGTGTCTGTGTCCTCAGCCATGATCGAGTTGGATGGTGATGAAGTCAGAATCTCATCGAGGGGCAGATATGCTGAGAGAGACATCGTACAGGTATAAAAACACATCTGAAGTATTTCAAGCATTAAACTATCAGCAATAATACACAATCAAGAAACATCACAAAAAAGACAAGGACTAATTACAATTACTATATTACAGTTTTATGTTTATGAACTATATTAATTAAAGTGTAAATTCACAGATTTTCAACCCCTTTTTACAATGTCAGTAATATATGTAAATTAATAACGTTCGCTCTTTCTCCGGGCCCTATCATACACCCGGCGCAATGTGACGCCAGGCACGACGCAAGTGTTTTTTGCTAGTTTCAGTCTGACGCAGTTATCATTTTCACGTCCAGCGCAACATTGTTTAAATAGCAAATGCACTCGCGCCCATGGGCGTGCTGGTCTGAAAACGAGGTGTGTTCAGGCGCATTGTTGGCGCGTTGCTATTTTGAGGCAACTGAAAACGACTGCGCCATTGACCAACAAAAACCTGGTCTAAAGTCAGTATTTTTTGTGTTATTTAAAGGCCGCATTAGTAATATGCGGCTATAGGCGGGTGCACAGCTTATTACACACACAGGGTTAGCAGAAGCACACTAACATTTTTAAATATTAAAAATAAAATAATTCCTCTCTGGAGAAGCGTTCAGTCTTTCCTCTTGCAAATTCCGCCATTGTAAATAGCGAATCCGCCATGGTGCAAGCGATTTTAAAGGGAATGGGAGATGAGACTCTGATTAGTTGATTGCACATTACACTCAAAACACACCCATGATGACTCATTAAGAGACTAGGTACAACTCTTTTGGACCATGCGCCTGGTGCACCGACCGTTTACACATTGTACTTCTGCATTTTTGTATCCTCATGCATTGGACAGTCGGATCAACAGAGGGTTATTAACAAAACAGTTATTGAAAAAAGTAGGTTTATCACTAAAAATTGTATCGCACTATGTCTACTCTTGAACAATGCAACAGCCATCTTACTGATACTCAACAGCATTTTGTTTCAGGAGGTTGGGCAGAAGATTCTCCCCATTCTTCTTCTTCTTCCAAATTAACTGATGGAATGGCAGTTTCTTTCAGTTTTTTCCCCCCCTCTGTTTGGATTAAACACTGATTTTGTGCTTATCCAGTTTGAGATGTTGACTACAAACACAGAGGTTTTTCCAATTTTCAGTCGAGGTGTTTTTCCATAGTTACGGTTCTTCGGACAGCCTTTCGCAATTGCCTGCAACACGCTTGATCCTTCACTGGAAACTGAAAATAACCGACTCATTTACTCTTTTGAAGATAACAGCCTTTTTTCTCTGTTTTCTCTAGTCAGGTAGCAACGATTTCATTTCTGAAATTGTTTTGCCACATAGGAAGCAACATTTTTCACTGCTTCTTTAGTAAATCCTGATAGTAGTTTTTTAATGGCAAAATAGGGTTTGCGCTGGCGCAAGCTGTTAGTAAATCTGGCCCTGAATGCTAAAATGCTAATGCTAACATTTTTCTTCTACATGGTAGATAAAATTTGTTGTGAAATTTATCCAAGTCTAAAAACATAGAGACCATATAAGTTGATGAATTTCCAGGTTTTTAAACCATACAAATTATGTCATTATACCCATGACGGTCATACATAAAACACACATATAGTCTATATTAGCATTCTGAGTTTTGACCTACTGTAACCCTTTTTTTTTTACAAGTAAGAACAGAGCTCTGTCAGTCTCTCTCAAAATCTAATTTCTTAATGCTTTCCATGCTCCTCTCTTCTCTCTTATAGCAGAGGAAGTCATCGTTATGTTCCTGGGTCGCCCCACGCTTGTTAGGAAGCATGTTAACATGCAGTGTACATGATCGACTATCATAGGTGGCTAGGGAGGCTGGTCCAATTAGATGTGCCCTCATATACACACACATTCCAGTGGATCTGCTTGCTGGTGGCCAACACATACTTAAAAGCCCAGATTTTCTTAACTAATCGGCTATGTAGTGCTCTCAGAAGCAGCCGTATCTCTTAGGATAATTTGGCTCTCAGTCTCAAAGGCGTTTGAGTTGATTGGCATGCTGAGCATTCGATAGCTGTGCCCTCATTTCAGGTTAATTGCTCTTTTCAGCTTTGCAAATTCTCACAGAAATGCAGATGATGCGAGACCTGCTTCAGATTATTTTCCCCTGATGAATTCAACATAAAGAGTGTGTTTATACCATAAAATCTACTCTACATAGAAATGTATTTTGTAACATTCCTCCATTTTGTTTCCCCATGTACCACCAAAACCACAACTTTTTTATGTATAAATGTGTTATTACATTATTTTTTCCATTGTATCATGTATGTTTGTTTACCAAATTGTTTGTTTTTAAATTGCCAAATAGCACAATATATATATATATATATATATATATATATATATATATATATATATATATATATATATATATATATATATACATATATTGTGGCCACAAATTAATTTGTTCCCTCAGCTATATTATTTTAAAGTAAATTTAGAATTATCAAAAAAATCTTCTTTCCACAGAACACTAAAAAACAGTCTGTGAACATAAGTAAATCAATATAATTTTATTTGCTTTTGCAGTTCGTTCCATTCAGAGATTACATCGACCGCACTGGGAATCACATCCTCAGCATGGCCCGTCTGGCCAAAGACGTTCTTGCCGAGATCCCAGACCAGTTCCTATCCTATATGAGGACCAGAGGCATCAAGCCATCTCCCGCTCCCCCTCCGTACACACCGCCAGGACACCCGCTGCAAACTCAGATCTGAAATGGGCCCAGGAGCGAGCCTTGCAGTATCTCAGTATCAATCTCTCAAATCACTCAGTGAGATGAAGGTTTCCTCAGCTCTCAGCTATTTCTGTCCCTTTCTCTTTGCACTATGGGGGCTGTAGATGGACACCATGCTTAGACAGGGTTCTGAGGACAGGTTTACTTCCATTACAGACATTCTCTGTCAGGATGTCTCTCAGTTTCTCTCTCTGTCTCTCAATGCCTGGCTAGCTTGTTTCTGAGAACCATGTTGTAGAATGAACTTCACGTTTCTGGCTCACCATGAAAAGAAGGGTGAAGGTGTATGAGGGAATGACTAAAAAACGAGCTGACGATTTTGCGACATGTCTCAGAACAGCAGAGCAGCTTCCTCTTCCTCAGACTGGGAAAAGGCTAACAAATCACCAGTCTCAAATGGACTGTTGTACATAGATTTGAAGTAGACTTCTTCCGTCATTTCTTATCTCTTCCTCTTCTTTCTTCTCTGAGCTCTCACTCAATGTTTACATGTTAATGATTTTCTTACTGTTGGATCGAACTTTTATATGTGTATATCTTCAACATGATCCTCGCGGCGTGTTATCTTTGCCAAGCCCGTCAGGTCGCAGCGGCTGGTGTTGTTGCGGAAAACCACATTTCTTGCATGGAAATGGTGTGCTCAGGCATGCGATGCATGTTGTGCAACGTTCATGTTTGGCCTTTTCTTGTTCTCTCTCTCTCTTTCTCTCACTCACTTTCTCTTCTTTCTTTCTTTTTTTTTTTTTTTGCCCTGGCACAAGCACATTAGACGGGCACCTCATTGTGTATAAAGAACCTCATAGGACTCAACGTGCTTCATTACATTTAAATCTGAGCAGCTGCTCTCAAATATGAGCCCAGTGGTCAAAAACACAGATGCCATTATTATTTTCTGTCTTAAAACTTTGTATGGGTGTTTTATCATTTTCTATTGATTTGGTGATGCTGTGTAATGTTTTTCCAATAACATGTAGATTCATTCATCATATTTAATCAGTACCTAGTAGAGTTGCCCAAAGATAATAAGAATATTAAAGTGTTGGAACCTGATAAGATGCAGAAATATACACCTAATTTACAAAAGTCTTTTCTAGAACTATTTTTGATCCTATTATTTTAGAAATGTGCTGCTAGTATCAGGAAAATCATTATTTAAAGTCTTCAAAACTCACCCAAATATTCACAAAAACTGGAACACCACAGAAATATCACTTCATTTAGAGTTCTTTTTTTTTCTTGATTATTACCATTGCAAATTTTTTGTTGTTGTTGTTCTAAAACATTCACACATAGCAAATGTGAATCTTCTAGTATGTAGCAACTTTTTTTCATCACACACTAGTGTAGTGAACAATTTTGGGTAACAGCCTCATGTTGAGGGGGAGCATTCCCTGTTTAACTCCTGTTCTGGAATTCAAGATTGTCTTTCCAGTTGTGCTGCTTTGTCACACTCAATATTCAACACAAAAAGTATTTTAAAGCACTTGTGCCAAACATACTGAGCAAATGTATAATTATGGTATTACATGGTTATTACAGAATAAATGTCTAAAGAAGTATAATTTAATTTAATTAATTTTTATGCCAAATATAATTATTTTAGGTTTGAAATGCTAAAAACAAAAATCACAAAATAGAACTACACTGCCGTTCAAAAGTTTTTGTAATGTTTTTAGAAGAAGTCTCTTATTGCTCACCAAGGCTGCAGTTATTTTATTAAAAATACCAAAAAAATTAATTTAATATTGTGAAATATTATTAAAATGTTAAATAACTGTTTTCTATTTGAATATATTTTAAAATGTAATTTATTTCTGTGATTCAAAGCTGAATTTTCAGCATCACTACTCCAGTCTTCAGTGTCACATGATCCTTCAGAAATCATTCTATTATGATGATTTGCTGCTCAAGAAACATTTATGATTATTATCAATGTTGAAAACAGTTGTGCAAAACATTTTTTTAGGATTCTTTGATGAATAGAAAGTTCAAAAGAACAGTATTTATCTAAAATAGAAAGCTTTTGTAACATTGTACTACCGTTCAAAAGGTTTGGGTCAGTAAGAATGTATTTATTTATTTTTTTGGGAAAGAACTTAAAGAAATGAATACATTTATTCAGCAAGGATGCATTAAATTGATCAAGTGACAGTATAGGCATTTATAATGCTGCAAAAGATTCTATTTAAAATAAATGCTGTTCTTTTGAACTTTCTATTCATTAAATAATCCTGAAAAAAATGTTTCCAACATTGATAATAATCATAAATGTTTCTTGAGCAGCAAATCATCATATTAGAATGATTTCTGAAGGATCATGTGACACTGAAGACTGGAGTAATGATGCTGAAAATTCAGCTTTGCATCACAGAAATAAATTACATTTTAAAATATATTAAAATAGAAAACAGTTATTTTACATTTTAATAATATTTCACCATATTACTGTGTTTTTTTAATAAAATAAATTCAGCCTTGGTGAGCATAAGATACTTTTTCTAAAAACATTAAAAATCTTACCGATCAAAAACCTTTGAACGGCAGTGTATAAACAAAAAATGTCAATTATTGGTAGGCTTAATTACAGACTCAATATTAAAATCACTTAAAATCACCTTAAATGTAATTGCAAAATTGACTGAAAAGGTAAAGCTAGTTTGGTATTCTAACCATTTTATAATTTCATTATAAAAATACTTTGTAGACTGCTTTTCCTTCACCATCAACTCAACTACACTAACAATACATTCATAATTGGACACAATTTATATTTGTCTACAAACCTACTTTCCATCATGTAAGTGTACCCCTTTAAATCAAGATTTAAGATCTTGAGAAACAAATTCAGTCATACTCGTTTTTTCCTCATCTTGACTTTGGTAAGCATGAGCTGCACAAAGTGACAGTTGAAAAATGATGTATGTGTGAAAAAGCAGCACTTCACCTTGTGATTCAGTTGACTTAGCATCTCTCTTCTGGGAATGTTGGCTCTCAACATTCATTTACTTGCCCTCAACTTAGTTCCTCTCTGCATTGCTGGTGCCACGGCAACTGCCACTTTGGCAAGCCCATTCACCTGTAAGTATGCACCTATGTGTGTGTGTGTGTGTATGAGTGGGTGAATGTGTGTGTGAGCGTATGTATGTCAGCTTGGCAAGCATCATCGAAGTGTTTTTAAATTTGTGACTCGACTCACATGAAATTTGTTTACTGAAGATATCCAAATATTATATTGTATGCTATTCATATCTAAATATTACGTGCACTATGTTTGCATGTACAGTTTTACAAGAGATTCACCAGGTCTTTTGTTATTGTTAGTGTTTTGAGTAAAAAAATAAAATTTAAAAATAACAGGAAAATAACTGTACAAATGGCCTTAATCTCTCACTGAATTCTTGGAATTGTGCGATGCCTTCAGATGAATTGTTATATATATATATTTTGTGTGAGTGTACAATTGCTTTCTAGTGTATATTTTCTTTGCACAACTCATGTATGAAAAAAAAATTCTATTGTAATTTTTGGAATCGGTGATTAATCAGAGAAAGCATGATTGAAGTTCTGATTGTCTAGTAAATCCATATGATGAAATTATTATTTATGTATCAAGTACTAATTTTGGAATAAACATTCTTAATATATACACATTGCTTTATGAGTCTGAAATGCCATTTTTTGATTGTTCTGATTGTAAGATGAATATTGATTACAAAACTACATAAAGTCCCCCTGTATTCAATAATTTTATCCCTTAAAATGCATCTTTGATCACCAAAATGACAAAACAATTAACTGTGAAAAAATTATAAAAAATGAATTCCTTAAAATAGCTTGAATGTAACTATATACCCTTGCTTAATTTAGTATACATGGGCCCATGAATATGCAAATTAGCTCCGCCTCCAGCCCTCACTCACACTAGCTCAGAGATCCCGGTCAACTTTACTGTAGTAAACGCTGCACAATGGCAAGTTTAAACACTGGTTTAATTCAGCCATATTTGTTTGAACCAGAAACTGATTCAGAAGAAGTGGAGGAGTGAATTATACAGGCTCATCTACAAGTCAATGTATCAGAAAGGGTAATGCGTTTTATGATTGCTCCCTACAATGCCAGACACATAACGGTAATTAATATGATTAGCCTTTTGCTTGACTATATTATCAAACAGCTAATAATGTGTTGCTAAAGTTTCACAAACCAAAACATTTTTCCCATTCGTCATTTCAGTCTGCCTTCTGATGATCAGTATCCTTAGAAACGCTTTGAACAGCTTAGAACATCAGTGGAGAAAGGTATATAGTTCATCATAACATCGTAATATACATCATATACATAATTCACCTGCTATTTTGCTAAATGTACCCGTTTTTTCATATCAACAGAAAAATATACCGAATAACTTGTCTTCCCTGGCTTTACAGCATAGTTAATGATATGCTAAAGCCCGCCTGTACGTTACAAGGTAGTTTGTGACGTCAGAAACACTGTCGATTTCAAACCGTGTTTTTAAGCTTTTGTTCACTGCAGTTTTAAAAAGAAAATACTCAGCAATGGTGTTGACTTATGAATTTGCACATGGTTTGTCTTAAAGCATATTAAAAACACCACATAGACATATAAACAACATTAAAAACTTGATTTTCACCACAGGGGGTCTTTAAAATAGTGCACAAAGGTGAGGTCACATTACGGCATAATTTCGTCTGCAAAAAAGATGCATTGTCTATTTTCAAATAGTGTAGAGATGCATGAAGCACAAGTCATACAGAAGTCACTTTCAACTTCAGATTTCTGTTAGTCAATGTGAAAATCTGTGGAAAAACTTGAACCCGCTGAGAATTTGATGCAATGATGCATTTGAATTTGGAACAGAGTTTACAGTAGTTCCTATATTCCCTCTCTTGCTCTGACTAGAAAGCCATTAGGAATAATAACTGTTTTCCATATTGGTGTGACACTGTAATTGCAGAAGGAGCACATTGGCTGGCTGGTAAGCTCCAATTATATCAGGCTGCTGAGGCGTGTGGTCCTGTAGAAGATACAGAGGGTCACCATGAACGAACTTCTAAACTGGGCTCAAAACAAAAAAAACATTATATCGGTTCACTCTGAGCAGAATCAGTATTTTAATGTTTCTAATTGTTCATGTTGTAACATACCGTTCTGAAAATGGTTTGATTTGATATATATATACAAGAGCTTGAATAGAACTTTATACTAAGAGCTTGTGACTAAACCTCGAGTGAATCCTCAAACTGCACAAAACCTCATACAGTAGCTCCACCCGCCTCAATCGTGAATAAAGGGCTGGACACATTTTGGAGACGGTCTCTGCTTCTTTGCAGTGGAAGGGTAAATAAAGAACTGGTTCTTTGAATAAGTACTGCGTATTCTTTACTCAAAAAGCATGATGTTTGTAAAGGCTAATGTTTATTTGAGGAGCAGAGAAGTTAGTATAATATAATATAAGTCTGGTATTTGCCATCAAGTCATAGCCAGTGCTGCACTTCATCTTTTATTACACAAGATTTTGGCCAAATGTATTAAACAACAGGAAATACTGAGCACCCACGTAGCTACAATAAACTTTGTAACCTGTAAGTTGATGAAAACATAATGTGATGTGCTCACTGCCTCAGATGCAGATGTTAAAACACAAACATCCGACAATCGCTAGTGACAAACCTTGTAACTCCATTTGAGCTTGATTTTGGTAAAATGTTAATAATGACACAAGGGAGTTACTATAGTTACATTTAACGGAGTTACATAATTTAAATACAAAATAAATGTAACTGTAATCCGCTGATAAAAATGTGGAATTAAATTAGTTACTTATGAAAATGTTAGCGATTACAAAGGGGGTTACATCTGAATATTTTCTGTAAAAAGATGTTGAATAATATTAATTTGTTGCTTTGCCTGTTTTTGATGTGCACGGTGCCTACTGCCATTTGAAGACTGTTTAGTAAAGCGATGCTATTCTGATACTTTTGATTGGTTCTCGTGTTTGAATTTGCAGCGCACCATGTCTGCCAAATAAATCAATCCACATTGCCACTGCAAGCATTAAGCTACAACCTGTCTGAGAGTTGCCACCATGGTGAGTGATAAAAATTTGTTTCAGTGCTAGAAATTTAAAAACCATTTCATCCAGAAATTAGAAATGGGCGCAAATATAACAGTTCAGTGCAAAATATGTTAAGTGTCAAACCTGAGGAAGCACCTCCTATGATGAATGTTAAACTTAGTGCACAAATCTCTCTATTAGTTTGTCCCGTTTTGACTTGCAATATAGAGCTATTTAACTACACAAATGTCACTGAGTCTAAACAATATTTTAGGTGGAATATAACTTTTTTTTTTTTTTAACACCATTCATGTTATGACAGCTACACTGGGGGAGTCTGTATGGGTTGCCAGTGAGTATGAAACTAGAATCAATTCTTGCTTCTGTTAGTGAGAAATCAGTATTTGGTCTTATATGGTATAATGTTTTCCCTTCACACACACATAGTGGTAAAAAGAAAAGTATGCAGATGTTTTACTGTTTTTTATATCAGTAAGAAGACTGTTTTACTGTTTTTTATATCAGTGTTTTTTACTACAGTATAATGATCTAGAATTATGTTTTCTCTTAAATATAACTGAATATAACTAAATCTCTGTTTTATAGAGGTTAAATGTTTGAAAAAGGATTAACAGTTGAAATTTTAAAAAGTAATCAAATGCAATCAGTTGCTGTCACAGAGTCACAGCCAACACCCACCAACGCACAGGCATCGTCACCAGATCTCCACGCTCCGCCCACTTGTTCACAATCCCCTGAATACTGATCACCTGCACCTGCACCTCATCATCACAAACACTATATAGACTCTCCCTTCACTTCAGTGTCTGGTCTTGTTATATGTACCTGGACTCCTTACATGCTACTCATCTGAGAATCCGCCGTCTACTTCCAAGTCTTCCTCGTCTCCTGTTACTCGTTCCTCGTGTTTTCCGTTTCCTGCAATCAAGAACCTCCATTATCTTCAGCTAAGTGACTTTCAAGAAGTGCTTGTTTCTCTACTCACCTGCATATCCACTTCAACCTGTGTTCGTGTCTCTGTGAAATACCACTTGAGTTCACCTCATCCTCTGCTCTCGTCTGTGACGTGACAGAAGACCAGACCCCATACAGAGCGCCACGGACGCAGGCGGAGATCGCCCGCTGGATCCCTTCACCGCTCTGGTCGAAGCGGTGCGATCTTCATTACACCCGTCATCTATCAGCACTTCTCCCACTGTCCCATTGGCACCCATACACCCCCATACACCCAGCACCTACTGCTTCTTCACCAGCTGCCTCTGTCAGTCCCATGGCCCGACCAGCGACATTTTCCGGCTCGGCGGAGGATTGCATTGGGTTCCTTCTTCAGTGTTCACTCTACCTGGAAGCCCAGTCACAACGCTTCCCCACGAAACGTGCCCGTGTGGTGTTTGTAATCTCCTTGCTCTCAGGACGAGCATTAAAGTGGGCGCAACCTCTCTGGGAATCACGTGCTCCCGTAACCGCTATTATCGCTGCTTTCTTCAATCACTTCCGGGAAGTGTTCGGTCAAAGTACCGCTGATCTCGCTATACACGACCAGCTCTACCACATTCACCAAGGAGAAGAGACCGTGAGTATGTATGCCCTTCGATTTCGAACCCTAGCAGCCGCTAGTGGCTGGACCGAATCTGCGCTGATAACAGCCTTTCGTCAGGGTCTAAATCCTCAAGTGAGACAGTTAATGGTCGTGTACGACGATACTATGGGGATTGAAAACCTGATCCAAAAGACCATCCGTGTTGCTCAATGCTATTCGGCATGCACACTTCACATGCCCACTGCCAATCCTCTGCCTGCCGCACCATCCGTCGCCCTTCCAGCACCTGAACCCATGCAAGTGGATTGCCTCACTCATGCGGAGCGTCAGAGAAGAATCTTACACCATCTCTGTCTGTACTGTGGGGGAGTGGATCACATCATCGCCGCCTGTCCCGTCTGGCCACCACGCCCAGTAGTGAGTACCATCCAATTACCTGCCCGTATAGCATCTCTCACCAGAACCACGGTGAATCTCAGTAATTCTTCTGTCTGTATTTCAGCCCAAGCCCTCATTGATTCCGGCTCCGCAGGGAACTTCATCAGCCCTCAAATTCTCTAAAAAATGAATGTCCGTCGTAAACGCTGTCAGTAGGATCTCCGAATCCATACAATCCAAGGAAAACCACTGGGATTCCAGGATGTGTTAAGCAAGCGGTTTGCAACGCAGCCACCACCTCACCGGCCATGGGACTGCGCCATCGACCTGCTGCCTGAGGACCCATTGTCCATCCCGGAACAGAAGGCCATGGAGGAGTATGTGCAAGAGGCACTCAAGCAGCATTTTATTCGTCCATCTACATCCCCTGCCGCTTCAAGCTGCTTCGTGGTCAAGAAGGACAGAGGCTTGAGGCCGTGCATTGATTACCGCCACCTCCTGCTACAACTCCCAGACATTGTTCAGCTATCCCCTTCCTCTGGTCCCGGCAGCTCTGGAACAGCTGCGAGGAGCTCGTATCTTCTCCAAACTGGACCTGCGGAGCGCGTACAACCTCATTCGTATCACACCATCAGGGCACTAAGAATACCGGATCATGCCATATGGCATGTCCAACTCTCCCTCCGTGTTCCAGAATTATATGAATGAGGTGTTCCGGGAGTTCCTCCACCGCTTTGTCGTAGTCTACATTGATGACATCCTCATCTTCTCCTGGAACCTGGCCGAACATTGCCAACACCTCTCCCAGGTCCTCGAAGAAGCTCCACCAACACCACCTGTACCTCAAGCTGGAGAAGTGTGTTCCACATCCCCTCCGTGCAATTCCTGGGTTATGTCATTGACCAACACGGCATCCAGATGGACCAGAGGAAGGTGGAGACCATCCAAAGCTGGCCCTTACCCACTACAGTGAAAGAGCTCCAATGTTTCCTGGGGTTCGTGCACTTCTATTGTCGCTTCATCCACAACTATAGTCTGCTCCGTGCACCCCTCACCTCTCTGCTCAAAGGCTGGCCCAAGTCTTTGTCCTGGACTCCATCTGCCCAAGAAGCTTTCCACCAGCTCCAAGAAGCCTTCCAGACCGCCCCGATCCTCGTTCATCCAAACCCAGACCTCCCTTTCGTTGTCAAAGTAGACGACTCATCTACAGAGGTCAGGGAGGTGTTATCCCAGTGGCAGGGTGATCCTTCACGACTCCATCCATGTGCCGCCTTCTCCAAGAAGCTATCCCCGGCAGAGCAGAACTACGACATTGGGAACAGGGAACTGCTTGCCATCAAGCTCGCCTTGGAGGAGTGGCGGCACTGGCTGGAGGGGGCTAATCACAAGTTCGAAGTGATCACCGATCATCGTAATCTAGAATGCCTTTGTGACGCCAAAAGACTGAACCCTCGCCAAGCCCACTGGGCCCTCTTCACTCTTTCTTACCGGCCCAGAACCAAGAACTGCAAGGCAGATGCCTTATCCCGTTTGTATCAACCCAATCCTGAGAATTCAGATCCTGAACCCATCCTCCCTCCAGCCATGATCGTAAGCCCTATCCAATGGTCAACCAACGCATCGCCCAAGACAACCACTCCAAACCTGCTCCGCCGGGAGACTTCATGACCGACTTACCACCATCCAATAACTTCACCTGCGTACTGGTAATTGTGGACTGTTTCTCCAAGGCATGCAAACTCGTCCCTCTCAAAGGCCTTCCCACGGCGTTCAAAGCTGCCGAAGCCCTATTCCACAATGTGTTCCGTTATTTTGGCATTCCAGAAGACATTGTGTCCGACAGTGGACCACGGTTCATCTCCCGGGTATGGCAAGCCTTCTTTAAGCTCCTTGGAGTGTCAGTCAGCCTATCGTCTGGATACCACCCTCAGACCAACGGCCAAACTGAGCGGAAGATCCAGGAAATCGGGAGATACCTGAGGTCCTATTGCCACCGGAACCGGGACAGCTGGAACCAGTACCTGCCCTGGGCTGAGTATGCACAAAATTCCCTCCGGCAGACCACAACTGGGCTCACCCTGTTCCAGTGCATCCTGGGCTATCGGAGACACAAGAGACAAGCTGACACCAGAAGGGGTCCCATTCCTTGTTACCAACCGGGCCAGAAGGTGTGGCTCTCGACATCCGTCTCCGACTGCATCTGCCGTCTCAACCTCCCAACACAGTACCGTTTCTCACCTTCATTCCATGTGTTCTTGTTGAAACCCCACACTGAACCCTTGTCCTCTCCTTCCACAGATCCTGGTGACGATGCGGTACCTCCTCCCGACGTCGTGGAGGACTAAGCCATCTACCTGGTGCGGGCGATCCTGGACTCCTGACGACGGGGTCCCCTTATTGAATACCTCGTTGATTGGGAGGACTATGGCCCAGAGGAACGCTCCTGAGTCAACCGTAACGACATCCTCAACCCCTCGATCCTCACTAAATTCCATGCTGAACATCCAGATCGTCCTGTTCCTCAGGGTCGAGGTAGACCCCGTCAACGTCGCCACATCCAATCATCAGGAGCCGCCCGTGGAGGAGAGGGTACTGTCACAGAGTCACAGCCAACACCCACCAATGCACAGGCATTGTCACCAGATCTCCACGCTCCACCCACTCGTTCACAATCCCCTGAATACTGATCACCTGCACATGCCCCTCATCATCACAGACACTATATAGACTCGCACTCCTTTCACTTCAGTGTCTGGTCGTTATACATACCTGGACTCCTTCACCCGCTACTCACCTGAGAGTCCTCTGTCTACTTCCAAGTCTTCCTTTTCTCCTGTTCCCCGTTCCTCGTGTTCTCCGTTTCCTGCAATCAAGAACCTCCATTATCTTCAGCTAAGTGACTTTCAAGAAGTGCTGGTTTCTCTACTCACCTGCATATCCACTTCAACCTGTGTTTGTGTCTGTTAAATAAATACCACTTGAGTTCACCTCATCCTCTGCTCTCGTCTGTGTCATGACAGGTTACTTTAATAAAGTAATTGAAATAGTTACACTAATTACATTTTAAATAGAGTAACTTGTAATCTGTAACCTATTACATTTCCAAAGTAACCTTCCCAACACTGCTGACCACACATAAAGACAGAATACTGTTTAATTATTTAATAAAATACAGATTTTTCCAAAAGTAGTGGTTCTACACTAACCTGCCATTTTTGCTGGTTTCAAAACACACACCATGATGGCTGTTACACCGTAAAAACTAATTTGTTCAGTTTACCTAATTGAATTAAGGCAACGAGTTTGCACAATTGAATTAAGTAAGCTTAATTGCATCAAGTTATTCTTACTTAAACCATTTAAGTTGTCAATTTTATATATATCTTTGATCTGAGGAAGTGTACTCCCAGAGTGCATTGCGGCATGAATAAATTAATTGCTTTGTTTTACTATTTTGGCTTTATTTTACCATTTGTCTTTTGTCAGTATAATCCCAATAACGGCATCAAATAAAATTGTAAAGGTCTTATTAATAATATAAATAAAAGAACCTTGTTACCATTGTTGTGTTTTGCATGCTGAATGTTGAAGTCTGTGTGTGATTCAAGCATGGTCAATTTCAAGATATTGTCCGAAATATAGAGGGATTATATCAATCCAATTAAGTTTATGCCATAAGTGTTAGCAAAAATTTTTTTGACATGAAATATAGTTGTTATATATCATTAATTCACATCCCCAAGGTCCAAAAGCTAATGTCAGCCAATTGCGACTTGCCTATGTTGACTTGACAACTGAGCGCAGACACTTCACTCACATTGGATGCATCAACATCATCTTTACATAGGCCGTAATTTAATTGATAAAAGAGCTCCTGTTAAAATTTTGTTTCTTTAGCCGGTTCAGAGCCCTGCTTCTGAATTCATAAAGTAATTGACCTAACTAGTGTGCATGGTTTAGTGTGCAACTGATGTTTGATTAGCACCAACACATATACCTTTGTGTCTAATAGCTTCGGACACAGATATTTACAGCTTGCAGTTAATGTTTAAAGTGCAAGCCAGTCGTCATTGCATTATTTCACATAACGCAGTGGCCTTTAAGTCTATTTCTATACTCTGACAGAACAGCCAATTAGTTTCATCTTTGTGCTTAATACATTCATGGATTGCTGTACAGTTGCTGGTATTGAGCGGGCAGCTTGCCAGTATCGCCTATGCAGATTTAATTGGCTTTAGAACTGTCACTGGCATGAAAGTAAATTAACTTTTAATGTTTGGAAAAGAATAATGGTCTTTTCATTACTTCCAAAACAAAACATCTTTTTATAGATTGGTTGAACTTAGTGTCTGCTGATTCTGAAGCTACACTTTATCTGTATCAAACAAATGCATGACAAGGAAAGACCTTGTTGATGAACATACGTAGAACGAATTATACAGTGACTTTATAGGCAAGTCAGAGAAATATTTTCATTCATTTTCAAACAATATTACTTATTTTTTTTATAATTTTTTATGAAATACACATGTAATTCAATGATAATAACACGATAATAGCAATACTTTTGTTTAGTCATTGTACCATCTGATATATATCGGAATGGACAGTGTTTGAGCAGCTTACTGCTGATAAACTGCTTATAAATTTAAAATTCTCCATAGGTTACCATAGGTTACCTCCATAAGTGACATCAAAATACAGTATGTACTCTGGCAAAATGCAGTATACACACTTTACCACGTCTAATTCAGCAAGTGGCATCTAGTGAACATAAAAGTTAAATAAGTTTAAATAACTTCAATTTTAAGCAAACAATTGAATAAAAATGACTAAACTTTGTAGCCCAAACTAATATTGAGTCAAAAATTAGATTTATTAAAAATTGTGGTTTGTATTAGATCTGCTTTTACTGCTTTTTAAATGAATTTTATATAAGTCACCTGCTTATAAAAATTTCATTGATTTACATTACAACCCAGAATTTAATCTTACTTTTTTGCCATATACAGGTGCTGGTCATATAATTAGAATATCATCAAAAAGTTGATTTATTTCACTAATTCCATTCAAAAAGTGAAACGTGTATATTATATTCATTCATTACACAAAGACTGATATATTTCAAATGTTTATTTCTTTTAATTTTGATGATTATAACTGACACCTAAGGAAAATCCCAAATTCTGTATCTCAGAAAATTAGAATATTGTGAAAAGGTTCAATATTGAAGACACCTGGTGCCACACTCTAATCAGCTAATTAACTCAAAACACCTGCAAAGGCCTTTAAATGGTCTCTCAGTCTAGTTCTGTAGGCTACACAATCATGGGGAAGACTGCTGACTTGACAGTTGTCCAAAAGATCACCATTGACACCTTGCACAAGGAGGGCAAGATACAAAAGGTCATTGCAAAAGAGGCTGGCTGTTCACAGAGCTCTGTGTCCAAGCACATTAATAGAGAGGCGAAGGGAAGGAAAAGATGTGGTAGAAAAAAGTGTACAAGCAATAGGGATGACCGCACCC
Organism: Rhinogobio ventralis; assembly: GCA_039654625.1. Lineage (NCBI taxonomy): Eukaryota > Metazoa > Chordata > Actinopteri > Cypriniformes > Gobionidae > Rhinogobio > Rhinogobio ventralis. The sequence goes on from CM077207.1 coordinate 22,615,129, forward strand.
TGGAGAGGATTGTGAAACAAAACCCATTAAAAAATGTGGGGGAGATTCACAAAGAGTGGACTGCAGCTGGAGTCAGTGCTTCAATCAGAAGAACCACTACGCACAGACGTATGCAAGACATGGGTTTCAGCTGTCGCATTCCTTGTGTCAAGCCACTCTTGAACAACAGACAGCTTCAGAAGCGGACTGGACAAAAAGGACTGGACTGCTGCTGAGTGGTCCAAAGTTATGTTCTCTGATGAAAGTAAATTTTGCATTTCCTTTGGAAATCAGGGTCCCAGAGTCTGGAGGAAGAGAGGAGAGGCACACAATCCATGTTGCTTGAGGTCCAGTGTAAAGTTTCCACAGTCAGTGATGGTTTGGGGTGCCATGTCATCTGCTGGTGTTGGTCCACTGTGTTTTCTGAGGTCCAAGGTCAACGCAGCCGTATACCAGGAAGTTTTAGAGCACTTCATGCTTCCTGCTGCTGACCAACTTTATGGAGATGCAGATTTCATTTTCCACCAGGATTTGGCACCTGCACACAGTGCCAAAGCAACCAGTACCTGGTTTAAGGACCATGGTATCCCTGTTCTTAATTGGCCAGCAAACTCTCCTGACCTTAACCCCATAGAAAATCTATGGGGTATTGTGAAGAGGAAGATGCGATATGCCAGACCCAACAATGCAGAAGAGCTGAAGGCCACTATCAGAGCAACCTGGGCTCTCATAACACCTGAGCAGTGCCACAGACTGATCGACTCCATGCCACGTCGCATTGCTGCAGTAATTCAGGCAAAAGGAGCCCCAACTAAGTATTGAGTGCTGTACATGCTCATACTTTTCATGTTCATACTTTTCAGTTGGCCAAGATTTCTAAAAATACTTTCTTTGTATTGGTCTTAAGTAATATTCTAATTTTCTGAGATACTAAATTTGGGATTTTCCTTAGTTGTCAGTTATAATCATCAAAATTAAAAGAAATAAACATTTGAAATATATCAGCCTGTGTGTAATGAATGAATATAATATGCAAGTTTCACTTTTTGAATGGAATTAGTGAAATAAATAAACTTTTTGATGATATTCTAATTATATGACCAGCACCTGTATATAAAAACATCTACACCAAATTGCATTGGGTCTCTAAATAAAACTATACATTTTGGGGATACTGAAAAAAACTGTTTAAATTTGTACTGATTTATTTATCATTTATTTATCTCTTCCTCATGGTTCTTTCAGCATAAATCATTAGAAATACTTAAAGATCTCACATTTTGCCATGTGCACCACCTCCTACATAAATCTCATTATATACATATTTCATAGCGCATGTGGCCGCCTCTTACTTTCTATAAACAGATTTGTGTGACTAGGAGGCTAAAGTAAGAATAATTAAGCAGCTATTGTTAATTACTCCTGTCTTAATCCTATGTGCATATCTCTTATAAGTTATAGTCTGTAAGGAAATGTTGCATAAAACTTGATCAATTCGGTTCAGTTCAGCTTTTGATTTTGAGAAGGGGAAAAAATGTTTCTGAAAGTGCGTTGCAACCTGTTCCTCTAAGGGGAAGATTGTGTTGAATTTGCAGTTCCCTCGGGATATCGACATGGAACAGAATCACACAACACAATGCAGTATTTCCACACCTCTAAATTACAGATAATCCCATCTTGACATTTCCCAATTCTCCCACTCATAAATCAAGGCACACAAAACCCTTGTAATCATATTTCAGGCCTTACCAGTGCTGGTGTCAAATCACATTGTGTTATTTACACCACCATTTCAAACCAGTTAAAACAATTGCACAGGCAAAAGCATTTTTAGCACAGCCAGTGTAGTCTGATTGATGAATGAATGATTCTTTTGTTGAATCAGACTAAAACTGCTCAAGCCAGCTTTATCATATTTTAAGGCCTTTAAATGATCAATACAATAAAAAATTGCTGATAATCATTTTATACACAATCTTCTACATGTCTTCTGCCTTCTGATTTTTTAGCAAGTAAAACAGTGCTATCTATATTACTTTTTAGCCATATAAATAACATCTGCACCAAATTGTATTTGTAAAAATAAAATAAAACTGAACGAAAGTGCTTATTTTCTCCATATTGTCATTATGTCATATTATATAACTTAAAAGCATGATATAATACACAACATAAAACAGATATGCAACCTTTTTCCATCTTTTACAGTGGTGGCCAAAATTATTAGAACACCTGACAGATCTGAAAATATTGACCTTTTTTGCCTCCAAAACATTTCATTTTATTTCATAATGTTCATGAAACATGCAGATGGTTGCTCTGACCATCAAATATCAGACTGTTTTTATCCACTTTTAACTTTAATATTTGGTATGTTTGGTATATATCCTCTGAGAACTTCAACACTAATGTTATCCCATGCCTTCTGAAACTGAAGCCAAATGCTTTCCTTTGAATGTACAATATGTCCTCTTGGAAAATAAATCCAGGCCCAATAAGACGACTCCCAGATGCCAAGTGTTCTAATAATTTTGGCCACCAATGTGTCACGGTTCTGCTAGTTTGGACTTTCTGCGTCTGAGTTAGTCGTTTGTTGTCTTGGTTACTCATTATGTTCAGCTGTGCACTCTTTACCTCCCTCATTATCACGTATACTTAAGTTCTGTTCTGTTGTGTTTCATTGTTCGTTCTCGTCTGTGTATTACGTGTGGTGCACTTTCTCCTGCCTTAATCATCGTGTATCTTGTGAATTATCAAGTAAAGAGACAGTTTGATTTTATTTAGGCTTCATCGTGTTTTTCTACACCACCAGTGTGTGACAATATGTTTTCAATAAACTGTTCCATTTAATATTTCTATTTCATATGTCAGGCTTTACAGTTACTTTGATTTGAGAAAGCGTTTTGTTCCTAGCTGTTGCAGCACATTAAATAGTTTACAAAATGTGATCAATTTGATAACATTAGTTGATTACATTAGTTACATTAGCAATTTGATCAATTAGTATCACATAAGGGTGTAGAAAATATTTGCTCTGTATATCACATTAACACCTTACAGAAAACAACACATTTTAATGTAAATATAGAAAATCCTGTTGTGAAAAAAAATTCTACAGTGCATTCTAGATATTTTTGAAGAAGAAAATAGTTTTTATTTTTTTTTAAGTTGGACCAGATAACATTGGGAGTAAAGATTACATCACTAGATAGCCAGCAGTGAATGTAACATTTTGTAATGCAGCTAATTGTCTACATTTGGAAAGCACTGCATCTCAGATGTACCCGATCAACCTCCAAATGAAGGACATGAGGACACCAACACCCCCTGTCCAAACCCCTATCAAGGACACAAAATCCCCTGTCACCAGGAAGGTGTGTGTATGCCTGTTTGTGTGTATACTTGTGCATGGTTTAGTGTGCGTGTGTATTGTGTGTGTAATTTTGCCTCCGTGCAGGTGTGCACCAGCCAGGCATGGCCGACACCGAATCTATTAATATCACCCTGGGCTAAATTTACCTCCTCTGTGCTCTGTCCACACACTGCTCCAGTCACACACCATCACTGACATAGAGATCATGATCTATGGATGAAAATGAAATAGTCATTACGTTTTCTTGGAAATGTTGTCATTGTGCTGCAGGATAGACTTTTTATCCACAAGAATTATTTATTTAAAAAGAGAAAAGCCATCTTGAACATTTTCAATGAATTGTTTTCTACATTCTTTTCACTTAGAAAAGAAGGCACATTATTCATATGATGTGGTTTAACTTAGGCCCTGTTTACACCTGGTATTAAGATCGGATCACAAGTGGACAGTGCTAAATTAAAGTATAAACGAGATCTAAAATGTTTTGAGCTTGTCCACTTTTGACCACTTACAGAGTTGAAAACGCATTTGACTGGATTGCTTTAGTAATGTAGACGCTCATGTGGACGAATGTGTTCGAACAGCCGCAAAAGACCACCTACTTTCCGCCTACCTATCTGATGCATAAACATTATGAAAAGTGCGCTAGCCAGATGGGATTTGTCGGTGGAAGACCCAAGTTTGGTTTGAAGTCGAAAAACGTACCAAGCCCAGTTAATGTTCTCTCACCATTCCTGATTTCTAACACACACTCACAGCGTTCGGTATGGTCTCTTATGGCGATCAGAGCAGAAATGAAAGCTGATGCTCTCCGTATGTTTTTCCGTCGTCTCCGGTCGCATTCACATGTCGTTCTTTAGGCCCTGTTTACGCCTTATATTAAGATGCGTTTTGGTCGATCAGATCACAAGTAGAGGAGGGAGAGATCACAAGTATCTCTTTTGTTCACTTTCAACCACTTCTGTCCTGATTTTTTCGAGGGGAGATGACGGAAAAACATGAGATAATAAGCTTTCGTTTCTGCTCTGACAGACACAAGACCATGCTGAACACTGTGTGTGTTAGAAATCAGGGATGGTGAGAGAGCATTCTGCTTGGTACATTTTTTCGGCTTCAAACCAAATTTGGGTCTTCTGCCGACAAAGTTTAAATCCTGTCTGGGTAGCGCACTTCCCATAATGTTTACGCGTTAGGTTAGTAGAGTTGGCGGCCTTTTGTTGCTGTTTGAACGCATTCAAATTATTTTTCGACTACCTCTGGAAGTGGTCAAAAGTGGACCAGCTCAAAATGTTTTAGACCCCGCTTACACCTGTATTTAGAGTTGTCCACTTGTGATCCGATTGACCAAAATTGGTAATTTTGCATTACTGTACATTACTTACATTTGTGTCATAAAAACATTTTCAAATATTAAATGTTTAGGTACTTAAATCTTACCTCAGTCTCTTTTACCATTAAAAATTATGCGTTGTGTTGGAATTCCCGCTCAGCTTCTGTAAAGTCCGCCTTCTTTGATTTAATTGGCCATCTCAAACATTTTGACATTGACGAACACTGTTAGACCACTTAAGCAGACCGTCCTAAAAATTCTTTTTTTTAAACTTTGTCAATCTAACATGACATTAAACGTCATCTTTCTGAACAGATGAGCTTACTCACAAGTCTGCTTTTACAGCTTTAATTTTGTTGTGTTTATACCCGTGCTCTTGCAAACTTATCTAATTCAAACTATTCCTATTCAAACAAGTTTGTTAGGCACCAAATAGTTCTGTTGCACCACTCCACTTGTCTGTTTTTGGGGTTTTTCTTAGTGACTCTTTCCACAGGTTAAATTGTTACACAATTGGTGTCAATAAGTGACCCTCTTTATGAGTGAGTCTTTGAATTATTCACTGAACCAATTAATTCAACAACACTACATCATTCAAAACATTACTACTGTGCCCTCTGCGCAACTATTAATTCTTCTTTGACTTTGTTTGGAACTAACTATTTTCATTGGCCGAGCAAAAAATACACAAGTAACCTATATTAAAATATAGAGACCTACATTGCTGTCAGTGATCCAAGGTAGGATGATCCCAAACTAGTCCGCTTTTACAGTCTCTTTGCATTTATATTTTAAACTATTCTAATGCAAACATTCCTACTTGTAACTTTTTCGATTTATAGTATTTTCCAATTGTATCTATCACAAAATGATATGGATTTTAAGGCTCTACCTCCTGGAAGCCATTTTATCAAAAAAACATTTTTGTTTATAGCCTAACTTTAGCTTTTTCTTATGGCAATTGTATTTAGGCTTCGAAATTAATAAAAAGTTGTGTTAATGTGTGAAGATTACCTTAATGAACAAAATGTGTATAAGAATCATAAATTTTTGTTAGCCACAGAGCTTAATTTCTGCAATAATCCAAAAAACTGTGGAAAAATCCTATAGGCTTTTTTTCGAGGGAATAGTAAAAAAATTGCCAACCCTGCACCACTCTATCCATTAGCATTCTTTATCTAAGAGAATGTTTACAATCTTACAAAAAAATATTTAAATTATGCTTTTAAAATGGCACCCTTTTCATTTTATTACATTTACATTACAGGTCATTTGGCCAATATTACATCACACATATGAAGCCCCATATATTCACTATAGGCTGAAGTGTCACTCTGTTCAGCACCTTTGATACTGACTCAAAGCAAACAACACTAACACACATACAGAGACACCTATACCATGAAAACGGTCACTTATGGCAACCTCTTTCTTCACCCCCTCAAGTGCACATGGACACATTCGCAAACACACCTTTCACACCTCTATTCTTCTTTAAAAACAAAGAGACAATTATGCTGTGAGATTTCTCTGGATTTCTACTGCATTACATTAAATGTAATTATCTTTTCAATGTAATATCTTTATTGTGTAATATAAATATTGTGCCTCTGATTATGATACAACAGTCGTTTCATCGTTTCAAAAGGGAGCCCTACCAGCATGGCCTCTTTTGCTTTGCACGAAACTTCCACAACAACATGGGAAGAATAATTAACCTGTCAAAGTAACAAACAAAGGCACCCACTGCCTTATTTTGTGTTTTTGTATTGAATTGGTTTGCAAGGGAGTTTTGGGGAGGTGCAATGTCATAATGTCATAAATGTCACACGCCCTTTGCGTATTGCAGTTGTGCGCCTGTATAAGTAGATCAAGTATTCCTTTTACATCCAAACAGCTGTAATTATTTCCTTAAAACATCACCAAAAAGGGGGAAAACACAATTTGAACACTGACAGGTGGTAATTATTCAAACGTAGGAAAGTTGTCATCGTACTGAAGATTGGCTTGAATTCTGAAAAATTCACATGAATCAATAGACTAATTAATTTGTGTTGTATTAATCTATTAGGCATATGTCGGTTAGGCACTAATTAGTTCTCAAGTTTGATTGGTAGAAAGTGCTGACATATATTCCTAGGACTTTTATCTCTTGTCTGTGTTTGGGGATTTTTAGTAACTAGTTTAATTTTTAGTATCGTTACACAACAGACTTTACAGAGTGCTGGACTCTTGCATTGTCAGTACAAGACCTTGACCAAAAATGTATGCACCTCTTGATGGAAATAACATCATAACATTTATTTCCATCAAGAGGTGCATTCATTGTTGGTCAAGATCTTGTATTGACAATGCAAGAGTCCAGCACTCTGTAAAGTCTACTCCAGCACATCCCAAAGACTTTCAATGAATTTAAGGACTCAGAGGAGCCAATTCATGCGTGAAAATGATTCTTCATGCTCCCTCCCAACCATTCTTTCACAATCTGAGCCTGGAATATGGCCATGATGTGTCTTCCTACATGGTTGTTTAAGAAATGAAAAGCTACACACTCCATCAATTAGGGTTAGAAGAACTGTTGCCAAACATATAAAATGCTAGAAACATAATAATCACTGCAATAATGATCCAATCATTGACTCTTAAGCATTTGCCTGTTTAAATCCATTTAAGTATGTTAAAAAAAAAGTGCAGAAAGGTTTGTGTGAGAATAGAAAATCTCATTGGCTCAGTATAAAAATAACAGAAGTAAATGGGGGAAAACGTGTGTGTGTGTGTGTGTGTGTGTTAGAATATATCTTCTCTGTGCAGAAACCACACATGCATCAATTCAGTAGGGGTAACAATTATGTGGGGAAAAAAACGAATTAAAGGTGTCAAAAATACCACATATGACAATATGATTGTTTTTAATTAAATGACCACCCATCTAGTTAGATATTGTGAAGTACACCAAAAATAAAGCAGAGACTGCCATCTGGTGGAATAAGAGATATTCCTTGGATGTCAAAAAGGAATGAATGAAAAACGAATGCATAAATTTAGACACCACTATATAATGTGCTAGATAATTGTCACATAAATGTTTTTTGTCACTCTAACAGTGGATTATATAACTATGCTATGCTATACTAAACGTTCAGAGTATGTGTGCTTATATTATCTATCTATCTATCTATCTATCTATCTATATGTCTGTCTGTCTGTCTGTCTGTCTGTCTGTCTATCTATCTATCTATCTATCTGTCTGTCTGTCTGTCTATCTATCTATCTTTGCAAAAAAAAAAAAAAAAAAATACAATAAATGACAAAAACAAGCATACCAACATCATAAAACAGCGCAAAAAAGATACACTCCTAATTTTCTCTTTATTTAATTATCATGCTAATTTATCAACTGTCTAAATACATTAGTGATTGATTAAATTTAATTACACTAAAGATAAATAAACAGTTAAAATACAAAGTTATGTTCCAAAAATGCTATGCAAAAAAAGTAAGTGGAAAGAGAACTATTACTACGTTGAGATTTATTTGGTGGCTATCATTCTAAAATTGAGGTGTTAATAGAAATAACATGATTAACATGATTACTCATACCATTGTTTTAATGATAAAACATGCACAGAAATCAACACAATGTGTAACCATCATATCAATTTCCAACCATCTGGCATCATGTTTCTGTTCTTAAGATACTCCCGAACAGCTTTAGCTGCCTTGACTACTTGATCTGCACCAGGTCCCTTAATGTTCTATATTCTGAGCCATTACATCTGATTCAAGCAGACCTATTAACAAAGAGGTATGCACACAATATGTGACTGTCTTTTTCCCAAAATTTGCCATTTCATCTTTTTCAGTAATTTCAAGCTCTCTGTGTGCATAAGCACTAATTGCCCGTGCAGATTCTTGTTTTGTTGTGAAACTGATTGTTTTCTGAAACACAAGTAATAACTGGGTGATTAGGAGATTCCAAAATAGGAGATGTCCCAAAGAGTGTCCCATTCATCAGATAGAAGCTCACAGAAATTGGGCCCAGGATAGTAAGTTCACAGAGGAAAGTGCTCAGCTGTTATTATGCGCACCTGTAGATCATGTTCGCTCTTTTTTTCTAAGCTGACTGTTCTCAGGGAACACATAACCAGTTGACACCACTGTTGGGTGGTTGAGCTCTTTGATTAAATCTATGTAAGAGCTCAACACGTGATTAAAATCAACTGTGTCTGCGTCAAAAAAAAAAAAAAAAAAAAAAAAAACAGAAATAGATTGTATCTTCAGGTTCTTTGTCCTTAAAGTGTCTTACTAATTCTAATTCTTACTAATATGTTCATGGTTTTTAATTGTCTCTCTTATTTTTCGATATGGGTTGACATTCTTTTCTGGCCATGTAAACCAGAATTTTTCAAAAGCAATTTTGAAATTAATCTTCTTCTCAAATTCAGTTTTAATGGCATCTTTATCTGATGCCCTTCCATTAAGTCCAAAAACTACAGCGATATCCCCAAAATGAAACTTGTTCTCTTCCCTGAAAGCTGTGCTTTTCAGAAAATCAAGAAACTTCTGACAAAATGATTCAGCATATGTATTCATTTCAGGTGTAACCCCCATTGGGACATATCTGATGTCATATCTGTTTACATGTTGTAGTCTCTGGTCAGCTGGTGGTGCTGACCTCAAGGAATCCTATGGGTTAAGAGAGATAAACAGTTTAGTTCCATTTATTAAATTGCATTCATCGATCCAGTTATTTACATCCTAAAATACAGACAGGTACTGCATTCAGGAACGTTAAAGAGTTCACCTAATAAGTGTCATGCTTTTTGATTAGTTACACACCTGTTTCTTGTTCTGTTGATCAGTCTCTCTGTGTATTCAAGCCTTCAGTTTTCTCAGTTCCCTTTCAGTCGGTCACGCTCGACGTACGTCGGACGTCACCGACGAATTGGGATCACTTCAGGGAGCCACTATCAGTTTCGAGATATCGAGAACCTGCCAATGACTATTGGCGTGCAAAATTTGCATTTCGCGCTCCGCCCCGCAGCGCGGGTAAAAAGCGGAAGTGAATGCAGCGCACTGTTGTCATTCACTTCGGAGCCGAACGCCGTTGATGAAGAGCGAGACTGCCTATTCAGCAAGAGACATTAGAGAGAGAGAGAGCGTGAGGAAGACGTTACGTGCTGGTGTGACGGCACAAACAGCGCGACCGCGAGTTCACTGCTGCTACACACAAACAAACTGCTGTTCTCACAGCAACTGTTGGTTCGGTGAGGGCGTTTGTTTACTAGTGAGTGCAGACACAGGCTGCAACTATATCCTGTGTGCTGCCGCGGTCTTCCCCTGGGTGCTTCAGCACTTCTAAAAGAGCGTTTCCTCACAAAAGAGCAACATGGGGGTGACACTGCGTCTTTTTCAAGATGTCATTCCACCCGTGCGTTTCTGGATGCGGTCGTTCCCTGTCGCCAACTGACGGTCACAATCGTTGTATCACGTGTCTGGGCATTCAGCACGCTGAGGCAGCTTTTGTGGATAGTTCATGTTCCCACTGCGGGAACATGACTATCTCACCTACCTTCGGGAAGGTGGAGTCCCCCTACCCATACCTCGATCTAGTGCTATTCCTCAGAATAGACCTACTTCGACGGATGGCCGGGGTGACCTGAGGATTATGTTCAGGGCAAACCCGCAGAGCCAGCCTCCACAGGCCCCTGATCCCTCACAAGAGCCGCAGCCAGTAGAGCTTCTGGAGGAAATCGCTGGCCCCTCCCATGGGCGTCCAGTGGTGACCTTTGGGGCTCCAGCAGACGAACAGATGTCAAACGCTGAGTCGGAGGGGGAGTTCCGGTCCTCGGAGGATAAAGATTCGGCTGTACTGCCTCCCTCTGGGAGAGTGGCAACGGTCGAATTGGACCCCGAGTTGACGGCTATGCTTTCCCGGGCTGCCGAAAAGGTCGGGCTTGAGTGGAACCCTCCACCACGTCCCGAACCTTTTAGGTTGGATGATTGGTTTCTCGGGGCGGGTCGCGCTGGTTCTCGCGATAGAGCCGGTCCCTCCAGCCGATATGAAGACCGGCTTCTACAGCCCGTACTTCATTGTACCCAATAAAGGCGGCGGGTTAAGGCCGAAATTGGATCTGCGATTCTTGAACCGGTCCCTTCACAGGCTACCGTTCAGAATGCTAACGCAGAAACGCATCTTCAGGTGCATCCGTCCCCAAGATTGGTTTGCAGCGATCGACCTGAAAGACGCATACTTTCATGTCTCGATTGTCCCTCGACACAGACCGTTTCTACACTTTGCGTTCGACGGACGAGCATATCAGTACAAAGTCCTACCCTTCGGGCTGGCCCTGTTGCCCCGTGTCTTCACGAAAGTCGCGGAGGCGGCCATTGCTCCCATGAGAGAGTGTGGAGTTCGCATCCTCAACTATCTCGACCACTGGCTGATCCATGCCCAGTCGCGAGAGCAGTTGTGCGAACACAGGGACATGGTGCTCAGTCACCTCAGCCGGTTGGGGCTTTGGATCAACTGGGAAAAGAGCAAACTCTGCCCCACGCAGAGGATGTCTTTTCTCGGTATGGAGCTGGATTTGGTCGGCCTGACAGTGCGCCTCACCGAGGAGCGCGTCCAGTCGGTGTTGAACTGCTTGAATTCGTTTATATGCAGGACAGCGGTACCACTGAAATATTTTCAGAGGCTCCTGGGGCATATGGCATCCGCAGCTGCAGTAACACCGCTCGGATTGCTTCATATGAGACCGCTTCAATGCTGGCTGCACGACCGAGTCCCGAGATGGGCGTGGCACAGCGGATCCCTCCGTGTCCCAGTGACTCCGAGGTGCTGCCAAACCTTTAGCCCGTGGTCGGACCCTTCATTTCTATGGGCAGGAGTTCCCCTAAAACAAGTGTCCAGGCATGCTGTTGTCTCCACGGATGCCTCATCCACCGGCTGGGGTGCCACGTACAACGGGCTTGCAGTTTCGGGTCTGTGGACGGGACCTCAAATGCAATGGCATATCAATTGCCTCGAGTTGTTAGCAGTTCGTCTTGCGCTGGGCCGCTTCAAAACGCCACTACTAGGCAAGCACGTTCTGGTCCGTACAGACAACACTGCGGCCGTTGCGTACATCAACAAACAGGGTGGTCTACGCTCCCGTCGCATGTCACAACTCGCCCGCCATCTCCTCCTATGGAGTCAGAAGCATCTGAGGTCGCTTCGTGCCATTCACATTCCGGGCCTGCTCAATTGTGCGGCCGACGAGCTCTCACAACAGCCAGTGCTCCCCGGAGAGTGGAGACTCCATCCCCAGGTGGTCCAGCTGATCTGGAGTCGCTGAAGTATGTGTTTCCCCCAGTGAGCCTTCTTGCACAGACACTGTGCAAGGTCAGGGAGGACGAGGAGCAAGTCCTGTTGGTTGCTCCATATTGGCCCAACCGGACTTGGTTCCCGGAACTAGTGCTTCTCGCGACAGCACCTCCTTGGCCCATTCTTCTGAGGAAGGACCTCCTGACTCAGAGATGGGGCACCCTATGGCACCCACGTCCGGACCTCTGGAAACTCCATGTCTGGTCCCTGGACGTGACGCGGAGGTTCTAGGTGGCCTACCACAGGCTGTGGTAGACACCATCACTTCCACTAGAGCTCCCTCTACGAGACGCCTTTATGCGTTGAAGTGGAACCTGTTCATCGACTGGTGTTCTTCTCGCCGAGAAGACCCCCAGAGATGTTCAATCAGTTCTGTGCTTTCCTTCCTACAAGATTGATTGAAGCGAAGGCTGTCTCCCTCCACCCTCAAAGTTTATGTTGCCGCTATCGTTGCTAATCATGACATGGTAGATGGTAAGTCTCTAGGGAAGCATCTGATCGTCAGGTTCCTGAGGGGGGCGAGGAGACTAAATCCGCCTCGCCATCCCTCTATACCCTCTTGGGACTTAACTCTGGTGCTAACCGCACTGCAGAGAGCGCCCTTTGAGCCTTTGCAGTCAGCTGAGTTAAAAATTCTGTCTCTGAAGACAGAACTCCTGACTGCATTAGCCTCTATCAAGAGGGTAGGGGACCTGCAGGCATTTTCGGTCGACGAATTGTGCCTGGAATTCGGGCCCGGTAACTCTCATGTAATCCTGAGACCCCGGCGTGGATATTTGCCCAAGGTTCCCACCACTCCCTTCCAGGACCAGGTGGTGAGCCTGCAAGCGCTGCCTTCGGAGGAGGCAGACCCAGCCCTAGCTTTTCTCTGTGCCGTTCTTCCTGGGCGTTGGCTCGTGGCGCCTCGCTGACAGATATTTGCAGAGCTGCAGGCTGGGCGACACCTAACACCTTTGCTAGATTTTATAGCCTCCGTGTAGAGCCGGTATCTTCCTGTGTGCTCCCTTCCCATAGTCAGTAACACCGAAGTGCCCGTTCTAAGTGTTGGCTTGCTGCGCCATTCCCTTCCCTTAGGAACGGATGTGTGCGCTTATATGCTCCAGTCGAGTTCCCCAGAAACGGTGAACCCTGTTGAGTCCTCCACAACCCGCGGCAGTCGGATGTGGTGGAGCGTCCGACGCCAGGTCTAACACTATGTATTGGTGGAACTTGTGTTAGGCTGGGTTCCATATGTTGTGACCCCCACGGCGGTCCCACATGTGTATTCTTCCACGGTTCGGCTCCCTACGGTGAGCCCGTGTCTTTCCCTCAGTCAGGTGTTGTTCCCCGCCTGCTTGGCCGGGACCACCCCCGGGACTTCCGTATGTTGCACTGCCCACGGCCAGTCCATACGTGTATTCTCTACATGGTAACTCCCTCCGGGCATGATGTGGCCTCTGCAGCGTCCCTCCGGGCACGCTTTCCCAGCATTATCCAATAGTCTGCTGTGTGGGTCTTGTGGAACAGCAGTGTGACTCTCCCTGCGTGAATTTCCCCGCCCGGAACAGATGGGGTCTGAGGGGCTCTCACGTCGAACGTGACCGACTGAAAGGGAACGTCTCGGTTACGTATGGTACGTATGGCTCCTCAGTGAAATACAACAGTGCGCTGCATTCGCTTCCGCTTTATACCCGCTCTGCAGGGCGGAGCGCGAGATGCAAATCTCGCACACCAATAGTCATTGGCCGGTTCTCTATATCTCGAAGCTGATAGGGGCTCCCTGAAGTGATCCCAATTCGTCGGTGACGTCCGACGTACGTCTCCGTTCCCACCTTCAGGAAACGAGGGTTACCATACGTAACCGAGACGTTCTGTGTTCCATGTTAATGTCTATGGAATGCAGTAGGTCTATCGTTCTGTGTGTTTAATAAAGTCTATTACATCGTTCATTCTGCGTCAGGCATCTCTCTCTTGTGGATTTACTAATGTCAGAATTTAATTAGCTTTATGGGCAACATTTTTTTTAATAAGGTCCCATTAGTAAACATTAATCAATGCATTGAAAAATTAGCAATACATTTGTTCACACTATGTATTAATATTTGTTAACCATAGTTAATAAAAGAAAATTTAACTGTTTCTTTTTAGCTTATGTCAGCTCAGGGCCAATAAATAATGAGTACTTAAGCCTTAAAAAAAGTAGCAACTTTGCAAAAAAGAACATAAGAGCATTTTGAATAATTTCATTAAGTGTTTAAATTGTATAAAATGTTTTCTCAGACTGCAGAAAGGTCAAACACATCCGTTTTTATATAGCATTTTATATAGAACAATTAAAAAAGCAGCACAGTGGAAATATTCATATTTGATTAATTAGATTAATCATCATATCATGTCATTAATTTGATTAAAAATTAAATGATTAACAATTATAACACTAATTATTACACAATATACTATTTATTTACTTTAATACCATTTTAATGTCATCCACTCCCTGGAAGAACACCAATACATATTTACAAAGAATTAAAAAAATTGTAATGCTCATTTAAAACACTAAATGTTTTCAAGGTTTATAACATAAATATATATATATATATATATATATATATATATATATATATATATATATATATATATATATATATATAAATAATTAAATAGTGGCCTTCAAAAGAAATTCTCACTGAAGAAAACTAAAGAAAGCTGATTTCATTTTCATTTTCAATGAATAATGTATTTTTTTAATTTTTTATATATATATTTTTTTTACTTCAAGAACCATATTGTTGCACTCTATTGCTTTGCTATAGGCTATATATAACCTCAAAAACCTGTAGTGTGCTGCTAGTGGTCAAGTGTTCACGAAAGAGATGAGTCTTTAGTTGTTTCTTGAAAATGGCTAAATACACCCCTGCTCGGGTGGAATAAGGCAGGTCAGAGCCCTGGTTGTGGCTTTGTTGGAACATCTGTGGTTTGCCCCCAGAAGGGATATGGGAGTAAAAGGAGCATACCAGTGGAATTGAAAGACCTGCCAGAGGAGAACCATTTTTTCACGCCCATTTTTTGTGTTTATTTAAAATAAGACAAATCTGGTATTATTTTAATCTTATATCTTTAACACTTGAGATGGTTCTTTAATGCTGATCTAACAGCAGAAGATACGAGCCAGGGTTAAATCCCAGTTGCGCAGGTGGGGCATGTTGTAACACTGCGTTACAATGTGCCCCTATTAGAACTATGCTATTCTACTCTATACTTTTATGAATTCTATTGATAAACCATAAAAAAGAGGTGAATAAAGACTGAGAGTCAATGTTCAGAAATGCTTAATTATTATTATTATTATTATTTTTTTAACTATGCTGTATAACTGTGTTTCGAGGTGAATGTTTTCAGATAACATTTTAAGCTGTCATTTAGTCATGTTACAATGTACCCCACCTATGGGGCATGTTGTCACATTTCACTTCCATTCTTTCGGGATAAATCAAGAAAAAAGTATACATTGTATTAATGAAACAAAACCACATAATTGTACTAGACATGTGCAATTAATGTGGGAAAAAATAAATTCTCTGAACCACAAGTGTATTTACACAAACTGAGAAAGTCAAAAAGCGTTAGGTTGTGCCCCTCTCTCCCCTACTACACACTGAACCTTTAAAGGAACAGAATGTTGTGAATAGTAAATAGCTGCATAAATATTTTGTGCATGTTCAAATTACATAAAAACCTGTGGGTGTTGGTGGTGTGCAGGCCTGGAAATTAGCAAATAAGCAAAGAAGTGCCTGTGATGGTAATATTCTGGTGACTGTTACTGTTATAGATAACAATGACCAGTAATTGTCATTGACAAGTCAGTAACAAAACCAAACATTCAATTCATACAGCAGTTTTATGAGTTATGCATGTGCTTAGTTCATGATACAGGGTTTCTGTAGGTTTTATGAAGGTATAAATTTAAGACTTTTAAAAACCAAGTAAAGAAAATTTAAGGAATAAATCGAAGGGAAACCAATCTGTCAATATGTTCTCTAAATGTAAATGTCTGGGGAGAAACACATTGAGCAAAATATATCCATTTCTTTTTCATTCATTTTTACAAAAAAAGTAGCTTAAATCGCTTTGCTCCCAACTACTAGAATATGGAAATATATTTTACTGTGCCTTTTGACCACACTGCAAAAAGTGATGTTCATCCTCTGTATTTGTTTCAGTGCAAATGGCTAACGATTCTTAAATCAAGAGTTTCTTTGTTTGCTGTTGCTGACCTCCTTTTACATTCTTTATATAAATCTCTAGCCCTTGTTTCCAGAAGAAATTTTAGACTGCCACCTTGTGGAAAACACAAGACTTGTAATGTAGAATAAATAAAGGCATCTGCTCAACTTTACTGAACTAGTAAGAACTTGACAGTAAAACAATTGAAGGTACAGAGATAATAAATATGTTCACTCATGTTTCTGTATCACAAATTTAATATCCCAAAAAAGAATGAGAGGAAAGCCAATGAAAAACACAAAGACCAACAAAAGAACTTGGAAAACATAGACATCAACCTATTACAGTGAGAAATTAGCATTCAGAATTACTAGAGAAAACTGATGTCTACCATAAAAAAAACAAAGTTCAATAATGAAATAAGGGAATACAAAACAGCCACCATCATGATTATCCTAATTCAATGAACTCACACAAACACAACATGCATGACAGGTGTAAACACTGCACATACTTGTACTTAAAGGGATAGTTCACCCAAAAATGAAAATGTATGATTTACTCACCCTCAAGTCATCCTAAGTGTATATGACATTCTTCTTTCAAATGAATACAATCAGAGTTATATTATAAATGTCCTGGCTAATCCAAGCTTTATAATGGCAGCCCAAAATTTGAAGCCCAAAAAAGTGCATCTATCCATTATCCAGGACATTTTTTAAGATAACTCAGATTGTATTCATCTGAAAGAAGAATGTCATATACACCTAGGATGGCTTGAGGGTGAGTAAATTATGGGATAATTTTCATTTTTGGAAGAACTATCCCTTTAACATGAGGTGAAATGACAAAAAATGTATTCTAAATGGGTTGGTCAGAAGGATGGTTTTATCCAACACTACTCTCTATATATTTATATATAGAATCAGAATCAGATATACCGGTAGTATGTATTTTATAGCATACAAAGTAAACTAAAACTCCTGCTTATGCATGTACAAATAACTTAATATCAACCGTGGCTTAAAAAAACTCAAATGATAATAACAGCAAATAAATGCTGGAGCATTTGAAGATGCAGTATTATAAATGTCATGGGATATCACATACAATTAATTTTTATTATTGATAAATGGTGAAAACATTTCTTTTGTGTATAGAAAATATGGAAAATATCCGCTTTAATTCATTATTGAGGTCAAGTCACCACATGAATCTCTGCTCAGCCGTACTGTCGGGCCACTGAAATGTTTTATAGATGAATATATAAACTGTAGCTGCATTGACTGCGGTATAGAGGCTAAACTCAAGCAGGAGTCTGTGTAAAGACGGGATAGGGATGTGAATGCGATAGAACAGATACGGGATGATGAAATATCGAAACTCCAAGAGTTTCTGCGGAACGGTTGCCGCCACGAGACACGTGCAGAACACCAGACACCAGAACAGCGACTTGGACCTCAAAGTATCTAGAAAGTTCCATGTTGCGAACACATATCCAGGGACTAAAAGAAAACGGACAAGGTCATGTCTCTGGAAGATCTTTTTCCATACATAGAACGGAAAGTGTCGGTTGTCTGCGAGCAGATACTTGTGAACAAATGTGAATTTCCAGACCAGAAACAGGAAGGATGCCATCAGCACGGCATAAATTAAGGGCTGCTTTCGTAAAGACTGTAGAAACCGGACTACTCTTTGGTAACTCAGTGAGGTAGGAAGAGAAAATATGAGAGTAAACGACAGGAAATAGAAAATCTGAGGGAAGTTCAGACATGCTTCGTGACTACTGCGATCTCCAACCACAATTCCGTCATTCAACACTGTGAAAACCACAAAAAGAACAGCTACTGCAATGTACGGCCATGTCGACAAGAACACTGCTTTTATATTGTTGGGCGTTTTGAGGAATTCCAACAGGAAACGCATCACTCTCATCACCCCATTGATGGTTAGAGGGACCTGAGAGGGTGATTTTTCATCTCGCTTCTTCGATTGTTCAGTTCGCCAGGTCTCGTCCATTTTTTGAGCCACCACAGTGCCAGCACAGAAGGCCACCCAGATGATGTTAGTCTGGCGGAAGAGGATGGCACAGATGCCGAGAAGCGCTGCTGCTTTGTGGCTTCCATACAGAGCCATGAGGTACATGAAGAGGGTGAAGAATGTGGAGCCAGCGTCAGTGTAATACAGGAACGTGAAGAAGTACAGCACAGGGAACGTGGACAGAGCCAGGGCGGAGAACATTCTACGAGAGGCAGAACGGGACTAGAGAAAGAGAGAGAGAATGAAATATGATGACACAATAGTATTATACCTTCAATTGTTTTTAAGGCGTCATTCAGCGTAAATAAGGCTATAATGTTGCTCAGGTTTGTGTGGTTGCTAGGTGTCTTTGTTGAGGTTATCACTTTTCTAATTTTGATTTACAATATTCACTTGGAGAACAATGAAATGGGCTAAAAATAGATTGTGAGTGAGTTTGTGAGTTTTGCATGTGCAAGTATCAGCCACGGTTTCTAATGACAAAATTTACCCTGCATTTATTATTAATGAAATTATTATAATTATTTAAGCTCTGTCTCCTGTCCTGTATTTTGTCCCCACCCCCCATGTTGATTTTAAAGAAAAATATTTTGATTATAATATCTTTAAGGGCCCTATTTTAATCATCTAAGCGCATGATCTAAAGCGCACAGCGCAGGTGCACTTACGGCGTGTCCGAATCCACTTCTGCTAGTTTTAATGACGGAAAAAATGGCCGGCGCGCCTGGCGTATGGTCTAAAAGGGTTGTCCCTAGTCTCTTAATGAGTCACGGGTGTGTTCTGGGCATAATAAACAATAAACCAATAAACCAATCAGAGTCTCATCTCCCATTCCCTTTAAAAGCCAGTTGCGCTTGCACCATGGTGGATTCGCTATTTATATGGCGGAATAATCACCCTCAACCTGACGAGTCAGTTTAAATACATGTGTGTATTGCCACGATTGGTTAAATAAGTAGCCAATTTCATTCGTCATTACTGCAAATAGGTAATTCAGATACATGCAATGACTATTCATTATGACATGTAGGCATTTTTATCTTTATGTACACAATAATAATCTTTTACATTGTAATCCTTTTATTTTTAATATTTGGCATGTTTGTGTGTTGCTGCTCATCCCTGTGTGTGTAATAAGCAGAGTGTACGTGCATTGTGCACCCGCCTATAGGCGCATATTACTAACGCGCCCTTTAAATAACACAAAAAATACTGCGCTATTGACTTTAGACCAGGTTTTTGTTGGTCAATGGCGCAGTCGTTTTCAGTTGCCTCAAAATAGCACGCGCCAACAATACGCCTGAACACACCTCATTAGGGGCGATGGGCGCGAGTGCATTTGCTGTTTAAACAACGTGGGGAAGGACATAAAAATGATAACTGCGTTGGGCTGAAAATAGCAAAAAAACACTTCCGTCGTGCCTGACGTCACATTATGCTGGGTGTATGATAGGGCCCTAAGAGTGTCAAAACATTACATTTGTCAGTATTTCTTTATTTTGTGCTTGTCTCCTAACCATGCATCCTCATCAATAATAAATATTTTTTATAAATGTAATTTCTTATAATAAATTATAAGCAGTTTTAAAGTCAGGGAGATTCATTTTTTTATTCAAACTTTTAAAGAATCAGATCAATGACATTTATATGTACAATTGTTTTTAGTACCAAAGCCTCCTTGTCCTCTGTAATCCTGTCATTACCATTACGGCAAGTTTTTAGACTTAGTTTTCCAATAGAGTGTATAATCGGTTTATAACTAGTGCAGTCAAATCGATTAATCATGATTAATCGCATCTAACATAAAAGTTTGTGTTTACATAATAATGTGTGCGCACTATGTATAATAATTATGTATATTTGAATACACACACATATATGTATCTACTGTATGTATGTATATATATATATATATATATATATATATATATATATATATATATATATATATATATATATATATATATATATACATACATACATACTGTATATCATTTATATTATACATAAATATAAATATTAAAAAAATATTAAATATATCCAGTACATGCATGTGTGTACATAATAATTATACACAGTACACACACATATTATGTAAACACAAATTTTTATTTTAGGTGTGATTAATCGTTCGACAGCACTAACAAATATATATACAGTATATATTATACACTCACCTAAAGGATTATTAGGAACACCACACTAATACTGTGTTTGACCCCCTTTCGCCTTCAGAACTGCCTTAATTCTACGTGGCATTGATTCAACAAGGTGCTGAAAGCATTCTTTAGAAATAATGGCCCATATTGATAGGATAGCATCTTGCAGTTGATGGAGATTTGTGGGATGCACATCCAGGGCACGAAGCTCCCGTTCCACCACATCCCAAAGATGCTCTATTGGGTTGAGATCTGGTGACTGTGGGGGCCATTTTAGTACAGTGAACTCATTGTCATGTTTAAGAAACCAATTTGAAATGATTCGAGCTTTGTGACATGGTGCATTATCCTGCTGGAAGTAGTCATCAGAGGATGGGTACATGGTGGTCATAAAGGGATGGACATGGTCAGAAACAATGCTCAGGTAGGCCGTGGCATTTAAACGGTGCCCAATTGGCACTAAGGGGCCTAAAGTGTGCCAAGAAAACATCCCCCACACCATTACACCACCACCACCAGCCTGCACAGTGGTAACAAGGCATGATGGATCCATGTTCTCATTCTGTTTACGCCAAATTCTGACTCTACCATCTGAATGTCTCAACAGAAATCGAGACTCATCAGACCAGGCAACATTTTTCCAGTCTTCAACTGTCCAATTTTGGTGAGCTCGTGCAAATTGTAGCCTCTTTTTCCTATTTGTAGTGGAGATGAGTGGTACCCGGTGGGGTCTTCT
Source organism: Rhinogobio ventralis (assembly GCA_039654625.1). NCBI lineage: Eukaryota > Metazoa > Chordata > Actinopteri > Cypriniformes > Gobionidae > Rhinogobio > Rhinogobio ventralis. The sequence goes on from CM077207.1 coordinate 22,636,318, forward strand.
GCTGTTGTAGCCTATCCGCCTCAAGGTTGTGCGTGTTGTGGCTTCACAAATGCTTTGCTGCATACCTCAGTTGTAACGAGTGGTTATTTCAGTCAAAGTTGCTCTTCTATCAGCTTGAATCAGTCGGCCCATTCTCCTCTGACCTCTAGCATCAACAAGGCATTTTCGCCCACAGGACTGCCACATACTGGATGTTTTTCCCTTTTCACACCATTCTTTGTAAACTCTAGAAATGGTTGTGCGTGAAAATCCCAGTAATTGAGCAGATTGTGAAATACTCAGACCGGCCCGTCTGGCACCAACAACCATGCCACGCTCAAAATTGCTTAAATCACCTTTCTTTCCCATTCTGACATTCAGTTTGGAGTTCAGGAGATTGTCTTGACCAGGATCACACCCCTAAATGCACTGAAGCAACTGCCATGTGATTGGTTGATTAGATAATTGCATTAATGGGAAATTGAACAGGTGTTCCTAATAATCCTTTAGGTGAGTGTATATTATATAAACAAACTTTTGTTAGATGCAATTAATCCATTTGACAGCACTATTTATAACACAAACTCAAGTAATTTTCATGATGAAAATAGAAATCTGAAAAACATTTCACACAACCGCATGGCAACACCCAACAATTGTTGAGTTATGCATGTGCTGGTCATAGTTTTATCGGATAATGAAAAAAAAAAAAACTATTTACTGTATTTACTATTACTAAATTGTTATTATATTGTAGGATACATTTTAATATCTTCAAAATTATAATGATATCTCTTTATACATTTATAAGAGATTCAAAGGGTTACATTTGTTAGTTTATTTGGTGCTTGCCTCCTTAACCAATAATAAATCAATAATACATTTTCTATACAGCTTTTTTGGGTAACACTTTACAATAAGGTCCCATTAGTTAACATTATTTAATGCATTAACAATGAGCAATACATTTATTAAAGTATTTATTGATATTTGTTCATGTTAGTTAATAAAGGTCAGGTCTATTCAATAATAATAACAAGACACAACTTTTGATTTTGATGTGTCATGTGCAAGTAAATTGGTCATTCAATTGTCAGAATAAAAAAGTTGCTTGTCTGACTTAAGTTATGTGCACCTAATTAAAGAATCACCATTAAACTTATATATAAAAAATTACAAAATCAGACACCTTATCTTTGATGTGCAGCCTGCAGATGATTAGATAGATGATGTAAAGATTCCCACTATTAAAGAGCAGATTGATGAATCTCAGCATGGCAGTAGAGCAAACCACCCTGCCCTTCAGATCCGCCAGCCAAACCACCGGCCTGATCAGACCCACTGACGCCAGGTACAGCCCAGGAAGAGTGGTGATCATCGGATCCCACTGTGGAAGAACACACATGGGCATTATGAACAAACACATACATGGACTGAGAGATTAAAGCATCATTAACAATCATACCTCGTTAAACTTCCCGTCACAGTACTTCTGCGCTTGAGGGACATGGAATATCTCATCCATGTACGGATCTCTCTGTTCCCGTGTGATTTTGGAGAACAGAAGGCAGGATATGAGAAAGTTAATGCTGCACAAAGCTGTGAAGATATAAACCTCAAATCTCTCCATCCTTATTCAAACAAACAAACTCGATCTTTGATGTTATTACACTTATGGAAATGAGAGGTATATGAGGATGATTAAGATAGTATGCGATGCATTTATTCCTTATAATCGATCTTCCCCTAGAGTTTCAAAAATGTGCAAATATATGCAAAAATCGCATTTTTAAGTTTTGGTTTTTGACAGCTTACTGGTGCGTCACACACTAGAGTCCGTGTGGAAACCAGAAGCGTGAATAATTAGTTCCCACCCAGACGTTGTCATAGATAGTTATTACAATAATAATAAATCTGTTGTCCGTAACAATGTTGGCGTATTTTAATATATACATCCCCTATACTGTTCCTTATTACATTTCTTATTAAATGTCTTATTAAATCTGAATAATTTATTCTCTAGTAAATATATTGATTAGTGCTTGCCACACAAATTCGCCTCCGTAATCTCAATGGCATTTTAAAATCTCTGACAAGCGCTGAGAAAAGTAACAGAAGCCTTAACTATATTATCTGCGTTTTACTTTGAAAAGTGTTTGAATTAATTTTCAGAATTTGCCATCTGTGTAGTGACTGGGTATAAAAATACACAATACATTGTGAAAATATAGGTATTGTTATTATTTACGTTGATCATGGCTGACCAATTAGAAACGACTTCTGCCCATTTTACAATTTTTCATACCAAGCACTGCATTAGTGTATTATTTCTTTGGTTTTAGACTTGGCCGTAGACTATTTCATGCAGGCTTTTTTAAATACATATAATATCACCTACGCAACGCAATGACATCGATCTTAAGTCGGAACTTTCCCAGCAGCAAATGACGGTGTCACATTATTATTATTCCGTCCGTCGGCACACTGGGTAGCGCATGCTGTCAAGATAAAGTTGGTGTACTGAAGGCAATAAAATATTAATAATGCAACTTACACAAGATTTAGAACTGTTTCCTGAATACACAGTTACTCAACTGCTCTTCAAAGATGTGAAAAATGCGACGGATTTGAGAAAAATGGCAGTGAATGGAGAAATAAAAGGCGCCTTGATCAATCCATCAATGGTAAGAGCAAGTAATTATGTACACACTTTTTTATGATTTTAAACTTTGCAGAAAGTCCCCATGGTATCCATAGTTCACGCCAAAATACTATGGTCTTAAAAAGTACTATAGGAATACCATGTTTTGGATGGTATATCATGGCAATATTGTTGAACCTAGACAGATAGACATCATGTTTTGGACAGTATCGCCGTTTTTTAACATTTACCATGGTTTACTATAGTATAGTACTATGATATTATGATATGGTAAGTGATGTAACCTTTTCCTATTGTTCTTCTGCAATTATCATAGTTTGATATTTGACGTATTTACTAATTACATGTTCTCTGTAAAGGTTGTGGACGCATTCCAGGTCCTGGTGGCAGCAAATAAAGCAGTTCATCTACATAAAATTGGGAAAATGAAAACCCGGAGCCTTTATTCGGAAATCATTTTTAATCTTTCACCCACAAACAACGTAAGTGATCTTCAGTACAGGAACACAGTTGTCACTAACTTTATTGTGCAATTTTAACATAAATTTTGTTGAAACTTTAATGTTTGGCAGATATCTGAAGCGTTCAAAAGGTTCGGGATCTCAGACAGTGACAGAGCAGTTCATATTGTGTTAGTACACAATAAAGAAGAGACCCTGAACATCGATGACATCATCTCAAAGGTGGACGGACAACAGATTGCTGTTGCTCAAGTGTCTGATTTGACTGATCCTGCAAAAATTAAAAAGGTTTGTCTCATTTTATACAGTACTGATGTCGAACAATTTAAGATGTATCTTGTTTATTGCACTTGTTTGAAAGTACATGTATGTCTCTCATTACAGCTCTACAAAGTCGCACCGCAGGAGGAAAAGTGCGGCAGCCTTTTGGACGCTGTTGTTTGCAGGATGGCCACTAAAGATGTTGCATAGATAATATATAGGTGTTGATTTGTAAACAAAAGCCTATTTATTTGAAATTCCTTAGTTTTATAATATTTTTGTAAAAAATAAATCATTTTGAAGTTCATTGGCTATTTTGATCTCTACTTTTTCAGATATTCTACACAGAAAATGTTTTTTAAGGAAAAAAAATCAGCATCTTGTGATACTTGATACATCGTGTGTGTGTGTGAGAGAGAGAGAGAGAGCTATTTTAAAAACTAATGAGATTTATCTAAAAAGGGTCTGAGAAAAAACAGGCCTTTTTAAAGTGTATGATTTACATTTACATTTATGTATTTAGCAAACACTATTATCCTAGTTATATAGTGACTTACAATAGAGGAATACAAGCAATTCATCACAGAAACAACAACATTCATAGTCATTTTTAGACAATTTTTGCCTAAAGACCCAACCATTTTCTTATAAAGACATTAAGGATTTATTTGGATAATATTTATACCTTGATATGTCAATTGAACATTAACAAGAATCAAGTCCTTTATAATATCATATGTATATAATATATATCATATACGTTCACTTTAAATGGAAAAAGCCAAATTTTCACTTTCAATCAATTGCGATACTTCTGATACATTTTTTTTATGTCTAAAATTATTTTATACCTCCAGTGTGTGAAATAGGCAATACTGTAGTTAATATTAATGTTACTAATGTTAAAACGAGATTAAACAACACAATCTGCATATTAACCAAGTTAGCAAATCACACTGAATTAAAAACAAAACATTTAAAAGAAACTTGGCACAGATAAAGCAGAAGGGATATGATTTAAAACCTCATATTTTATGCTATTGCTTTGAAAAGAATAGATTTTTTATGATGACCACTGGAGTTTATTTATTCACAGTGTTTTCATAACTAATATTATTTATTGGGTATTGTACAATTTTAGTGTTTTGATGAAATGTACTTAAATGATAATTCATGTATTTAATCATAAAAACAAGAGATTGTGGCTAGTAGAAAATTCATCGAATGGATGAATATGTAAATGTTCTCACCCTCATGTCTCTTTCTAACCCTGAATTATTTTATGTTTGTGGACACAAAAGGAGACATTTCATTTTGTATTACTGCTGTCTTATACAATGATTTTCTGGAGCCCATGGTCAATATATATTGTATGAAAAAGAAGGGTAAACATTCCAGATCAAAAAAAGTATGGGATTGTCATGAATGACATCATGATGAGTAAATAATGACAGTAAATAATGATTTTTTATAAATTGAGTGAGCTTAGTCTGGGAAGTTGCTAAGCTCATCTTTGCCAATGTTTCCTCCACTAAGAACGACCACCACATTCTTGTCACTGACATCTGGTAATTTGTCATTTGTGACGGCAGCGAATGCCGCAGTGCCTGAAGGTTCAACAACGAGACCAGCCTTGTAAAGCGTGGAAACGGCAGATTTGATCTCCTCGTCGGTCACCAGCACAATGTTCTCCACGTACTTCTGACAAAGCTTATACGGCAAGGTACCTGAGGTTGAATCCCAGTATACAAGTTTTGGTTAAATCCTGAATCTTAAAAGTATACTGCCGTAAAGTTTCATTTAAAGTAGGTTTCATACCTGCAAATGGTGGCGCTAGTCCCGAAGCGATGCTTTTAGCATCCATACCAACAGGCTTCTTCTCAATGAAGCTCTTGTACATTGTACAAGCTGTTGAAAATCAAGAATGGTTTAACACATATTTTAGCACATATCAGTTAAACAAAAGTGTATTTTTCAAAAAGCAGTGCCTTTCCATCACTACTAATATAATAAATAGGATACTGATCTTTGTTGCATAATTTGATAGATTTAACAGTGTATAACGCTAAAGAACTGTTCAAAATAAGTTAAATTTTATTTTCAATAGATTTAATTAATAATATTTTTAGTTTACCCAAAGAAAATTCTGTGCAATGGTGCTCACTGTAGAGCCAAATGACATCCGGGAACTGTATATTTCTGGAACATCCTCTCTGGATGTCATGGGTGGAGCTTTAGCATCCAAATACACCCTAACCCTACCCATAACCCTATCCGTAAACATAACTAGGTCAAGCTCCACCCATGACACCCAAAGAGGATTGTCTACAACTCTACTACAGCCTCATGAAACACGCTGATGATGTGTGACGTCTGTGTGAGTAGGGTGCGCAAATGTATGGAAATACATTTGTTGACAGGCAGGTAGGACACCCTTTCATTGCGTTCGGACCAAATGCAATGATTGGACGAACATTTTTTTGGTCCTGAGACTTCCACAGAAGATATATGTACATGTTTTAATATTTAGACCACTTCTATTATTGATTACTATCAGGATGTGAAAAGTTTAAATCAGTATAACAAAAAGTGTTTAAGAAAAACATTGCCTTACCCTATAGCTTTAAGGGAATGATATCATAAAAAAATATTTTAATTATGATTTACTTCATTTTCTTAATATGATTGCTTGAAAGTTCAGTGCTGAGATATTATCAATAACTACAACTAAAACCATACAAAAATGTCATTACTTGAAATAAAATAAACATTAACTGAAATTTAAAGAACACGTTTTTGCCAAGGTATAATTTCTTGAGCATGACTTTCAAACATGACTTTAAAAGGAAACTAAAAGGGCATATTCACCTCCTTCTGGTTCCACTCCATAGATCTTTGTGTTCTCACAACCAGACAGTTTGATGGCAGCTGCCACACCAGCAAGTAACCCTCCTCCACCACAGCAAACCACCACCACATCTGGACAGGGCACAACCTCCAGGATCTCAAAACCTAAGCTATCATTGAAAACGACACTAGCATGAGTGAACCAATTATAATTTACATCCCATTATTGATGCATGTGTTCAATTCATCATGTTGGTGAGTCTGAAAAAATGTAAATGAATATTTTATGCAAAATGAAAATTCCATCATCATTTACCAACTCTGATGACTTTCAAAGCTGTATGACATTATTTTCTAGTTTTTGCAACACAAAAGTAGATTGTAGACAGTTTCACAACTGCATCAGCTCTTTTCCATACAAGTTTCATTAATACTGTTAAAACTTGGACTACATTTATGATACTTTTAATGTTTTTTTGGAGCTTGACAGTCAGTTACTGTTGGGGGTAACATGTTTACGTAATCAGATTACTTTTTTCAAGTAACAAGTAAAGTAAATTACTTTTTTCATTTACAACAAAATATTGAGTCTTTTTCAAATAAGTAATGCAAGTTACTTTGTTTTCCATTTATTTACTGACAGCTCTTCTGTCCACATGTTGAGAGGAGTAAGTGCAGAGGCATTGTGTGTGAACATGATGATTATTGTGGTTCTAGACTAAGGGCCCTATTTTAACAATCTGAGCGCATGGTCTGAAGCACATGGTGCAGGTCCTAAGTGCGTGTCCGAATCCACTAGTTTAACAACGGAAAAAAATGGTTGGCGCGCCGGCGCATGGTCCAATACGGTTGTACCTAGTCTCTTAATGAGTCATGGGTGTGTTTTGGGCAATCAGAGTCTCATCTCCCATTCCCTTTAAAAAACAGTTGCGCTTGCACCATGGCAGATTCGCTATTTACATGGCAGAATTTGCGAGCAGAAAGACTGAACACTTCTCCAGAGAGGAATCCTTATTTATTATATTTAAAAATGTTTGTGTGCTGCTGCGCGTCCCTGTGTGTGTCAATGGCGCAGTCGTTTTCAGTTGCCTCAAAATAGCAACGTGCCAACAAATGAAGTAAAAGTGTGGAACTTTCTTCTCCTGCGTTCTATTCACAGCTGAAAGGTTTGTTTTTGCTCTGCCCTCCACTGTACAGGTGTGAATTTGCATTTAATTTAGCCTGAGGCTTATTCATTTAACTTTTTGTGTGTGAAAGGGCCTTTACATTTGCCAAGAATACAACTTTTTTGTTATTAAAAATAGGCAAGCCCAGCCCAGGTGGGAAAAAGTAACACAAGAGTAACATAGCACATTACATATCATAAAAAGTAACTGAATAACACAATTAGTTACTTGTTAGGGAGTAACACAATATTGTAACTCAAAAGTGATTACTTATAAAAGCAACTTTCCCCAACACTGGTCACAAAAGCAGTGAACATTCCTCAAAATATCTCCTGTTGTGTAAAACTAAAGAAAGTCATGCAGGTTTGGTAAGACATGAGGGTGAGTAAATAAAGACAGGATTTTCATGCTTTGGATGACCCATTTCTTTAAATTCCATGTATTTTAACCTGGCATGTCCAGCGATAAGGTCCGGATCATCATAGGAATGTAGGAAAGTCATGTTGTCCTCTTGAACACATCGGTTGACAACATCAATGAGACGAGTAGTTGGCGCTCTTTCAACCTCAACTCCCAAACTCTACAAATATACACATTTTGTTTTGTTAAAGATTCAATAAAGAAAAAAAAGTGCATCTGCAAAGTGTATAAATGAGAGTGTGGTATAGGCCTACTTGTATCAGCAGAGATCTGGAGATGGGGGCGGTTTCTGGCATCACCACTTTGCCTTTGGATCCATAATGCTTGCATGCATACGCAAAAGACTTCCCATAATTCCCAGCAGACATGGTCACAAAATTATCCCCTTTGAGTCTCCTGGCAAACTGGTTTGCAACACCTCTTATCTTAAAAGAACCTGCAGGAAGAGGAAAGACAAGTTTAAAAACTTTGTATGCTAACATTGTATGCTACCATAACCAAACCATACAGACACAAACCTGTCCTCTGCATGTTCTCCAGTTTGATGTGAATATTGCCGGATGTTTTGAGCGGCAGTGTGGTTTGGCACCATGGGATCATTGGCGTGTTGATCACATCCAGCGGGCTGCATCTGACAGTCCCACAGGCCTCTCTGAGCATCTCTCCTGTGATGCTGTCTGCTGACACTTCTCCCATTGCTCTTGTTGTTTGCTAGATTGCTAATGAATAAATAATGTACAAAATAAAAGTAAACATTTATAAATAAAATGCTAAAATATGTTTTATTTATATTTATTTTGTATCATTTATTTATACTTTATTATTATTATTCAAAATAATTATTGTATCTTATGATTATTGCTGTTTTTAACAAATCTTTTGACTCAAAACTTTGATTGCTAATTCATTGAACATAGCAAAGCTTTCGATTGTGTTTTTTTTTTACCATATATATGCGACACTGAAGTTTTTTAAAGAAACGAATGGTGTCAAATACTTGTTTGTATTTGTATAACACATTCATAAAACCTAACAGCCCGAAAGTTTTCAGCTGAATTGCATTTAGTTGCACTGTACTGCTGCTACTGCTTTGAAAATGTTTGCAATATTTCTAGGTGATAGTAGGATATTACCGTAAAACCGATAGTGCACTGCAAAAATATAATGCTGGATTTTATGAAGCTACTTTTCCAAATCAAAAAATTTCATGCAGGGTTCCCACGACCAAGCAACGGTGTCGAGCATTATGAAATAATCATTGGGTGTTGCATTGCCAGCCATTGACTCTCATACTATGAGGCACTAACAGTTTATTCCTGCAGGGGGAGCTCGATGGCTAAAAAAAACAACCCATCCATTGAATCCCATTCAAATCTGGGCTTAAATTTAAATATATATATATATATACTTTTAAAGTATAATCGTTCAAACACATACATACGTGTTATCTCAGTAAATGTATTACATAAACGGATTTATCCAACAAAAAGTCTCGGATACCATGCATGACGATTACATCCTAACAGCAATTCATGAATAATATTATTTATAATATATTAATATTATATATTGAATTACATGCTTTACATTTGATTGATTTGGTTGATTTTCACACTGCACAGATAATGTATAAAGTATATAATCATTTACTTCCAAATTCTATTCAGAGGCTGTTTGTAATAAAAGAAAGCTAGGGAATCAGGGCAAGAACTAATACAAAAAAACAAAAACAAAAACAAAAAATAGATGTATATCTGTTAAAGGGGTAAACCTATGGAATAATTGTAATAAGGAATTAAAAATGGTCAAATTCAAGATTTAAAAAAAAATAAAAATAAAACAAGGGGATATATTATTGTATTAAATCAAAATGAATAACTTGTGTAGGCTATGTAATACTTAAGCTATTGTAATAAAATCCAATGGGGAAAATGACGCTCAATAGATAAATATATATAAAAGGTAGGCATAATAAGACAAAGGCTTCAGCCTACACTTTTTCGCTTATTATAGGTCTATATTTTTTATTTATTATGTTGTTGAATTGAATAATGATAAGAATCGTTAATAGCTTTTATATATATATATATTATATATCTCATTTAAATTGAAATAGAATAATTTGTGATGAAAACGTTTCGGACAACAAAGTCACACGGATATAATTTCCTTGTAATTCTGATTGCCATTCTACTTATTTTATTTCTGTGGACTTTAAACGCCACACCCTACTTGCAGTGTTACGGTTTAAAGTGTTCAACTGGGAACAATGACCGGAACTATAGTTTTGTTTGTGTTGTTTTTTTGTTTCCGATCGGTCAAGATTTTGAAAAGAACTTTAATTATGGCGACCTTCATATCACAAGCGTGAAATGTCCCTTAATTTCTCTTTACTTGTATAAGTACTTGTATTACATTTATTTGAGCACATATTAATAATAGGTGTTATGGGTGTAATTAGACATGTTGTGTGTGCTATGTCTGGCGGGGTTGACAGTTCTGTCAGTGCATTGTTACTCAAAAGAATGGGTAAGTTTTCAGTGTACTAAAATGAATTACAGTTTTACAAATTTTTATTAAATTAACTTTACAGTCCAGTTCAAGAAGCACATTATGAGCATCCGCACATTTCGTAAGTTACTATAATGAAATGTTTGTAGTCACCTCATAAACTCTGTTGTATTTTGTATGGATATGTGCTATAAATGTAATTAAATTAGATAGAAAATATTGAAGCACGCTGCATTTATTTATTTTAAAGACATATACCCCAAACACACTATCTATCTATCTATCTATCTAAGATATCGATCTAAAGCTGTTTGTTATGTTTAAAATTATAAAACAATGCATATAGTGTTCATTATGCAGACAAAAAGACACTTTCTGGTTTTCCAAACTAGCATCATATGTCTGCGGATATATGATATCTGCTTGTCTGCCATCAGGCTATCATGTGACTGGTGTGTTCATGAAGAACTGGGACTCTCTGGATGAGAGAGGTGTCTGTTCATCTGAGAGAGACTGTGAAGATGCTTATAAAGTGTGTAAGACGCTGGATATGCCTTTCCACCAGGTCTCATATATTAAAGAATACTGGCATGAAGTATTTAGGTAAATATATAAGATCATTACATTTAAAATGTTGTGCGCAGTTTGTTCATATTAACTTTTCTTCTTTATGTTTGCAGTAATCTTCTCAGGGAATATGAGAAGGGCAGAACACCTAATCCAGACATAATGTGTAACAAACACATCAAGTTTAAGCACTTCTATCAGTATGCAGTTAATCATTTAGGTAAGTTAAGAAAAATTGCTGAAGTTTCAGAGTTTTCCAGAAAAAGACATGCAACATGTGTGTGTCTATATATATATCATTTATATTATATGGGGATTTGTGCTTTTGTTGCTAAAAATGTAATAGGACACCAGTCTATATGTTATTCGTGGAACTATGGTGTCATATTTAGCATCACAGTCTTATTTGACAACAGGTGCTGATGCCATAGCAACGGGACACTATGCCCGGACATCCCAGGAGGATGAGGAGGTTTTTCAACAGAAGCACGTTCCACCTCCCAGAACTCTCTTCAGAGACCGCTTTGAAATTAGAAAGCGTAAGTGTAACATCTATCCATCCAGTATGATGTAGAGCACAGAAATTAATTTTTTTTCAGTATTGAATCAAAAGGTCTAAATTAGTTATGAATAGTAATTATTTTTGAGTAATTTATTTTAAATTTAAAAATCTATATTTTAAGTACAGTAAAAAAAAAAAAAAAAACTACCATGGTGTATACTTAAAATTCTATACTTGTGTATACTTGCATTTACAGTTATTACAAATATAGATCACATAATCATAAAATGTCACAATGGGAAATAAATAGGCTTCTCTTTGTGCAAAATATAATTTCTTATTTTCTTTGGATTTTTGGAGTGAAGCATGATCACTGATATTTCTTGACAATTTTTTTGTATTATTATTATTTGAGTTTTAAAATTATGTTAGTTTTATTTGTGTTTTTGTCAGTTGTTTATGTGATTTGTTTCAGAATTGATATTTAATCTCCTTCTGAATCTTATTAGCTGCACGACTCTATCAGGGTGCTGATCGCATGAAGGACCAGACGTTCTTCCTCAGCCAGATCTCCCAGGATGCTTTGCGGCACACATTATTCCCCCTAGCTGGGCTAACCAAAGACTTTGTGAAGAAGATAGCTGCTGAGGCTGGCTTCCAGCATGTTCTAAAGAAAAAAGAGGTACTGTAATAAATAAAATCAGTCTTCTATACAAGACTCAGGATATCTGTCACACTTGACAATCATTAGTGTTCAGTTTGTTAAATGTAATATAATCCACTGTATTAATGATTCATTGATACAAAAATTTCTGCTAAATGACGACATATACACATATAATATAAATTAAATGAGTTTAATCTGCTTTTTTCCCTCCGGAAGAGCATGGGAATCTGTTTTATTGGTGAAAGAGATTTTGAAGACTTTATTCTTGAGGTATGTGCTTTGGTGCAGCTTAAAACTGTATGTATAAGGAATGTATTGATGTCCTTTTTAAAGCAATAAAAAAGACAAATCTCATCTTCTTTTTAGTGAAAACTACAGCAGTTCAACTCAACAATTTTTTATCAAAAGCTCAGCCCTGTCACCAAAGTTAATGTGAGAAAAATTATGAATAACAAATATTATTCTTTAATTTAATTAACTATTAATTCATCAATAACAAATTTGGTCCTAAATTATCTAGCCTTCACATATAGCTAAATTTAGGCTACATTTGCAACCCTGTTACCTATTCTGACATATTCTAACCCTGTTATCTGTTTTGTTTAAATCTTTTTTTTAAATTAATTTTATTGTGCATTTATGTTTATTGCACTGTATTCAAACATATCCCAAATTTTGGTAACAGGGTTGCAAAAAAAAGGCAAACCTCATATAAAATAAATCAAAATGAAACAGCTCTTGACCTTCTTTCACTGATAGTTTGTTGAAATCTTTTAGTTTTGAATAGTTTTGTACTGTATTTTTGGTTATTGCCATTTTTCAATATATATACTACAGTCACCTAATATTGTACTTTTCCCCAAATGTATTACAGTACTTGGAGCCCAAACCAGGAAATTTTGTTTCCATTGAAGATGGGAAGATCATGGGGCAGCATAAAGGTGAATATTAATTATGTTGGCTTGACAACTTCTTCTGAGACAATTTTTAACAGCATCTCCTCCTAGAGCTTTAAAGCTAAAACCACCAGTGTCGGGTCAGACCTATCAGACTGTTCTGACTCTGGTTGCTATCTTTTCTAATTGTGAGTTAGAAAAGTTTTAGAAGAGTTTTCTAGCATTCCCAAATTCCCATAGACTTTGATTGTGCTAAATCATGCTAGAAGCATGGTAAATCATGCTAGGTAAACATGCTAGTAATGTGTTAAATCATGTTAGGAACATGTTACATCATGCTAGCAACATTCATTCATGTTACAAATATGCCTGCAATGTCTTAAATCATGCTAAAACATTAACAATGCGTTAACATGCTAGCAACTTGTTAAAATGTATTAGCTATGTGCTAGAAAATGTTAATAACATTTTATTTCTTTGAGTAAAATCTTCAAACTTCAAGCTTTTCAAAGTTATTTCAAACTTTCAGACAAGGCTTTGTCAAGCCAACATCAAAGTTTCTCATCAAACCTTACTTGTCTAGTTTGTTGATTTTCTGCTACATAGTGTCTGTGATACTGCATGACTGATGCACACAATACTATATTTCACAGGCTGGTTCACATTTACACTGGGTCAGAGGGCAAGAATAGGAGGGCAGGAAGACCCTTGGTTCGTAGTTGATAAAAATATCACTACCGGTGATGTATTTGTGGTGAGTTACACAATTTGGACACTTTATATTATTGTAAAAAAAAAATTTGCTAAAAATGGCCACATATGACTTTTCAGGTTGATTGCCTTGTTAAATATGGCGACTCTTGCAGGGTCCAACCACTAACCACCCAGCACTGCTACGAGACACATTACAGACAGACCGCTTCCATTGGATTGCAGAAGAGCCGCCTGTTGAACTTGTCCGCACTCAGATGATGGAATGTCACTTCCGTTTCAACAACCGGATGCCTTTGAGTGAGTCATCTACATTTTTTTTTTGTTGCCAGAATTATTAGAACAAAATTTAAATAGTTATGCGAGTGCCACCACGTTTAACAAACAGCAGCCAATATTTTTCTCTGTTTTGTCTACAGCAGTTTTATTTTAGTATTGTTTATATACTAATATAGTGTTTCATAATATTTTGCTTTTATTTAATTTTTTTTATTTTAATTTTGTCTTTTGGTCAATTTTATTTGTGTTTTTATTTCTATTTAGCTTTTATTATTTTTACTTTATTTATTTATTTTACCTCAGTTTTACTCATTTTAGTACTTCAGATAACAAATTATTTTATTTAGTTGCCAAAGCAACATTTCTATTAGTTTTTTTTCATCTAATATATTTATTTATTTATTTATTCTTTCTTTCTTTCTTTCAGGTTTATTTCAATTAATAAAGAAAATTATAATAATTTTTGTTTTATTTATTTTTGTTAACAATAACAAGATGGTGATAATATAAACATCTTGTTTCTTTCAGCTCCATGCACTGTTACCTTGAATCTCGATGGGTCATTGTGGGTAATGATGAAAGAGCCATTGAGAGCAATGACACCTGGGCAGGTAATGCAGAAATATTTACACCACGGCAGAATGTATCTTGAATGTTTAACTAAATTCCTGATGCGTCAGTATAAATCATTTACTTTTAGTTTGCTTTTACACTACTTTTTGAAAAAACACATTAAAGTGCCCCTATTATGCTATTTTAAAAGTTCCTAATTTTGTTTTGGAGGTCTGCATGCATCCAAGGTCAAAACACTTTAATTTTCTCATAATAAACATTGCACATCACCTCATTTCTCAAAGACTCTGAAAAAGGTTTGTTCAAAGACTCCGTCTCTCTAAACCCCTCCTTTCTGTGAGCTTACTCTGCTTTGATTGGTCCGACGGCCCAGTCTTTTGTGATTGGTCGACCGCTTACAGCAGGTGTCAGAAGCGAAACGCCTATAACTATATATGAATTTCATCTCTGGAGGCTTCCTTAGCACTTGATACACAGTGGTATAAACAGTAACGATTTTGCAGACCTTGCTTAGTCTACAGTTAGACTAATGAACTGTATTACTGTGTCAAATCATGGAAAGGGTATTTTAGAATTTAGGGAAGGTTACTGATTATTATACATTTGAACTTTCACTCCATTTTCTTTGCTTTGCAGTTTGCTGTGCTATATAAGGGAGATGAGTGTTTGGGCAGTGGGAAGATCATTCGTCTGGGACCCACAAAATTCACTCTTCAGAAAGGTCAAAACTGCATGAACTGCCACCCTAAAGACACAAATCACCAACATCCAGAGCCCGTCGGCTGAGACACGGCACAAAGCATCACACCTCTGATCTCTTGTGTTCTATGTGAAAGACAATAACAAGATCTCAACAGGCTTGTGCTGTGGAAAGATGCTCTCAGTATTTATTTACAGACATTTATGATGGGAGAAAATACAGAAACTTTGATGTATGTATTTTTATTTCAATTGTAATTAACTTGGAAACTGTAATTTATTTGTATAACATTGATTAATGATTATTGCACTGCTCTCTCTCTTTTTTTCTTTTTTTTTTTAAATAATTGTAAAAATGTAAATGGTTTTAGTGCCTTTATTGTGCACCACATCCTGATCTATGCAATCTTTCATACAAATATAAAGCCACAGGTTCACACTTCTCGGCTTGAGCTTTATTACGGAGTTCTTTTCTTTACCAATAGAGGGCGTAAGCACATCACTTATAGTTGGTGCTGATGGACAAATAATCTTCAATTCTCATTAATGACAATTATGCTGCACACATAATTCAATTCACATTTATTTGTATAGCGCTTTTCACAATACATATCGTTTCAAAGCAGCTTTACAGAAAATGCGTGCAACTACATTACAATTTAGAGTAATTTGTTATCAGAGGAGACTGTGTCCAAGTTATGGATTTCAGAAAAGTACATATACAAATTACACAGTTAGCTAACAATGTTTTAATAAACAATGTAATAATTTAAAGCAGAAACAATGGGCTCTTTGAAGTAAAGAATACATGTTGTTAACAATGACTAGGGTATATAGTCAAATGAATATAATACTAAATGAAATGTAAATTTACGTTTTAATCTATATTTAGGCAGATAATTGCAATATATTATAATATCTGTTAAGACTTTTTGCTGTTTTAAAATAGGATTTAGAGAATAAATTAACTCTGATAATAATACAACTATTTAAAAAAAAGAAACTTAGGCCTTAGGGGTTTGGTCATGATTCCACTTCTGTTTTTTTTTTTAAATGTCTGATAGACAATTCAACAAAATTGAGAAAGAGGACATTATGTGTATTGTTTTATAATTATAATTAGCATTTATTGTAAATAAATAGTTTAAGGAAAAAATACTGTTTTAAGCATATACTATATTGCTATACACTTTGTAGAGAGCATGTTTTATATTAAGAAGACACTAAATTGAATAAGGTGAAAGAAAATAACCCCATTTGGGCGTATTACTATAAATAAATAAAATTTTAAAAAGCATCAAATATAAGGCTAAGAAAATACATTGCATACAAACGAATCACTCTAATATCTGCCATAGATCTTTTGCATTATATCTGTATTGCAGTGTGTGGGGAAAGTGAACTCAAAACCTAAAGTTTGTATTGACAAACATGCTTTCTTTATAACTGGGTCCTATAAATATTGTATATATATATATAAAAAAAAAAAGTCAAACACATTATTGTCATGATTTCTTTTGCGCCAAAAGATTTTAATGTTAAAAAAATGAAGGTCTCATACGTAAGAAGCTTTACAAAAAAAAAATTGTGACTATTGTATATAAAATACCATATGTTTGGGGGTTTTAAAATATCTGATATGTTACCATGTTTAATTATTGTGGCATTCTGGCGAAAATAATGGCTATATGGTGTTTTTGTAATAGTTTGTATAGATGATATAATCATTTATTCATGCACAATTTAGTTTACTGTACTCATGGCGGAAAACAGACAGAGAATCCAGCATTTATAACTCTTTATTACTTTACAGCCGCTTGTCAACTGAGCGCTTTAAACACGTGGTGTGAATTCATGTCACTTAAGTAGACAAAAAGCAACTTTATCTCTGTAGCCTAAACTGCAAGAGAGCTACTCAACGCAACAAACTAAAATACGCAAATTGTCCATTTTAAATTGCATTATAAACGGCGTTTATATTTATAATCGAAGCGTTCGCGTCCAGAAATCTGCATGCGGACAGTCGCATGAAAAACTGTTTAATAGCGCGACTTCATTTATTATAATGATATTATATTAAATAAAAAGTTCTGGTTTCACGTGCCGCGTCGCACACTTTAGAAAAGTCGCCAAAAGAACCAAGGAATATGCAGCGGTGAATAACAATAGTTGAATTTCCATGAGAGTTATTCTTTAGTCCTGAGAGGAGGTGCAGTGCAGGTTTATGTTAATGACTCTCTCTCTGTGTGTGTGTGTGCTGGGGGAGAGACGCGCACGCACGGAGCCATTTTGTCCTCATTTAAAACTTAACGTGGATAATGTCACTTGGCTCCATGGATACCACCCGGATAAACTGTGTTTTCTGCTGTTAAAAAGCTACAATGAAGGATAAAAGAAGGTCGACGTGCCGGCAGAAGGAGAGCTGACGTGTTTTTCTGCATGTTTTGTAGAGTTTTACACCATGGATTTAGTAATGTGTTGGTTATTATGGGTTCACCTTCTCCTCTGCGCTCCTCTTATGGGATGTTTTGACTTGCACCTCTCGGAGACCTTACATTCTGGAGCTGTTCTTGCCAATGTGTCACTTGGACCAGGTTGGACTTATAAAATAGACAGGACTTTAACTTCCAAGTACATTGGGAACTTTATTCAAGTGGATTGGAGAGATGGAGTAGTGCGTTTAAATGGAGAGGTGGACTGTGCGCGCGCCCCTCAGAGCGCACTGCCTCTTTATTTTAAAATGACACCATTAACAACTGAAGGACTAGTCAACGCACATTTTAATGTATTTGTACACGGACGCAATTGCGTGTTCAAATATAAAAGGAAGAGAGTGAGTAAGCCTGATATTAACGTGGATTGCATTTATAACTTGGGACTAACTTCCTGCTTTTCTCCAGGTGATTTACTCCTTAGTTTTAAGGACTATTTACCTGTCTTCACAAGACAATTTGGTGTTTTTGCTACTTCTTGCACCTCAGACCATCTGAATGTGTTTGTGCGTAACGGGACTTTACTTGTGAAGGACGCGTACTGTTTGGAGACGGACTTGAGACGCTTTAAAAACAACATTCACTGTTCGTTTCACGATTCAAACGGTGAGTCCTTCTCTATGTGCCTTACATTACGTTTCGCCTCAGTCCAAACTTCATTATTACATTCTATGCACGACGTATCAAATCGATTGAAAACGAGAATAAAGCGAGCCGTGAATTCAGCGCCTCAGTTTCAGTTACCGAACTACCAGGTTTCAGTGCCCGAGAACGAGCCTGCGGGGACGCGCGTCATCGCCCTCAAAGCGACTGACAGCGACCCTGGAGAGGCGGGAAAGATCGAGTATGGCATGGAAGCGTTATTCGACAGCCGTTCTAACGACTTCTTTCGCATAGACCCTCAAACCGGCAGCATCGAAACTGTCCAGCCTTTAGATAGAGAAGTTAAAGACACACATGTTTTTAAAGTCACAGCTACTGATAATGGCACGCCGCGACGCGCAGCCACGTCATACCTGACCGTTACAGTTAGTGACACCAACGACCATGGACCCGTTTTTGAGCAGAATGAATATAGGGTTAGGATAAGAGAAAATGTGGAAGTCGGTTTTGAGGTGATTACGGTAAGGGCTACAGATGGAGATGCACCGTCCAATGCAAACATGATATATAAGATTGTGAATGGCGAAGGTGTTAATTCTGGGTTTGAAATTGATTCTCGGAATGGACTGGTCAAGATTCGGTTGCGTCCAGACAGAGAAACCATGGCCCAGTATCAACTGATAGTAGAGGCAAATGACCAAGGAAAGGACCCTGGACCCCGCAGTGCTACTGCGACAGTGTACATCACGGTTGAAGATGAAAACGACAATTACCCTCAGTTTAGTGAGAAAAGATATGTAGTTCAGGTGCCAGAAAATGTGGCAGTCAACACTAAAGTGGCCCAGGTAGAAGCCACCGACCGAGATGAGGGCAATAACGCTAAAGTCCATTACAGTATAATCAGTGGTAATGTAAAAGGTCAGTTCTTCATTCACACCCCTACCGGAGCCATTGATGTCATAAACCCTCTGGACTATGAAATGATCAGAGAGTATAATTTACGTATTAAGGCACAGGATGGAGGCAGGCCTCCTCTTATTAATGGCACAGGCATTGTCGTCGTCCAAGTTGTGGATGTGAACGACAATGCTCCCATGTTTGTAAGCACTCCTTTCCAAGCCACCGTTTTAGAAAACGTGCCCATTGGCTATTCTGTGATTCACATTCAGGCCATTGATTCTGACTCGGGTGAAAATGCCCGTTTGGATTACCGTCTCACAGACACCTCTCCAGGTTTCCCCTTCACCATCAATAACAGCACTGGATGGATAACAGTCAGTATTGAGCTTGACAGGGAAACCACTGAGTATTACACCTTTGGAGTGGAAGCCAGAGACAATGGAGTTCCCGTGATGTCGTCCTCGGCAAGCGTTAGCATCACCGTCCTAGATGTGAACGACAACATCCCTACGTTCACCGAAAAGGAATACTCGCTGAAAATCAATGAAGATGCTGTTGTAGGGTCCAGTGTGTTAACTGTCACAGCTCTGGACCGTGATGTAAACAGTGTGGTCACCTATCAGATCTCCAGTGGTAATACGCGGAACCGGTTTGCCATCACTAGTCAAAGCGGTGGTGGACTCATCACGCTGGCATTGCCGTTAGATTACAAACAGGAACGGCAGTACGTTCTGACTGTCACTGCCTCTGACGGTACACGCTTTGACACCGCACAGGTGTTCATCAACGTAACTGACGCTAACACTCACAGACCCGTGTTCCAGAGCGCCAGCTACCATCAGACCTTCAGCGAGGACCGACCCATTGGATCAACTGTTGTGGTAATCAGCGCAACGGATGAGGATACAGGTGAGAATGCACGCATTACCTACATCATGGAGGACAACGTGCCGCAGTTTAAGATTGATCCGGACACAGGTGCCATCACCACACAGATGGAGATCGACTATGAAGATCAAGCCTCCTACACACTCGCCATCATTGCCCGTGACAATGGAATCCCCCAGAAGTCTGATACCACCTATGTGGAAATCATTGTTCTGGACGCCAATGATAATGTTCCACAGTTTGGGAGGGACAAATACCAGGGTTCCGTGTTTGAAGATGCACCTCTGATGACCAGCGTGCTCCAGATATCTGCTTCAGACAGGGACTCGGGGTCTAATGGACGTGTGAGCTACACCTTTCAAGGAGGCGACGATGGGGAAGGAGACTTCATGATTGAGCCGTACTCTGGAATTATCAGAACCCAACGGAAGCTGGACAGAGAGAACGTTCCAATCTATAACCTGAAGGCCTATGCGGTAGATAGAGGTGTTCCTCCTCTCAAAGCAGCAGTGGAGATCCAGATTTCTGTGTTGGACATCAATGACAATGCTCCTGTTTTTGAGAAGGATGAACTGTACATCTACGTCGACGAAAACAGCCCTGTTGATTCAGTGGTTGCACGGATCACCGCCATGGACCCCGATGAAGGCACCAATGCTCAGATATTGTACCAAATTGTGGAAGGAAATATCCCTGAGGTCTTTGACTTGGATATATTCACTGGAGACTTAAAAGCACTTGTGGATTTGGACTACGAGACCAAAATGGAGTATGTCATAGTTGTACAGGCCACATCTGCACCTCTGGTCAGCAGAGCAACCGTCCACGTTCGTCTGGTTGATGTCAATGACAACGACCCTGTCCTGCAGAATTTTGAGATTATCTTCAATAACTACGTCACCAACAAATCCAATAGCTTTCCTTCTGGGATTATAGGAAAGGTACCAGCCCATGACCCAGACGTGTCAGATAAACTCAAGTATAGTTTCATTGAAGGAAATGAGCTGAATTTGCTGATTCTAAACCCGGATACTGGGGAGCTAAAACTCAGCAAAGATCTGGATAACAACAGACCTCTGGAGGCCACCATGAAAGTTTCTGTCACAGGTCAGTTAACTTCCCTTTGTGTCTTTTGAATGAACTGTTTTTGCATGTAATGTCCCTAAAATTTGAGATTTTGCCATTTAGAAAGGTAAGCAGGGTAAAAAAAAAAACTGTTACAGACAAACTAATGTTTATTAATGTCACTTAAATATATTGGGTTGATGTCAATGAAGGAGCTGCTGCTCCGATGGGCTGCATGTTTTTAGTGTGTGTTTGCTTCAGGCTGAATCGCAATCCTGTTCTTCTGCTTATGAGGTGTTTGTGAGAAATGTCGAAGAAGACAAAAACCGTTTGTGTGAGAATGAGTTTACTCGGTTCACTGTTATATCGAAATACCTGCTAGTGTTCTGTTATAAAATGTTTGAGATGAGCAACACATTATTATTGTTGAATTAGGTACCTCTAAGTATAGTGATGGCTATGCACTTTTGGAGAAATTATTTTATTGGAAGTTAATATGATCACTTCATTGTCTGATAATTTATCCTACCAGTCAGACTGCTGTTAATCCTCCAACAATCACAATTTTTGGCCAATGCCAATAATATAAAAATGACCAAATATCAGCTGATTAATCGACCTGGCCAATGTATATCACAAATTGACTGGTGGTGCTGAATGGATTTAAAATGATTATAATTGAACTGATTTTAAATGACACTTTAAACGAACTGCATGGCATGTTAGCGTGTTGTTACATTGCTGTATTATGATCATATCTGTGTCAGTGTTAGATTATACCATGCTCACATGTACAGCCAGCCTCTTCAAATGGCATCGGCTTCTCATATCTCACACTCTTCCTTCTCTGTTTCTGTCCTCCTTTTCTATCTCTCTCTTCCTCCCACACATCGGCCTTCCTGTTAATTTGCAACTTGCAATTCAAATACATCTCACAGAATACAGTTCTCTTGTCTGTACTCTGTGGCTTTACGGCCGTGTCTTTGTTGGTCTGATTGCCGGTCCTCATCTGAATGTGCATGCTCATGGTCATTGTTGGGGTTGTAATGAGCCGCATTCATGCCATGCTCTCTCATTCATGACAAAGACACATCGGTTTCTATCGCCATAGCAGCTCCCGCCCTCTTTTACCCCCTCAAATTCCACACAGATCTCTTTCTCTCTTGTCTAATAAACTAATGCATTTTATTCCTTGGACATACCCACATGTCAGATGTTAGGTAACCATTAACACTGCTTTTGTGACCTCTTCACCTCTTCGCCCAGGGGAAAGGAAACGGCCCTAAAGGGAAAACATGTGACAGAGCTCTTAGCTAGATATGAACGTCTACTGAATTTAATGAGGTGTCTCAAATTTAACAAATGTGATGTTTGTGTCTTAGAAGAGCTAAAAGAAGACAGCGTAGACAGAAATTTAGTTAAATTATGGATTTTTCATCTAGTATTTGCTATGTTAAGCTATATCAGTTTAGAAATGGCTTAAATGCGGTTCTGTGTGCTATTGCTATTGGTCAAACTTAAGGGGTTAGTTCACCCGAACATGAAAATTCTTTCATAATTTACTCACCCTCATGTCGTTCCAAACCCATAAGACTTTGGTTACTCTTCGAAACACAAATTAATATATTTTTAATAGAGATGTAAAATGATCCATATGAATTGAGTGGTTTAATACAAGTCTTGTGAAGAGATGTGATTACTTTATATGATGAACAGATTTATTATATGTGTTTGGAACGTGTCTTGTGGACTTGGAATGACGTTAGGGTGAGGGTTTCGTGTTTAAGTTTTGGCATTTAAAGTTAGGGTTTTATTTACACCACTAAGCCTAAGTAGTAAACATTGATTTTACTTTTAACTAATCAGACTTATTATTTTGTCCTAGCAAACAATAAAACAGGCATATATACATACATACATAAGGCATATCTAGATACCAAAATATCATAGAGACTTGGGAATGGGCTCTTTTGACTTGAAGCAGAAAGCAACCTCCCAGAACACCCTAGTAACCGCATGGCAACATGTTAAAAAACAGTCAAAAAAATGCATAGCAGTGCCCTAGCAACCACCCACTGAGCCCTAGAATCATTGTGGTGAGTTTTGCATAGTCAAGCACCACTCACACTGTCTTCACAAAATATAAAAATATAATTTTATCACATTTGTATGTTTTTTGTTACCTGATTTCTTAACGTTTTAAGCAACATTCCTAGTCATTTACTCCACACTCAAGTTTTTTTCTCCCTGATCTGACCCTCAAAAAATGACTTTTATTGGTTTAACTTAAACAAATATTTTGGACTGAAATAAAACCAGTTACTTTAAGTGTTTCCAAACGACTCAAATTTTTCGTTTAGTTTACTCACAAATGGAACACTATGAAGACACTGTTATCTTTCACTCCTTAACAGGTGTTTTCTTTATCGACTAAGTTTTAATTATTTATCCAAGTACTTGGGGACACACAAGAAGTCCCAGATATGCCCCTGATAAAAGCAAGTTAACATTCTAGTCAAAACAAGGGCCATTCTAGCCTAAAACAACAATAGTTTGCACAGCAAACACGACGGAGTGAGGGCTGTGTGTTTGAAAAGTAACCTAATCTCTGTTATCTGTGTCTGTTAACATTCAACAAGGCTTTTCCCGAATTGAGGGGTGTCCTCTGCAAAATGATGTTGCTTTTTTTTAGCCCTGCACCTTTGTGCTTTGTTTCACTGGATCAATACGGGTGATAAGCCATCTGTCGCAGCCTCAAGATAGATGGAGCCAGCCGTCATTTGTACTGCTGAAATTGAATTTCCAAACTTTTTTGATGTCTTAATCTTTCGATTATGATCCATGTCACATCCAAAGAGAGGAGAGGAGGTGATTTAACACATCTAGCCAGTTTCTTCCGCTTTTTCCCCTGCAGTCAGCGAGCTAAGCCTGCCGATACACGTAGACTCTTTCAGTGGGGTGAGCTTCTGCCCGTGGGCCACTGCATCTGCGTCTCATGTAGTTGAATGTAGCCCACTCAGCGCTGCAGGACTTGCATACTTTGACTATTCTACATTGCATTGCCAAACTCTCTGAACTTGTATTTCAGTTGGGACTTGAACATGGAATTGTGAAGCAGAAAATCTAAAATAGTATTTTCTTATAAAACGTTCCCCAATAATCTGTTTTAGGGTGCGTTTACACGAAAACAATGTACTAAAAATTGAAAAATGGCGGGGGGGGGTTCCTTCTGCTAGCTACTGCCGGGTATGGGCCCTACGCTCTAGCGCCATCCATTTTCAGGGCTAATTGATTCGGCAGGTGAGTTGTTACACACTCCTTAGCAGATTCCAACTTCCATGACCACCGTCCTGTTGTCTATATCAACCAACACCTTTTCTGGAGTCTGATGAGCGTCTGCATCGGCACCTTAACCCGGTGTTCGGTTCATCCCGCAGCGCCAGTTCTGCTTACCAAAAGCAGCCGCGTACAGACATCAACATTATCAAAATGATCCCCATTCACACGGATCCGCAAAAAAAAAAAACGCTGTATTATTCATGCCAGGCCAGTAGTTGGCGATGTCACTTTGTAAAGAAACACTATGTGCCTATAGACTGAACACATAACACATAACGTCACCACTTTCACAAATTCGTGTTTTTGTCTTCATTTTGAACTTTCATTTCATTTTCAAAAGTTTGCATTTTCAGGCCCCCAAAACGCTGTTGTTGTGTAAATGAACACCCAAAAAGAGCATATCAAATTTTCCATTTTTATTTGAAAACGGTGTTGTGTAAACGGCGCCTTATTTACAACTTCGAAACATTATTTTTACAGTGTGTAAAATCTGTGAAATTCTGCAAAACCAATATAAACAGTAAAATAGATGAGTTGAGCTGCAAGACTGAGGGCAGTTTTTAAAATTTAAAATGATAAACTTAAACCAAATGATAAATTAAGTGATTTATTGCTGTCTCTGCATCTTTTCAATGTGTATGTATATATCTGTAGTTATTAAAAATGCTACTAGTGGCTACTATGTATGATTTTGAATATAATGTAATCGGTAACACTTTACAATAAGGTTGTATTAGTTAACATTAGTTAATACATTAGTTAACATGAACTAACCATGAACAACACAGCATTAGTTAATCTTTGTTAACGTTAGTTAATAAAAATACCGCTGTTCATGGTTTGTTCATGTTAGTTCACAGTGCATTAACTAATGTTAACAAGATTTTAATAATGCATTAGTAAATGTTGAAATTAACATTAACAAAGATAAATAAATGCTTTATAAGTGCAGTTCATTATTAGTTCATGTTAACTAATGTAGTTAACTAATGTTAACTAATGAACCTTATTGTAAAGTGTTACCATGTAATCTTTTAAAATGCCTAATGAACATAATTAAAATATATAGTTGTTCTTAATTTATTAAATATTTTATTTTTATTAAATATTTTTGTTAAAAAAAAAAGATTTAACTTATTTCAAATAATTATAAAGTAGATTCTACATGGACTTTTGTCTTTAAAAACATGTCATTCCTGACAACTAAAAGAATTACTACCAAATAAGGGTATGTTATTATTAGCTACTTTAAAGTGTGCTCTTATATGAGATAGTTGAAAAATATCATAATGTTACATCTGCCTCATAATGGACGGAGGCAACTGTAACATTCTGACTTTTTGTATTTATTAAATTCATTGTGGTGCTCAAGTCTTTCACAACGAAAACACGTGTGGCAGCACATGTGTTGAACTCTGTGAATGATGGAAATCTGCAGGGCTTTCTACTGAATTCTGCAGCTGTCGATTCCCTTCAGGCCTACCTGTGAGTAAATGGGGTAATGAGCTGAGTAATTTGTTTGCAATGACTGTTATGAATGATATGCAGCGATATGTAGGCTAAATGTAAAACTAAAACCTGTTCACAGATTCACAGATCTGATATGCTAATTAAAGTGGCCGAAAAAAGTCAGTTATTTTGTGCAAGGGCCACTTTACTAGAGTTAACGTGAACTGGCTTAAGTTGTGGAAGCTGTTTCTGTGTGGTTCATGCGTGTATTGTATGTGTTGTGTGAGCAGACGGGGTCAGAGTAGGGCTGGCCAGCTGTGTCCTCAGATCTGCTTTCTGACATGTACACAGCAGCTGTAAGAGAGACAGACAGAGATTTTAATCACTTTAAAACTGCCCTGAGCACTGCACTGCTTGTCCCCTGTCATCTACATGTCATTACCAGAGGAGATCTCCACTCCAGGTGTGACTGTTCTTCTGCCTCATCTACACATGACCCTCTGACCTCTGAGGTCACAGACATGCTGTGGGTGTCACTCTGTCAAACACACTTTGTGTAAATGGACGAAACCCACTCAACAGAATATCATTCATAAAGTAAGGTTGAAATAGTAATAGAAAGTGATATGATATTATAGTTCACCACCCAGCATCTTTGATGTTCCATCCTGATCTCATGAGGAAACTTGACTATTTTACATTTTGGCTAATTGGTATGAATTTGTATGATTCGAGTCATACGAAAACGTACACGGGTCAATGACATGACGTGCATATTTTAAAAGTGCATTATTTCCTTTTGAAATAATTAGATAAATTCATGACATGTATCACTTTATTCTATATTAATTTTTAGTACATTTGAATAATACATATTATTTTATGTTTTGTTATCTTAAACCCCCAAAATGTCAGGTGTTGCAACCGTCTGAACAAATGAACAAACTAAGAAACTATTTAAAATGGTGTCTTAATAATACAAAAATTAAAACGAAATATTATGGCATCATTTTAGGTTTGAACCCATTCATATAAACAAATGTTATAAATATCAGTAGTTTTAAAGCTGTTGAGATAATTGAAAAACTTTTGTCCAGCAATATTCTCAAATGTCAGGATGGCACTGCAAACATGCTCTTTTATTATGAATTGACAAGGTAATAACAAGGCTAAATATGATAATGCATTATCCAAAGGAGCCCAACTGATCCGTGTGGCAGAGTGAAAAAGTTTGTAGAACTCTCTCAAATACTGGTAAAAAATGCTGATTTCAAATATGGGTAGGTTGGTACACTTTCCATGTCAGGTGAATAATGAATAACCTAACCTAACCTAACATGTATGAATAATGAATAATGTGTTTAAACAAGTTTCAGTTGTTAAATAAGATTTCAAAGTGTTTAAATTAATTTTTTGACTGCTTTTATGTCAGGTGGTACAACCAAATAGTTGCATGTATATACTGTAGTTGTAACACCTGACATAAAAGCAGTCAAAAAATGAATTTAAACACTTTGAAATCTTATTTAACAACTGAAACTTGTTTAAACACATTATTCTTTACTCAAAAATATTCATTACATCAGTTTTAAAAAGATTTATTTGTCAATGACCCTCACATTTTAGAAAGTATCTAAACATGAAGGTCCATTCCTAAACCTAACCCTCAGTAGGGTATAAGCAGATCGTATGAACATGTACGAATGAGAGACTGTACAAATTTGCCGCCAAAATGTAAGAGTTAATAGCCATGAGACTGTGAATATTCTTTTCTCTAGATGCGAACACCATGTTTCATTGCTGAAGTTGGGTAGACATAATAAAAAGACTCAAGGTCTGTGTAGTTTAAACAAACAGTTTTATTGAAACTTTTCACTTTACTTGCAGTGCTACATCTGTCCCTAGTGTCTGTTGAAACTGTTATTAGATTACTGAGGCAAACTATGTCAGCACAGTTCTCTTACCCATCTTTTTTTGGTGCAGTTCCTCTTGAACATTGCCCTTTGTTAACAGACTGGCAAATGGCCTCTATGTATCTGATACTAGCAATTTTGGTTAACCGCAGGTTTCTTTAGAATTTGTTCATGTTTCTAAAGGCCTTCAACAAAATTTTCAAGAGAGATGAAGAACAGAAATCCTCCTCCACCTCACATTCCTGCACTCTAATAGTGGAATACAGCCCGAGACCAGGAAACCTGAACATTAATTAAGCTAAAATAACAGTGCGAGCTGTCTGCATCTCTGTTAAATGAGCAGGAAAGGAATTTGATTCATGTTTAATCTTGCAAACTCATTTGAAGGTGGAGAGAGAAGACAGAGACAGTGATGAGGTCTCGAACCAATGCCAAGAGGGGCAAACAATAACCTCTCCAGGTTTGGGTCATTCGAGAGTAGTTTACATGAAAATGTGGGTCAGCATTGTGTTTTAAGAAGAGCCTTTGTGCGCTAATTATATGGTTTTGTTTAAGCTGTAATGTTTTCAGGCCTCGTTTTCTTTTGACTGATAATAAATATGTCGTCTTGCAAGTGCTATTTAATTTTTGCAAACTGTAAAGGCATATTCTGGTTTAAATGCTTATGCTCTGCTACAGAAGACAATTTAAACTCACTCTAATTGTCGAAAGAAACAAAAGTCTGTTTACAGTGACTTACAATGGAAGCTTACAATGGAAGTGTAAGTCATTCCAAGGGGCTTAAATCAGAAGCAGTGGAACTACTGTTCTGAGTTGAAACTTTTCTGGATGTGTACTACCAACGTATTTCTTTTGGGTGGAGTTTGCTCAATGTAAACAGTACTTTGTGGGTAGTTATGTACCTTTTGGTATACCAATCATACCTGGTTTTTACTGGTTGAAGATTAAATATAACCTTACCACAGACAAGTTTCTCATTTATTTTTATAGCACTTTTCACAATGCATATCGCTTCGAAGCAGCTTTAAAGAAAATGCATGTCTACATTACAATTAAGTGTAATTGTTATCAGAGTGACTTTATTATTCTAGTCTCAGATTAAAAATGATAATTTTTACATCTTGCTATACTTGCTAGGGCGCAACAAGTCAGTCAGGCCAGTAATTTAGATTTTTACTTGCCCTGCTTGCAAACATTTTTACTGTCTCCACACACACACACTTTATATAATATAGTTAATTATATATATTTAGCAATGCATTATATTTACATTACATTACATTGTATATTTATATTTTTAATCGAATGTTAGGTATACTTTACAAAATGTCATTTTGATTACAGACAGAAATTAAACAAATGTAATCTATAAAAAGTCAATACATTCGTAATCACACTTTTGCTGGAAAAAAATGGTATCCAAAACATTACAGAATGCTATGTAGTTTCATTGTATTTTAACATTTAGGACCCACATTATATTGAGTGCCTTTAAACTATGCAGTAATATTTAAATTAATATTTTGATACAATGCACAATTTGTTGCACTTGTTTTATATTTAAAAAAAAACATCTATAATTACACTTTACCTGTATCCCAACTCAATAGCAGCAAAAATGCTATTTTGCAATACAACATGAACACAGTAAGTACATTGTAATAAGCATTTGTTTTATATATATATACTGTAAGTATAGTAGTTAAAGACACTTAATACACTGCAAGAATGATGTTTTTCCTTAGTTTTTTTTGCCTTGCTTCCAGAATCAAAAATGTCTAAAATCAAGATGCTAGATAAGTAAACTAGTAAATTGATAAACTAGATAAGTAAAATGGCATAAGGTATTTTGTCTTGTTTTCTGAAATTTTCAAAATTAAGTGAGTTTTTGCTTAAAACAAGCTAAATTATCTGCCAGTGGGGTAAGACAAATACTATTAATTCAAACAAAAAACATATTTTTCTTATACCTTCTAAACTTTAGAGGAGACAAATATGAGACCCCTGGAGTCTCTAGCTGAGGAAAAAAAAAATCTGAGCACAGCGTGTGATGATGATGAGATCTCTTCTAAAACTTTAAAGGACTAAGAGTGTGAGAATGTTAGAGTTTTTGTCTCAGGAGACAAGAAGCAGGAGACTCAAGCAAAAGTCTCCATTTGATGTTTAAAGTAACCTCGTTTTTGTCTAGGAGAAACATTTGAGATGCTAACGAGATCTCATTTTTTTATTTTTCTTTCCTCTGGGTTGTCTTGGACCCCAAACGTTCCTTTAATTGAGTGGATTTTCCTGTAAAACTCATTGAGCTACGCCTCGCATCTAGCTTGACCGGTGCAGTGGAGGCAACTTGAAATATAAATTACAGGCCTTTTTTCTCTAGAAACGCCTTCTTGGTGCTTGTCTGAAAATGGCATCTCCCTCAGGCAATAATACTAAGATCTCAACCACAGTTAACTCCACCTGTGGTCTCCAGAAATGTCACAGATGTTTGATGATGTTCTACACCCCTTTGCATTGAATGTCTTCTGTGAAGAACTTCTGCCCATTCAGAAAATTTATAGTCTTCACACAATCTTAAAAGCAACTTCCTCAAACAGAAATCCGAAGCGCTCTTGAAGTGACAGGAAATCCTACAATGCATAGAATCACTGAATGGATGCATTCAATGAAGAATGATATGTAAACTTTCCACCTCTTTGTAGATCTTCTAAGCCTCTTTAAGAATACTGCAAACTCTCGCCCAGGATTAAATGGCTGTTTGTTCAGAACGCTGGTTGGGAAGTCCGGACAGGTTGGGTAGTCATCAAGGTGCGTTTTTTTAACCGACTAGGCCTGACCTGTGAGCTCAGGTGAAGTGGAGGTCCCATTCTCAGGGGTTAGATTTAGTCCGACGGATCAGACGCAATCCAGATCTGTGATTCCCCCGGCTGGAAGTCGGAAGGGGAACCTGTTCGCGTGTAACACGACACACTTTCCGCTCTATCCCGACCCTATTCTGCTGCACATAAAAGATGTCTTTGTCCTTCACACTAAGGAGCTAGAAAAGCATCTATTTCAGCCAACGGCCAAAAAGTGTGACATTACATGTGTCCAATGGTGACCGACTCTACGTTTGTAGAAATATACTCCAAAGGCCATCCATGCAAAGCGTTTAGGGATTATGAGGGAAATTAAAGTTCTTTTTGCTTTCAAAGACTTTCCTGTTTTCACTCAGCATGCATGAACTAGCACACGCTTTTCTACAATGGCTAGCCTGTAATTCAATAGCATTGTTAATACCGATGTATGACAATGCCACTATATAATGGAAGCATGTATTTCATAGCAAACTTTGCTGTTCTACTGAACAGTTTGAGCAACATGCTCTTGCTGTTGGGATGTTTTCAATGGGCAAAAACTTCGAGAAATGTGATACTTGGGTGGCCATCCAATAGGTTTTAAGCTGTGCATTGTGGGTAATATTACATTACTCTGATAAACACAAGTGTTGTCAAGAAATCACCAGATGAAACACAAGCTGAAATCATTGATTTTAATGTGATATTGAAGGGTTTTACAAACGATATAGCTACAGAAATTCATTCTGCTCTTGTTTCATGAATGAGAACCAATCAGGGTTTGAAATTAAAACCACTTAGGGTATATTTTCTAAAAAAATAAAAAAAAAAACTCATTTTAATACTTTAAAAATAATATTTTTTTAACATCTTAACATCTTATAAATTAAAATATGGAAATATGAATCTTTGTTATTGGATATTAAATGTATGTAACAAGTGGGATTGTACCAAATTCTCAAGTAATTCTGTTTCATAAAATATAGAATTTAAATTCTTTAAAATAAGAGTTAACTTTTAACTTTTGTCTTGTAGACTAAAAAGTAAATTTTGCTGGAACCAAAATGTTTTTTAAATGTATACCAAGGTATGCAACTGTACAAACCTTGTTTTGTTCCATGTCAAATTAAATGTTGTCTACCCTTACACAAGTCTTTAAGGCAATATCTGAGCAAGACGGCATTGAAATACTTGAAATGTCATTTTAGCCAATACCGAGTAAAAGTTGTAGGTTAACCAAAGTCATGAGAGGCCTGCAGGGTGATTTGCATTTTCGTCTTCGTTTCGAGACGCACTTTGTACTTTTTTAAACCTACAGGCTAAGCTTAGCAATCCTAGAAGTATTGAATTTGTCTTGTCGTTTAGAGTAGGTGTCAAGTCACCATTTTAGAAACGCCGTCACCTCTTACAGGGGGGATGGTTTCACCTCCCCCTGATTATACAACCAATATAACCATTTCATTCACGACCTTTCGCACCTCACAACGATGCTTGAAAACAAAGCTCTTCTCTGCTTGAATGTGCACTATTAAACATGAAGTTGCCCTCTCAAATAACATTTACATTAAAGCAGGTTCTGTTTCATGATGGAGGCAGATATTCTCACACAATGCAATTCTCTGTTCCGTTCATAATCCATGTTATTTGGAAAAATGATCTGTGCACCACTGTAACCTTGGCCAGGCTCGGTATTCTATTTATCTCTCTTTCCTAATGATAAGCTGGTTTAGTACGCTTGAAGTGCAGGGGTCCCTGAAGGAGAAATGAAAGATGCTATTTTTCATCATTTTCATTATATTGAAAAGTTAATCTATTTATAAATGTAATTATCCCATTTTTAGTTATTCATTTTTTTTATACAAATATTATTAGTTGACTGTAATAAGCATTTCATTTAAGCGAATAAGCATTTTGCAACTCATTTAACTTATAATGTGACATATTTGTTGAGATAAACAGGTGGGCTCTTGTATGTTATGCTGTATTTATCTATTTATTTTAGTCAGACGGATGTGTTATACTAGGAAGTCCTGCATACTAAAGATCTTTGATCCTTACCTGTTACCAAGCGTTTTAGTGTTTATATATGTGATTTATACTTGTGATCTACTCTAGGGTTTGGGGGTAAAACAGATAATGGGTAAAAACCTCTATTTTGCTCAATGACATGTACTTAAAAAGGTCAGGGAGGTCACATCTGGCCTGACCAGTTCAGTTTAATGAGTATAGTGCCAGTGTAGAGTCTTATCAATACTGACACTCAAGCTCTTAAAAGAGGTCATCTGGGTTTTCAGAACACACACACATTGGGTTTTTGTGTTTTATGAGGGCTCTCCATAGACTCATCCCTCTCCAAAACCCCTAATAGAAAACTTTCTCAGTTTTTCCAATTAAATAAATAAATAAATATAAGTATTGTGTAGTATTTTTTAGCTGTTTTCCTCATGGGGTGCAAATTTTTTTCTATGCTTGTGGGGACCAAATGTAGGGAATACCTGGACACACACATATACACCCACACGCACGCACGCACGCATGCGCACACGTCTCGCTATCTTTGTGGGGACTCTCCATAGACGTAATGATTTTATACTGTGCAAACTGTATATTCTATCCCCTTACACTAACCCTACCCCTACACTTGCCCATCACAGAAAACGTTCTGCATTTTTACATTTTCAAAATAAATAACTTAGTATGAATTATAAGCTTTTTTTTTTTTTTTTTTTACTAAAAAAAGTGCAGTATTCATATTTGGTGAAAACAAAAATATTTACACATCATGTTTTCTTTATGATGGTAGCTTTTTTTTATTCATGGCCTTTTATACATTAAATTAATCTCAAGTTGGTTGTTGGTTGTGCATAAAAACTAAAAACAAATAGAATTATAATAAAAGTGTTTATTTGAAATGAATTTAATAAATTAAAACCAAGATAAAATGACAGAAAATAAATAAAACAGAATAAAAAATATTATAGTTATTTTAATTTTAAATGTAGTTTAAAAAAACTATGTTAAGAATATGTTAAGTAAATAAAGGTCATATTTATACCTAAAATTTCTAAATAAAATATATAAAAAAGAAATAATACGAAATATTGCATAAAGAAAACAAACCCTATTTTTAAAAGATTAAGAATTTTGTATTAATCACGATTAAACAAATTTAACGTAATTCTCATTACTTTAATGTAAAAAATATAATTGTCATGCAGTAAAATATATATTTGGAAAAAATTACGTAATGGTAGTATTTGTTGTTCTGAATAAAATAATTTTCGTTTCTGTATTGGAGTTATGAGAATGTGTTTTTTTCCCCACATTGAAGTAATGACAATTTGGGGCGTAACCATTTTTTTATTGTATATATTGATTAATTCTTATTAACTGTTCAGTTAAACTCCTTGATTGTGCTGTTTTACTATTGCTGACCTCTTTATTTACAATTCTGTGTTCACGTTACGGAAGTGTCCTGTGTACTTCTCTTCAATGCAAATAATCTTCTAAAAAGGAGAGGGGGAGGTACAGGGTTTTCCATGTCAAAAGGCTTCTCTTGCATGAATGTGGGTCGTCGGAGCTGGTGTAAGGGTCCAGCCCATTGTCCACACTATTGCTAGGTGTTGTGGACTCATCAGGGTGTCTCAGTTCACAAAGCTGTTAATGGACTGACAAGACAATGCATGAAACCTGGAAGGGTTTTCCATGGTCTTGGTACATTTAAATTGGCCATGAACTTTTGGGGGTGTCGGAAGTTTTGTTGACTGTCTGCAGGTTCTCCTTTAGTATGTTAAAAGGAATCACCTCTGTGTTAATCGTTTGTTGTTGAACGTTAGGTTTAATGTGTACTATGCAGTTTGGGCTCTAGACTGACAGATGTCTTTTATGCCTGTTGAAGTCAACAGGAAATTAAATATATTTAATTATTTTAAGTTTGTTGTCAATCTTTCATGGAAATGTAATACATTTCTCCACTTCAAACAATATGTCCTTTCTGCTGATGTAATCAGGGCTGTGGGGGCGGGGAAACATAATATTATTAACCAATAATATTGTAGCCTGTAACATACATGATCCAATCAAATCAGTGAGTAAAATGAAGCCCACCCTATATTATTATCTTTAACATTAAGCAAGTTAAATGCATTGCAAATTACATTTCATGCCTTTAAATGAGAAGATAATTGTTTTACTAATCGCATCTATTTTCACCAACAACCAATCAAATTAACTCTTTGATTTCTTCTGTATACTGCCATAGTTGCTCTTTCAAATGTCATGGCTGTGTCCTTTCTTTGTCATTCCCTTCACCACAAGCAGATGTCCCCGCATGTGTCCCATGTCTGGTCAGCTGAGGCAGTTTAACAGACCCTCAGTCATCTTTGTGATGTTAGGAATGAGTTTTCTATACAGCGACAGATGCAATATATGCATTGGCATTCTAAACATGTTTCCTACATGAGCTCTTTCTTTCTCTGGAGACTCAGAGTTCTCAGTTGTTTTATTTATCTGTCAACTACTATATGTCTTCAGATTTTTCTCCAACATTTATATAAAGAAATAAAAAGTCCATTGTTGAGACACAAGAATAGTACAAATGGTTTTGGAAGAATTTTGATGCAAAATGTTTGAGTTCATGAGTTCATTGGCACATCTAAACACAGTTTAAGACATCCTTAGGTCTGTTTGAGACATTATTGACATCTATTTTGTAGACTCAAGAGAAACATCTGAGAAGCAGGAGACTTCTTTTATTCTCCATTTAATCAAATTGATGTGTAGGAGAAAGAATTGAGATATTTAAGAGATTTCATTTGTGATTTGTTTTTCTTATGAGACAGTCTTTCATATATCACTATGGATTGCACATTAACTCATTGTTTTAAACCCAGTGTAACACCATGGAGGAAACTCTGTTTACACATAGGGTGTGCTGTTTATCTTGGGCTTATTTACCCACAATGCACCAGTGAACTTCGATTTTACTCCTTTTTTATGTATTAATATTCTCGTTATGTTGTTGCGGTTTAATCAGATCTCGTTGGGTGTGATTGCGGATGTGCAGCTGGGTAGCTGGTGCATAGCAATTGAGATTTTACAGTAAAATTTATTTGAAAGTATATTGTAACTGGTAAATGCATTATTATTTCTACCATGATGACAGTGCCACACATTGCATACCAATCCTCTCTCTCTCTCTCTCTCTCTCTCTCTCTCTGTGTCTTTGTTGTTCTTCCCTAAACTAAATGTAGCATGTGTCAGCATCCTGTTATCCTCCTTACAAACCCACCCACCCACACTCACACACACACACACACACACACACACACAGACACTCGGGACAGTGTCATGGTGACTGCTGTGCTCTCTTAGTCATTTGGCTCAGTTGCTCTGTTTTTTATCTCTGAATCACACTGAAGTGAAATGTTGCCATGCAGTTCTCAAAAAAAAAAAAAAACTTTACATTGTGAGAAAATCTTGCTTTGACTCATCAAGATTTATGTGGACCTGTGTTCTGGCAATTTAGCTTGGGAACGTTTTATTCATTTTAGTTAGCTGATTTATTTGGAAGGTTTGTTTTAATAAAGAGACCTCAGTAGCCAAATATATATCATTATATATACTGTTTTGTTATATGTTATGGTTTACCTGTAAAACTGAATTTACAAAATTCAAAAAACTAATTTAAAATTGTGTTTTCTATTCATTGGTAAGATTATCAGTAGAATGGTAAAACTGACAATAGGTGGAATGAACACTGTCATTATTGGGCCAATTGGGTCATATAATAATTTCTTAATGGACAATTAATGTGCCTGTCTTACAGAATATATCAATCTTTATATATCGATCTGTCTCTGATAAAAAGTTTACAAGGATATCCATGCACAACCAAATAAATATTTAGTATTTATTCCAGTTTTACCACCTAAACATCATTTTCATGAGTCTAAATATATTTTTACGTTTGGTGAACTCTGTCATGCAGGAAAGCTGAATTACAACAAATAAATACTCATGCGGAAGTCCGGTCATTCCTGTTGTATGGGCTAAAAATAGGAAGAAATTGGATGAGGGGGAGTTGTGAATGAGGGTATGGAGAGATATTAGATCCCTAAGGAGGAGAGGACAGCAGGGCAGGAGTTAACCTGCTCATTCAGTCAAGGTTAGCACGGTGATCTGTGACCATGCGGTCACTAAGATGCTAAACTCACATGGCCCAAACCTATAACACACCCACTCTGAGCAGCCCTGTGTTTCAAAATCTGAATACAAAGCATTTTTGGGGCACGGAAGGTCCAAATTTTGCTTTTTTGAGTATTATAGGTACAATTTGAACAATCAAATGGCTAAAATGCTGGGTTGGCAGTTCACTCGGTTCTGAAACAGAGGAATGCTGAGAGAATTGTTGTTCAAAATGTTTCAATAAATACACACACACAAGGGCAATTCTGCACAACTTTCTATTTCTTGTCATGAGACATTAAAGACATTACAATCCCTCTCTGTAAAAAAATGTTTTATCTTTATTTTAAGGTGACGTAGTTACATGTTACTACATGTATCTACTATAGTAATAACAGTAAATTATGCGTAATTACAAGTAACTAACCCTAAACCAAACCCTATTCCTAACTGTAGCTCTATAGTAAGTACATGTAGTCAATTAATATTACTCAGTACTTATTTAAAGGAACACGCCAACTTTTTGGGACTTTAGCTTGTTCACCGTATCCCCCAGAGTTAGATAAGTCCATACATACCATTCTTATCTCCGTGCGTGCCATAACTCTGTCTGATGCACTAAGACTGGAGGTAAACGGTTCCATCTTGCCTACTGCTCAATAAGTGACAAAATAACGCCAACATTTTCCTATTTACATGTTGTGATGTGTATTACATTGTGTACTAAGACACGATCCTGCATAATAATCAAGGAACTTTGCTGCCGTACCATGGGTGCAGCAGGCGCAATGATACGTTGGTTGTCACGTTGGTTATGTTGACGGAAGTTAGCCTATTTTCAGGCGCTGCGTAATATCATTGCGCCTATAGAGTATAGTTACTAGCCATATCGGTCTAGAAAATCGCAACTTTTAATTTTCTGTCAGTCTTAACTATGTAACTGTACACATCACAACATGTAAATAGGTAAATGTTGCCGTTATTTTGTCACTTATTGAGCAGTAGGCTAGAGGGAGCAATTAAATAATAAGCTAGATACCGGAATGATAATAACATAATAATAGCACAGATATTTGAAGTTAACTCTATCGTGCCCTTGAGTATTGAAGTTTGTTACCTCTACAATAACTCCAAAACACAGATAAGTGTGTACTTTGGTATTGCGCTTACAGTGAGTTGATATATAGTGTACGTATAGTGCGTTTCCGACCTAGTAGATAGTAAAACTTACAGATAGTTAAGTTTTGTCTTTAAAGTCACCCACCCATGTACCTCCTCATGATTCTTAGTGCCAAGTGTATCGGTTGCAATGTCATAAGATCTCTCTCTCTCTCTTTTTCTCTTTCTCTTTCTCATTCTCGCTCTTGCCACAGCGGTGTTTGGTTACGGACATTGTTAAGCCTGGTTACTGATAAACAGGGTGCTTAGTTACCAGCCCCCGGATGGTTGGCTCTTTTCAAAAGGAGAAAAAAGCGTTGCCCGGGGAAAGCAGGAAGTTGTGTACATTTGAAAAAAAAAAACAAAAAAAAAAAAACAGGCGAATTAGAGGGAATGTGGAGACATTTCCATAGTTGTTACGAGCACACAAGGCAGTATTGCCCCTCTGTTACTCAGTTGCCCTCGGCCTGTTGGGAAAAAACACCGCCCATAAACTGTTTAGTAATGTATTATGTCCACCACTGTCTGCTTTATTATAGAAGCAGTGGTAATTCTGCCATGAGAGACATTCAGTGTTGTTGACGAATAAACTTGCAGAATCTTGTAATTTGGGCTTGTTGTGCTGTGTATAATTTGTTCTTTGTGGTCTACTTGCAGAAGTGGCTTTTTACAGACACATACCACTCATTCCTTACATAATATCTGTTGTCTGCTTTGGAAACAATGTAAAATATGAACCAAAGACTGTACAAGTGTGGTCATAATTAAAGTTTTTATACCTAATTAATCACACGCACATTTAAAAGATTTTCCCTACTCACTACTGAGTTTCTGTCGTAAATTTTTTTTTTGTTTAGACTGGAATTGAGCTGACAAATATTTAATAAATGATTAATACATTCATTAAAAAGTTATGCAGAAGGTGTCACACCGCGCCGCAACAGTTCTTTCTAAATTGGACGCATGAAAACGAAAGTTCTGCAAGTAGTGCAAGTGCGTAGAGTGCGTCAAAAATATAATACTGTTAATGTCTCGTTACACCACGCCACATCCAGTGTAGACAGTATTACTGATTATAATGGGTTATATTTGATTTTGTCGCACCACTCGCATCTGATGTAAACATTGTGTTAGTATTCGCTACTAGGGATTTTTCAGGATAGTTAGTGTGTTCTGGGTGGTTGCTTGGTGGTTGCTTACTCTTCCAAATTCTGTCTGGGTTAAAATACTGATTTTCCAATTGTGATATTTAAAATCCCAAGGTTAGTCGCGAGCAAAATTACTCTTATGGGCCGCTTTTTTAGTGAATTATAATAAGATTTCAAATAAGAACCAAGTCCCAAAACAAATTACTCTTATGATCTAATTAAAAGTTCCAAACAAAGAGTTACCAGTTTGAATAAAACACTGTCGTGAATAATTTACAACATTAACAGAAAGAGAATATAGGCCGTCAATAGGCCGTCTCTCCTCAGCAAGCCATGCAATTTGAGGTATCAGTCATGTCTGTAGTACAAATTATGTGGGACAAGTTTAATCCGTAGGCTTATGGGTTTGTTTAAATCTCTAACCCTAAGAATGTCCTAAATTAATGTTTTTTTTTTTTACAATAATGAACACCATTAATAGTTCCAAAACAAGTCATATAGACAGTATAGCTTACTCTGTTTTTTGAATAGTCCTTTATATTTATCAGATATCAGTAAAAAAGTCCCTAATGACGTCTGAAAACTGTTGCCCTGAGGCTCGCTCTCAGGTTTTTGATGTTTTAATTGAGTTTTGGCTTGGCCCCTTTCTCTTTTTTAGCTGGTACTTTACTCCTGTGGAGCGCCGTAAACCCAATTCACCATGATAGCAGCAGACATCCATCTGAGCCCCTCACACCCCCAGTTTTACCACCCCTCTGAGAGGAGAACAAAGATTTCAACATAAGGGTTTTGAGTGGGGGGATCTGGGGGGATTAAGGCCAAGAAGTGGCTCTACAGGGCAAGCCAGGTGCACTTTATTTTTCACTAGACCACAGCGAACCACTCCGATTCTTTCCTCGCACACATATGCCGCTCGTTCATGAGACTTTATTGGGACAGTCGGATGCTTTTACAGGAAGACTAGCTTGTTAATTAGGCTCAGTAGTGACGTGTTGGAGGTGCTGGAGGGTGATTTGTGATTTCAGTAATACGTTGAGAAGAAATGCAGATGGAAGGTAGGAAGAGAGAGAAAACCAAAGAGAGAGAGACAAACCAAAAAGCAAGAACTTAAGTGGTTTCCTTCATAATAGTCCTTTCAAGACCACTTGGGCCCTGTTTACACTTGGAATTAAGATGGGTTTTCGTTGATCCAAACGCACTTGGATGATACTAAATACAGGTGTAAATGGCTTTTGCTTTTGTAGTGTAGACGCTCATGTGGTCAAATGCGTTTGCACAACAAAAAAAGTCTGCCTACTGACCTAATACGTAATCATTGTGGGATTGGAACAAATATCCACTGCAAGGCAAGTTTTCTGAACCCAAGTGCAGTTTATTAACTCAACTCAAAATGCAAAACATAAAACAAAGACTTGGCTTGACTTGGTTTAAACAAAAACAATGGCATGGCATGGCATGGCATGGCATGGCATGGCATGGAATGGCATGGCATGGCATGGCATGGCATGGCATGGCATGGCCAAAGACTCACCAACAGTGGGTTACATAGAACAATACTCGACAAGGACCATGGGACCATGGGACAAGGACCATGGCGAACATGAGGGTTTAAATACACAATGACTAAAGACTAGACAAGACACACCTGTGAACAATGATAAACCAATAAACCAATGAGAACACGAGACAAAGGAGCACATGGCAGGATCACATGAGGGCAAGGGAATCACATGACAAGACCAGGAAGTGCATGGCAAGACATGACAGTGAACATGGCAAACTTAAACACATGAAACATAATCAAAACACCCTGTGACAGGGATGTGTTGTTAGAGAGCGATTCAAACTTTGCTGCGTTGTACAAAAAACACATGGATTACAGTTGAATTTGCAGCTGCTTTCTTTATCTTTTTCATTCGCTTGCTTTCTCAATCGCTTGTAAACCACCTAACATGG
The DNA here is from genome assembly GCA_039654625.1 of Rhinogobio ventralis. Taxonomy (NCBI): domain Eukaryota; kingdom Metazoa; phylum Chordata; class Actinopteri; order Cypriniformes; family Gobionidae; genus Rhinogobio; species Rhinogobio ventralis. Next base: position 22,677,450 of record CM077207.1, read on the forward strand.
TTTCGTTCAATCAGTACTATTCATCTTTACTATTTCGCACACGGCACTGTCATGAAAGTAATGTAGACCAAATAAGAGAAATCTGAACAGAAGTGGTCACAGAAGATGCACTTTAATACCAGGTGTAAACAGGGATTTTAAGGATTTGCTACTTCACTCTAAAAAATGCTGGGTTGTATCAACTCACGTTTAGGTCAAATATGCACAACACCAACTGATGGATTACATTTTTTAAACCCAACGGTTGGGGTTGTCCATATTTTACCCAACAATGGGTTCGAAAAACCCAGCATTTTTTAGAGTTGTGCTATTGATAGTCGGTTTCAGGTGGTATTAGGAGGATGGGCAAAGAGCAATTTGTTTGTAAATTCTAATTGCTTTTGTCACTAAAAGACATGGGCTGAAACTACACAAATTACAATTTTAGTTCTTAATCACTTAATCGCTTGTTTAAGGCTGTGTGAAAGTAAATCAGTTAAGCCCACCAGGAGCACGGATATCAAAGCCTCCCATACCTCTCTTCCCCAAGGGTACAGGAAAACTGTTTAGCCCTATTGCATTCTTAATTGGAGGAAGAATTTGGGAAATCCCACAAATCCATCAGGAACTTATGCCATCATTCACTCATTTATGATCTCTGTCTGGCTCTCGTCCTTATTGGGGGCTCCACTCTGTTGAGGACCAGGAAGATGAGAGCATTCCTTACACTTCTAATACACTCCTCTCTGCTCTGTTCTTCCTTCTGGTAGATTCCTTGAGTAGAGCTATAAATCACTCAAGTGTTTGGCCCAGTTAATGTTTGAAGACTTCTGTCACTTCATAGTAAAGCACTGAAAGACAAAAAGACGGTTTTCTTTTGAGGTGAATTATTGCTTCTGTTAATTGTAAAGTGCTCTTGAAGTTGGACCGTGTTGCCACATGTTGTCTTCTACCTGTGTGAGGAGTTTCATCAAATAGGAGAGAATGAATTGTTGAGAACGTGGGGTGTGAACAAGAAATCTGCTCACAGTTATTGCAATTATCACCGCCAGCTCTTTTCTTTCCAGGTTAAAGATTTATAGTGCAAAAAAATCCCTCGCTTAATGAAGGAGTGTCTTTGGCAGTAGATTTTAATACTGCAGAATATACTGTTAATGTAAGAAGGGTTCTTTTTAAACAACTTCACAGAGATGAAATCATATCTGTACTCTATATATGTAAAAACTGGCAAGTTTTTGGGTGCTAAAGCAACTGTTTATCTGAACTTCTTTTTTACTTTCAGCCAAAAACAGAAAGTGCCATTTAGACTTGCTGGCCAACTTTTTTAGTATCCACTTGGTATACTGCAGTAGTGGTAATTTTGGCATCCTTAAAGGGATAGTTCACCCAAAAATGAAAATTATCCCATAATTTACTCACCCTCAAGCCATCCTAGGTGTACAGGTGCTGGTCATATAATTAGAATATCATCAAAAAGTTGATTTTTTTCACTAATTCCATTCAAAAAGTGAAATGCCACGCCGCATTGCTGCAGTAATTCAGGCAAAAGAAGCCCCAACTAAGTATTGAGTGCTGTACATGCTCATACTTTTCATGTTCATACTTTTCAGTTGGCCAAGATTTCTAGAAATCCTTTCTTTGTATTGGTCTTAAGTAATATTCTAATTTTCTGAGATACTGAATTTGGTATTTGGTAATTTGTGTGTAATGAATGAATATAATATACAAGTTTCACTTTTTGATTGGAATTAGTGAAGTAAATCAACTTTTTGATGATATTCTAATTATATGACCAGCACCTGTATATGACATTCTTCTTTCAGACGAATACAATCAGAGTTATATTAAAAAATGTCCTGGCTAATCCAAGCTTTATAAAGGCAGTCAATGGCAGCCCAAAATTTGAAGCCCAAAAAAGTGCATCCATCCATTATAAAAGTAATCCATACGGCTACAGGGGGGGTGTTAATTAAGGCCTTCTGAAGCGAAGTGATGCGTTTGTGTAAGAAAAATATACATATTTAACACGTTATAAAGTTAAAAATCTAGCTTCCGACAGACCACCTTCCGTATTCAATTTACGCAGAAAGTGTAATGCCTCTCGCAGTTCAAAACGCTTACGCTACGTCCAACGTCATAAGTCGTGCCAGTTACGCTTTTTATGCAAGTTGAATATAGAAGCCGGTCCGCCGGAAGCTAGATATTTTACTTTATAACGTGTTAAATATGGATATTTTTCTCACACAAATGCATCACTTCACTTTAGAAGGCCTTAATTAACCCTCTGGAGCCGTATGGATTAATTTTATAATGGATGGATGCACTTTTTTGGGCTTCAAATTTTGGGCTGCCATTTACTGCTATTATAAAGCTTGGATTAGCCAGGACATTTGCAGGACATACAACTCTGATTGTATTCATCTGAAAGAAGAATGTCATATACACCTAGGATGGCTTGAGGGTGCGTAAATTATGGGATAATTAAAATTTTTGGGTGAACTATCCCTTTAATTCTTGACAAATAAGCTGTCACTTTTTTATTCATAGCCTTGAAAGGCAGATCTTTATATCACAAGTCTCAATATTTGATCCTCACGTTGTATAGTGGTAACAGTAAATATCTTCAGATTTGAATTACAGCTGCTAGTCTCCGCTGACAATGTCATTTTCATTTTTTGCATATTCCTTACTCAAACACTTGTTAGCATCCCGTGATACATGGGTTATCATCGGTTACCTGCCCACAGAGCTCATAGGAACAAAGGAGCGTGTTCATGTCCACTGCAGACAGAGCCAGAGCCCTGTCAGTATCCGAGCACTCGACTGCAGACGGACGCTCTGATAAACACAAGTACCTGGCTGCTAAATTACCGTTAGATATGAGAATCCCACAGTATCACTTACAGATGTTTGAATGTTTTGCATACATTACAGAGGTTTTAAAACAGAACCCATTTAAATGTAAAACTAAGGTAAAAATCACTGAAACACACAGCCTTATCTGTCTACAAACTAGTCACAGGCCGCATCAAAAAGTGTTAAGCTTCAGCTACTTTATGCCTTATCGTATATCTTGCTTCCAGAAAGCAAATTTCCCTTGCTGAATTACTGATAGGCCTCTCTGAGTCTTTTATGCTGACGTGTAATGCGTTGTTATGATTCAGTCTGGTGCTTTTACCTCAGTGTCACAACGATGAGTTTATTTGCCTGGGGGCATGTTTGTATCACCGCATGCCACACTACTGTATCACCTGCTGAGCGTTTCAACAGGCCAGCTGCATATTTAATTTTTCAATATCTGATTTCAAATCACAGTCAGCATTCCGGTAATCTCTAGTGCTCTTTGCCAGAACAGAGACCAGCAGATTTTAACAGGAAACTTGCAGGAGCAATTCATTCATGGTAGGTGACTGCGTTGGTGTGCGATAATGTTTTATCAGTACAATGAGTCAGGTCAGTGTAAGATACTTAAGAGCTGAATAAATTGGCATTTGTAAAAACCTGTTTGAATTAAATCTCTCAGACGCTGTCTTGACTTGATTCTCACTGGAATGAGAGTGTCTGGTGACCGTTCTCATGTTGCTGGTCGTTGACCTCTGGCCCTTTTCAGTCCGAGTTTGTTCTGCATGGTCAGGTGAAAACACCTGGTTTATAGATACCTCTGACTTGGCAGTGACAAGATGTTTATGGCTAGAATAGAATTACTGTTGCAAAGACAGCACTGCATTACTAGATTGTGAACGGAGGTCAAGTCTGGCGGTAGGCCTGAGAAAATGTCCTGGCTATAATTTTGTTTTATTGTTATATAATGTATAAATATAATGTGTTTTATGTTTAGTTAGGGTATCACTTAACTTTTCATTTACACCACTTTATTTGTTTAGTTATTTATTTAAGTTTTAGTTATTTGAATCAAGTTGATGGTGACCCCCACAAATATTAAACACAATATTAGGCAATGTCAAAATAGAGTTGTGCACATAATAAGTAAATTAATACAATAAAATGAACAACTTTTCTCATTTACCAAGGATCTTTTTTTCTTCTGATTTTAGTAAAAAAGCACATCTGGAGAACATATGTGAAATATATGTTATTTGGATTGGGACTGTTGCTCAACCCTCATTAGATGAAGATTGCATGTCACTCGCCATTAAACTTTTACTAATCTAATAGAAAATGAACATGACACTCTCTTTTAACTCAATAAAGATGGCATTTCCCACTCCCAGTCCTTCCAAACCTTTCCACTAATGCACAAAGAGCAGCACTGTGTGCCTCTATCTTGATGTGATCTACTGTCCTGAGGAACAGCTCAGTAAGCACATTTTGTCAATAATGACACAGGGACAGATGAAGAATCTAGAAGCGATCAAACTATTAGTTCTTTAAACAGAGCCATTAAACATTGTTTGCCTGTTCAGTAGTATATTTCCTCTTCTCATGCTAAAAGACAAGAGCGATGAAGATCAAGTTGTCTGTATCTTCGTTTTATTTGTGGTGGAAAAAAAGAGAAATGGAAAGTGAATGTAAAAATTGAGGTGCTGCTTTGATTGTCTTTTTGGGGAATAAGTAACGTTACTCCGTGAGAAATACTGATCCAAAGGGTTTTGTCATGTTGTCATAACATGCTGAACATGTTGAAAACAAACAGGCAACCTAAGAACAGGTTGGTGCAGTGTACCAGAAGTATAATGAGCCTGTTTCAAAGAGACACCGGCTGCTGAAAACCCATTCCAGTAGTCTATCAGACTACAAATACATGTCAGTAGTTTGGAGGCTAAAGTAACTACTGAATCAATTTCAGTAGTCTGAAAGTGTAACTAACTCTAGACTGAATACTGAACATATGTTTCAGTAGTCCAAACAGTTGGCCAACTACTGAAAATCCAGTTTAATAGCCTGAACACTAGACTAGTGAAAATCAATTTCAGTAGTCTGGCAGCAAAATCTATTTTAGTCAGTAGTCTGAACACTAGACTAACTGATGAAAATACCTTTTAGTCAGTAGTCTGAACACTAGACTAACTGATGAAAATCCCTTTTAGTCAGTAGTCTGAACACTAGACTAACTGATGAAAATCTATTTTAGTCAGTAGTCTGAACACTAGACTAACTGATGAAAATCTATTTCAGTCAGTAGTCTGAACACTAGACTAACTGATGAAAATCCCTTTTAGTCAGTAGTCTGAACACTAGACTAACTGATGAAAATCCATTTTAGTAGTCTGAATACCAGACTAACTGATGAAAATCCCTTTTAGTCAGTAGTCTGAACACTAGACTAACTGATGAAAATCTATTTTAGTCAGTAGTCTGAACACTAGACTAACTGATGAACATCTATTTTAGTCAGTAGTCTGAACACTAGACTAACTGATGAAAATCAATTTTGGTCAGTAGTCTGAACACTAGACTAACTGATGGAAATCTATTTTAGTCAGTAGTCTGAACACTAGACTAACTGATGGAAATCTATTTTAGTCAGTAGTCTGAACACTAGACTAACTGATGAAAATTTATTTTAGTCAGTAGTCTGAACACTAGACTAACTGATGGAAATCTATTTTAGTCAGTAGTCTGAACAATAGACTAACTGATGAACATCTATTTTAGTCAGTAATCTGAACACTAGACTAACTGATGAAAATCCATTTTAGTCAGTAGTCTGAACACTAGACTAACTGATGGAAATCTATTTTAGTCAGTAGTCTGAACACTAGACTAACTGATGAAAATCTATTTTAATCAGTAGTCTGAACACTAGACTAACTGATGAACATCTATTTTAGTCAGTAATCTGAACACTAGACTAACTGATGAAAATCCCTTTTAGTCAGTAGTCTGAACACTAGACTAACTGATGGAAATCTATTGTAGTCAGTGGTCTGAACACTAGACTAACTGATGGAAATCAATTTTAGTCAGTAGTCTGAACACTAGACTAACTGATGGAAATCTATTTTAGTCAGTAGTCTGAACACTAGACTAACTGATGGAAATCTATTTTAGTCAGTAGTCTGAACACTAGACTAACTGATGGAAATCTATTTTAGTCAGTAGTCTGAACACTAGACTAACTGATGAACATCTATTTTAGTCAGTAATCTGAACACTAGACTAACTGATGAAAATCCCTTTTAGTCAGTAGTCTGAACACTAGACTAACTGATGGAAATCTATTTTAGTCAGTAGTCTGAGCACTAGACTAACTGATGAAAATCTATTTTAATCAGTAGTCTGAACACTAGACTAACTGATGAACATCTATTTTAGTAAGTAATCTGAACACTAGACTAACTGATGAAAATCCCTTTTAGTCAGTAGTCTGAACACTAGACTAACTGATGGAAATCTATTTTAGTCAGTAGTCTGAACACTAGACTAACTGATGAAAATCCCTTTTAGTCAGTAGTCTGAACACTAGACTAACTGATGAAAATCCATTTTAGTCAGTAGTCTGAACACTAGACTAACTGATGAAAATCCCTTTTAGTCAGTAGTCTGAACACTAGACTAACTGATGAAAATCCATTTTAGTAGTCTGAATACCAGACTAACTGATGAAAATCCCTTTTAGTCAGTAGTCTGAACACTAGACTAACTGATGAAAATCTATTTTAGTCAGTAGTCTGAACACTAGACTAACTGATGAAAATCAATTTTGGTCAGTAGTCTGAACACTAGACTAACTGATGGAAATCTATTTTAGTCAGTAGTCTGAACACTAGACTAACTGATGGAAATCTATTTTAGTCAGTAGTCTGAACACTAGACTAACTGATGAAAATTTATTTTAGTCAGTAGTCTGAACACTAGACTAACTGATGGAAATCTATTTTAGTCAGTAGTCTGAACAATAGACTAACTGATGAACATCTATTTAAGTCAGTAATCTGAACACTAGACTAACTGATGAAAATCCCTTTTAGTCAGTAGTCTGAACACTAGACTAACTGATGGAAATCTATTTTAGTCAGTAGTCTGAACACTAGACTAACTGATGAAAATCTATTTTAGTCAGTAGTCTGAACACTAGACTAACTGATGAAAATCCCTTTTAGTCAGTAGTCTGAACACTAGACTAACTGATGAACATCTATTTTAGTAAGTAATCTGAACACTAGACTAACTGATGAAAATCCCTTTTAGTCAGTAGTCTGAACACTAGACTAACTGATGGAAATCTATTTTAGTCAGTAGTCTGAACACTAGACTAACTGATGAAAATCCCTTTTAGTCAGTAGTCTGAACACTAGACTAACTGATGAAAATCTATTTTAGTAAGTAATCTGAACACTAGACTAACTGATGAAAATCCCTTTTAGTCAGTAGTCTGAACACTAGACTAACTGATGGAAATCTATTTTAGTCAGTAGTCTGAACGCTAGACTAACTGATGGAAATCTATTTTAGTCAGTAGTCTGAACACTAGACTAATTGATGGAAATCTATTTTAGTCAGTAGTCTGAACACTAGACTAATTGATGGAAATCTATTTTAGTCAGTAGTCTGAACACTAGACTAACTGATGGAAATCCCTTTTAGTCAGTAGTCTGAACACTAGACTAACTGATGGAAATCTATTTTAGTCAGTAGTCTGAACACTAGACTAACTGATGAATATCCAGGACTGATCCTACTGCAGCCAGGTCTGTTTTGTAATCCCACCTGTTACAGGCTAGAGAGATGTACTTCTGCATTCTGCCCACCTCCTCCCTCTTCCCCAGGCTGAATAAAGTCTTTTGTGTGAATGTAGTCCTTCTCTGTGAACTGACTAATCCCAGCAAGCCAAGCAGAGGCATGCATCACTTTTAGTGGAGAGTGGAACAGGAAAATACACCATGACTCCAGCTGCCCTCACTGTGTAGAGGATGTTGAGTTGGACAAGTCTAGCTTTGGCAGCAGTGTGCCCCTACTGTCACCCACTCTTGATATACAAACAAGAGAGTTTTCAAAGTCAACATGAAGCACTCTCTCAAAACTCAAGTGCGCTCTCTGGGAACAAAGCCTGCTCGTGACTACTGTAGCTGCATACACTACATTCTGGCTCATCATCTCTTTCCTCCATTATCTATCTCTCATCCCTCTCTCCTCAGAGCTGTCATAGCAGACATCTACACCCAGGCGCCCTTATCGCTGTCGGATTACCCTGATATGGTAGCTGGCTGCGGGTTTAAATGTTTAGGCAGATTGACAGTAACAGACTTTTGTTAGACTATATACAGTATTTAATTTGATCCAAATGAACAATGAAGTTGCACAGTTGTGCAGTATGTTGTATAAATTTTTCGTCCACTGGAATCGTTTCACCCCCAACACCCTGGTAGACAATATTACAACATATTAGGCTTCATTCATAAAATACATATAGCTAAATTTCTGTGTAAATCATTTGTATTTATTCATATTAATAAAAGCAATCACTTGTTTGTAAAAACAGTCTAACATAAGTTGTTAAAAACAAGTTTGTGAATTTGTTCTTATGTAAACTGTTGCAGAATTTAGAGCTAGAACAAACTTCTGTGTAAATTGCTCCTAAAATCCATTTTCATGTAAGCATTCAGAATGAATTGTTCATAAAACAATACATATTTTTTTCTAAATAAATGCAGAATTATTTTTTGTGTAAATTGTTTGTAAACCCATTCTTACACATGTATGTAAATTGTTTCAGAATGAATGAAGAATGCAGAACGAATTTCTATTTGAAATACTTATTGCAGAATAAATGCAGAATAAAGACTTTCTGTGTAAACTGTTTATAAAACTCTTTTTACATAAATTGCTTAAATGAATGCAGAATGCTAATCAAATTTCTGTGTACGTTGTTCATTAAACCACAGCTTAACATTTATATTTACAACTATTTACAGATTTTTTTTTTTTGTGGCCCAATAAACAGACTCGACTTGTGTCACTCACATTCTCTTTTCCCTTTGCATCATATTAAATATGCCATCTTCTCTGACAATTGCCCGTTGAACATTTTAGAGATGCACCGTTCTGTAATTGTTGAATACTTCCAGATGCGTCTCCACCAAAAATCAATAGCCTCATGATTCTCAATGCATTACAAACTAAACGCTCATCCTCCCCTCTGCTCCATCTGTTGGTTTTAAAGCCAGAGTAGGTGGTGATGATGTCAACGAGTTGTAATCTCGTTTTACCCATTCATTAAACGCCTGGTCCCATCTGGCCGATGGAAACACCGGGTACATCTGACAATGTCTTGCACTCATATTCCCTGCAGTGAGGGCCAGAGGGGTTCAGAGATGGGGTAAGGTGTGAAATTGGAGGTTTTGTATGTGTGTGAGAGTGAGTTAGAAGGAACCACCCAAACACAACAACCACAAACATGTTCGAACATGGCCATCAAAACCTTGCATAAAATGGACCTCATCTGTCTAACCTTTTGTCAACAAATGCTTGGCAATGACAAGTGAAGTCCTTATCACAAAAACTGATTAATTACTCTTGACAAAGAAAATTACAGCCACATTTCTGCATCAAGGTCGGTTCCTTGAAGGCCAAGAATGTTTTATCCCCTCTCTCAGTGTCATTCTTCAGGTTAATCAATGACTCTGAGACGTGTTTTTATTTAAAACACCTTACTGTGCAAAGTATCATTCATGGTTTTATACTGCTGAGAACTCTTTGCCACCTATACACTTAGCAACAGTCCCAACTGTACGTCTCTCCAAGGAACTTAGGGTAAAAAGGCCATTTAGACTGTAGTTTAAGGCTAGGGATGCACAATGTTAATCTAGTAATATTGGCATTTTCTTAATACTTAATTGAATACAACTTGAACAATATTTGGCAGTTTGTCATTTCCCAGAGCTCAAAGTGATTTTTATGCCAGCAGTGCATGTAGAGACAGATGCAGGTGTTTAGATCAGTCTAAGGGCCCCGTATGGAGATCACCGTCAGCAGAGAGCATTTCACCTGTTCACACCTGCATCCGGACGGATCTTATATGTCACCCCACAACAGCTGTGTCCATTTTCAATTTTCTGGAAATCACTGTTTCATTGGCATCTGTTTCATATTAATGAAAGCAATTCGTATTACAGGAAAGGGTAGATTTTGTTTGTCTGCAACTAGCTCAGCTAGGTAGATTATTCCTTGGCACAATAGTCAGTTATACAGTTTAGTGGTCATTGCGCAAAAATATACAGAATGTCCGATCAACCAATCACATTCTTGTAATACAGAGAGATGTGGCAATAGTTATTTTGATTATTATGCATTTTAAACCGTTCTTCAGGTCAGTAATTTAATACTTTAGAGTATTTTTTTCTGGCTCAACTCTATACTTATGTAGTAAATAGTTATAATAAATAAATACATTAAAAAATCTTTCTTTTTCTCCCTTCTAGACTGTATTCCAACAATTTTGGACCTTTTATTTAAGAATTTCTTAAATTATTGTTGCAGCTTCTTTAGGACAAACCGCTTGTTGCATCTCTTATGTCGTTTTCGATAAAATCTCAGTGTATGCAGTGGTACCAAAATCATGGTAAGATTTACTGTAGTATGACTACACATATTAAATCTTGACCTGCAAGCATAGTTATATAAAAAACAATCAAATGGCAGTGTTGCAATATTTGGTGTTTTGCAACACATAAAACACAGTATTTCTCGGATTTTATACTCCAGGGTCCTTAGCGATTCACACCCCTAGTATATGTGTGTCTATTTATAAGACAATAGAAAGTTGCATGGTTTTGCCTCACCGTACCTAAAGCAGGTCACTGAGTTGTAAAAAATGGGAGGGATTCATGGGCGGGTTCCTCAAGTGTTATTGGCTCAGTGGGCGGCACCTTTGCTTCCTTTGTTATGATTCAAACATTTGAACTTGAAGGAGGGCCGTAGAATGCTGACTGTCACATTGGCACACAAACTGATTTTCATTGGCTCCTCAAGATATGTACCTCACCTACAACAGCCACTCATTTAATGACTTGCCCTGTCAGCATCACGTAATAAAAAAGTAATGTTTTTGTTTACTTGCATATCAAATTTAAGATATGAACATCTATAGAAATATCATTGATTTTAAACTATTTTAACCACAAATCAAGTAGAGCTGTTTAGCAATTTTGCTTGTCTCGTCTTGCATACCAGTTGTTTAGTCATCCTTTGCCAAGAAGAGAAAAACTCATTTCATGCCAATCCACCCCTGACAGACTCTTAAACACACCGGACTGCCCCTCTGTCCTGTTTGTGTCAGATCACTGCTCTTTGACCGAACGTTTTGGATAATGACAGGGAACGCTAATGGCAGAGTTCGTTATTCCATGTTCTCCACGTAATTACATTAGTCAGCTTGAGTTACATGAGACGCTGCTCTGAGAGGAAGAAACCCTTGTCAATCATTGTGACAGCTGGAATATCTGTGGCTTTCATCCAATACCTGTGATAAGATAGTGTGAGGCGTATCGCACACTTAACTACTTCAAGTTAAACATCAACGTACACCACACTAACACATACAAATTAAATTAATGTTGTTTATCTGAATGTTTGTGTGTATAAGTGTGTAATAATAAAGGTTATCATACAGTTTGTTGCAGCCTCATAAAGTAATAATAATACTGTTAGTTCATAAACTAATCAGTTTTATTTTTTTAAATTTGTGTCTTGATTAATGATGTGCTAATAGAGTGGTGCAGGTATGACGTCACTTTGTAGGCCAACCAGCAGTTAGCATTACGCTGGTTCCCTCGAGAAAAACTCAATAGGATTTTCCCATTGGCTTTTGAATTATTGCTAAAAACAAGTTTTATCAATCAAGATAATTATCACAGATGAACACAACTTTTATGAATTTTGAAGTCTAAATGCAGTCACTAGAAGTAAAAAGCTAATGTTAAGCTATAAACGAACTATAGTCCCACAAATCCCACATCACCATCACTAAGCTTCTGACAACTCTTCCAGTTTTTATCTAAAAACATTTTGCCAGAAAGTTTGCGTTAGAATAGTTTATAAAAGCACAATTATAAGCATAATCCCAACTGCCTCTGCAGTCCCATTTAGCCACTTGTTAGCAACCGCCTTTTTCAAGACATGTAACAGCTTAAAAAAAAATCCAGAGTGGGGTAATACTGATGTATTTTATGTCGTAAAATAAAACGTGAAAGTGTCTTGACCTTCAACTATATAACCAAAATCCCATCAAAAAAATACAGGGACTTAAGAGTTACTCTTTTGCCGTAAGTCGAATTGCGTACAGCTTTCCGCTGGAAGCTAGTTATTTTAGTCTATAAAGTTTTAAATATGGATATTTTTCTGGACAAACATGCCACTTTGCTTCAGAAGGCCTTTAGCCCCCCCGGAGCCGTGTGGAGCAGTTATATAATGGATAGATGCACTTTTATGGACTTCAAAAACGAAGCAACAATTCACTGCCATTATAAAGCTTGGAAGAGCCAGGCCTTTTTTATATAACTCTGATTTTATTCGTCTGAAAGAAGAATGTCATATACATCTAGGATGACTTGAGGGTAAATCATGGGCTAATTTAAATTTTTGGGTGAACTAACCCTTTAAGTCTTACTTAACTGGGTCAAAAAAACACTCTTAAGTTCAACTAATTACATTTAATATAAATTTAAATCATTATACACTTTTATTCAGTTAACAATTATTCAATTAACATATGATTAAGTGTCCAAAAACATAAAATACACTTTAAATTTCACATAAAATTTTCACTTAAGTATATTTTATTTACGTAATATTCTGTTAGAATACTATAGAATACTTATTCTATTTAAGTATTCAATTTATGTAATAAGTAAATTGAACTTTGTTAAAGTATGTTAAAGTGTACTTCTTTATTTACAAGGGTTAACAGAGTTCATTTAATCAATGAGAGGGACATGAGGGCGTTTTGCATGACAACAACCTTTGCCTGGTTACTGACAGCAACACAACTTTACTTCACAGTGAACAGCTGACAGACTAAATATATACCGCACGGCAATGTCAGGTGGAAAACTCACAAAAAAACACATTCTGTCTTACTTTGGTCTCGACCACTTATAAATACTGATATTTTTATATAATGATTGGGTTAAACTAAGAAGACACACTTTCTTTAGAAGAAATCTAGTTCATCTAATTCATTACTTTATTTGAAATTTCTGTGTAATTTGGAATCAAAACAAGAATTATTGGTAATGTCTAGAATAATACAGTGTTTAAAAACACATTTCTCTATCCTGAGAGAAAAGACCTATCCATTAGATCCATCATTCATCTCAGAACAGCACAAAAACTGGATATGACATTGTTTTGTTAGGCTGGGTGCCAGCAGACATTTTCATTAGCATCCTCCCCTGTTGATAAAATGATGTTCTCTGTGCCTACAGTAAATGTGTTTAGTTTGCACTTATAAAGAATGACAAGAGAAAGAGAGATAGAGAGCAGTAAGTATTTTTTCTTTCTAATGTGTGTGCAAATGCACCTTTAAAAATATGTGTCAGCTTATAGATTTAATTCACAAGAAAAACAGGCACAATCGAAAGTAACTATAACAGATACACCCACAGTTGCTTTGAAATTGTTGAAGGGGTTAAAATTATTTTTTTTGCTCTTTTGAAACAAAAAAAAATCTACTATAACAAAATTCACAATGTAAAGCTTCCAATTCACCCAGAATGATGTCACAACCAAGCTCTTGCATTTGTTGCTTATTTTAAATGCACAAGAGAATGACCAAAAATCTGATACATTGTCAAAATCCAATACTGATAACTAGAAATTAAATGTATATTAGAAACAGCATGTTATTGGTGAACACATTGTATCAGGTTAGGCCTGCTCTTTGAAGTCAAAGCAATGTGCTTATGTCATCCTGTGCAACATTAGTGGACCGAACACAGTGCACTGCATACCAGAGTTGGGAATGTGACCCATTTACTGGGAATGGCGACTGACCTACACCCCCTTCTTTTGAGATTTATGGCTGTGATATAATTTAGAGACACATAACTCAACTCAAAGACACATGAGACCTCCGTATTTGAAAGGTCTTAGCCACATTGTTTTGCCGGGGGTATTAATTGGATATACCACCTGTTCTGCAGTTGTTCCCTTAGCAAAACAGAACAGCCAGTGCAGTACTTATGGGAGCTTCCTGTCAAATCCATTCTATCCACAGGAAAATAGTGGGATTGAGATCAGATATGGTGATGCAATTTAAGATTGCTTTAACCAGACCTGGACTAGACATCCAATTACTCCAGGCAGCTCACTAATGTAATGCTGTGTTGATAGTTCAATATTCTGTGTGTTAAATTTCTACACTTAGTGAAGAAAAAACAGTGGAAACATTCTTAGGTCATAAAGGTCTTGAGCAACATAAGGTTAAGTAAATGATTTAAATTTTTAGGTGAACTATCCCTTTGGACAAAGGCTTTGGAACTTTGACAGTTTTACAGTGTCATGTCATGAGAAAAATAAGAAAATAAATAAAGTCTGCTGCTATGCAACTCAACCCAAACCCTCAGTGACAAGCATGAAATCAGTCATGTGGAAACAACTGTCGTATCCTGCAAATGTATACATGCTAAATGTTGTCATTCAGTGTGAAGCTCCGTAGTTAAGGTCATTAATCCCATAATAAGCAGTCAAATCTGTTTTGTACTTTTGTGGAAGAAAGCATTTACAGTGTTTTACGGTTGTCAAGTCTCCATCAATTCTGAGGTTTTTACAGCATTAGTTTAAACAGAGAAAACGAGTTTGTGTCCTGAAGCAAGATACCAAGATGATCTGTCTAATTGTGGTGCAACTTTGTAGTAATCCTGTCTGTTAACATGCTTTCTTCTCCAACCCAAAACAGTATTCAGACTTTTTCAGTGTAAGAAGAGTATACTGATATATTTCGGAAGCAGCTGACTTCCAGCTGAAACATTCCAAAAGACTAGAAGCAGGTTGTGCTTTCATTGAATGTAAAACTGAATTATTAACGGTTGGTTGTTTCTATCCTTTTTTAGATGGTATCCACCAAGTGACGGCCTTCTGTGCTCTCCGTGTGACCATCATCACTGATGAGATGCTAACGAACAGCATAACGGTCCGTCTGGAGAACATGTCCCAGGAACGCTTTCTTTCCCCGCTGCTCTCTCTATTTGCCGAAGGTGTGGCAGCGGTCCTCTCAACTAGTCGTGATGGAGTTTTCGTCTTCAACGTCCAGAATGACACTGATGTCAGCGGCAACATCCTCAATGTCACCTTCTCTGCCTTGCTTCCTGGAGGAGCTCCGGATCGCTACTTCCCTTCAGAAGAACTTCAGGAGCAAATCTACCTGAACCGAACTCTGTTACGAAAAATCTCCAGCCAAAGTGTCCTTCCGTTTGATGACAACATCTGCCTGCGGGAACCTTGCGAAAACTACATGAAATGTGTCTCTGTATTAAAGTTTGACAGCTCTCCCCCTTTCATAGCTTCTGACACTGTTCTCTTCAGACCAATCCATCCCATTAATGGCCTGCGCTGCCGTTGTCCGGCTGGCTTTACTGGCGACTACTGTGAGACCGAGATTGACCTGTGCTACTCAGGGCCATGCCACAACAATGGGCGCTGCCGCAGTCGAGAAGGAGGGTACACCTGCGAGTGTCTAGAGGACTTCACAGGTGAGTGCCAAACATGTTATAGCACACAGCATTTGTGTGTTTAGTTTTACACTTGCAGGTAGAGTGGTTTGTGGTTAGGGAGCGGTATTTTGTCAGGAGCTGAAGGAATGCTGTCCTGGAGAACCTGAGGTTTGAACTGTCAGTCATTTGGGGTAAACCACAAATAGCGAAACCACCAGAGCCACTGCCTTCAGAACCAAAAATCAGGATGTCCATGTCACAGGTGGACAAACAAGAGGAATGATTTGTCCATCTGTGAGGGACTTATTGAATCTTGAGCAAAGCTCAGATAGGCCATACCATGTCAAATACTGCTTTGTGTCTTAAAGAATGAATATAACATGAAAGACTGTGATGACTATATCTGATCAATCTCCAATTGGGAGGCTCCTCTGTCATTCCTACCCACCTCCCCCATTTTATCAAGGCCAATTACCCTTCTAATCACCTCCTTCAGTGCTTTGAAGGTCACAGTTCAACTCCAGGTATTCTGCATCCATTATGATGGTGATGACAGCCTGCCTCTCAACATCTATCCCTTTCTGGCTTTCTCACATTAGAGGGAAACAGATCTGTCTATTTCCCTCCAAGAGAAAGATTATCCCAAGGAAATCAGGGGTCATTACAGGCACAGGGACTGCCATCCTGTTCCCCCGCCACACATAAACACCCTTTGTCCAGATCTTGTCTGGATAATGGCTGATATATAACACTGCATGAGTTATGTGTCCATCTTCGGTAAGGGAATTGGTGGTGCCATAGAGGAACTTTTGGATTGTCAAGTGCTTCCGTATGGAAAGCTGAGACTAAGTCAGGGCTCAAACTTTGATTTAAGGCCAGTATAGCAGGGCTCTTCAGCTCAAGTCCTGGAGGGCCATTGTCCTGCAGAGTAGTACCAATTCCAATTTAACACCTGACTGTAATTTGAAGCAATCCTGAACACCTTGATTAGCTTGTTGGGGTGTATTTGGATTAGGTCAAAACTCAGCAGGAGTCTCACTGGCCCTCCAGAACAAGAGCTGAAGAACCTTGCAGTATAGTGTCAGATCAGTGAAGATGTTTTCTCACTAAAGCTGCACTAAAGCCCCCCCAGTCCTGTTGCTGTCTGCATTTCCATTGCGGTCTAAAGTACCGTGAAGATTAGTCTAGTGATGTAGGACTGCGCACAACTTTCCAGTTCCCTCTGAACCTCGTTGTCGGTCCATCTGTCGTATTTTTTAAACTCCATTGTTAATTCGAATAGCAAACAACTCTTACTGCAGCTTGTTCAGCGCCCAAGTCCCAACCCCGAAAGTTCCTGAACTTTGAAAAAGTGCTACCTTACAAGCAGGGACTTTCTGAAGGGGAAATTTTTACCCGGAACTTAATTTAAACCCTGGTCTCTGCAGTCGAAACACACCAAGTACCACCCCAAAGTCCCTAGTTCCTGCGATGGAAACACGGCTTAAGACACTGTTTGCAGTCCAGTCAAAGAAGTTTGGGCTACTTTCCTCTGTAACAATATACCTTGTGCTACAGTTATTAAAGATGTCAAAAAGTTGAATCAGTGTTCCGATACTTTTAATACTTTAGGTTCTCTACAAGTTTACAAACTTCTCATAATTCTCTGTAGGTGAGAACTGTGAAGTAGATGCCCGCTCTGGCCGCTGTGTCCCCGGGGTATGCAAAAATGGAGGTGAGTGTGTCAACCTGCTAGTGGGTGGCTTCACGTGCAACTGCCCTTCTGGAGAGTATGAGAAACCTTTCTGTGAGATGACAACCCGCAGCTTTCCCGGACAGTCCTTCATTACCTTCCGAGGCCTGAGACAGAGATTCCACTTCACTGTTTCCTTCATGTAAGTACTGGGTTATATTTGACAAGAAAATTGCTTATGACCTCAGTGTCATGCCCCTATTTATCTTCTTGTTACACTGACACGTCTGCCCAAAGCTTTGCATGCTGTAAAGTGTAATTTGTCGAAGAGGTTGCATAAGGAGCCCTTGAGCTCTGTCTGGCTATTTGGCATGCCTGGACTCATCTTCTACTCATTCTGGGTCATACATTGATAATTCTAATGTCAAGCTCAAATCATTTTTGCCCTTTATGTAGATTTTTGTTTAGCTGTTGAGTCTTTTAAAGCTAGAAAGACGTGGATTATTTGTTTAAAATCAACTTGTAAAGTTGCAAATTATGCTTGATCTGATATATTAATCAACAAATGTTGAGACAGGGTCACCAGAGTAATATTTGGGCTCCTGTGATGTGTAAAAACAGGAAGGGCTACGTGTTGAGAGAGCACTATCAGTGTTTTTCTTTATTTGTATCATTTTCCTGTGGAGCAGCTGGTCTCTGACTCCTCTGCCCTCTGTGCCACGGCCCAGGCATGATAGAGGTGGGATGTGCCGCCCAAGGCAGGGAAACCACTTCCTGTTTCTGGACCACTGGCCTTACGTTTACTTCCTCTCCAATTTTTTTCTTTTCCTCCCTTGATTAATAGATGTTATTTCTTCTGTCTGGCTGGGGGGTTTCTTGTAGCTCAATTTGTTTAGGTTGTGAATTCTAACATATGAGGAAATAAGTGCAATCAAACCTTGATAGAGTTAAAGATTTATGAGGGGGGTAGTGTAGACATTTAATAAAACCTGTAGTTCTGGTTGTTCTGATCAATGTTTTTTTCTGCCCAGGTTTGCCACAAGAGAAAGAAACGCCCTTTTACTCTACAACGGTCGTTTTAACGAGAAACACGACTTCATAGCTGTGGAGATCATAGAGGAACAGATTCAACTTACCTTCTCAGCAGGTACGACACTGTAACAATCAGGAAGACCAGGTCACCTTAGGGTCAACATAAGTTAGCATAAAAAAATAGAGGTACACTGAAATTAAAAAATCTAGCTGATATGATAAGCCAATGATTATTTTTATCCTATAGAAATAAACAGAGAATCTATATGGGATAAATGAGCATGCACAAATACATATCCAATATTTACTGATATATCCAATATTTACCAAAACAATAGAAAAATCTACCATTTGCCAATAACTGATATAGCACAGATATTTAATGTATCCCTAACCAAAATATACTTAACTCAAGTATGTGAATACAAACTCTTTTAGTCATGCAAGCTTGATTTCACGGCATTGCGTGTCAGACCACAATTCATAACTAGTGCTGGGCAATCGATTAATCGCAATTAATCGCATCAAAAATAAAAGTTTGTGTTTACATAATATATATGTGTGTGTGTAATGTGTATAATTATTATGTATATATAAATACACACACGTGCATGTATATATTTAAGAAAAATGTTATATTTATATATAAAATATTTATATTTATATATAAGATAAATTATAGAAATATATATACAGTATATACATGCAAAAATTTCTTAAATATATACATACAAGAGTGTGTATTTATATATACATAATAATTATACACAGTATACACACATATATTATGTAAAAACAAACTTTTATTTTGGATGCGATTAATCACGATTAATCGATTGCCCAGCACTATTCATTACCCATCTCAGCATTTTAGCACTGTAGCATTAATGTAAACACCAAATATTAATGTCTCCTTCTATGGTCAGTTTTCTTTTTTCACATACTGTCAATTTGAAGAGAATTTTGCAGAGCATGCTAGCTACAGTTATCAAACATGTTTACAGCTGACTACATAAATTATAACATATTCAGTGTAATGGCACAGACATTTGAAGGTAACTCTCTCTTCCTTAAATACTGAGGTATGTTAAAGCAACAGTAACACACCTTATGCAATAGATGACCATGCACTTCCGATGTTTTAGCCAAGCATTTGTGTATGTTTGTGTACTTGTATAGAGTATGTCTTTGAACTGTATGTCAGATTTACTCCTGGAACAGAAAACAGTGGTGTTGACAATATACAGTGACCTGAGGTGAAGTCATGCCATGCTAAGCAGCTTGTTTGTGCAGTCATGTGCAGAAAATTGCTCTAGGTCGATGTGTTTACGACAAAGAATTTATAAGTCGTAAAGTGTCCAAACTTTAAAGAGGCTATGTAGTGACCCCGACTGTTCTTTCCAACGTCTCCATGCATGCGCAGGGGAAGACACACTTGCGCAAACATGCATTCTCTCTCTCTCTCTTTCACACACACACACACACACACATTTTAACTCTCAGGCAGTTATAAATAACACAAGATGAGCAGTCCCTATAATGGGACTGTTGATCTTATAGCACACATAAATCATTCCCAGACAAAGAGAACAATGTTGTGTCATGCTGTGAAGCCTGTTTTACACGCTGTACTAAAACTGTTCTGTTGACCAGTTCAAGGGGCTGGCCCACCATTCTTAGTTTTTCAGTGATCAAAGGGTGCAAGAATGTAAACAATTTCATCAAAAATATATTAGGTTTAAACAAAATCTAAATTGATCAATTGCTTAGACAATGTTGCAATTGTTTATCAATATTTGGTCATTCTTTACTGATTCTTTATGAATACCAGTAGGGACTCCTGCCTTGGGTAAATATTCCTCTAAACCCAATGTACATTTTTGCTCCCCTACCCTCTGAATGAACTCCATTGATGAGAGAGAATATCTAAACATGATTGATAGTTATGTTAGAAGCTTACTGCTGTAGCCGCTAAGTGACTTTATAGGACCAGAGGTGACAAAGACACAATTTATACCTTTATCGCAATTTATACCTTTACCCACAACACTTTTTGAGCGATATCTGTTTTTATGGTGTACTCATAAATGCACCATGTTGAACATTTACAGTAATATACTGTAATTACAAAGTTTTTTACCAACTTTTGCAATGCAGTGTTAGACAGAAACTTTCAGTTCATGCAAATGATTTGTTTAAAAAAAGATTCACTTGAGCCCCCGTTTTGTTAGAATGTTGCTAAAGTATTTTCTTATTTAATTGAATAATTTTTTTGTCACTGGTTTCTATTGTTATGGAGTTAAATTATTATTTTTATTAGATGTATTTTGTGTAGCATTATATTGCTAAATGCTATCACCGTAAATTGATATCCTAATTGCTTTTATATCAGATAAAGTCAATATAAATACAAATATAATAAAGTGATTGCAAAAATAGATTATGTATCTAATAGGTACATATTTAAAAAAATATTGCCTACATAAATAAATCAAGTTTGCTACTTTTTGTTAGTAGCTTGTGTAGCTAACGGCTAAACTGTGTTTAGCGACTTTAAATTATGAGTTGATAAGATACATTTTTTAAAGTACAGTAGCATACATATACAATATCAACGTACATGCCTCCTGTCTCTTCAATGAACTTTTTTAAATCTTTCTCTCCTAGGTGAGTCTAAAACAACTGTTGCACCGTTCATACCAGGTGGAGTCAGCGACGGCCAGTGGCATTCGGTTCAGCTTCACTACTACAACAAGGTAAGATATTAAGTCCTCTTTGCTTTAAATTGTTGGAATAGTTGTTCCTGAAGATTCTCACTTATTCTGGAAAAACAGGACAATTCATGGACGTTGTTTGTTCCCACAATGGTTTTCTTACTTTCCACTTGTATCTGACCTGAGGAAGACAGGGGATTATTTAATAGCAGTTATCGGATTCTTTCTGTTTGACTTGCATTGCATTTCACTCAACTGGAGTTTGTTTTCAAATGCTTCCACACCCAAAGGCAACAGCGTGTTTGCACGAGATTGCTTAATTATGTCTAAATGCACTTACTAGCATGTTTTTGCATGTGTTGCTTACTCTTCCACAAGAAGATTATGACTAGAGTTTATCTAGCATTGCCCTCTCCATGTCCCCTTCCCAGAAAGACAGTCTGCTAACTGGAGGCCACAGGATTCATGTAAAGCTTCCACAAAAACTCACGTGCATTGGTAACAAAAGACACAGTCGTCTTTATTTCAGTCCTGTGATTCTCGACTCTTCCAAGCCCTGAACATCAGAAACTGAATATGCCATTGGGATGTGCCAAGAGTCTTCCTGCTTGTAAGAGACTCAACTTGAGTTTCATAAACCTTCTGTTTTCCACGTTGTCTTCAAGCATATCCTTGTACTCATATAAAGTGAGCAGTAGTTGGAGATGGAAACAATAAGGGAGGTCTCGAATTTCAAGGGAGTTTGTGACTGCTTTAATTCACTGCAATAAGACATTAATTGATGATGATTTCTCAGAGTTGTGTTTTGTTGGTATTTTCTCAAGATATGACAACACAGAAAAGTTTAAAATCAGTTCTTTATGAAGCTACTTTAAATAATTTGCATTGGTTTATTATCGTTTTATTGTTTTGTCACATATTAACAAGTATTTGTAGTACAAGAATGAATGGTAGGCTATGGCAAATTGTGTTTTTTATTTATTTATTATTATTCATTTTCAAAGCGCTGGACTTGTGATTTTCATTTGGTGGATGATAAAATGATAGACTTCCATTGAATAAGAGAATATTATATACATTTGGGGGTGGGCTGTTTTGACGTTGACCAGTAAAGCAACCATACATAACACCTTAACATCATGTGAGTGCGTTTTGGACCTGTGAGCACCT
Organism: Rhinogobio ventralis; assembly: GCA_039654625.1. Taxonomy (NCBI): domain Eukaryota; kingdom Metazoa; phylum Chordata; class Actinopteri; order Cypriniformes; family Gobionidae; genus Rhinogobio; species Rhinogobio ventralis. The sequence continues at coordinate 22,699,628 of CM077207.1, forward strand.
AAAAATCTAGTTTAGTATGCATTGCAAATTGTTCCCTATGTATTATACAATGGGTTATGCTGTGTTTGCTTTTTTGTTGTGTACAATAGTTTAAAGCACTTTTATGTCCAGACTGAGTTGCTATTGGTGGAATACACACACACACACGTTTATACACAGACACTAAATAAACACAACTCATAGTGGGTGCCAAGAAGGTGTTAGACCACCAGCCAAGTGGGAGTCCTCACACACGGCTGTGTCAAAAATACTCCACCTGCCTCCGACACACACACACACGGTAAAAAGTAACAGGGAGGCCAGAGACGCAGCAAGTGTGTGACAGCCTGCAGCTGTTGTTGAGTGTGTGTGGTGATTTACCATGGTGAATTGATCAAACACACACACACACACACACACACAGTCTCTGTGACAATAACCTACAGCAGTGTCACGCTCACTAAGTTGGTGGTGAAACTGTCTCAAACCATGTCTCGTGGAGTGTGAGAACTGTCAAGAGCAGGTATACTGTCCAGATCTAAAGACATTCCTCCACAATCAGTTAATGCTTCCCCTGATTATCACCTTCCCACAGCGCCAGAGAGAGGCCTGTTGGGATTTCAGAGGATTTTAGAAGAGATCTGCTCATACTTTCACGACCTTTTAAGGTACCGCTGCACTTTAAAGGAACTTATAGAAAGACAAAGTGCCTTAGTCATACCTAATGCCCAGTGCTTAATTTATGGGGTCAGAGAGTGAATATATAAAAGCTCATGGCTGCCTACACACTAGAGTTCGCGCTCTCAGAGAATGCTGCAAATTCATTCATTACAAGGGGAATGGTTTATCTCAAGGACATAGAGGGGAAAAAATAGTGCGTGAAGGTGACGAAGGTTATGTAATGTGACCACAGAAGAAGAGAGTTTATGCTAATGCCAGATATAGTGCCTCTTGTGGCAATGCTGAGAATTGTGTTCTGACACATTTCAAAACACAGCAAAGCACTTTGATTTCCCAAACAATATGGCTTGTGTTTCTTTTTTAGACATTTCAGAGTTTTGTTGCTAAAGGTGTGGAGAGGTGAGGGTGTGGGTTTTGTTATCATCATGATAACAAACTAGATGATGATGTGCAAACAGATGCTCTATTGATGATATCACAATAAAGAAGGTGATTAAGAAAATTCCTCAATTTCCTATATTCTGAAATGTTCTAGCTGACTAGGGTCCGTTTCGAGGAGCGATATGTATTTTTATTAATAAATTTGCATTGTATTTAAGCAGTGTAAAACCAACATTTGATCATTAAAAATGGTTACTAGCTGTGTTCCTACACCTAGTGAGCTGCTTACCTAAACAGCATTTTCAGAGAAGGCAATCCTATAGAATGCACTTTGTTATGAGCTCAAGATATAGTACAAGTCAAGTGACTTGTTAGTTATAAACATTCTTTATTTCATTAGTATTGATAAAAATAGTCTTTATCCCATATTTTGTATATATTTTGTCATAATATACACTTCTGTTCAGATTTATTAATTGCAAATGATCTTGAAATTGTGTGCAGCTGAATGGTTTCAGATCTCCGCCTTGTAAACGCCTCCAAATTAATATCATTAACGTATAGAAGAGAACCAGTCAACATCCAAATCAGTTACTTGAGAATGGCAAGTGACAGAAATTGCTTAAATTTCCAAATACCTGCAGTAATCCGACTTTCTGACACAAGGAAAAGTGCGTACTTCTCCTTAGACCCTGACCCTGACTCTAACCCGGACATAGCGCTAAGCCACATGAACTTTGATGTGGATTTCAGTGTACGCACACTCTACGTTCAGATCTGTGCCTGCACTCGTTTTATAAATGAGGCCCCACGTGAGCATATATATTATGTTTATTAGAGTATTTTATTGGTAGTGTAGCCACATCAGACTATTTGAATCCATGTCTGAGACATTGTGTGCTGCTGTATTTACAGTGACTGCACACACTGCAGTTCTCACAGTTAATTTCAGTCCTTTCAATTTTCCCGCAAATTAGAACTAGCTTCCAGCTTAGTACTCATTACAGGCTGGATATATATCACAGACACTAATCTAAATTCCCAGACATCCCCATGTAACTTTAACTTCTATTCACTTATGTGTAAGTTTCAGCTGTTAGGACAAATGCAAGATATTTTAGTAAGAAGAGAATATTTCATGATGATTAATTTAACTCAGAAATTAACAAATTAATATAGTTTGTCCTTGCGACATTGCTTTTAAAAAAAATAAATAAAAATAAACTTCATGTGTTTATGTCCAGCCCCCTACAGACATAGAACTACTTAGATGTAAAAAAGCACATAATTGTGTACTACACAAAAACAATTTAACACAGGCCATATTGAACTCAATTCAGTTCAACTTGGCTTCATTTCTAAATCGCTTTTAAGAATAAGATCAAAGCACAGTGGATCATAAAGCAGCTTAACAGGGTAGCAGTACTTACACCCACAGTGAACAAACATGAGACCACTTTCAATAAAGACAATTGGAAGTAAAGTAAGTGGATTAGGGTCTGAAGGCAAGCAAGCAGCATGCAGGTCAATGTAAAGGACACCAGTTCACATTTAATTTAGTCTACGGATGGGTGTGACAGAAGCGGGCAGGTTTACAGAGAGGTCATGAACTATAGATGCTGGGGAAAAAATTTTGTTTGTGGAATTTACTGCTCCATTTATATTTTTGCACATATAGTACTAACAGATTTAAGTCAAACTGTGGTGCACCAAATTCACTGTGAACAGATTTTGCTAAAAAGTCAGTGATAAACAAATTATTTGTGGATGAGTTTACAGAGCATATTATACCACAATGAGTGATGATAGATGTCAAACCTCTATGGAAGAGTAAAGGGTTTACCCTTTTTTCTCGAGAACTTCAAATATACATTTAAACTAAACTATATTCAGGATTTTGGGATTAGTTTGTGTTATTTAATTTATCCCTAACACTAAACATTTACATGTCACTCAAATTGATTCCAACTCAAGCCAACTCAAAGTTCGGTTTGTTTGGTTGGTGTGAAAGTACCCGAGTCTGCTTAAAACGGTGGGTTCGGTTCGTGTGGACCCATTGTAGTGAGCGAATTAATCCAATCCTATTTCAGATTCTGAAAGTTATTTTTATATGTACCCTAAACTTCAAAATCCGATTCACAAAGCATTTTTGAATCTAAATGAGCAAGTAGTTGGATTCAAGGGTTTACATGGCTGAAACTGTCATTCCGGTTGAAATCTCATTCAAATCGGGCTTGGTAAGATTGATTGAGGTGTTTACATAAAGACTTTTCAGTTGGATTGAGCCATCAATCCATTTATTAATGGATTGTTTGGTTGCTTGTAAATGTAGCTTTTAACTCTTTCCCTACCAAACACAACATTTTCCGTTATTTGTGAGAAAATGCTTCCCTGCCAAACACGGAATTTTCTGTGTTTCCGTGTTTTCACTGTTATACACTAGGGGGTGCTATTATGCATCTTCTGAATGAGTACAGAATCTCCTGATCAAAACACAGATGAGGAAGGCGCAAAAAAACAAGCGATTGTATGTAAGCAGATGCATATGTAAAATAACATCATTAAACATTAAACATTAAACATCATATAAATCAAAACTGCCTAATGTTACCGAATGAAATGTCGACCCAGAACGAGCTCTAGGACTGTGCAAGCATTAGGGTTGTTGATGGACTCGATCTACTCCATCTGGGTTGGATCATCGCTCTGAATCTGATCTGGATGTAGTCTTTGACAAAAACTTGATTTTCTCAGCTTTTTGTTCAAAATGTTGCTTTTTTTATGAAACTTACCCATATTTAAGTGTTGATAAAAAAGGAATGCATGAAGCTAGAATAAAAGTTTTTTTTGTTTAAAAGCAGAGGGTCTACTCTTTCTTTTGATATATGATATATGCATGCTCAGATATCCATACAACAAAATATTTTATAGGCCATTACATTTTTGTGAAAATTATCAAAAACCCTGGCGTTGGCTGGTAACTTTTTTTTAAAACACTGGCGGGGAAAGAGTTAATGACTAAACATGGACCCAATATATGACGTATATGACAGTCGGACCAAGTAATCAAACCAAGTCCTCAGTCCTTGGTTGCTTCATTAAGCTGGTTTTGTAGCCTATAAAGACAAAGGTCATCATACAGACATCTCTTTTAAATGTCAATGCTTTGGGGCTGGTTTTACAAGCGTCTGCTGCTGCTTTAAAAGGGCTTTCAACATCTGTGGGGTTTAAGGGCTTCATCATCATACGTTCTAATCGCCGCTTTCTCTCCCGTGGTCTACGCAGGACAGCCTGCACCTGCTGGATTCCAGTGGGGTGCTGAGCGTCCACCTCTATACCGCCTGGCTGGAGCTCACTCATAAGGAGGTACTGTATACAGTGACCTAGCGTAGCTCTGCGGTGGCGGTTCCTGCTATCCCTCCGACCTCAGGGTCCGCATTTACAAAGCGTCTCACAGTCCCCAGGGCTGTTTCTGGATCAGTTGTGTACTCGGTTATATAGAGACAAAAGGGCAGCTTTGGCAGGAGGCAATCAAATCCTAAATCAACTCCTGTAGATCGAGAAGCTTTGTGAATACAGACCCAGAGCTTCTTTTCTCTCCAACAGCTTGTATCTTTGTCCAAAGAGATTCATTAGTAGGGATGGGAATAACAAGGAAATTTACGATCGGCCTCTGTTTCCACTTAACGATTTAAGTTCATTAGTTCTTCCATTAGGATTAACCATTGTGTATAAACCGTCATTATTATTCTTTTTTTTTTAAATTCTGTTTGGGGACACTACTGGTGCAGAAAATATATACCTCTTCGGTAAGGGAGTTATTCAACTGGTTCAAGCCAATAACTTTTTATTCCAATGATTTTTGAGTCTTTTTGGCTGATTTATTAAAAAGAATTTAGTCTGCGTTAGAGAAATTATGAATTTAAAGAACCGTTCATCAGGAAAATCAATTCCAGTATATTCCCAGTATACTCATGGCTACGGCATACAGACAAAATGGCCAACGATAACGACATACCCAAGTTCAGTTAATCCAATAGCATCAACACATTTGTTAGTAGTTTGTTAGGGAAAACAAGATCTACTTTCTGCGGGCTGATTAGAGTTCGAAGGGGTCCAACGGAATTAATCATATTATTTTAAAAAGTTGTTGCAGAAAGAATTGTGTTCAATGGGAATATGCCTTTAAGCTGGTATATCTTGATCAAAGTGTATTGGCTATTTGATAAATCCTCAATTTTATTTGTAGTAAAATGGTAACCAGCTCCTAGTTTTGGTTGTCAACATGAGGAACTTTTCTTTCCTGTATTCCACATTTTTTCCTGTATTCTATGAATTTGCAATGTAAGAGAAATACAGGAATTTGAATGAAGTGATGAAATGGAGGCTTGTTCAGAGCACCAGTTCATATTCAAGGCAGTCACTTCAACCCAAACAAGCTTGAAGTATTATGTAGATATCTTCTGTTTTGGTCACCGTACGCCAGTTAAGGTTAATATATTGTAGGAATATTGCATGTAGGAATATTGGAAACCCAGTGTGTGTCCACCACATGGAAAAGGTGTTGGGATTTAAAGCGGGAAATTGGACAGGAGAGAGGATGAGACACACAGAGCGAGTATGTTACACCCTGTAGAGGAAGGAAGAATGACGTCATAGCTCTTTTTTTTAAATCTCTGCATAAGGAAGGTACATTTGGAAGACATGTCGCCGTTGATTGAATAGTGTGTAATTTTAAGTTGAGGTTGAGAATGTATTTTAAAGGTCTCAACTTTTCCAAAACTTAGTTGTGTAACATTTTCTATATGTGAGGTTCCACATCAACAGTGAATTTTGCAACATAGGCGCATTGCACATAGTGCATCTCCAACTCCAAAGCATACCTATACATACAATTCTTTTAATTCAATCACAAGATATCTTGTTATATTATAGTAAATGTTTTTCCAGTGACCAGATTTTTGGAGGGCTCTGTTGCCTTAGGATAGTCACTAGTGAAGGGCAATCAGCCAATCAGTTGTCAGGACGTAATTATCCTATGGCTCCAGGCGACTAGTTTTTCTGCTACTTCATATTTTTATCAACATACAACACATATACTTCTAACCATATCCCTACCCTTAAACCTACCCATAACTTATCCCTAATATCAGAGGGAAATGATAAGTGAATAACTCTGATGTACAAGCACCTAACCCTGGTTGTAAGCCAAACTTGACATAAACCGTAAACTTGGTTAAATCGAATGTTGTTTCAGGAACATGTTGTACTTGGTAAAATCAAGTTCACCTACTTCATGTACCAACCAAGCAACTGCCATTGAGGATAATGATAATGCTTAGAGATTGAAATGTCATCCAAAAACACGTTTATCTCAACTATCTCTTGAGCTTGTATTTCCTTAAGGTTCCAGACTGATTAGCTATAGACCTGTATCATATCTTCCCAACAGAGCAACTGACTGAAGAAACTTAGAATATGACATTTACAGTACATACAATTCATCCAATCACTCAGGATAAGTCGTAGCAAAAAAGCTGTGTCAATTGTCCACGTAAAGCTGTTTTTTGTTGTTTTATCTTCAGTTACTAGTGAGATAATTGGCCTAGTGTAAGAGGAGATTACTGGTGATTTAGTGTCAAGATGATGAATTTCATGTCAAGGGATTTTATCAAGAATGACTGCTGATTTCTACAGTTCTTAGATCTTCTTCCGCCTCCTATTCAGCTGTCATTCACTTTTAGAAAGCTCTCGCCAGAGGAATGCACTCGAGCTGAATGTATGATCAGGCCTGTTTTACTAAAGAGCAGACCGTTATGACCCGCTCATTCATCATACTGTGGCGTGGGTCAGATTCTGTGAAGTTTTGGCGCTTTTAGAGTACTAATCAATGACTGTACCCATGAGAGTCCATAGGCAAAGTTTCAAAGTCTTTTTCTCCAGTTTAGAAATAATACTCTTTTTCTGTGCCAGCTTTCAAAAGTACTAGACACTTATCAATCTGTTTTTCAATCTCCTAATATCCCATTTTATTTAAAACATGTAAATTTTAAATTTGAACTCAATTCCTAACACTGTTTTTGTGCTTATAAATAATTAGTATATAATTATAATGCATTTAAAACATATGGCAAGCAACCACAAGGAATTTGCAAATATTATAATGCATTTTAAAGGGATAGTTCATCCAAAAATGAAAATTACCCCATGTTTTACTCACTCTCAAGCCATCCTAGGTGTATATGACATTCTTCTTTCAGACGAATACAAGATACAGAGATATATTAAAATATGTCCTGGCTCTTCCAAGCATTATAATGGCAGCCCAAAATTTGAAGCGCAAAAAAAGTGTATCTATCCATTATAAAAGTAATCCACACGGTTCCGGGGGGTTAATAAAGGCCTTCTGAAGCGAAGCGATGGGTTTTTGTAAGAAACAATATCCATATTTAACACGTTATAAAGTAAAATATCTAGCTTACTGCAGACCGCCTTCTGTGCCGATGACGTCGGACATAGCGTAAAAAGCGTAACTGCCGCGATGATGACGTCGGACGTAGCGTAAGCATTTTGAACTGCAAGAGGCATTACACTTTCTTCGTAAGGTGAATACGGAAGGTGGTCTACCGAAAGCTAGATTTTTTAAAATATAACTCCAATTGTATTCGTCTGAAAGAAGGTCATATACACCTAGGATGGCTTGAGGGTGAGTAAATTATTGGATCATTTAAATTTTTGGGTGAACTAACCCTGTAAGTTTTGTTACAGTTACTTATAAAAATAATTACTTATAATAAACTAATAAACTAATAAAATGTACATTTTGAATATCATTATAGTGCATTATACATTACCTTGTGTTACCTTTTCTCTTTTTTGTAGTTACAATACTCTGCACATTAAGATGGGATAAGTGAAATAATGAAATCTGTATTCGGCTGTCTGTATTGGCCAAAAGATTTTCATCTTGTCATTCAGAATACATCACAGCTTTAAGTTTCATAGCACGGGTCTGGTCTACCCAGACTGCCATAAAGAGTTTTATTATGTGACATGAATGTCTTCTGTAACCTGTTCGGTGAGGAGAAGTGGACAGCACCTGAAATAAGACACGGTTTTGTACCTGCACACTTTTTCCTTCTTAAAGGCAAGTTTGGTGGATTACGCAGAGAACAAAAGCACACGTCCATCTCTTACTGTCTGGAGCACAGCCGAGCATTGATAAATGAGATGTGTTATTGAGACACATGGGTTTAAAAGTGGTCCCCATGTCCCGTAGGCCAGCCGACAACACCGTGCTATGTGTATGTCCTGAGGGTGTGTGTGTATGTGTGTGAACCTAGGCCAGTTCCCTTGAATTATTCACAGCTCTAGGTTTACACAGCCGGAGGGCGGGTGAGGTAATTCTGTTTGATAGCGAAGGAGATCAGTGTGACAAAGACACCCCCTCCTGTACGACACTCACACAGATGGATTCTGCCATGACACCTGCTCCAGACACAATTCCTCTGAGGAGAGAAAGAGAGTTTGGATGTGTGTATGTGTAAGGTGATAATAATGAGTGCATTTCCTTGGTATAGCAAAAATGAAAGGATCTCTCGAGCTAGACTTCCTGGTTTGTAAAAATTACCCTCAAGGCCTTTATTGTCTCAGCTTTATATATACATTTTTACTCTTTCCCTGCCATTGATGGAATTTTCCGGCTTTCCGTGTTTTCACTGTTATACGGTAGGGGGCGCTATGACACATCTTCTGAAAGAGTACTGAATCTCCTGATCAAAACACAGGTGAAGAAGCAGAAACAAGCGATATCATATGTAATCATACTGTATGCATATGTAAAATAACGCGATCAACAACATTAAACCTATAAACTATAAATCAAAACTACCTAATGTTACCGAATGAAATGTCGACCCAGGACGAGCTATAGGACTATGCAAGCATTAGGGGTGTTGATGGACTCGATCTACTCCATCTGTTTTGATCATATCTTTATATCAAATTCATATCTTTTATATATTTTATAAATCTTAAGATTCATAAAGTTCTCTGTGACACAAAGAATGGGTTTGAAAGTATCATGGTATTTAGGAGAGTTAAAATAGGTCACAATGTTGTATAATTTTATATCACCAACAAAATAATATCAAATACATTGGAAATATTCAATATATAGCCCAGTCTTTCAGACCTCAACAGCTCAACATACTCACATTCACAGCTCTGAGAAAGTTGTCATACCTGAATATATTTTGTGAGTAATGTGAAGGTGTAAAATGACTCTATCATCAGTTTTCTCATGTTGTTTTTGTGTGTAACCCAATCCGTTGATTGACATTTCGCTCTAATCCCTCATAACACAGTTGTCTTCCCGTTTAACTGACAGGCCAGTGGCAGCAGCGGCGGATTTATCTGAAAGCCGAGCAGTTTTTCCTGAACCACAGAACCGTTACTGTCAAACCCAAGCTCAGTTTGCCCCTCTGGGGAAAACACAAGCCATTTAGAGCCGTTTACAGCCGTGTTCTCCTGCACTGACTTGTGTTAGCAGTCGAAACACTGAGATGTTCTCGGGGCACGTTCGCATATCGATGATTAATTCTTACACTTGTGCTTGTAGTACATTGAATGGGCTGAACGGTACATGTCCAGAACAGATCATTTGAGAATATGAAACTCAAGAATTCTGCTTAGAGCAGACACATTGATGTACCCTTAAGACTGTGTTTTTGATCTCTGTAAATGAGCTATCAAATGTACAATGTACCCAAACAGTGCCAAACATCTCCAGAGAAAGTTTCTCATAGAGTTGTGCCAGGCCTACATACTACACTTAATTATGGTTTATAAAAATGTTAATGATTACAAAGGGGTTACATCTGAATAATTTCTGTAAAAATCTAGGATATGTTAAATTATATTAATTTGTTGCTTTGCATGTTTTTGATTGTTTGCACAATGCCTCCTGCCATTTAAAGGCTGTTTAGTGAAGTGATACTATTGTGATGCTTTTGATTGGTTCTCGTTTGAATTTGATATATACAGCTCTGAAAAAAAATTAACATTGAGAAATATATATATATATATATATATATATATATATATATATATATATATATATATATATATATATATATATATATGTAAAGAGGAGGAACCTGAGCCTATATAGACAAAAATATAGAGACTTGCATGGGGGTGGGTTTTTTTTTTTTTTGGTTTGGCCAGTGAGCAGCAACCTAGCAACCACCTAACAATGACACATAACTTGCGTAGAACCAAGCATTTTTTCCCTTGGGTCCACTTAAAATCTCAATATCATAATTTAGTTTTTCATGACAATTTTCCACCCTCTACACCTTAGAATTGGACAGGTTGTTTTTGCTACTGTACCTTTAAGACTTTTATATGTAAATTACCTTGGTTGTATTTTATTATTTAAGTATTATATTATTAATAAGTTGTTCAAAGAATATGCAAGATTTTTTTCTAATAAATGTATATTAAAAAAATCTAATAAAAAAAGCATAGATCAGAACCAAAAGGTAAATAAGGTAAAAACAAGCAGAACATGAATAAAAGAACAAATAGGGATTACAAGGTAGGGAAAGCAAAGCAAAACAAAAATGGCTGAATACTGAAAAGATGTGTTATGTGTTAATGAGCTCATGACTATGATGTCATAAAGAACTTCCCGAGTGTAGTTATTGTAATATAGCTTCAGTATGGTCTGGATGGACTGGAGAGGAAGCTTTGTGCTGTGAATATTATTTATGAATAATAAATAAGTTTGCGAGTTGATGCGAGACATCAAACTCGCTCATTTCGAAAGAGCATGAAAATCCTGTGTTCCATGATATGACTCATTTTAAAGCAATTCTTCCTTTATACTTCCCCCCTAGTCTGTTAGGGTGAAATAAAGGCTTGATCATGCCTCTCTCTCTGACCTCATCCTCTGTCAGGAGCTGTTGGGATCAAGTGTGTTGCCATGGCTCCAGCAAACCCTCCGTCCCTAGAGATCAGTGTGTAGAGGCGATGTGAGTTTTCAACACTCCAGAGAGAAAACCTTAGCTGGAGGCCTCTTTTAAAGGAATAGTTCACTCAAAATTAAAATTCGGATATCATTTACTTACCCTTGTGTTGTTTCTTCTCCATGCAGTTACGATGAGAACTGAAGCTTTTGCAAATCACCATAAATGTGATCTATACAACTGTATGACTGCATTCCAAATTTTAAAGGTATACAATAGCTCTGTGTGAGAAACAGACCGAAACCAAATTCATTTTTCACTGATAATCTTCTGATGACTGCTGATTGAGTCAGTTAGTTGAACTTAAGAACTGACTCGATTCGCAAACAAATCATACAGACTACAGATTAACTGAAAAGATGTAACTCAAAACAATGGCTTCATAAGACTTGGATTATTGCATTTCATGTGGACCAGTTTTTATTCTGGTTTTGGGTCCTTTTTTGAAGCTTGAAAGCTTCAATCCCCATTCATTGTAATGGAACATATAAATTTAAATGTCTTGATTTATGTTTTGTGAAAGAAAGTCAAACGGGTTTGTAATGACATGAGAGTGAGTAAAACATTTTCAGACAAGTAAACAATGAAATATGATCTTTTTTTTTTTCTTTTCTTCTTTTCTTTTTTTTTATTTCTTTTTTTGGAGGAGGGACTCAGTCACTTTACAGTGAAATCATCCAGATTTGCTTTAACAAATGAACACACTGAATTCATTAAGACAAAATTGTGTCATTACATTAAGATAAATATTGTTTTATCACTCAGTTCACAAAAGGTAATATGCAAATAAGGTTAGCACATTTTAATTAGCATTAATGAGCCTAATTTCTACAGGAAGGAGGTGTGTTGGTGTTAAAAACTATGAAAATTACGAATTTAAATCTACATAGCACTACTTTAGACAGGGAAGACATCATATTTAATTTTATTGGAGCCTATCTATTTCACAACCCATGTTTTCAAGAGTTTTTATCCACTGTAAATGGGGGGGGGGCTGTTAATATATATATATATATATATATATATATATATATACACTCACCTAAAGGATTATTAGGAACACCTGTTCAATTTCTCATTAATGCAATTATCTAATCAACCAATCACATGGCAGTTGCTTCAATGCATTTAGGGGTGTGGTCCTGGTCAAGACAATCCCCTGAACTCCAAACTGAATGTCAGAATGGGAAAGAAAGGTGATTTAAGCAATTTTGAGCGTGGCATGGTTGTTGGTGCCAGACGGGCCGGTCTGAGTATTTCACAATCTGCTCAGTTACTGGGATTTTCACGCACAACCATTTCTAGAGTTTACAAAGAATGGTGTGAAAAGGGAAAAACATCCAGTATGCGGCAGTCCTGTGGGCGAAAATGCCTTGTTGATGCTAGAGGTCAGAGGAGAATGGGCAGACTGATTCAAGCTGATAGAAGAGCAACTTTGACTGAAATAACCACTCGTTACAACCGAGGTATGCAGCAAAGCATTTGTGAAGCCACAACACGCACAACCTTGAGGCGGATGGGCTACAACAGCAGAAGACCCCACCGGGTACCACTCATCTCCACTACAAATAGGAAAAAGAGGCTACAATTTGCACGAGCTCACCAAAATTGGACAGTTGAAGACTGGAAAAATGTTGCCTGGTCTGATGAGTCTCGATTTCTGTTGAGACATTCAGATGGTAGAGTCAGAATTTGACGTAAACAGAATGAGAACATGGATCCATCATGCCTTGTTACCTCTGTGCAGGCTGGTGGTGGTGGTGTAATGGTGTGGGGGATGTTTTCTTGGCACACTTTAGGCCCCTTAGTGCCAATTGGGCATCGTTTAAATGCCACGGCCTACCTGAGCATTGTTTCTGACCATGTCCATCCCTTTATGACCACCATGTACCCATCCTCTGATGGCTACTTCCAGCAGGATAATGCACCATGTCACAAAGCTCGAATCATTTCAAATTGGTTTCTTGAACATGACAATGAGTTTACTGTACTAAAATGGCCCCCACAGTCACCAGATCTCAACCCAATAGAGCATCTTTGGGATGTGGTGGAACGGGAGCTTTGTGCCCTGGATGTGCATCCCACAAATCTCCATCAACTGCAAGATGCTATCCTATCAATATGGGCCAACATTTCTAAAGAATGCTTTCAGCACCTTGTTGAATCAATACCACGTAGAATTAAGGCAGTTCTGAAGGCGAAAGGGGGTCAAACACAGTATTAGTATGGTGTTCCTAATAATCCTTTAGGTGAGTGTATATACACCAAAGCACCCATGAAAAAAAAAAAAAAACATTACAAACAAAAAACATTTCAGAATTCACAGTGTATGTGTACAGTGCAACAGCAAAGAGCTTGTTGACATTTTAGACAAGTCAAGTTGCGATACCGAAGAGGACCACATGTTTGCACATCAATATAACAGACTCATGCATGTATGACTCCTGTACATCACCGTCTCCTGTATGTCTTTACCTTGATTGCAATCCTCATCCATTAAAACTTTACTAGCGAGACACTAGTTTGCTTTATCCATTGCCTATCATCTGGCCATACAGCGGTGGGATGTTTTGACGTTCCGTTCAGTCTGTATTTCACACTTCAGAAACAATCACAGAATATGACAGAGCTCATGTTTTAAAGCGAAACACACACTGGAATTAATAATTCACTGAAAACGCGAGTCTCTTTGCCATTTCTTTGCCATCTCTGATGTAATCAGCCTGGTTTTCTTTACATTAGCGCTGCTTTGGACTGATTGTTTGAATGAATTTGCTTACTGGATCATTGGACTGAAAACTTCCCTGAAGTTTAGTGGCTTAAAATGATTGCAAACAGAGTGATGGGTTATGGGATAAAGGGTTTGAATAGAGCCATTGTAGATGCTTTCGACTTCTAAAATCATCTAACTGCGTGGCGTAAATTATGATAATGACGCAATTTTGCTTGCATCAGTTATTTATTTGCGTTATTAAACATGTTAACGCATTAATATTGAATATTTGGGATTTGATGACTGTTCAAATACAGTATTTGAACTCTTGAGAAGAGCGTGTACCGACTAGAATTGTTGTGGCACCAATTCAGACCTGTGAGAAACCCTCATTTCTCCAACATCCAGGTTGATGTACCAACTTCTCTGCCATGAAACCAGATCCCACATCTGCTGTGCTGGATAGAACCACCTGCATTAGTCCGTCTCATTGCCATATCACATAGGGGAGAGGTTTGGGTGAACAGCAGATTCATCTATAGTAGAACATACATAAGCAGCTTTTCAGTGTGCAGATGGATGTTGAGGAAGCAGCCTAAGGTGGAAACCTCACACAAGTAGACACCTGCCTGTGTCAGAAGCCAGGGGACGCATGGTATGCAGCCAGACGCTGAGATCGAGGATGATTGAGATACTGAGAGTTAGTGAAACACTGCTAGCTAATATTTTTGTTAAACAGTTGCCAGCAATCTGTGTTGTACAGGACATCCAGTCTTCATAAAAACAGTATGGCGGTACCTGCCTAAACAGCAATCTCATCTGCGCCTGAGGTGGATGTTCGGAGCACTGCTTGTTTTCTGTTCTGCCAGTACTGTGTGGCTCGTAGCCAAAACCACCAGAGATCTGGAACTACCCCGAACAAACCCTCTGCTGGTGCAGTTACTGCCTCACTAGAGCGATTTATAGAGCTCTGCTGTTTTCACAGAGAAAGAACAGAGGAAAAGTCGATTAACAAGTTCAAAGCGGGATTAGTGATATTTAGGCTAATAGGTTTTAGCCATCAAACATTGTATGTCAGCTGTTTGAATTCCACGGTTTTGTTGTTTTCAAGTAACTATTTTTTGTGAATTGGAAATTTGCATGCTTTTTTCATAAATTTCAAAAAGTCTGTCTTTGATAATTGTTGTTCACAGGTGTGGGAAATAGCAAAACTTGGGGGGATTCTAGGTAATGGCATCTTGTCTCAACACAGAAGTCTTTGTTTAGGTCTGTCGGTCATTTTACACCACGCAAACGAGGCTAATCTGACTCAAATTGCACCTGGACGCACGAGGGTTTAACACTCAAACAAACCCAGAAGCAAGATCTACTGTATCTCAATTGTCCTAGACAGCAATGAGTTAAAAGGAGAGCTTCTCAGACTTTTCTCCTTAGAATAGATTTCAGGAGTATTAGGGGTCATTTACACAACACCGTTTTCAATTAAAAACAGAAAATGTTTTATGCGTTTTGGACATTCATTTACACAACAACAGTGTTTTGGGGGCCTGAAAATGCAACGGGTTTTAAAAACAGGTTTTAAAGTGGAAGTTTTTGAAAACTACATCTGTTATCGTCTCCATGTAAACTACAGAAACATGAATTTGTGAAAATGATGATGTCATGCGTATTACGTCTATAGGCGCGTAGTGTTACTTTACAATGTGATATCGCCAACTACTGGCCTGGCATGAATAATACAGCGTCTTTAGTCGTTTTTGTGGATCCGTGTGAACGGGGATCGTTTTGACAACATTGTCGTCTGTATGCAAAAAGCGCAAAGGTAAAACCTTTCCGTTTTTAGTGTCATTGTCGTGCAAATGTGCCCTTAAACGGTGCTCAGATGTGTCAAAATGCAAAAGTCTACAATCAAAAGTCTGAAAACTCAGTATGAACTCAAAATAACATTAAATGAGCTTTAACAGAGCTTTAAAAGAGCAACATATGAGCAACTTTTTTTTCTGGGAATATACCTTTAAACTAAATATTTACTCCCACAAAAACATTGCAACATTGGCAAGCTATGCATATTAAAGTCAGCGGGAATCGCCATTTGTTGCCATATTTTCAGATCAAGAAGAAAAAAATGGTGGGAATTATTTTATCCATCAGAAATTGATTGGATTGTGAAAAGTGGGTGTAACCGTCCAGAATATAGCCAGGCTGAAAGACAGAGTTTGCTAAAACAAGGTCTAAAGGTGATGATACAAAGGGCAACTTTTTGAGCAATGTTGCTGGGAAATGTTGCCGTCAACGGGCAACCAGGTGAGACACAGGGCAACTAATTAGGGCAATGGACTAGTACTCTTAGGCCCTGTCCACACGAACACGGGTATTATCAAAACTCCTGCCAGGGTGAACATTTTTAGAAACTCTGGTTGCAGTGTAGTCTTTTTTAGTGTCGATTTTGGTTACGTCAAAACCAGAACCGGCAATAACCTTTTTCTAGGCTTCTGACTGGTCAACATGTCTTTACTGTTAGGGTTATATTGCCACCTGTTGGTTTGGAATGCTCTTGATAGCGCTTCATAGTGTGTTTTCGCGTTTTCATGTTTTTTTTTTAACCAAGGAGGAAAAACTCAGTTTATAAAAATACTGTGTATGTGTGGACATGGCCTCAAGGTGATGATACACGGGGCATTTTTTTTGCCCAAGTAACATCTCTCGGGAACATTGCTCAAAAAGTTGCCCCGTGTATCATCACCTTAAGTATTTGGCTATTGGTTAACATTATCCAATACCGTGCATGGCCTCGATGATGTCAACAGAAAATTAAAGTCGTTTCAGTGGGAGCTGAAGTTATTACATTTTGATGAAACATTACAAACACTTGTTTTTGGAATAAGATGCACCAATTAGTCTGTTTTGAAGTCATGTTCAAGGTCACTCTGCTAATAAAACAACACATTCAGTCTCATTCAACAAATCATGAACCGTGTCTTATCACTGCTTCTTGTAATTTTTTGGATGGCAGCTTTCTAAAAAACAGTGGTTTACTACAGCGTTTGGCAGCTGTTATTCTACTCCACTGATTAAGAGGTCAGATAAATGAGTTGGTGAAATCAAACAGCATGAAGCTCAACTCCTAAATCAAAGGCAAGAGGGAGAACGTACTTGAACTGGTCTGTTGTTGACCATGTTGTGCTGTACGGTCCACGGCACACAGTTATTGTGATCCATGTCAGGTGGTATAGGGTTTTTTATGCTAGCCTCCTTACTCAATGAGTCTAATTTGTGAAACAGGCAAAGAACAAATTTTTGTGTAAATCAATTGTAAAGTCGTTCTTACAGTTCAATTCAATGCCACAGTCTAAGAATGGCTGCATGAAAAATATACATTGAAATTTTATAGTTATTTTATAGAAATTTTATTTTTCGTGAATGAGACCTATTGAATAAAGTCGTCAATTAAATCAAGTTGAATCCCATGAGTGTAGGATTAGAGATATTTTCTACAGACATTAATTTCAATTTATTAATTACAATTTTAAATATTTAAACACATTTAAATCCTACATATAAATCCACATGTTAAATCCTCGTGTAATTCTTAATTATGTTGTTAAATGCAAACCTTAAATATTTAGATGTAAAACTAAAATTCAAAAATACATGCCATTTAAGTGTACAAAGTGAGTGTATTCAAGTGGTTCCAGATTATGAGCCAGATATGTATTGAAAGCACCCAGCATGACCAGAGATATCCATCTGAATAATACTTCACACCCTCATATCCTGCTGGAAACAGGCCAAATGAATGCTGCAAAATACTGCTTAACAGTGTGTTTCCCTTGGTTTGGACTTGTAGTTGAAAGACAGACTCCTTTTTAAGATCTTTGAAGCTGCTTTTGTCTACTTTGGTCCCCTGATGGGGTTTGTGTCTGAGGCCACACCCTTTAAGATTCCCTATTCTGTTCACACTTTATTTCCATGAGAAACTGATGAAACATGCCCACGGCTAGACTGGCAGACAGACAGACAGAGAAAACTTGGAAAGAAACTTAAATGTATAATTTTGGGTGTTTTCAACTGTGGGCACTTTTGGCCTTTGTGGTTTTAGAATATAAACTCCAGTAAAACATACTTTTCACACTCTCCTTGTTAGCAGTTTATTTAATTTATCTGTTAATAATGTCCAGCATTGTGCATCAAAATATATTTATGTCGTCTTTGACATTTTTTTTATATAACTGTCATGATCAAATATCATTTCAAATATCAAGTTGCCTTAGTCTTTTTTTCCCTATTGTGACATATATCCAAGTGAAAAAAAATGTAGGGTGGGACTGGATTTTGTCCTTCGGGAATTGATTGGATTGTATGAATTTGCAAACTAAATGGATGCAGATCTGAAACACTGCAACATTCTGTAAAACATAAGAATTGTCAATTTCGATTTCATGGTGACTTTGTTAGGAAAACAACTAGGAAAACCTAAATAAAACAATAAAAATTATACAATAAAACAATAATATTTATACAATATTAAACAATAAATCTAATTTACTAGCTAGAATTATATGGATCCTAAATATACACAATATTTAATATAATAACCAATATAATAATATTTAATAAGATAATATGTTCCTTTTTGCATAATTTTACAACATTGATTTGGAAATGATGCACAACAAAAATATTCTGTTCACAATTGATATTTACCTTGAGTTTTTTTTTTAACTATTATTATTATTTCTTGCCACAAATCATGCTTCTCATCATTTCAATGCAATTTTGAAAATAATCTTTATAAGCATATTACGTATAAATTCCATAAAATGTATGTAAATCATTTTCACACAATACATATTTTAATGGTTTGTGTTTATTTCACTCATTGATGAAATTATCTTATTTTTTATGATGTATTTTCATATTTTATATTTGAAAGTTTGAGTCTGGGACACAGGTAATGCCTTAAAATGTTTAAATAAAGGGCATTTGACCATCATGTAATAAAATAAAAAGTTGTAATCTGTTAGTATTAATAAAAATTAACCCCTGAGATTTAACAATGTCAGTAGTTATTCATACAAAGTTCTGTCATGAAACTCTAGATGGCGCAGGCTGGTCATTAACTCAAACTGCTTGCAATCATGTCATTCTCTATAGGGCACAGCTGATTAGGTGCTCCCATATCAGTAGCCAATGAGCTCGCTGCTCAACATCAAATACTTGGTTAGCATTTGCTGTTGCAGTGCGCTTTCAGAAACCCTCCACTTTCCCCAGCTCCACCTGTATAGATCTGCTGTATTGGCAGTAGCAAGTCTCGTACTTGCTCTGCAGCCAAATATATCAATATCATCATACCCATTGTCAAGCCAAACACTCAGAGAGTTATCATGACAGAAATATACAGTATATATAGCAACAGGAAGGCAAAAAAGAAAAATAGACTCATATTGTGCCATGTTTAGATAGCACCTAATGGAAAGCGTGAGTGTTTTTGCAGTAGGAAATAGTAATTTCTGTAGGAGTGGCAGTGATAGTTTAGATAAAGCTGCTGTGCAGTGGAAAGTGTGCCATGCTGGGAGTGAACGTTTACACACAACACAACCTTTTCTTTCCGACTGTCACTTTCTTGCTGTGCTTTACACAATCAGACAGGTGGCCCACATATGATCTAGGTGTTCAGAGCCAACACATGCCATATAGATATATCTCCTGTAAACCGCTTTGATCCGTGAGCGCATGCATTCATGCATCTGTGCACAGGATTCTGTAAACAGGCCCTAAACATAAAACTATATCTTGAATGGGTCCAAGATTTTACTCAACCGCTATGTACCCTTGTGAAAAAGCGAGAGTACTTATTTCAGAAATAATATACTTTAAATGTACTTAAGTGTGACCTGTAATGTTTTTGGACACTTAACTGCAAAATGAAAATGTATTATGTATGTACTCAATTTTAGAGTGCTTTTATGACCCACTAAAGTAAGACTTAAGTACATCTTTATATGTAATTTCATAATTACATTTATTGTCTTTGAAATATGGCTAAAGTTTACTGCTAAAAGTATGGACAAATATTTCCATATCTTCTTTCAAAATGTGCTTATATGAATCCATGTACATCATGTTTATGGTTAATCTGTAACTTTTTTTTTCTTTTTCAATTTCTCTTTTCAGCCCAAGATAAGTCATTTGGGGTTGCCTCAAGGGCCGTCGGGTGAGAAGGTGGCAGTAGTTGCCGTGGACGACTGTGACATCGCTATGGCCGTGCGATTCGGCAGTCAGATTGGCAACTACTCCTGCGCTGCCCAGGGCACTCAGACCGGACAGAAGAAGTGAGTTTATCTATCTCTCTATAAACCAAACAAGAACTCATCATTCTCTCGAAAATTTGTCTTTGGTAATTATTGATAATTACACTTTTGTGTTCTCTCTCACACCCATGCACAGTCCTCCGGGACACATGTCCACATGTCTTTCTTTTGTTAAAAGATCTTCTCATGCTTTCGGTGGCAATTGCAGCGTCAGATATTGTTGCATGCTGGAACAAGGCTGTGCATTAAAACACATCAAAGAAAGAACAACAACAGATAAATGTGAAGGTTTAACCCGTCGCTCCAGTCTAAGTACTGACCTGTTTTATATTGCATGGCAACATTCCACAGAGATGATCATGAAATTCACACGCACTGTACGCATACCCTAGCGTAAGCGGAAAACGTTCAAAGTATACTCCATTTGATAACACAGGCAACCAACACATATGCAACAAAAGGGTTCATCTTTGTCAAGTGTCTGCGCTATTTCTCTTCAGTAGTTATGACCGATAAAAATGCCTTTGTAGTCTTTGTAAAATGTCTTTGAATCTAGAATTATGGGTATCTTAACCCCCTCGCACATGTGGGCGTCTATTGTTATTACTTTCTCTAGTGGTTGTTATTTTGTCTCTTCCGATTCATTAATGTCTGTGAAACAACCATCTAGGCCAGTGTTGCCACCTTGTGGACCAACTAATTAGTTCCGCATACTATGCATTCAGTCTTTCCGCTCGCCATGTAAATAGCGCAACTGGCTTTTAAAGAAAATGGGAGATGAGACTCTGATTAGTTTATTGCACATTACGCCCAAAACACACCCATTACTCATTAAGAGAATAGGGACAACCCTTTTAGAACCATGCACACCGACCATTTTTCCCGTCGTAAAACTAGCAAAAGTGGATTCGGAAGCACCCTAAGTGCACCTGCGCCATGCTCTTAGATCGGTAAAATAGGGCCCGAAAAGTATGCTACATACATGTAAAAACCCAAGTATACAAGTAGACAGTATAAAGCAGGGTAGCTTACTAGATTGTAAAACAGAGCTATTGATGCCATTAACTTAATGGAGAGTTTGGTGGGACATTTCAAAGTTTTGTCTTCTCTCTTCAGGTCTTTGGATCTCACTGGGCCTCTTCTGCTTGGCGGGGTGCCCAACCTTCCAGAAGATTTCCCCATACGGAACCGGGACTTTGTGGGCTGCATGAGGAACCTAACGATTGACAGTAAATCCATAGACATGGCCAGTTACATCGCCAACAACGGCACCACTGAAGGTCTGACATGAATCATAGCATATTTTGAAACTATAGTTTCGCAAACTTGTTCTTGAATCATTGTTGTAAGTCATTAAAAGTAATAGTGATATATTTATTACTCTGTCAGGCTGTCCAGCGAAGAAGAACTTCTGCTACGAGGGTTTGTGTCAGCATGGCGGTCAGTGTGAAAATAGGTGGAACACGTACTTTTGTGACTGTCCTGAAGGCCGGGGCGGCAAGAACTGCGATCAGGGTAGGTGGGCTTATTTGGTAGCGTGCCAGTGCACGTGAATGCGTATGCATGCATGCGTCGAGCATCCGTGTATGCGTTTGTTATTCTGAACTAGGCGTTGATTGCTCATGAACTTTAAGGAAGCAGGCAGTGGCGTTAATGCGGCAGTGTTTCCTGAAAGGAAAATGTTTCCACCGATAAGCATCAGTCAGGATCTGCTCTACTCTCCTTTTCTGCCCCATATCAACCTTAAGGATATACACTCCACATACTCTGAACAATATGCGAGTTGAGTTGCCAATGCATATCCCATAATTCCTCTACTCTGCACAATAGTGTAGTGACTCAGTGCCAACAAAATCAAAGTTTTGGGTCTGTTAAATCTACTGTTGTTGTGGCCTTGTGGGTTAAACCAAACAACAAAACTAGATGTAATTTCGATTCAGAGTTATACGAAAGATAAACCCTCAGATGATCAGACTTTTTAATTGTGTTGTAGCATTAGCTTTGTTCCAAAACCTAGTGGGCCACTTTGCTGCCTACTGTCAGCTACCTTCTAAGGCAGCCAAACCAAAATGCAACCTCATAAGTGACAGATTTCAAACACTCTACGTAGGCAGCCATTCCACACCCCTCACAAATAGTGCTCATATACAAAGTTTGATGTTAGCTTGTTGCTAAGCTAATGCCTTGATACTTTAATAAGATTAGAAAAGAAAAAAGACAATTTTTATTAGATTTAATTATGTTTTAATTGATAATTCAATTTAATGAAATATAAGTAGATTTATAATCAGTATTTTTCTTAACTTGATTTGCATACATAGCCCACACAAATGCTGTCTAATAGTCCTATATTAAAAGATTTTCGTGGTGTCACTATATACCAGTATTGATGATAACCATAATATTTAAACATGAATTATTGATACAATATGTTAATACTATACATACAGTATAATATCATAAATAGTCCAGTGCTAAACTCTCTGTTCGCCTCCCTACAGTTATTTTGAGTGTGACTGGCCGAAAAAATAAATAGTCAGCTCATTAGCTTTTGCAACAGAGTTTATTCATCAGTTTTGGAGGAACTGTCAGTCTGGATTAAAATCCACTGTTCCCAGGTTCACTCACAATTACAGAAACCACAGAACCTTCTGTTCTTATTGCATTCTTTGGTGGATTTAAGAAGTCGGCACTCTTGTGGACTGAAAAACATGTTTGTCACAGTTTACAGGCCAATAAATTCACCAAATTTGCCATCTTTGGCATATTCAATAGGACTTTACACACTACTTTACAACTCTACTGTGATTAATTGACTGATGTGTATGAAAATGGGTGTGCTTGCATGTGTTTGAACAACCCAAATGATAGTGTACCTGACATCCCCAGTGGCTGTTTTTTTGCAGTTGGACGTTCTGTAACGCTCGAGGCACAAGAACGAGAGGGGATAGTGTGAATCACGCTGGTCTCTTTCAGGTCCCTCCACAGACCTGTTGGGACAGCGCTCCATTATAAAGCCTGGATGTTCAAGTCATGTCATCATCTAACAACAACTGTGTTGACTGAAACAGCCTTCTCCAATTTTATGTTCTGGCAGAGAAGCGTGCCTGCCAGGAAAGGGTGTTATTTTTGATGCTGATTAGATGGATGCCTGAAGTAGCCTTGATTTCGCGGTTTGTTTTCGTTATAGGATAGCTCTGTTTTAGAGCAAATGGCTCATTTCCAGAGCGAGCAAAGCGTAATTTAGATATTATCACCTCTACGCTTCTGCCATAGCACAGATAGAGTGTCCATCTCTAGTAAAACATGTAATTCTGCCCGCAATGGCTGGCAGTTCCTTGGCGACTTCTCAAAATTCAGTCACATCAAGTGTCGTCTGAAAATATTTGTGATACTTCAGTTCATTATGCATCTTCAAATTTCAGAAATGTTAAAAAAATGTCTGAGATTTATGGATCAAGCTGAAGTATATAGGTGTAATTTTTTTAAGAAAATGTGATTGGAGCTTGCCTGTACAAAACTTGCCATCACAATGCACTGTGGGTGGTTGACAGAGAATTATTGACCCAAGTCAAAAGATGTTTTTTTTAAAAAACAAAAACAAGCACATATAGATATAGTTCACAAAAAAAATTACAACTTTTCATCTACTCACACCCATGACATTCCAGACCTGCATGATCATCTGTGGAACATAAAACAAGATATTTTGAAGAATGTTGGTAACAAAACAGTTTTGGTGTTTATTGACTTTCATTGTATGGACAAAAAACTACTGAGACACATCTCTAAAGATCTGCTTTTATGTTTTCTTTCTTAAAAAGAGAAAGACAAGAAAGTCAAACAGGTTTGGAATGACAATGCTGGTAACATTTTTGGGTGAACAATTAACAATCACTTTAATTGTGACATCTCATTGCAGCATCTGAAGAAATATCACATTTATGCATGTGTTCCCAGTGAATGTGTGACGTGATAAAATGATACCGTGACTTCAATGTTATTCACATTGATAAAGCAGCCAAAGGATACACGTAAATGTAATATTACTGAGGCTAGAATTTATCAAGTCTCTTATGTAATTCTATGCTCGTTCTAAGTCAGTTTTTTAATAACTCTTTCTGCGCTGCATCTGCTGTGATGTATGGGAAGATTGATTCATAGGAGCTGTAGATTTTGCTAGAGTAGGGATTCTTTACACAATTTCTGCCAGTGATCAGGGCTCATTGAGTTCTCAAGTCCTCACTTGACTCTGTGACTCTACTGTAGTGTTTCCATACGATCACACTTCTGCTATGCGATTTGCCCGCACACAAATCAAACAGTAGTAGGGAGTACAGCACTGATAAGCACTGTACTTTGGTTTGTTCAAGGCTTCTCCACGCCTTTTAACTGCAGGGTTTTTTTTTAATAGATGTTATGACATCATTGTCAAGATACTGTTGATGAAACTTCCAATATGCGGCTAAGAGCCTCAAGACTCTGCATGTTAATGCTGAAAACGCCAAAATTAAAAAAACATTGTGACAGATTTTTTATTTCCATTTTATTTTTTACTTTTTGGTCAATTTTTTAGAACATCATAGTGAGGAATAGGAAGAATGTGATCAGAAAAGTTGAGACCCAAATTTAAAGTCCCATCACCCACAAGGTTTCATTGTGCCAATGGATGTGCAAAAAAAGTGTGGTCACATCATTGAAATTTCGTCAGCAATTTGTGTGTAAAAAATGTACATTTTCCAACATCAATAGTGTAGAGATGTATGAAGCTCACACAGAAGTTACTTTCAAACCAAGCAGCTTTCAGCATGAATTCACATTTAAAGAAGGACACCAAGTAGATCAGATGGTGGACCTGTGCCTAGACACGACCACAACGCATCCCTGAAGTGTCTGCAGAGACCGTGTCAACTCTCCCCTGTGATTGCCTCATCGACATGACATCCAGTGGCACTGATCCTCAACAAACATGTCTCCTGCGGGATCACTCCGATCTTCAATCAGATGGAACTGGACAAATACTCTGAATGTTCCGATCTAATCTGACTTCTCTCTGTAATGTTTGCCTAAATCATAATCATATACTGTTTGGCCAGAGGAGAACTGGCACCCCGACTGAGCCTGATTTCTCCCAAGGTTTTTTTTCTCCATTCTGTCACCTGATGGAGTTTTGGTTCCTTGCCACGTCGCCTCTGTTGCCTTTGGCTTTTGGCTTGCTTAGTTGGGGACACTAAATATTCAACAATATTATTGATCTGCCTCCATTACTGAATTTACTTAAGCTGGACTATGACAATATTTTCTTCTAGTTCTACTGTACAGCAGAAACAAAGTTTGTTGCATTATTTTCCTGTTATCACTGGAAAGCTGCTTTGAAACAATCTGTATTGTAAAAAGCGCTATATAAATAAAGGTGACTTGACTTGACCAACTTGAACATAAGCGAAATAGTCGTGAAACCGATCACACAGATTCTATTGGAACAACTGGATTTAGTCCGTGAAATTTTGCTGAGCTACAGTAAATGTGACCACACCTTGACTGCTTGACCAAAGGCCAATAAAATAAAGTACTCATGAAATGGCTTGACAAGTGCAGTTATATACATAAATATATATATATATATATATATATAGTCCATTTTCCTAGAAGACAAATCCTCTTAATCGAAAAAATATGTGCTAAAACATGCTAAAATTTGAATGCAGCCAGTCGTAATACATTTCTTTCTTTCTTGCAGTCATGCCTTCGCCACAGCACTTTGATGGTCGTGCCATGGTGTCATGGAATGACCCTGATATCACCATCGCTGTGCCCTGGTACATCGGCCTAATGTTCCGCACCAGACAGACCAGTGGAACCGCAACCCTAATGCAGGTCAGCGCTGGCGACACGTCTCAAATCAACCTTCTGGTAAGTGTACAAATGTTGCATAGGCTATGCTTATTTGATGCATGTCTTAATCAGCCAACTGTACCACAAGTAAATTCATTTGAAACCATTTCCTCTAAGATAAGGGACAAGTATGTGCGGTTTGAAGTGCTTCTGGGAGAACAGAAAGTGGCCACACTGGATTTCCCAGAGGTCCGAGTGAATGACGGGGAATGGCATCACCTCCTCGTGGAGCTGAGGAGCAGCAAAGATGGGAAGGATACCAAGTACATGGCACAGGTGTTCCTGGACTACGACATGTTCAAGGTCAGTTCTGTGGTACACCGTCTTAACAAGTCCTTAAGATGAAACCTGTTTACTGATGTCCTGCATGTTTTACAGAAGTCAGCAGAGATTGGAAATGTACTGCCTGGACTCAAGCTGAGGAGTCTGTTCATTGGTGGACTTCAGGGACCGAGTAGCAATGTCCAGCAGGGCTTTCAGGGATGCATGCAGGTGTTTATTATTACCATTATTATTATTTTAGTTTGATAATTATTATTTATTAATATTTGTACTAAACATCTATCTGTTTTGGTGCTGCCTCCTGATTTTTTTATCACTAAATGGGCCAGATTTACTAACAGCTTGCGCCAGTGCAAATCCTATTTTGGCTTTAAAAAACAACTGTCAGGATTTACTAAAGATACGCAGTGAAAAATTAGCGCTGAAAAGGCGTGGAAACAGTTATTTTTTGTGGCTGACCTTATTGCATATGCATTTGTAGGAATTTCCCTTACAGACACAAAATTCATAGGAGGAGAGTATTTAAATGAATCATGCAAGGTGATTTACTAAGGTTTGACGCTAGTCAATTTACTAGTGTTTGCGCCATTAATTACCACCCAAAAAAAACACAGACGCTAATTTGTGCTGTTCTTGGTAGATTGCATTGGTCATTATGAAAATGTTCTGGCTGTGTCTGTGTTCTTTAATGTGTGCATTGTCAGTAAATCACCTGCAGAACTTGGAATTTCGCTCTCACGCTAATTTGCCCTGTTTAGTAAATCTGGCCCTAAGCGTAAGGTGACGGACTTTATATAAATGTGTCACAGGGGGTCAGAATGGGGGAGACCGCCACCAACACAGCTAACATCAACATGCAGCAGGCGCTAAAGATCCACGTGGAGGAAGGCTGTGATATGGCCAACCCCTGCGACTCCAACATCTGCCCTGAGAACAGCGACTGCACAGACGACTGGAATGCACACACCTGCGCCTGTGACCCTGGTACTGACACCTGCATCACATTCCCTGCCATTGTACAGATGCATCTGAATTGAGTTAGAGGGCATTCAAACATGTTCATCAAATTCTCTTCTTTTTTCCTCCTTCTCTCTTTCTGTCACTCACAGGCTTCTTTGGCAAAGATTGTGTTGATGCATGTCATCTGAACCCGTGTGAGCATTTGTCCACGTGTGTTCGTAAGCCGAGCTCCTCTCACGGCTACACATGCGAGTGCAGTCAGGACTACTATGGACAGTACTGTGAAAACAAGTAAGTCTGCATACCGGATAAGATACCAGATAAGCCCAGGCTGGTTTATTGTAGATAGTTCTGGTTTTGGTATAGATGGTGGACTAGCATAGCCATGCTGTTAAATAAACTAGCATGACTTGACTTTCTAATGAAGCTGGTTATCCAAAGAATCTCGCTGGTTAAGCTAAATGGTTAGTTCACCAAAAAAATGCAAATTCTGTCATAATTTACTCACCCTCATGCCAATCCAAAGCCATAAAACATTTGTTCATCTTTTGAAACACAAATCAGGATATATTTTTAATATTCTCTCTTCATTTTTGTCCATCCATTGAAAACCCACACAACCAAAATTTAGTATTTAAATTTTAAGTATTTGTAGACTGTTAGGTTAGAGTTAGGAGTTTAGGTTTGGGTTAGTTAAATAAGTTGACATGTAGTTGTAAAGTTACTTATAGTCAGTAGAATGTCTAAAGTGGACCATCGAAAGAAAGTGTTTTTTAATGTTTAAAGCAATTTTTAGCGTTTGTTGACCATATTTGATGTGTTGTATGTATGTGCATTGATAAAATCCTAAATTAAATCAAAATAAAGCAATTGTGTCTTTTCAGAAGAATTTGGATTAAACCGCTTGGACATGGATTACTTTTAAGATAGCTTTATGAACTTTTTGAAGCTTGAGAACATTGGTTGTGTCAACTTTCAGAGAATGGACAAAAACGAGAATATAATTTTTTTTATAGGTCTTTACTTTTGTTTTGAAGATGAAAGTCTTACAGATTTTAAAACAATATATGGATGAGTAAATGATGACAGAATTTTCATTTTTGAGTGAGCAATTTCTTTAAACTTATTATGGCTGACTAAACTGGTCTTTTTAACCATTAACAACTTTCTATGAACGATTCTAAGAATGGTAAGGAATGGTTCCAGTTATATTTCCACTAGAGCTTGGTTCGGCACGGCACGATTACAAACCGCTCTCGACCCGGAATTCTCAGCACGGTTGGCTAAATGTGCTGAACTGTGCTGGCAGAATGCGTGTAGTGACGTCGTCACTCAGGATTGGTCACTTGTCTGTTGTCTCAAGTTAATAATAAAATTAAAAGAAATATTTGATCATCCTCCATAACGCGGTCGCTATTTGCGTCTCATACCATCTGTTAACTCCAAGGCAATGACTGACACATTTGTACTGCATTCCAAAGAGCTCCGTTATCAGTCCCACAGTGGAAAATTAATCCATATCCATACCGGCTGAGCCGGATCGGCATGGAATGGAACGGTTAAGCAAAGGAGAACAGTTTGGTCTGACAGTTAAAAAAAGCGGCTAAGGTCTTTTTGGTTAGTGCTGGTTTATTGCTGGTCTAGCCAGTGGACCAGAGAACTAGTAGCATTACAGCAGATGAAACTAGGTCAACTAGTGTAAAATGACAGATGAAGTTGGTTTTAGTAGGGAAGTCTTCCCAGCTAACAGGAAACATACTCAGAACGTTCTGGCAAGGTTCTCTCAAAGTTATGAACAAATGTTCTTCCAGTACCCTTAATAGAATGTTCGTTCATAGTTATCTGGTCTTTAATATCGCTCTCAAAACGTTAGCACAAAATCTTTATTTATACATCATTCATTTTAAACATTACTACTTATTACTTGTTTCAAAACGTTCAACATTCAAAAAGTAATGTTCCAATAATGTTTGTAAAATGATGAAATGGAATGTTCGCTTAATGTTTTTGCTAACCTTCGCATAAACAAGAAAAAGCATTTGTTAAAAAAAAAAGCATCTTTTTCAGCGATC
The DNA here is from genome assembly GCA_039654625.1 of Rhinogobio ventralis. Taxonomy (NCBI): domain Eukaryota; kingdom Metazoa; phylum Chordata; class Actinopteri; order Cypriniformes; family Gobionidae; genus Rhinogobio; species Rhinogobio ventralis. The sequence continues at coordinate 22,728,933 of CM077207.1, forward strand.
CGAGAACATTAAGAAATAATTTCCACAACTTAATGGGAACGTTACCAGAATGTTCTTAGAACATATTTTTTCATGATTCATGCAGTGTAAATGATTTCCATTATGAAAGTCATCTTCATTCCAGTGGTTTGTGTTGTGTGTATGTGTGTGTGGGTGTGTCTGTCATTGTGTTGGCTCTTCTCCACAAAACAGGGGAAAACAACACAATACACCCTGTCACAAGTCTGCACAAGACCCACAGGATTATTACCTTCCTTTTTATTCTCATATTTAATCTGCTAAACCCTCTGATCAGCAATGAATTCCTGTCTCAGCATTCCCACATGGGACGTCTTTTCCTTTGCTTCCTCTCTCACTCTGTTGAAATGACTGTCCTCTATTAGATTAAGACCCAAACACGCTGCTAGCACCTGATGCTGAGTTAATAAGCACCATGCGGCCATGCAGTCTGCACTTTTTAAGGAGAGGATTGCAGAGAAGGAATTTTTCCTCACCCTCAGTGTCCTGAAATAAGTCAACAATGGAAATGTACTCACCTCTAACTGACCTCCTACTGGGCACTGTGGAGTTTCTTTTCAGCGCAAAATTTACAAAACATTTTGCAATATCTTGGAACTATATTAGCACATTAGCACACATAATAGCATAATAACACACTGACAAATTGCAAACGTGTGGTCCTGTGTGGTCTACTTCAAACCAACACACAAATATGATGCTATTAACATGGCTTAGGCTTGTCCAATTTAGCTTACCTTGACTTAGCATAAAAATACGCTGACTTTGATTGGACGCTCAACCTTTGACGTCAACGACACTGAATATGGCAAGCATTTCTCCTTTTATGTATGAGCTGTTAAGCCTATTTATTTTGCTATTCCAGTTATGCATGTTATTTATTATTTGCATTTTGCATTGTTTTGCCCTGTCGACCCACCAAAGTTTTAGAGTATGTTTGGTGACTGGCTTTTCTAATTCACCTGCTTTATGTGTAAAGCGCAGAATAAACATACACCTGTAGAAAAATCCTCAGCCACCCAAGAAAATGATGTTCAAATTTGTTTACATGTGCAGTTGGTCTATATTTCCTTGTACAAACAGGCACAAGCTCAAGACAATCAGTTTCCTGTCTTCAGTGTTGTGTTATTACTTATCGTCAAAAGTCTGCCAACCTGCACATCTAAATCTCTTGATCCCTGCACCATGACAAATCCTGCCAGTGATTGATGCAAACATTTTTACTCGATGGTTGATCTGCTTGATGTATTAGTGCTCTGAGTGTGAGAGTGTTGCAGGATAAAGTATAACCTTTGTCAGTGATTTCCCTTTACCTCTCAGTAAAATGCAGTATATCACATTCAGGATAAATGTACATTTATGCATTTGGCAGACACTTTTATCCAAAGCTGCATTCAAGGTACACATTTTATCAGTTTTTACTTTGCATTACTGTTTGAGCTACAGGAAGGCTAAACAAGATGAGTAAATAATATATTTCAATCATGACAACTCTGTGAACATGTAAGATATGCTGCTGCTGTATAAATAGACATACATAAATCCCGTAGCAGATCTAGACAGGTGGAGCTGGGGGGGATGGAGGGGTTCAGAGGAACTGCTGCAGGACTAGATTACAGCAAACACTGAACCAGAATATTTAAATGCTGTGCAAGCAATCTCATTGGCTGCAGGATCAGCAGAGACCAATCAGCATGTACCATGCGGTAATGATGTGATTGCTTGCAGATTGCATGTAAAGGATCAGCCTGCGCCATCTAGAGTTCTCATGAATGAACAAGATATTTAAATATAATTAATTTATTATTATTATGATGATGATTTTATAAAACAATCAACCATTAACCATAGTAAATACATAATCAAGAAATTAAGCTGTAAATTAGCTGTTCGTTGCAGAAATGCATTATATTACATTTCAGGATTTTGAAAAATGTAATGCAAAGTAAAATTATGACAAAATGAATGAGACACATTTTTAGCACTTTTTTTTGTTTGTTTAACTTTTCACCTAAATTGTTTTTCTGATTTGTATTACTAAAATTGTATTAGATTACAAAACAATAGATGCATTTTCACTAGTGGTCTCAGACTTTTTGGACCCCACTGTAAATTAATGTCTTTTCTGCACACAGGGTGGAGAAACCATGTCCTCGTGGTTGGTGGGGCAGTCCCATGTGCGGCCCTTGCAACTGTGATGTCAGCAAAGGCTTCAACCCCGACTGCAACAAGACTACTGGAGAATGTCGCTGCAAGGTATAAAGATGGGATTTTTTTAAACAAAATTCACCCAAACGGGTCTGAGCCTTTCAGTCTGGACTTGCTGCCCACGTATTACAAAATTGCATGTCATAAAATGTTTCTTGACTATCATTACAAACTATCTCTTTCACACAGGACAACTACTATCGACCGAAAGACGGCGACACTTGTTTCCCCTGTGACTGCTTCCATTTGGGAGCCAATTCACGCACCTGCGACCCAGAGACGGGTCAGTGCCCCTGCAAGGCGGGTGTGATTGGGCGACAGTGCAACCGATGCGACAACCCATTCTCTGAAGTGACCAGCACGGGCTGCGAGGGTACGTACTCCCTCTGATCTGCTTTGAGTTTAAAATGTACATCTACACTAATGAAGTTCTATGTGAGTATCATTTTGTTCCATATCTTTACCCTTCAGTCGTGTATGAGGGCTGCCCAAAAGCCTTTGATGCTGGAATCTGGTGGCCCAGGACCAATTTTGGACGTCCAGTTGCCATGAATTGCCCCAAGGGATCTATTGGTGAGTGCTATTAGCCTTGTTATTGTAGTGAATTGACAATAGCTATCTAAATGATCATGTACAAACTAAACAATGAAAACTTGGAAAATAAGAGTCTGTATTAATGATGAATATCTTTGAAAAATGTTATGGTATTACAATTATAACTAATAAAATACAACAGAAAAATATATATATTTAAAATTTTGGCAGACGCATTTTTCCAAAGTGACTTCCAAGTATACATTGTCAGTTTATGCATTTCCTGGGTTTATGCTTTTTTTTTTTACAATTACATACATGTATGAATCATGAATATTGTTTCTTGGAGTTTTACCATTTGACAGCCTAAAATAACCTTGTCATTCCATAAAAAATGTATTTATCTGATATTTTTAAAGATATACTGACTTTAACACTCATGATGGTCTACAGGGTCCTCTCTGCAATATAATTTCTTGTTTTGTGGTTGCCTTGACAAAAAAAAATGACTTGTTGGTTTGTCTTAGTGTAAGACATTGAATGGAAATAATAGTCTGAAAGCCAGTGGTTTTCTATCGCTTGGCACTGCCACTCCACACTGACATTACCCAGCTCTGATAACAAAGAACTCTCATTGGCAGAACTGAGCCGTTAGATCTTTTCATTGGTCGGTTAACCGAATGTTAATGAGGCCCTGTCTCTAGAGGGAGTTGGTTGGCAAACACAAAGTATTGTGGGACATGGCTTGGCAGCGCTTGTATAAAGACACATTTACCAAAGTGCTTGTTGGAACTAGGTCTTGGTTTGAGAAACTTTTGAAACTCTGCTTTCAATAAAAGCATTTAATATATTGTAATGCATTTTTTTATGATGTATTCAAATGTATTTTATTTATGATATTATTAATCATATTGTTTTCTAGGCACTGCTGTCAGACACTGCAGTGATGAGAAAGGCTGGCTGCCCCCGGAACTCTTCAACTGTACCACCATCACATTCTCCCACCTCAAAAAACTGGTACATCTAACTGTTTTGATAATAATACATTAATTATAACTTTGAAAAGTTCATATTATCGTGGGTAGTATTGAAAAATCTCCTTAATTTACCTCTCTATCTCCTTTACTCTTGTTCATATCCCACCTCTTTCCGGTCAGAATGAGGAGTTGCATCGTAATGAATCCACAATGGATGGGCAGAAATCGAAGGATATTGCTCACATGTTACAGAACGCCACCGACCAGACCAGCTCCTTCTACGGCAACGACATAAAGACAACCTACCAGCTAATTTCCTGGATCCTGCACTATGAGAGCCAGCAACAGGGCTTCAACCTGGCCGCTATGCGTGATGCCAAATTTAACGAGGTTTGATTTACTCCTTCGGGCCCTATTTTAACGATCTGAGCGCATGCCGCAGGTGCACATAGGGCGTGTCCGAATCCACTTTTGCCAGTTTAACGAAGGAAAAAAAACGGTCAACGCACCAGGCGCATGGTCCAAAAGGGTTGCACCTAGTCTCTTAATGAGTCATGGGTGTGTTTTAGGTTTAATGTGCAATAAACATCAATAAATAATAAAAAGCCAGGTGCGTTTGCACCATGCTGAATTCACTATTTACATGGCGGAATTTGCTAGCAGAAAGACTGAATGCTTCTCCAGAGAGAAATCCTTTTATTTTTAATATTTGGCATGTTTGTGTGCTGCTGCAGGTTCCTGTGTGTGTAATAAGCAGAGTGTACGTGCGTTGTGCACCCGCCTATAGGCGCATTATACTAACGCGCCATTTAAATAACACAAAAATACTGCGCCACTGACTTGCGCCAAAACCAGGTTTTCAGTTGCCTCAAAATAGCAACACGCCAACAATGCGCCTGAACACACCTCGTTTTCAGACCATGGGCGAAAAGATGGGCGCGAGTGCATTTGCTATTTAAACAATGTGGCGCAGGACGTAAAAAATTACTGCATTACTGTTACTATTGCTCATGCATCCAGTTCAGGGTTACATATCTGAACAAACCCAACTATTTAACTTCATCACTTTCCCACACTGTTTTTGCTACGTGTCTCATACCTCAAATTATGCAACTTATTGAGGAGAGATGACTTTTTTAAACATTGTGTACAAAGTACCTCTTTTACACAGGACAACTACTATCGAACTACTTTTGACTTGTAACTCATGCTTGCCAGGCACATCTTCTTCAGTAAATGTAAAAATGTATTTTGCACTCACCTAAAGTAGCTTCCACCTAGAACACCCTTGCAACTGTATAGCAATGAGATGAAACCACTCATTGGAGCAACAACCTGAGCAACCGTGAGCTGAGCAAACGTCAACTTTTTGCACATGCGAGCACTTTTACCGCTGATTATAGTTATACTAATAATGGGATGTTAGGGGCAATTTTCTATTGGTGTCTGCTTTGCTTGAAAAATAAAATTCTGGCAGCCCAAAATTGTGAGCTTTGAGGTTTAGTGGATTAGTGTAAATAACACAGCACAGAGTGACTGATGTCATGAGAACGAAAACGCCCATGTTTAAAGCACATCTGGCAACATGAATGTACTTATCTTGATACATGGTTTTAGGATAAGGATGCCTTTTAAGACCACATTCATTATGCCTTGTCTTGGCCCAGATTCAGACTTCTAATGGCTCTCAAATCTCCAGAATTTTACCATGAAATACTGAAGTATGTGTTTGAATGTTTCAGAACATAGTGAAGGCCAGCAGCGCGATCCTGGATTCCAGTAATAAAGAGCACTGGGATCAGATACAGAGAACGGAAGGAGGCACAGCACATCTGCTGAGAAACTTTGAGGAATACGCCAACATTGTGGCTCAGAACATGAGGAAAACCTACCTGAAACCCTTCATTATTGTTACCGAGAACATGGGTGAGTTGCATTGCTTAAATCAGTTTAAATGCAGTGTAGACCAATTATTATATACATTGTTTTGAACATTATACAGTTAACCTGAGTTTTTCTTTCACTCCTCAGTTTTTGCAGTGGACTATCTGGACGTCATTTATCCAGATGAGGTAAAAGTCCCTAATTTCCAAACAACTGACCAGGAGTGTCCCAAAGACCTTAAGTCATCTGTTATTTTCCCGGAATTCAGCTTCAAATCTTCAGATCATAAAGGTAAAACATACATATTATAATAACAAAAAGACACTGAATTATGATTTACAGCAAATTGGTTTGCCGAAAGCTGGTTCAACTGAACTTATTAAAACGGTTATGTATAAATATCTTGTTCTGGTAGTTTCTCCTACAGATGATCCAGAATCTCAGAGAAGCTCTGACGAAGAGCTCGATCAGGCTGCAAACAAGAGGAAAAGGCATGTTGAGAGTCTTCCTCCATTTCCTGTGGCTGCGGTCATCATCTATAAAAATCTAGGCCAGCTCCTACCAGAGCACTACGACCCCGACCGCCGGAGTCTCAGGTACAGAACGACGCGTTTTAGTGCTTATCTGACAATATAGTACTTGTCCAAATATTTAGTCTTGGTGGCATTCCACAGTCAAACACAGAATACTGTTGCCATGCTCAGAAGATCCATTTAGCATGTCATTGTTGCTCGTTTTTTCCACAGACTGCCAAACCGTCCGGTCATTAACAGTCCCATCGTAAGCACAACTGTGTACAGTGAAGGCGAGCCATTACACATTCCTCTGGAGCGACCAATCACACTGGACTACAACCTTCTGGAGACGGAGGAGAGGACCAAACCTGTGTGTGTGTTCTGGAACCACTCTATCACGTGAGTCACAACCCCTTCATACACATTCATATTCACACAGATAAACAGATAACACAAAAATTTAAAAAATCAGTCCACATGCTTATTTCAGTTGTTGGTATGTAGATGATTAATGCCAGTCTGGTATGTCTTTGCGTGTCAGTGTTGGTGGCTCAGGCGGCTGGTCGTCCAAAGGATGTGATCTCATTTCCAGGAACCACACCCACATCAGCTGCCAGTGCAATCACATGACCAGCTTTGCCGTCCTTATGGACATCTCCAAGAGAGAGGTACTGTGGCTAAAAAGCTGCCATCTTGCCCCAATAACTCAAAGGGATAGTTCACCCAAAAATTTAAATACAGTCATCATTTACTTTCATTCATCATCAGAACAATAACATTCATTCATTAAAAGTCTACACAATAACCATTTTCAAACCTCACTGGTGCGTCAAGCAAGCATGTTTGAGTTTCCGTTTACGATATTTGACGTGCTCTATGTATGTGTGTATATTTATATGTGAAGACTTTTGCTGGATTACTTTTACAATCTCTTTATGATCATTTGGAAGCTTGCAAATGTTGATCGCGTTGGATGGATGGGCAAAAATCATAGAATATAAAAAAAAATCTTAATTTGTATTCCAAAGATTAAGCTTAAAAAAGAGGGTTTGGGTGAACTTTCCCTTTAAAAATGCAGAAATTTTGCAAAAAATGCTAAATTTTTCTCTTTTGTTTTTTGTTTTTTCATTTTCTGATTCTTTTATCAACTTTATCTCTCATTCTGTCAGCATGGGGATGTTCTACCCCTGAAGATTGTCACCTACACCACAGTCTCCGCCTCTCTGCTGGCGCTCCTTTTCACCTTCATCCTGCTGGCCATCCTGCACAAACTACGCTCCAATCTCCACAGCATCCACAAGAACCTGGTGGCCGCCTTGTTCTTCTCCGAGCTGGTCTTCCTCATCGGAATCAACCAGACCGACAACCCGGTGAGGAACTCTTCTTTAGAACATTGCTGTGTGAAACCTGCATGGGTTTAAAAGAAGAAATATTGCAAAATACTGTAAAATGAAAGTGAGAAGGAACTCAAAAGACCCCACATGAAATTACAAAACTGGCTAAATGGGTTTGATCTTTCATCAAGTTAAATCACAAGTGAGCATTTTTATAAATGTGGTTTTGTGTCTTCTCATCGAGAAAGTCTCATGTTGTAGTTTTCCCTCTCAGCAATATCCAGAATGTAGATCTCCATTCTCAAATTCCACTAATTACTTTCTTAAGTCTGTAATTAACAGCTGGATATAGTTGAGTTGAGTTGAGGTTTCTTTGACAAATGGCTACGATTGCTGTGAGGTGGCTTTAATTTTGGGTATTTGACAATCCATCACTAAGTAGAGGAGAGCTTTAATGGTTTAAATCCATTTATATGTGGTTTGCCACTATCTTCCTGGCGGCACTACATCAGATTACAGCTTTCTATACTTCAGATTTTTATACAGATGCTGCAGCATGTGAAACAACAGTAGCTTTATACATGATAATATGGGTAACACTTTATTACGATTTACATATAAACCACAAACCAATGATTACTGCATCAGTAACTAATGAAGATTCTATATGATTAATATATTAAGTAATATATGAATTGCTATTAATTACATGTGTCATCGTGTATTCATTCCCTAATAACATATTATATTAACTAATAGTGTAAATTCATATGTTAATTACCACGATGGTCAAAGCTATGTATTTCAACTTCCAGTTGTCTTAACAATTAGTTAATAGTCATGTGCCTCAACAAGTAAAATCATAACATAATGATACCTTTGCAAATCATTAGCTAATGACTAATAAAAGCAGAAAACTGGAAGTTGAAATGCATGGCTTCGACCCATTGTGGTAATTAACACATTAATTTATTAGTTAATACTATATGTTATTAGGGAATTAATACATGATGACACATTTAGCTAATAACAATTTATTGATTACTTAATCTATTAATCATATATAAGCTTCATTTGTTGCTGATGCAGTAATCATTAATAAATGGTTTAGTTCTTCATGAGTCATACATTAACTCATGATTATCTGTGCATTAGTTGCATGCATGAATTAATGCATATTAGTGCACCCGTATTGTAAAATGTTACCAAAATATGTTTACAATACCACACATGTCATGAATGCCTCATTATTTTGCTTGTTCTGTGTTCAAATTCCACATTTTCCAGCAGATTGTTTTCATGGAGGCATGCTGTGACTGGTGTCTGCTAGTACTAGGGGTCGATTTAGAGTTATACCGACACACTCTCACATTATTTTAATATATGTGAGGTCTGGCTACATGTTGGACACACTGTTTAGGTCTCACTCTGTAGAGAAGGCATGTAGATCTACTCCGATCTTTAAGTGCCTGAATTTCACAGAATCTGTCAAGAATATGTCCAGGTATAAACACATAATATTTAGACCAAAAGAAAAAGAAGATGCTATTTACACTTTATTTCTTTGGACCAAGTGTAAATAGCAACACATTGCATCTTGTTTACTGCAAATAGTGATACATGCTATTCACACAAAATGTACTTTTATTAAGGATAATTGCTTAGCTATGGTGGGTAGAGTTAGTGCAAATAGGCTTTACCAACAAGTGTAAACAAGTGTTTACACAACAAGTGTTTACACAACAAGTGTGTATAAAATGATGCTACCAAAAATGTTTTAAAAATATGTCCAAAATCTAGTATTTAAACCCTTTTGAAATTACATGGCTTGAAAAAATGCTAATTCTGCTCAAGTATAAATGTAAATTGATTCAATTTAAATGCACACATCATGGTAGTATTCGTTGTGCTGCCTTTAATTTATGTTTTTGATTATTTTTTGTTATTATTTCAATTTTTATTATTTAAATGTTTTATTATTTTATTGTCTTTTTTTTTTTTTTTTTTGTTGCTAATATACTGTATTAAAGTTATAATAAAAACTCAGTCTAAAACATCTGAATGTATTGCAATAATAAGAATATGCTCTCTTTCTTTCTGTAGTTTGTGTGTACGGTGATAGCCATCCTCCTGCACTACTTCTACATGTGCACGTTTGCTTGGACATTTGTGGAGGGTTTGCACATTTACCGCATGCTCACCGAAGTCAGAAACATCAACCATGGCCACATGCGCTTCTACTACGCCATCGGCTGGGGGATACCTGCTATTATTACAGGTCAGACACACACACACCCTCTTCAGTCTATGCCCTAATTACTATTTTATGTACATACAGTACCCAACCCAACATCTTTGCAGGTTCATACTGAATTTGTACGCTCATGCACATGCAGAGTATGTCCACAATGTCAACATAGATACACACCTTCGGCTTATGAATTTCCCTAATAGATTATTAGACATGTTTTAAACCACCACATTCATGTGGTCGGGCTTGGACTCGCCCCTACCTTTGGATGGTGTGTGAGTGTGTGATCCCTGTGGGAATGAGACAGGATGCCATTGTCTTCATATTACTACCTCTCGGTCTCTTGCTCTCTTTCTTTTCCTGTTTTCTCTCCGATGGCTCTGCTCTCCATAATGGGTGTCACTTTCTCCACTGGCACATACTCAAAGCAGTGAAAAAGCCCCTATCCCACAGATAATAGAGGCTGACCCGACTCCTCTCTGCTCCTCCCAGCTCAATGAATGGCTGCCTGGCTTACTTTACTCCTTTCTGTAATTCATTGCTCATAGTTTGGGTTAAGGATTTTAACAAACGTCAATATGTAACTTCTCCTGCTTCGTGCTGTGGACATGAATGATCTTCAGACCCTTAAATTGTGCTGCTGTTACTTTTCTAATTGATTACACTTACCATATTCACCAAATAAAATGCAAAAAAAAGAAGACGTCCTATTAAAGTAAAGTAAAGTAAAGTAACCCATACTCAGAATTTGTATCCAAGTTCTCACCATTGAGAATCGAACCTGCAACCTTCAGGTTTCCAGTCTGGCTCTCTAGCCATTAGGCCACGACTGCTAAACCCAAAACCATTATCTGGAAACTAGAATATCTTAGAATATCAGCTAAACATAGGGGAGGCATATAAACGCTAGCAACCACTCAGAATACATTAGAAACTGCATAGTAAAGCTATAGCAATGACAAAATAGCAACAGGCTAAAAATTCTAAATACATTAGCAACCACATACTGTAGCACGACCAGCCATAATACCCTAGTATCCACATAGCAATACAACCACCACATAGCCAAACAACACAACAACACAACGTAAAAACACTTTGAACACCTATGTAACTGCATAGCAACGCCCTGGCAACTACCTAGCAACATGCAATAAACCACTTTGAACACATAAGCAACCACCTACAATATCAACACCCTAGCAACCACCCTGAACACTGTGGCAACACTCCCAGCAACTTAGCAACAGCATTGCAAAAACAACCTAGAAAACCCTAGCAACCACGTAGCAATCACTCAGGACACCATAGAAACAACTTAGCAACCACCTACAATAGCAACACCCTAGCAGTATTTTAAAAACAACTACAAAAAGCCAAGGAAGACATGTTCCTGGATCAATATATTTTGTTGATCCTGGAACAACATTGCTGTCTGAAAATGTAGTCCTAACCCTATCCATATCCCTAAACCTAACCCTATCCATAAATACTGAGTGAATAATACTGATGTAGAAGCACCTAACCCTGTTCGTAAGCCTAAACTTGACGTAAACTGTAAACTAGTCCCTCCAATCTGATTGGTTGATTGGAATCTGTTCCAGGATCAACAAATATGTTGATCCAGAAACATGTTGCACTTGTTGAAATCACATTCACCAGCATGGTGGTAGTAAGAAAGTTTTACAGAGAAAAGCATGTTTTCTTAAGATGATGTAAGTCATGTTGATGTTTGTGTCCCATCAGGTTTGGCTGTGGGTTTGGATCCTCAGGGATATGGAAACCCTGACTTCTGCTGGCTGTCTGTCCATGACACGCTCATCTGGAGTTTTGCCGGACCCATTGCTGTAGTGGTGCTGGTAAGTCTATCCAGTAGTCGTCTATTGATCATTTTAACTATCAGTCTCGTGTAATTCTCTACTCACGTTAAATGCTTGAATGTTAAATAATCTCTTTAACAGGTCAACATTGTTATCTTTGTGCTGGCGGCCAAGGCGTCGTGTGGCCGTAGACAACGTTCCTATGAGAAGTCTGGGGTCATGTAAGACATTGTTTTCCTGTTCCTTTGAGAGCATTTACTGAGTTTTGTTTTATAGAGTATAGTGTTACTCATTGTGGTTTGTTTTTGCATGTGCTCCAGTCCTGCTATGCGGATGGCCTTTTTGCTCCTGTTGCTCATTAGCGCCACCTGGGTGCTGGGTTTAATGGCTGTTAACAGCGATGTCATGACCTTTCACTACCTGTTTGCCATCTTCAGCTGTCTGCAGGTAACATTCATACTCTTTAGCCCCTTTTCCAGCTAAATTACCCAGAACAATTTGTCCCAGGAACTTTTTTCCCCCACACCTGCTGCTATCTGAGTTCCATCGTGGTCTAAAGTACCGTGAAGATTAGTCCGGTGACGTAGGACTGTGCGCAACTTTCCAGAGCCCACTGGATTTCATCATCCACAAATAAACTTAATAAAGCCTGAACCTCGTCGTCGGTCCATCTGTCGTATTTTTGAACTCCATTGTTGATTCGAATAATTTGCATTTTAACCGCAACAGACTTTTAGGTTGAAATAAAATGCTGCGTGAGCTCAACCAATCAGCATGTTCGGTGCTCAAGTCCCACCCCCGAAAATTCCTGAACTGAAAGTTCCTCAAAAAGTACTACCTCGCAAACAGGGAAATGTTTACCCGGAATTTAATTTAGACCCTGGTTCCTGTGGTCGAAACACACTGAGTACCACCCCAAAGTCCCTAGTTCCTGGGGAAAGTTCCTGCGGTGGAAACACGGCTTTTCTCACCTTGGTTTTTCAAAAACAGACAAACATCACTGTTGCTCATACTAAACCTCAAAACATACAAAAGCACTATATAACTTCTATGTGTGTTCTTGTATTCGGAAATCTGGCAGACTGCAGTGCAGATGCAGGATGTGTTTACAACATCAACAGATTTCAGTGTTGTTATCATTAACTAAAACTAAAAGGGAAAGTACTTTACCAAAATTGAGTTATTTCAATAGGTATCCACAGCATCAGGAGTTTTACGTGAATGTGGAAAAAAGTGACTGCGTGAGCTGTGCTTCATGCATTGCTACACTATTGACAATGGACAAAGTACATTTTTGGCATGCTTGAAATTTCGCTAATGTGACCGTACCTTACAACAATTTTTTTTGTAATCTAATGTTTTCTCTGATTGAAACAAAGCTGAAATAAAATAAAATATAAATTCTATGATGAAAAACTAGCATGTATATACCTTAATTAAATTGGTAATGATAAGTGATATTACGCTGTAGCCACATTGAACACCCATTTTGGAAAATATATGGATTTAGCACGACCCTCACAGTGCATTATGGGTATTCGTTGTGTACATCAGTTGTACACTTGTTATTGCGGTGTATTATGGAATGGAATGAGTGCACTTGATAATGTCCACTATGGTTTTGGACACCACAACAAAGGCTGTTCCCTCAAATAGCACCCTATTTAAGGGTATGGGGGCGATTTTCAGACACAGCCCTAGAAAGTTAGAGGCAGGTGAGTTTGATCAGGTTTTGAGCTAGAATCTGTAGAAACGTGGACCTTGAGGGCCAGAGTTGAGAACCCCGCCTTAGCAACTAATTGGAATAAATACATTTAAGCTGAAGTACTAAAATTACTACAGGTAAAACTAAAATAAAAATACAAATAAAGCGAAATAAATGTAAAAAAAATTACAAAAGCATTTTTTACAGACGTTTCCTTTTTCTGTTTCTGTTTTTCAGGGCATATTCATTTTCTTCTTCCACATCGTGTTCAATAAAGAGGTGAGGAAACATCTGAAGAACGTTTTCACAGGAAAGAAACAGTTACCTGATGAGTCCAGCACCACACGCACCACACTACTGACGGTAAGTTACTACAGTATAAATGATTAAATATTTATACATGAATTGTCCTTCACGCATCTGGAAACAGCAGTTAGGATTAGATTCAATGTCAATTTAAATAGTTTTGTAATGACAAGTAATTTGCAAGCAATAAGAAAGTACTTTCATATAATTTGCTATCAAAGGAAGAAGTTTGCTGTGAAGTGGCATTTGGAAATGTATTATTTCGCTTGGTTAACAGTACTGTGCTCTTTCCCTGTCTTTAGCGTACTCTGAACTGTAATAACACGTACATGGAGGACGGCACGCTGTTCCGCTCGGGCATCGGCGAGTCGACGGTGTCTCTGGAGAGCACAGTCAGGTCAGCCAAGAGTCACAGCAGCTACCTTACTTACATGCACAGGTAACACGCTTCTGCTGGGGCACGGCGCTACACGCTGGTTATATAACATTTCACTTTCTCTTATCCTACTTGACATTTCTGAATAGCTTTAATATTTTTGCCTTATTTAATTTACTTTTCTCTTTTCATATGCATGAGCAAATGTGCATGGCTTCTGCTTTGCAGTGCTGCGATAATGTACACAAACTCTAACCTGTTTCTGCATGTATATCCATGAATTTTGTGTTAACGTCTCATTGTATAGACTGAATGCAACCCTGTGACATCTCAAATGCTCAAAGTTTCAGTTAATTAGTAATTTTTAAAGCACTTATTATTATGTGTAAATAATGTAAATTTGCTGACAGAATCCAGTAGTATGATGTACTGTATGCTATCTTGTAAGAACACCGCCCTGCAAGCTTGTTGTTAGCATAGCATACTAGTAGAATGAACTACTAATATATAGATTTCAGCAGTGGCGTGTAAAGCAGTCACTCCTACTAGCCACTTTGGCGAGTTAAATTGCATATATAATATATACCTTTTTCAATTGTAGTCTTTAAAAAAGACATCTGAAATAATAAACTAAGTGCAATGAAGTGGTCAAAAATATAGATTTTTCAATATATATCGATACTGAAATATCTAAACCGTTTCCAAAACTCATTTTCCACAGAATAGATACACAAAACCAGCTGCGCTTTCTCACTGTCTCATCTCTCCGACAGCGAGTTACACACAAACCCGCCTCCCCTCACTCACTCTTTTCATTTGCTCCGGATGAATATTGTTGGTGTTACAGGGCTTGAATTTCGGTGTGGGAATTAAGTTCTTTTTCGCTGCCTATTGTGCTTAAACAGTCAAATACACACACAGGGTTCCCACGGGTCCTTGAAATCCTTGAAAGTTTGTGAATCTGGAAAAAAAATTGTAAGGCCCTGTAAAGTTTTTTAAACTAAACATACATAGATACAGGTCCTTGAAAGTGCTTGAATTTATTTTGTGCAAGAAGTTTTCTGGAAAAAAATTTATCCGGTCCACTAATGTGTTATTTTGCCAAAGTGTTAAAGTGTTTCCCGTGTGAGGTACTTTGTGTTGTATGTTGCCATGACGTTCATGCGCGCACAAAAATACTACGATGGTACCTCAACATTTTCAGTGCTTACACCGAACCCAAATATGTTCAGTCAATGACTGTATATTGTGTTCAATAAACATGATAATCTGTTGCCCAAATATTTTATTTAATGTAATGTTGAATTGCTTTGCTTGTTAAGATAATGTAAACCCATGAGTCAAGAAAAACTTAAAAGCATATTCATATATCTTAAAACTTCTGGTTACATAAGCCTCTTTTCAATAAAATCCATGCAAAAGTTAATATCAGATCATTTTAGAATACAGTATAGGATTTACAGAATATTCTTCAGTTTTATGCAAAACAGAAATACGACAAATAGAATAGCAGATCTCTGTCATATGGCCAAAAATAAATGCAAAATAATGCTTTTTTGCATAGTTGTGTGTAACCACGATGTAACCTTGCTCTCACAAGTCTTTGAACTTGAGGGTATTGGACCTGGAAAGTCCTTGAAAGGTCCTTGAATTTAAAGTTAACCTAGGTGTGGGAACCCTGCACACAAAACAATGTTAAAATGCCGGTCTTGGTAAGTATTTATATAAAATGCCGTGTGTTTTATGTGAACGTAAACAGTTGAGAAAGAAAATGCATGTGTAACAGTATAATGGATCCGTGCGTCAGCTCTTAAAGTGACAGCAGCCTAATATACCTGCTGCCAAATTAGGAAATAATATAAAAAATATCTATATGACAGCTTTTCCCTATGGTCTCAATGTCAAAATTGTGGCCAGTGAAAATCTTGAGTGGCTAGTAACTTTACATCATTACCGCACACAGCACAATTTGGCCTGATTGGTCTCTGCTGATCCTGCAGCCAATGAGATTGCTTGCTCAATATTTGAACAGTCTGGTCCAGTGTTTGCTGTAATCTAGTCCTGCAGCAGTTCCTCTGAACCCCTCAACCTCCCCAGCTGCACCTGCCTAGATCTGCTACGGGATTTATGTATGTCTATTTATACAGCAGCAGCATATCTTACATGTTCACAGAGTTGTCATAATTGAAATATATTAAAGGCTAGTTGTATCTTGGGCTTGTAATTAAGTGAATTTTTTTACACTAAGAGTTTAGACAGTTTTTTGAAGCTGAACCTTTAGATAACAGAGCAAGTCAACATGGGCTGATTGGTCATATATGGGACATTTTTCATTTTTTTTCCCACTCAAATCTAATCTCACTGCAAGTAGAGGTCATGTGTGGGGCATCTGTCTTTTATCGCTCTCATTCTCCTTCTTTCACTCCTACACAGGGATGAATTGGGTCAGAAGCCCAGTGTTTCATCTGGAAATGCTAAAGCCGGACACACTGACATTGACGGCTCACTCTTCCATAACGGCACTAAAGCAGATGGTATGAAAAAACTTATCCAAAACAGCACTGATATACACTTAACACCTGTGATCCACAAGTAGGGTAGTGTGACATCTATATTTGTGAACTACAAAATTTGTTTATACAATTTCTTAGCTTCTGTATATCTCCTCAAACAAATAGTTGAGATTAACGTAAGGTTTTGTGTATTCAGACTCAGATTCAGACAGCGAGCTCTCCGTAGACGAACATAGCAGCTCGTACGCCTCCTCTCACTCATCCGACAGCGAGGATGAAGACATCGACATGAAGCCAAAGTGGAATAATGAGAGACAACCACTACACAGCACTCCAAAGGGTACAAGAGAAGGTATTTTTTTTTCATAATTACATTAAATATGGAAATCTGTGATTAATGGATGTATTTGAAAGTTATTGATGTGTCATATTACATTAAACCCCTATCTTTTGTGTTTCAGTGGACACGGTGTCCAATCATGTCAAGCCTTACTGGCCAACTGAAGCCATGACAGCCAGTGACAGTGAAGATCACGGAGGGGCAGAGAGACTGAGAGTGGAGACAAAAGTTAACGTGGAGCTCCATCAGGAAAATAAACTCAATCATACTGGAGAGACTACTCAGGACAAGGACCATCCAACACCCTCCATCCAAGCCAACAGCAACCACCAGCCTGAACAGAGGAAAGGTGAGACTGGCAAATAAACACTTTTATTAACTGTTAAATTGTATTAACTGTTTGTTGTTGTTGTGTGGAACTAGAAAACCTATAAAGCTCTGTACTCTTTCAGAAGATGCGTAGTAGCGTCCCCTACCATATAACAGTGAAAACATGGATTGTCAGAAATTTCCCTCAATGGCAGTGAAAGAGTTAATATAGAGTCGAATATAGATTTTGTTGCTGTACATTTTACATACATGCTATTGTCCCCATGTAATTTCTTCTCATAGGTATTCTGAAGAATAAGATCACATATCATCCTCCACTGACAGACAAAAACATGAAAAACAAACTTCGGGAGAAGTTATCGGACTATAATCCCCCCACCATCTCCCCCTCTATAGCCTCTAATGATGGGGGTAACGGCCACAACGTCCTCATCAAGCCCCCTCATCGGCCGTCCGTCCCTCCACGAGAACAGCAGAACGGCATGGCCATGAATCTGAGACCAGCAACCGTTAACGGCGGCAACCAGTCAGACTCTGAGTAAGACGCTTTTTGACATTCCACCTTGCTTCACACAAACCTATTTATTTATCTATCTATCTTTTATTAACTGTTTGTTTTCTATTACAAAAATAAAGGCAGAATTCATTCTATAGGGTTCATTCTATTATACTATTAATAATTGCATTATTAATTGATACTACTACCAGGGAAATTTCATAATACCAATTTTGATACTGCGTCAAAAACAAATTGGTGAAATGTTTTAAAATAGTTTAAAATTTGTCCAGGTCAAAAGAAAAAGGTAACACTTTACAATATAAACTTTACATGTATAAACATTAGTTAAGTACAATGGTTAACATGAACTAAAAATGAACAATTCTTCTACAGCATGTATTAATCTTAGTTCATTTCAACATATGCTAAAACATATTTTGGTAACACTTTACAATGAGGTTTCATTAGTTAACAACATTAGTTAAAAAACGAATAATTAATATTATATAATATAAATATTAATAAATGCTGTAGAAGTGGAGTTCATGTTAATTTAAACATTTACTAATTAAATCAAGATAATATTATTAAATCATTATTAAAAATAAAAAGTTGTATTTGTTAACATTAGTCAATGCACTGTGAACTAGCATGAACAAGAAATAAACAGTTGGATTTTTATTAAGTAACGTTAACAAAGATGAGCAAATACAGTAACAAATGTACTGCTCATGGTTAGTTCATGTTAGTTAATACATTAACTAATGTTAACTAATGAAACCTTACTGTAAAGTGTTACCTATTTTTTTTTATCTGTTAACATTATGTAATGCATAAACTAACAAACAGTGAACAATTGTATTTTTATTAACAAACATTAACAAAATGCTATGAAAATATATTACTCATCATTAGTTAATGTATTAACTAATGTTACCAAATGAGACCATATTGTAAAGTGTTACCGAAAAAACTAGAAATTATTCTTTGCATAAAGACATTAAAGCTTATTTCACAGTGACATTTCACTGCTCTTCCTGGAGAACATGTGATTATTGTACATTTTATCTATATGTAAAATCAATATATGATGTAGGTGCACATTAATATTTGGTAACACTTTAGTTTAGGGTCCAGTTCTCACTATTAACTAGTTGTTTATTAGCATGCATATTACTAGGAAATTTGGCTGTTTATTAGTACTTATAAGGCACATATTAAAGCCTTATTCTGCATCCTTTAATCCTACCCAATACCTAAAACTTAACAACTACCTTACTAACTGTTAATAAGCAGTAATTAGGCAAAATAGTGAGAATTGGACGCTAATCTAAAGTGTGACCTAGTGTATTTTTTGCAACTTAACTGCGCATATTTAAACCGCAGTGACACTACCAGACTCTGAATTTAATTGATAGTAGCGATACTGAAGAAAGACTTTTTTTTTTTTTTTCAACTCGATACCAAAGCACTAATACCAGACATTTCTATATTATAGTAGGGGTTGCACATAGTCGACTTTATTGCTCTACCATGGCACTTGATATTGACTAGTCGCTGGTCATGGCCTATAGAGGGCGCAACAGGATACGAAATCTTTGAAGTCCACTTTACTCTCTGTATCCAACAGTTAAAATGACAAATCAATCCAATCTCATGGCAATTTGTACGTATTTCACGAGGTGGCTAATTCGTACAAATTTGTACGAGCTCACTCATACAAATTGATAAGATTTTTGCTAAATCGTACGTATTTGGCGAGTTGCCCAATTCGTATGATTTTGTACAAATAACCTAACCTCAAACCCCACCCCTAAACCTACCCATCACTGAGGTTTAGACAAATCGTACGAATTCATACGAGTGAGGTCGTACAAATTAGCCACCTCGTACAAATACGTACGAATTGGTCGTGAAATAGCGTTGAACAAATGCATACTCAGAGCGCTCCACAAGATATGTTTGATTATACCATCTGGATGCTCAATATCGTTTGGGTGAATGCAAGTTTTAAGCAGGTTATTGTACACGTAAGTTTATCTGCGCTCTAAATTAATGCGCTGCTGCATTGTACGTACACACATACAGACAGTAGCTCGCACACACAGAAACATTCAGTAGTGCAGAAATGTATTGTCAACACTGTTTATCAATAAAATAGCTTAGAAACTGAAAAGTTCTAGCATATATTTCTTAGAAACTAAAACCCACAGCTTCACTATTAGTAGAGACACGCTGCCAGGTAGAATGAATTCACACGCAATCGCTCTCTCTCTAATGCATTCATATAAATGTAATCTTCGCTGTGCTACTTTAACTGTATCTGATTTAGAACGGGCAGAAATCTGTGAGAAATATAACGACCCAAAGACAAAAGAACTGATTAAAATGAGCTGTTATGTAGGAGCAATAGCCTTGTGGGCAGCGCTGTATCATATGCCATAGCTGTGCATAAGGCAACGAGTCTCGAGCACTTAGTCATCGACTCGACTTTCATCACATAAATGTCGACTTTAAAAAATCTGAAGTCGTTCAACCCCTACATTATAGCTGTTTATAGAACACCCTTTGAAAATGTATTTTTGCATGTTTTTGAAACCCGAGCCCTCTAATTCTGTTCAGCTCTTTGTGTCTGTTGGAGCATGTGTGCCGAAAACAAAGAACGTCTTCTTTACACCTGTTGTCCATGTGGCATGCGGCTGCTGTACTTGGCCTGTAATCCTGCAGAACACCCTCCTAACCCGCATGTATCCTCCTTCCTTTTCTCTCCTTTTCTGCTCACTACAGCAGCAGTAATGAAACATCAATTTGACCCAGCAGGAAACCTGAGGAACTTCTGCCCTCGTGAGGGGAGAATATCAGCCCTCGACAGTGGGAGGAAGGTGGAAAGCAAAGGTGGATTACCCAGAGACCCTCATTGTAGGCGCACCTTGCTCTCCAGCATGTCCCTGGGGTCCAGGCTCCATCGAAGAACAGTATTACTGGAGATGTCAGCCTGTTAAATGACTGATAAGGAAAGAATAAGGGAATGTATCTAAATACGCAAGACCGGGTCAGCGAGGAAATATGGAAACTGTGCCAAACCACTAAATGTGGGACTTCAACCATCCTAGCATGCCGAGCGACACGCTCTGACTGAGTGACAGGTGGACTTGAAGAGACATAATAAGACTAAGTCATTTTGTACGTAATTTTGTATAATCGCACAAGGCTGGAACTGTGTGGAGGCGTTTTTCGATTACGAAACGTAAATCACAGAATGCTGAAATGTTCACCAAGTGCCCTGCTTGGCCAGTCCTCATAGAGGAGATCCTTCTCTTGACTAATACCTTCTTCGTGTAATTACTGTGTAGATATATATTTGTTGTTGTTGTTTTGAAATTGTAATATTTTTAAGGCACATTTGTATATTGAAAAGCATTTTTAATAACATTTAATGCAAGACTATTTTTATCCAATGTGTTTAAATCACAAATGTTTTGTACTTGATTTGCAGCGTTAATCATTTGGGTTTCTCTGGTGCTCTAGTCTCAAAACACGACTAAAAGTCCATTAAAAACACTGTACAACTTTCACAATTCAGTGGTGATTTTTAATAATGTTTGAACTGTGAAGATGCTGCCCTTAGACTCAAGGAAATGAAAATGAATGTGTTTTCTTTTTTTATTATTAATTGACAGTTCACAATTCATCTTCCAAAGACGCAGAAGTGAAAGAGACTTGCAGGTGTTTTTTTACATTTTTCACAACAAAAGACACTGGATTTCTTAAGAAATAGCTGTATTTATTTTTATGTTTTGAGACACTGGATAAAAATTCAAGCTGTAAAAAATAAAAGCTCTCTAAATTTGTATCTTTGTTGTATAATCTCTTTTCTTTTCTCATTCCAAGCACAAATGTGAGGTCAAGTATAACTTTTTTCATTTGTAAATAAAAATATTTGTAAATCAGGTTTAGCTATAAAGTTGTTTTTTATTGAATAAATTACTTGATAGAAAAGATTCAGGAATTTTATCAAATACTTTCATAGAACATGTTTAAAATGTGGAAATATTTTTTTGAAAATATGTATTAGTTATATTAAAAGTATATTATTATATTATTTGTACATGTTAGTTAATCTGTAAATATTTTATCATTTTAAAGTTTCTCACAAATTTTAGAGTTTAGAGTAGATTTTGTCATAGGATTAATTTACTGTCACAGCCTGAAATTGTTAAAGTTGAAATAAATAAATAATACAATAATTATATAATACTTTAATATTAAATAAATAAATAATTGAACAGTTCACATTTTCAAGAAAACTGTTCTCCTGGTAACTTAATAAAAGTGTGAACTTTTTTTTCTGGTCACAAAATATGATAAAAAAAAAAAAACATTTATTTTTATTGAATGAAACATATAAATATAATCATAAAAAATCATAATCATAAAAGTAGTTTGTTTAAAAAAAACATGTAAATTTAAGGCAACTATAGAGACCTAAGAGGACAATAGTTACAGACACCTTTGCCACTTCATAACCTCTTAAGTATTTTATTAAAATTTATGAATCCTTATGTTTTACTACTGTACTGCTTTACACCTTGAAGCTACACTGCTACAGACATATTTCACAAACAAAACTTCTTTGTTACTGAAGCAGTCAATTGAGCCCTGTGTTTTTTTTCTTCTTAATTCCATACAAGTATCCGTTTATCTACACTGTAAAAAAAAAATATTGTTTAAGTTTAAGTTTAGTTTAAGTAATGTGGTTGCCTTAAAAAATGTACTTCATTGAAACTGAACATTTGAGTTAATACAAAGAATGGGATTGGTTTAATCAACAGAAACTCAAAATATTATGTTATTAAACCACATTAATTATCTAAATTGATTTGACAAAAGAAAAAAAGTTGTGATAAATCATAACACAAGTAGTGAGATAGCATGGGAACGTGTTACCTTATTAACACATGTCTACTTATTAATGACGGACTATTATTCTAAAGTGTTACCCTATTTTTTAACTTACCAACTCTATCTGTGTATGTTAGGATGGATATGCAAACTTCATCACTAGGTGAGTGTCATGTTTGAGATTTACCTCACTCAGGCCTACTTTGTGCACTTTACCCTGAATTCCAGCATAACGTTTTTCCTGTCGCAGGTGGCACAGAGCAGCTGAGCTTGATTATCCTGAGTGCTCTTTACTGCATGCCTCACTTCAAAGAGCACATGAAATATTAACAACTGAAGTCACGCTCAAAATGAGAAAGTGTAGGGTGGTAGAATATCTTCATTTTCAGTGTTGGGGAAAGATACTTTTAAAGGTAGTGCATTACAATATTACATTACTCCCTTAAAAGTTACTTAGTTACTTTTTATGGAAAGTAATGTGTTAAATTACTTTTACGTTCTGACCTGGGCTGGGTTTACTTGTTTGTTTTTTTATTAAAAAAAAAGGCTGAAGAAAATGAAAATTCACGGCTGTACAGTAAGAGGGCGCAGCAAAAACAAACCTTTCAGCTGTGCAGCCATTCTGGATTAAAGAAGAATAGGTCACATGAGAAGAAAGTTC
The DNA here is from genome assembly GCA_039654625.1 of Rhinogobio ventralis. Classification (NCBI taxonomy): domain Eukaryota; kingdom Metazoa; phylum Chordata; class Actinopteri; order Cypriniformes; family Gobionidae; genus Rhinogobio; species Rhinogobio ventralis. The sequence continues at coordinate 22,752,106 of CM077207.1, forward strand.
AACACTTTTACTTCAGCAATAGTCATAAAAGGAAAGAAACAAATGTGCTGATTATCCTCTGCACTTATGCGGCCTTCACACTTCCCACTTCCTACAATTTCCTACTTCCCACTTCTGAAGTCGTGATTATGAGCTCATCGCATTCAAATTTTGACTAAAGAGAGCGTTCATGTCCAATTTTCTAACTAGGAAACTAGTGAAGGCAGCATTACTCACAATTTCTCTCAACATGGGGACAGAAGAGCTGTCAGTCAATAAATGGGAAAACAAAGTAACTTGCGTTACTTTTTAACTCAGATACTTTGCTGTATAAAAAAGTAATGTTACTTTACTAGTTACTTGGAAAAAGTAATCTGATTATGTACTTGTAATGCGTTACACCCAAACCTGTTCATTTCACACATTAAGACTGTAAAAAATAAACAGAAAGAAAGAAAGAAAACCAATAGCCAAATGAACAATACTTTTACAGCATTTATTAATCTTAGCTTATTTTAATCTTGGTTATTACATATGCACTGTGAACTAGCATCAACAAGAATATGTCGATTAAGTTACAAAGGTTAATAAATGCTGTATGAATATATTTGTTACGAACTGCTCCGAGACACGAAGGATAAAGGATCCAAATGCAGTATTTATTGAAGGGTAATCCACAATCGTAGTGAAAAACAGGCAAAAGGTCATACACAGGCAAGAAGTCCAAACAGGAAAACAAGGCAGGCGAGACAGGCAAAAGGGTAATCCAAGACCAAGTGACAAGACACAAGAAACCAGGAAGAATGCTCAGAAATGCAGTATACACTTAACAAGACTTAGCAAAGAATGACAGGGTGAACAGGCTAGATATAGACAGAGGTAATAAGGTAAATGAGACACAGGTGTAAACAATGAGTGATGATGAGTCCGGGCAAAGGGTTATGGGTAATGTAGTCTTTGATGGAGTGACAGTCCGGGGTCTCACTGGTGATTGTGACAATATTGTTCAATGTAAGTTTTATATAACTAATGTTAACAAATGAGATGTTATTTAAAGTGTTACCAACTAATATTAACAACATTTGTTAATTTCAACATTTACTAATACATTATTAAAATCAAAAGCTGTATTTGTTAATATTTTTTAATGGACATGAGATGTATTTTTATTAACATGTTAACAAAGATGAATAAATACTGTTACAAATGTATTGGTCATTGTTAGTTGTTTAGTTGTGCATTAGCTAACGTTAATTATTAGGACTTAATTTTAAAGTGTGACCGGAATATGGAACATCAGAGAAATACGTTTCTGAGTATGTAAAATGGGTTGCAAATAGAATATGTATGAAAGAGCATTCCTCTGTTGTCAGGACTGACAGGGTTTGGGCAGAAATCTAGCTGGGTGGATTGAGTTACAGCTACTTAAGAGTTGTCAGTCAGCTTGGTGCTGATAAACTTTGCCCCTTCCTGAAGTCTCACATACATAGTACCATCAGAAAAAGAGAAAGAGGGAAAATTAGGGCAAAACAGGCTGGAAATGGCCTTTGGGAAATAGTCTCTCTCTTCACTTTGTTCATTACTTTTGAGATACGTGAAAAAACATGAGATGTCAGATGCTTCGGGGTAAGCTGTTCCATTTGCCTTACCAGTGTTGGGGAAAGTTACTTTTCAAAGTAATGCATTACCATATTGCATTACTCTCTTTAAAAGTAACTAATTGCATTACTTTTATTTTTTCTCACCTGGGCTGGGCTTTTTTTTTTTATAACAAAAAAGTTATATTTTTGGGCAAATGTAAAGGCACTTTCACACCAAAATTGAAATAATAAAGCTGAAGGAAATGTGAATTCACCCCTGTAGAGTAGAGGGCGCAGCTCTAACAAACCTTTCAGCTTCCATTCTGGATTGAAGAAGAATAGGACGCAGTAGAAGAAAGTTTAACACTTCACCAATGAAAACAAAGTCATTTTTGCTTATGGTTAAACTGAATCGTTGAAGGTCAGCAGCAAGAACATTGCGTTACTCATTTGAAAAATTAATTCAGATATTTTGTTGTACATTTAAAAGTAATGCATTACTTTACTAGTTACTTGAAAAAAGTAATCTGATTACATAACTTGAGTTGTTACCCACAACACTGGCCTTAACTATTAGTATTATATACTATAGCTTTCATTCAGATGATAGCAGACATTGAAATATAATTTTTGCATATTATTTTTACCTTTGTTTTATGTACTTTATTTTTGCCCTGATTTAAATGTACATTAACGCTTGCAAATGGAAAACTCAAGGTGACGTGTGTTCTCACCGTTGTCGATTCCTAAGGAGTCCTAACAGATTCAATAGTTTTAAAGACACAGTCAGACTAAACAGCTGTAGGGGGAGACCGGGTATGGTTGTAACATGGGAAAAGTTGTAACACCACCAATTGAATCAGGGATAAGAAAGGAGTCATATGATTTTATAAAGAAAAAAAATATTTTTAGGTAAGAATGTAATTTTTTTTAGGTTGAATTGTAGTTTCTCAGGCAAAATGTGATGCATTTTTAACCTGCTAATTTCAAACCATTATGCTAATACAACTAGCTAAACACTGGATGACAGGGGTGGGGTGGGTTGCAACACATCTTTGAAAAGTGTCCTTACGTACAACTAAGAACAATTTCTATTTAATAATATTACAGAATGCTAAGACAGTGGAAAAGAAAGATAGATAGATGTGTGCCGGCCAGTGTTAAAAAAAATTTGTTTCAAAGAAGTGCAGGTCAGTCAGATCAGCTGCGAAGACAATGTTGAAAGCCAGTGGTGAGGATTCTGAGACCTCAGACATGAAGGTCTGTATGAAGCCATTTGGCAACTCAAGGCCAAAGGAAGTGTGGTAAAATGTGCCCTATGCAGTCTCTGGGCCCACCAAGCCTGCACTCCAGGGTTAACAACACTTTTTTACCATTGTGACTACATATTCACACATATAGAAACATAAAATTTACACTCTTTTTTGTTAGACCTACATGTTCTTTACACAGGTACAATGCAGTCGAGTGTTCATTAAAGTGCCCTATTTTAAAGGTTCCTAATTCTGTTTTAGAGGTCTCCTACAACAGGTTTACATGCATCAAAGGTCAAAAAACACTTTCATTTTCTCATAATATACATTGCACATCACCACATTTTTCAATGATTCTCAAACGATTCGTCCGAAGATTCAGTCTCTCTAAATCCCTCCTTTCCACAAACCTGCTCTGCTCTGACTGGCCAGATGGCCCAGTCTGTTGTGATTGGTCTACCGCACATGTCGGAAATAAAACGGCCATTACCATAACTGAATTTCAGCTCCGGAGGTTTCCTAAAGCTCAGCAATTGTACACACTGTAAAGACAGTAATGATGGCGTCGATTTTACCATATCAATCCGAGCGCGAGTCCAATGATAAAACATTGGAAGAACTAGTTATTCAACCGAACCTCCATCGCAAGGATGACTTGAACAGGATGTTTCTCAGTGATATAGTACTCATTTTGAGGTACATTATTATTGCAACTGTAAATCCTCACCATCAGCATTATGTCCATCAACAAACCCATGTGTATATTTCTAATGTATTGCGATGTACATGCGGGAACTGTATCAATAACAGTGCATACGTTAGCCCAGCATACAACATAGACTGCCATTATGCAAATGTATTTTCTAGTGATGTAGAACCGTCACGCAGTGGGATTCGAAATACAGACTCGTTTAGGCGGTTCAGAGTCGATTCTTTCTTTTGGGAGACAATAACTTAATTAATCGTGCACTTTCAACTTTACAACTTTGCAGAAGGTTTACATTCACTGACTGCTATATTACACACTGCATAAAAGGGAATATTCGAAAAACCATAATGAGGCACTTTAAGTTATGGTCAATCCTAGAAAGAGAGGCATTGATTTGTATATTGTTCTTTTGGATTGTTTCAATAAACCTGTTTTTGAAGTATTTTGCATGGTGTAGCTGCTGTTTTGGCTTCTTTTGTGTTATTGTTACAACTTACCCCAGCATGTGTTTATAACCCACCCCGGTAGTGTGGTAGATTGTAACAAAGGCACCCCATGTATTTGACATCAACTCATAAGGGCTCTGATATTCTTACATAGGTTTGAATGAGTGTATTTTTTAGTAAACAAATGTGGGTACTTTGTATTAAAGTTTGAGCACTCTAGCTCAAAAATTCTGAGTTACAGATGCTGAAGCAAAAGTTATTACAACCATTCCCGGTCTCCCCCTATAGTTGAGAGAAAGTAAAATATAGGTATGACTTATGCTGAAATAACAATCATATATGATTAAACTTGTTGACAGTATATGCTGTTTGTATTTTGTGAGGCCGTTTTCATAACTTTTAGCGCCATCTATTGGCTCATTTGTTACCTCTCAGGGTCAAACAAAAGGATTTAAGCATGATCATTTATCGTTAGGTCTATTTTACTTTATTTGATCCTGTATCTTTTAGTCTCTGATGACTCATTTATTGTAATTGGTCAGGTTTACTTCTGTCTCCCTTTCCAGAGTCTTAATTTTGTGGTCTCGAGGCATCTCTGAAGCATGTAAACATGCTCACAACAACTGAAGCATCTGGGTTTGGTTTTATGGTCTCTGGTCTACTTATAGTGTAACAAAAGTGATAATTACTACAACCACTACTTTTTTCACTCTCAAGTAGTCATCACAGGAATAAAAAAAATCAAGAAAAAAAAAACATTTAGCTTTTTATGTCTAATTCAGTTTATTAAAGTTGACATCATAATCCTTAAATCAACACGCATAGCTCTGGGCCTCAAGTGGTCTAGAACTGGTCTGGATCATGGCAGGGGTCAGGTAGCCTATTGACGCAGAACTTGTCCTCTCTTAAAAAATTGCACTGACTGCACCATATGGGCAGATTCTCATTATTATAATTAATTTACATTATATAGTTTATAAATCCAGTCACATCTACTGTTGCTGAAAGACTCAGTTTAAAGGGTTAAAGTAGGTTGACCATATTTTGATTACCGAAAACCAGGACACTCATTTTTTGAGATACTCAAATGATACTCGAAGTTTACTCAAAGATGCCTTATTAATTTCAATACATTTAAAGTATGCCCCCTCTGTATGGATAGAAAATTGTTATATTACAAAATACTATCTATAACCAAAATATCTATGTCCTGGGATATCAGGACGTTTGGTCACCCTAGGTTGGTCAAGTGTAATTATAAGATATTTAATGGCAATGTCTTATCGGATTTTGCATAATTAAGGAGCTTCATGACAATGAAATATGCGATTGAAATTTAAAGACGGCCATGAGGCAAAGCATCAAACAAATTATGTGATTAAAATGACAAACGTTCAGCAGTAAACATTTTCGGTGATATCTGGCGCCATCTAGCGGTACAGCTGTTTTCTTGATGTTGGGTTCGTAACTCAAGGTTTGTATAAAGGACTGACATTCCTTTATATACTGACTAACTAAAATGAGCGATTTACCTTTGATTTGCAAAGTGTACTGTGTACTGCAATCTTATCAGTAAAGAATAAGCGATTCTTGTTTAAAAGGAGATTATTGATTAAGTGTAGCAGTCAAAGGTCAGGACAAGAGTTTGAGAGTTCTGCTCATCGTCACTGTGTAAAGAGTCATGCTCGGAAAATGTAAGTAAAACTTGTAGCATATAACTTTTTTTATATACTTATACATCCTGTACTGTTCATACTTAGCGTGTGTTGAAAGTTATGTTATAAAGCTACTCTGTGCGCTACTATGAGACACTTGTTGCACACTGCAGTAAGCTAGATCGATATTAGGCATGGTAAAACACGGTACTCATTTAAACAATAAGACTAACTGTGTTGAGCTATGTTTTTATTTTTTTAATTTAGGAAATAGTTACTACAGCTATTGTTGCATTGTATTGTTGTATGGTAAGTACATGTAACGTGTAACAAAGACACTGAAATAAAGTGTTACCTATTAGGTTCTATATAAAGTTATTGATTGATATTGAACATTATTGATTTATATATATATAGGCCTATATATATGGTTATGCAGTATGACGAATATAGTATGCAAATATTCATATAGTCGCAAAATTAACATAAAGGCATAAAGGCTGCATGCAATAATAATAATAACAATAAGTAAAACGCTAACAAGAATCAAAAAGCTTTAAAAAAATGTATGCCTTGTCATGTCACGTATATTTGTCAGCTACCAAATAATTTGTTTTTGATGTGCACAATGTCCCCTGCCTTTTAAAGGTGCTGTATGTAATTTTTTGACTGTACTAAAGCATAAAAATACCATAATATGTTTGCAGATATTTACTAAACAAACTGATTTCACATACTCCTTTCTCTGGTAAACAATGCTACATCCAGTAATTTTAGTTTGAAACGTGCATTCCGTGTCGGAATGTCGGTTTTGTTTTGGTCTGTGCGATAACACATTGCCAATAGTATTTCGACAGCGTATTGCTGCCATGGAAGCCAGCGAACAAACTGGGTCAGAGATCGCAGATTCTACCCGACCTAAAAAGCCTTGACATCCATCTAAAAATCTCTATGAACGGAAGCATGTTAAAACGCGGATAAATCAACTCCTCAACTTACAGTGTGTAAGTCTCCTCGCCTTCCATTGTCAATTGCACTCGCTTCTGTTGTGTGTTCTCAAACTGGCAACCTGCATGAGCGTTGAGTCTGAGGAGGAGGGGGCGGGGCAAACAATAATGACTAGCTGTCATTCTTACATACAGCACCTTTAAATGTTGTCTATTCTGATGCTTTTGATTGGTTCTCTTGTTTGAATTTGCAGCGCACCACGATTGCCAATTACATGAATCCACATTGCCACTGAAAGCTTTAGCCTTTAGGCTACAACCTGTCTGAGAGTTGCCACCATGGGCAAGTGATAAAAATGCATTCCAGTGCTGGAAATTTAAAAAATATTTTCATCCAGAAATGAGAAAAATATAACAGTTCAGTGAAAAATATGTTTGCCAACTATTAAAATGCTATCGACATCGAAGGTTTCATTGTCGAACCTGAGGAAGCACCTCCTATGATGAATATTAAACTTAAGCACTACCTAGTGGACACATCTCTCTATTAGTTTGTCATGTTTTAACTTGCAAAATAAAGCTATTTAAAGCCACAATATGTAATTTTTAGACACTAGGTCGCTTATTCAAAACAAAGACGAAGCTTGATGACGCCTTGATTTCGCAGAGCTTTTATTATGCTGCAGACGACCACTTCCACTTTTTCCGCTCATGCGTATGTGGGGTAACGCAGCACTGTTTTATCATATTAGATACATTTGAGTGTGTTGAAAGTTATGTTATAAAGCTACTCTGTGCGCTACTATGAGACTTGTTGCACACTGCAGTAAGCTAGATCGATATTAGGCATGGTAAAACACGGTACTCATTTAAACAATAAGACTAACTGTGTTGAGCTATATAAAAATTATTAGTTTTCTGTCTATAAATGTCTCCAAACAGTTGTTCACCTGTCTCATAAAACACATATTATATTAAAACGTCTTTGGTGTTTCCATGGTTTCTACAAAATAAAACAGAGGGTAACGCGAGTATGATGTCATTGATAGGCAACGCACGGACACAGTCTGTGTCCTTGTTAAAATTGCTTATTTCTCTGGATTTAAACATTCTTGGAAACATTTGGGATAATGTAAATAATGTAAGTGCACAAGCCAACAAAATGTATAACTTTGTTCTAGTGGTTTTTGGATATTTTAATCTTATATACTATGCCTTTAACTACACAATGATTGGTCATCGAGTCTAAACAATATTTTAGGTGGAATATAACTATTGGTATAATATATTGGTATAATAACGTTATATAGTATAATGTTTTCCCTTCACACACACATAGTGGTAAAAATAGTATGCATATTTTATCAATAAGAAGTAAAACATCATGTTTTTTTACTACAGCATAATGATTGTTTTCTCTTAAATATAACTAAATATAATATATAAAATACATATCTGTTTTAAATATATCTAAATATATCTCTGTTTTTAGAGGTTAAATGTTTGAAAATGATTAACAGTTGAAAACATTCGTTCGAATTTAGAAAAGTAATCAAAAAGTAATCAAATGTAATCAGTTACATTACTTTAATAAAGTAATTGAAATAGTTACTACTTATTACATTTTAAATAGGGTAACTTGTAATCTGTAACCTATTACATTTCCACAACCTTCCCAACACTGCATGTCAGTCTGATTGTATTGCATTATAGTAAGTAGACAGTGCTGCGGCCCCTTTAAGAGATCAGTGGACGCGTTCAGGAGATCTGCCCGTCTGCTGTATGTGTGAGTTCAGTGACATCAACAAGACACGCAGATCCGTGTTCTCTGTTGGGGGATTGACATGAACTCGCACATAATAAAGGCTCCAGGGACATCCCACAGCTCTTTTTAGACAGCAGAGGGGAAGCTGTTCGGGGAGCTGGAATATATTTACAGCAGTTTTCCAGCAGGTGTTACTGAAGGATCTATCTCAGACTATCAGCAGGGTTCATGAAACTTTGCTACGATTTGCGAGCTAGGTAAGCGGATCTTTAACATGTGTCCTTTAAAACAGATTCAAGACGGCAACAGGCGATTTACAGTATGTGGCTTCACCACTGTCATAATTCAAAACCATTTCTATTCTGAGGAACGGTCTTGAAAACGAAGCTGTTCATATCACGGACAGTGTCGCACTAAGAGCTCGCTGATTTAAATAGATAAGCGTGTAGACGTCATGATCGAATGTGTCATGGCTTTGTTTGATGAATGTCTCATGAAATGCGTTCCGGGAACGTGTCCGTTATTCTGTCATTCAGACACGCTGAACATTAGGGACAAAATGTATCATTCTGTGGAGCACAGGGCTGGATACATTGCATCCACACAACACGTAGACGGCCTAGAAAACATGAATATGATGGAGTGAAAGTTGTTACATGTGTTACTCATTCACTGATTCATTTACTTATCCATTGATTAACTGATCAACCGATTCATTGTTCCGTTCAGGCGTGATCAATCACATGGGTGGGGGTTATTATTTAATTAATTAATAATAATAAAGGAATTGAATAATTAAAGGATTAAAATGGATTTAAAGGGAATAAATAAATAAATAAATAAGAAGTAAGTTCTAGGTCTAATTTTAGTTATGAAGTAATCAATTTAAAGGGATAGTTCACCCAAAAATGAAAATGTTGTCATCATTACCCTAAAGTTGTTTCAAACCTGTATGAATTTCTTTTTTCTGTTGAACACAAAAGAAGATATTTTAAAGAATGTTGGTTACCAGACAGCTGATGGTAGCCATTAGGGGAAAAAAAGTCAATGGGGTCCATCAACTGTTCGGTTACCCACATTCTTCAAAATATTTTCTTTTACGTTCAACAGAAGAAAGAAACTCATACAGGTTTGGAACAACTTGAGGGCGAGTAAATGATGACATAATTTTCATTTTTGAATGAACTATCCTTTTAAACTATTTAAAAATAATATTTTATTTTAAAATGTGCTCACATTCACTCTTATTCGTATGTCTAATATGTCGAAAACGCAAACGTTTCTTGTCTCGTCCCATTCATCCATCGCATGTTTTAAATTCAAAATGGCGAAATTTCATAAAAAGTTGAGTTGCATCACTAGATCTCTATTACTGTATTAGTCTATTACTGTCGGTCGCTGAACATTTCTATCATAAAACAGTTGTCTATGGAGTGATCAAAATAATTGAGATGGCCAATCAAATCAAAGAAGGCAGGTCTTACTGTCACTGTCACAATGCAATGAGAGTTTGTGGAAAGATATACGTATTAGACAATTGAAGTCAATGTACTCAGCCTAAAAATTTAACTTTTACAACTTTTTGTTGTCCTAACAACAAACAGCTTTACTCATTCTACACTAAAATGATAAGACAAGACAAATTAAATGAGAAAATAAATTCTATTATTTTTTACTCTGCCACCATCAACCAAAACACCCATTTATTGATTAACTGATTCATTTATGTATTGACTTGTTGATCTATGATCTGTTGATTCATCGATCTGTAGATCCATTCATCGATTGAGCCACTGATTCATTTATCCAATGTGAAATCAACTGAATCAATCAAATAAACTGATTCATTGATCTGTTTTTGTTTTCATTGATATGCTTTTCATTAAGTCATTGATTAATTAATATTTGAATTAACTGATCCATGGATTCATTAATTCATTGAACTATTGAATCAATGATTAATTTAAAGTAAAATCATTTGAATCATTCAAGTCAATCGATCCATTGATTAATTGGTCTGTTGATTCACCTGTGGATTTGAGTCACTGATTCAAATCAACTGAATCATTAAAATCAGCTGAATCATTGATCTTTTGAGTCATTGATGAATTAATCTTTTGATTAATTGATCCATGGATTTAGTAATTAATTGAAATATTAGTCACTGATTCATTTATCCATTGAATCACAGATTGATTTAGTCATTTTTAAATGATTTAAATGATTTAGCTTTCCTGTAGCTAAACCAATAGAGCATGGTGCTAGCAACGCCAAGGTCATGGGTTCGATTCCCAGGGAAAGCAAGAACTGACAAAATGTAAAATGTGTATCTTGAATGCAATGTAAGTCGCTTTGGATAAAAGCGTCTGCCAAATGCATAAATGTAAATGTGAATGTAAATTTTCAGATTCAAATGGTTTCAGATTCAGCTGTTTTCTCAAGCTAACCATGTCTATGATCAGTGTAAACCCAGGATTCCTGCACTGAGAGAGTTGCAACTGTGGTTTTGAACTCGTTCTGAAGAATGACTAATGCACACATAAAGAAGTATTGTGTGTGTGTGTTTGTGTGTGTGTGTGTGCTATGTAGCATATATTTGAACTTGAATGAACTGAATTTAATCTCCGTCTCACATATATATGCATGTCCTTGTCATTGTTTGCTATAAGTCATGGAGTTCATCCAGTGCTCTCAGTGGTGTTCAGATAGAAGTAATTGAGATCTTTGGTGGTGGATATTCATGTAGAGATGTGGGCAGTATAGAGCTCTGTGGGTGGACACGTTTACTTCCGCCTTGTTTACTTGACTAGAGACTTCTGCAGCTCTCACAGCATGCAGAATCACATCAACAGCCAAATATAATTTCATAATAATAAGCACCGAGAGCTCTCAAGGCAATCCCTGTTCTATAATGTAGTTTTAGAGAGGCGCGGTTACAATTGAATCTCCTGTCCCCATTGTTTTGTCGTCTCTCTATAATCTATGGCATCATTTTCTCTATATAATACCTTTTTTATTCTTACCATGTCATTTTAACTTGTAAATATTAGCTTAAATTGTAAGTGGTAAAGCAAAAAAGTGTTAAAATGCTGTTATAATTTACTCGCCCTCATGTTCATGTTCTACAGCTTTATGACTTTCTTGTTTCCATGGAAAAAATTGATTCATTTACATTTACTTTAGCTGACGGTTTTATCCAAAGCGACTTGAGGAATGTGGAACATAAGCAATTCATCACATAGTATACAATATTCGTACACATTACCAGGTTTATTAGAAAGCTAGATTAGGAATCAGGCTAGAGCAGAGGTGAAATGGAGAAAATAAGAAAAGGGTGTTTTTTCTTGTTTTTTAAGGTTTTGGAGTGGAGCCATTTGTTCTCTATAATGGTTACAACTATTACATTATGATGGTTTTTGAAGCAGTTTCAAACAAGCTAGTGTTTTGTGGGAAATACATTTTGTGGGAAATCCACACATGGTACTTTATTTCCACAGTGATCTCCACTGTATTTAAAAAAACTACTTCAGTCAATGATTTTTGCTCAAGACAGGAAAAGCACCTGCAATTCATTTGCAACGTGTTGTGATCATTAGAGATTTTTTCTTTTCGCTGGTCTTCAAAAAAGCAAATTAATTCCCTTTCGTGTTAAAAGGTCAGTCCTAGAGACTACAGAGAATTTTCATTCACGTGTTTCTGTGAAAGTCCTGAGGATATAAGCTTGTGTCAGAGAGGTGACTTCTAGGTAAACTATAATGTAATAACATATTTCAGAGAGGAGATTCACGTTTAATCAAGGGTCATGTTATGAAATCAAAACAAATGTAGTGGCTTTAATGCCAAGCGAATAAAACTTTTCTGTTGGTTATGTTATGAAAGTTTTTTTTTTTTTTTGTAAATGTCTTCAGAATGTTGTAACTGCTTTGATAGAGGGTGGTCCTGATTTAAGGCATGAGATATAAGCACCATTTCTGAAATTAAATGAATTCTTATATTACACTGTAATTTTGTTATACTTTTGTTATTCGACCAAATTGACATGAGCATCAGCCAATGCCAGTAATCTCAAATGAGCCACAGATTGGCTAATTAATGGAATTGGATGATATATACCGGTCTGTTAGTACTATTGACTTACTGTGATAAAGCCACTTTGCATCTTCATTATGTGGAAGTGAGTTTCCCAGCGAGTTGGCAGCGTAACACCTGTGTCATCTTTAAAATGTAGATAACTATTTTTTTCCTCCTGTGTGAGTTCTTACTTTTAAAATTCTCTGTAAATGTTTTACCTTTTGTCCTTAATACCTTGTTGTACTTTATTTACTCTGCAGGGCTGCCATACACAATGTTAAGGTAAAGCCTAAAGCAGCTGTGTTGAACATGCTAAAGAGGCTGGACAAAATAAGATTCCGCGGTCCAAAGCGAGATGACTTCCTGGATCTACCCGAGTCCCCTACCGGGTCGGACACTGAATGTAGTGATGACATTCTGCTGAGACCTCGACCTTCAATACGAGACAATGATGAGCAAAGAGACCCTGTAAGTACTGTAATTACAATTGTTCTACTTTAAGTATTAAGTTATTATGAAGTACTCATTTAGGAACTTCAGTATGTTAGTTATGTGTTATGTATTATAGAAGGTCTGTTACAAAACCTGTGCCTACCTAGGCATCATAGGTTTCTTCCAACACAAAAGGTAGGTAGCAACATTATGCTGCCTTCTAAGGTAACGTTTGGCCAAATGACTTGGACTTGGGTCATTTTGGGCCCTCAGTGTAGCTTTTTACTGAGCCAACACTGGTCAAATGTCACAGTACACTTCTACCAAATATTCTATATCACAAAATGTCAGAGGAAAACTGTGAAGGCATATGTTGCCAATTGTATCCTTTTGAGACAAGGCATTCCCTGAACGCACTGTGTTGATTATGAATATATTTAATTCAGCACTGAAAAGTGTCAAGATTGTTAAAATTTCAGCATATTGACATGCTGACTGTACTGTAAACTTTATTGAAATAAATTGTGAGTTAAGTCTGCCCACAGGGCTATTTGTGTGGCCGTGGTGTTGTTGCCTATGTAGAGTTTTTTAAATCATTTGAAGATGGATGGCTGTTAAAATGTCGTGTTAAAGGAGTCGCACACCGGACGAGAAGTGCAGCGCTGTGCCACTCACGTCTTTAAATTGCAAACACATTGTTTTGTATGAGTGTATGCACATGCCCATGGTGCCCAGCTACGACTCCAGAGGATATTCAAAATCCTGCTGTGCCACAGAGCAACGTAGTTTTCCATTAAATTACATTATATTTGTCCCAAATCGTTTACTTTAGGCTGGAAGATAGCGTTTTTCAGCAGTTTGAATTTCTCTGGCTTGAATAAAGTCTATATGCTTCATATGGAGAGCTATAATAACATTTTGCGTTTTCTCTTTCTGAAACTCGTCCACGCCACTTTGTTCATTCTTGAAGTTAACTTGCCTTTTTTTTATCATAATCGTGAATCTCCTCAACAAAGACGCAAGAGTTAACTTCAAGAATGAACAAAGTGGCGTTGACAAGATTTTGACTGCTGCCTTGAACTGAATGTAAACGTGTCCCGTGAGTTGCCCTAGGATTGACGCGGTACGGTTTGGTGCTTCTTGTCCGATGACTTTAGGGGCCATTCTTACAGGCCACATTTTTCAAAGCAAAAATGAAAGATTGGCCCCTAAAGCTGGATGCGAGCAGTGTTATGGGAAAAAAAAGCAAGGTCTTGAGATGCTATTTTTAAGAATGCGGTATCATTTGCAAGAAAAAAAGGTGCGAGTGCAACAATTTTGACCATTTTTACAATGGTAAAGTAGTGCATTTGAATGCAAAATGGCGTTCTGTGCGAATGGGCCCTGCGATGCAAATGCAGTTCCTTTAAATCAGTTTTCTCTATTCGAATTGTGCTTGTGAGAAAACTCTTTTAGAGTCTGACCTTTTCAAATTAACTTCCTTTTTATCTTCCATAATGTTGCAAACATTCTGTTTCACCGTTATCTCATTCGCCTTGATATTCAGGAAGCAAGAAATGCAGGAAGGCCTTGGTCTGTCATCTTGCAGCCAAATTATGCTTTAATAACATTTTATTGTGAGTGTAATAGTTACAAGTTACTACATGTACTATGTACTATGTAGAAGTAACTACATAGTAATAACAGTAAATTATGCATAATTACAAGTAACCCTAAACCTAACCCTAACTCTGTAGGTACATGTAGTTCATTAATATTACTCAGTACTTATTTGACTAAAGTACAATGTATCAATGTCACCTTAAAAATAAAGTATAACCATTTAATGCCTGTTAAAACCAGACACTGTAGCTTCTGTCTGGTACCTTTTCATTTTACAGATGGTTTATGGAAGAATTCTTTGCCGTAATCGCGTTAGAGATGTTTTCTGAGAGGTTTATAGTTATATCTGTGTAATTTGGTGTTCTGTTTATTTTGAGGCTTTCCCCCCAATGATGGAGCCTCAGATTAGTCATAGTGTTGCATAAGTGTCTCACAAAAAAATCCACCCTCCTCTGCTTCCATCTGCAACATTAGAGTGTGTTTTTAAATGTAAACTGAGATGCTGTTGAATGACAGTCCTGTGGGTTTTCTCTCTAGGAGTGTATGTAGAGCATCTTGCTGTATGGCAAGGGGTCTGGCTCTGTTCCAAAACCTAGTGAGTTGCCCACTCAGGCAGTAGTTTCAGGCATCTTTGAGTGTTCCAAATAGTATATTGCAAAACTATCCGTCCATTCTCCCAACCGCTTGTCACAAGTCCTGGAGCTTATCCCAACATCTTGAGACACCTTAGATAGATGGCCAGTCCATCGCAGGGCTACACACATACGGCAATTTAGCTTCTTCAGCTCACCTATCCTGCATGTCTTTAGATTGTGGGAGAAACCGAAGCACCCAGAGGAGACCCAAACCAAAAAGGGGAGAACATGCACTCCACATAGGAAAGCCTCCTGGCTCAACCGGGAGCAGCAAACCTAGATACTACATTTTCATGAAAAGCGGTGCTTATCCATGCAAAACTCGTAGCTATGATGCTAGGGTATTGTGGGTGGTCACAAAGTTGTTGCTATGTGGTTGGTAACTTGGTAAGGTTTTCAAAGTGGTTTTTAACAAACCAAGGTGGTTACTAATTGGTCCAAATCAAAAGACTTCAACCAATTCTTTATTTTCATGGGTGGCTGTAGTCTCAACTCGCACGACGAAGGAGATTAAGGAAATAATAGCCTTTTAATAATGAATGCAACGCAGAAGAGCACAACCACATCAAACATAGACTAAACATCTGTGAAGGGAGGGAGGGGGCTTTGGAGGTGGGAGTGGAGCTGATGATGGACAGGGACCAGGAGGAGTCGGTGGAAACAGACACCATGGTGGAGTCAATGGTGGGAGGAGCCAGGGTGGTGCTTTGACTGCAGGACTATGCGGAACCTGGAGACTGACTGATGGAGGCAGAAGCAGTGTGCATGGAGTATCCAGCGGAGCACAGAGGCAGATGGACCAGGGTGACACCCACAGCCTGGAAGTCCAAGGTGCAGCTGGCTTGTAGGACTGAAGCAGAGAGGGGCTCGGCAAACCGAAGTAATGACGGAGGGAGTGAGAACGATGGGGAAGCCGGAGGAAAGGAGAAACCTAGTGGAGCTGAAGGGGTGTAGGGCCGAGGCACAGCCGGAGACCAGGAAGTCCATTGCAGATGCAGAGCGACGACTGACTGAAGCTGAGCCGGAAGGACGAGGGAGCCATAACGGAGTCGAGGGAGCACAGAGCCGGGGCGCAGCCGACGGGCTGACAGGCCGAGGTGGAGACATGGACCTGGAGGCTTAGGGTGAAGCCGGGGAATCCTCATCCTTTTACATTTTCAAGTGGCTAAATAGTTGGCGGGGACATTTAAATGTATCAATCCAAACATTAAAACTCATCTACTTACTAGTCTGCTTTTACAGCCTTGCCGTGTTTATAAGCAGTCTTTAATGAAACAGTCAAAATATTCCAACGCAAACTTTCAAATTGTAGAATTTAAGTAAAGACTGAAAGGTTTATCGGAAGTTTAGTGGTGGTGATATTAAAGTCATGTGAGTGTGGTACAGTTTATTAATAGCCTAACAATAGCTTACTTCAGGCAATTGTAATTAGGCTTCATAAAATGTGTGTTCATTTTATGAAGATTACCTTGACGAACGAAACATGTAAGAATCATAAACTTTGGTTGGTTACAGAGTACATTTTCTGCAATAATCCAAAAGCCAATTGAAAAATCATATAGGCTTTTTGTTAAAGAAACCAGGATAATGTTAACTTTGGGGTTGGCCAACAAAAAGAGTTCACTTCTGTGATGATTCAGTGAGATTTTCTGTTGAATGATGCAAAAAAATCAACTTTAACTATTATGTATATCTGTGATTATTAGAGTATTAAGTCATTAGCTTAGCGACATGTTAACATCAGACTCCTCAAACAAGATCAAGAGTGTTTTAAAAACAGTCAATTATAATACTGTCAGTTAAGATAATGCCGTAAAATGCCAAGACACTGAGTAGACAGAGTAGACACTGAGACATGTCACTAGGGTGTGGAATGAAATAATTACTTTCTTTTCTCATCCCCCTCTCATCATGGATCTAGGTCATGAGCACATTGCTGAAAAATCCAGTGTTACTGGTAACCAGCATCAGGTATGTTTTGCATGCTGGGACCAGTTTTCTGGTCCCCAGCATGGGAAGTGGGAGTGCTGGTGGATCAGCTACACCAGCTCAGTTTTGCTTGAGAACAGCATGACTACGCTTGTCCAGCACTATACCAGTTCGTACTCAAAAAACAGCCTGGACCAACATGGAATTCAGTATGAAATAAGTACTACAAGGATAAGACCTTGGGTGGAAACTGATAAAAATAACTATGAGAAAGTTATTGAGGGAAAGATGAAATACAACCTTAAAAGACTTTACTATAATACACTTTTTTTCCTTGAAATTTATAGCCACCACTACCTGTCACACAACAACATAGTTAGCGAAAACAATGTGGCATTTCCAAGTCTTTTATATACTATTGTTACAAATAGTGACTATTGATGTACTTAGTGAAACAACTGCATCAAGTTACTAAACACAACAAAAACTGTGCTGGTAATATCAACAATAGCGTATCAGCTTTATTTACTGTTGCAAGTGGAGAAACTGCGTGGACATCAAACGTAAGCGGCCCATGGACATTATGAGGCAAGAGTCACGTCTTGTTATCCTCTTAAATCCTATCAAACCAGCACATATGGTCACGAGTTTAAATCCCAAGTGCGCTCACTGATTTAAGGTCTGGGTTAAGGGAGTGGCATGAAATTCTGGAAGTGACCCAGCTGCTTGATGTGAACTGTAAATTCACATGAGATTTTCACAACCCTGTGTGGGTGTGTTCAACGTTGCTTTCGGCCTGGATTCTGTTCCTGAGTCATCTTAATTACGACTGTTTGTTGGCATTAGGACATTTTTCTAAGGCAATAAATGCTGCAAGTTTAACAACAGTGGTTTTTATTGGTTGCCCATGGAATGACTTGCACACATTGATTTCATCCTTAGAATCTCATATCTCAAATACTGTAAAATCCATATTGATGAAAAAGAGATGGTAAAAACTTCTGTAAATATTATATAACTGTTAGTTAGCATGATTCAGTTCTTATTTTGTTTTAAAATATATGTATGTTAAACATATTCAGATTACAGTTTAGCATGTTAGTGTTATAGTATGAATTATTATTATTGTCCAATTGATCAGACAGTTTATGTCTGATATTCTTGTGAAAAAAATGCTATAGACTTAGACTGAAGGAGAGATTCTTACCCATATATAAGCACCATAATATCATAGAGGTTTGATGGTGGGCTCTTTTGACTTAGGCCAGTAAGAAACCACCTAGTAACCACCCAGAACACCCTAGCAACTGCATAGCAACACTTTAACAATGACCCAGAGCACCTTAGCAACCCTATAGGCAACCATACAACACTTGCCATTAACTGTTTTCATTCAACTTTAAGTAAATTTAATTGATATTAAAAACTACTTGCGAATAAGGCACCATTTCTACTAGTTTTTCTACTAGTTTCTATTGTTGTTATTGTGCATGTCTTCTTACTGAATAAATAAAATGATAAACCTCAAGTAGTTATGCACCTTTTGGAAACTTTACTTACATCTTGCACTGCGTCCAAAATCACAGACTGTCTGAGTAGGCACTACATTTGAATTTGAATTTACTTTCTGACTGTTAAAAAAGTATGTTCTGTATAGTATGAATATGGGTAGTATGAATGAAATTTGGACGTACTACCATGTTATGTTCACGTTACCTTTCAGTGTCAGTTGCGTCAAAGACTTTATATACAGAAAGACTGTGTACTCGTATTACTAAGAATGGGAGAAAATGCAACGCGCAATATGGAGGAATAAGTCCCGCCTTCTAAAGAAAAGAGCCAATCGCCGATTGGTAAAGTAGCTGCCGTTAGAAACTCCGGTTCCCATAGGAACTGTCAGTGTTCTGAGACGCACGCTTATAACTGCGCATGAGCATTAGCTTGGTCCAGCCTAAAAAATGCTTTTTTTTATTTTCATGATTTGAGCGTTTAGAAACAAGATTTATGGGACAGTTTTTGGCAGATTTCATTGTTGATTTCAAATAATATGAAATTTAAGTTTGGCGAACAGTTTTGGAGAACTTTGTTTCCCCATTCAAAGAGATAGGAGCTGCACTCGCATGCCCGCGAGGCGTTTTAAAGATGGCTACCGAGTGAAATGACTTGTCTTAAGGGAGAGTAAAGTGTCCAACGAATGCACACTTCAGAATCTTCAGAATTAAAGTAGTAGGTCATTCAGGAATTTCCACCTATTGTTTTTTGAATACTATGTATTCTGACATACTACTCTTTTGGTGTACTGTTTTTCGCATACTATATAGTATGGGAAATATTCAATATATATACATCCATATTTTTATACAATATTCTAAATTGTGAATAAAATTATGTGGTTGTAGATATTCTTTTCCCCCCTTCATAATCTAGTTCTCTAGTTTTTCTGGTGCTGTGTTGGGAATGCTTCTATGATACCTAAAAGCAGCTTTGGCTCGTCCAAAGCTAAGCTTTTAAAAAGGTCTGTATAATTCAAAATGATAGTGTGATGGTTTACACAGACCTTGAGCTCCCTCCAACATAATTGTGTTTTGGCAGTAAAACATTTTAAAGAGCTAAACATCGATATAACTCTGCAATGGCTTTCAGGAAGCATGTAACCTGCACATACTGAGAGGCTGACCAGTCTTACCACTCTGTTTGCATGTGTTTGCATTGGTAATTTCCTGCATCACGGGCAGCTTTAGTGTTGAATGCAACAGCCTGCTAACAGAGATTGTGACCAGTGGTGCCGTGACGTTTAGACAGCAGTGAGGAATGAGTCATCGCTCACATGCTGATTGAAATAGCTCTGCCGCACACATACAAACTCAGACACACATGGAGCCAAGTCAACTCTTGTCTGATAGCGTAGTGCTGTGTAGTAATCCGTGTAGTTTAGACTGTTTTGTCGCAGCACTTTTTGCTTTTTGATTTATGCATTAATGACTCCCTGAAGGCCGGGGGTAATGAGATAACTTTTCCACACAAGCAGGGGTTTGATTGACTTTGAATACGCCGTTTATGAGAGCCAGTCTCCTATGGTTTCTCTATTGGAAACTGCATCTTTCATGCTCTGCTGATGACCCTTCGAACATTTTATGTCTCAGGACACTTTGCCTTGTGTCACAGAGGTGCAAGATTCAAGTTCACTAGTAGGGATGGGAATAGAGAACCTATAGTAAAATGGAGTATGCTACATTGTTGTCACATAATGTCATCACATTGACTATTTTTACATGCACATGAATCAGAATTTGTCAATATTTCAGTTAGTATTGAGTCAATTAAACAGACAATATTCTGATTCCCATCACTGGAATATGCCTGTTTTAATAAAAAAAATGTGTTGCATGTAAACACCTGATTCAGAATTGATTTCCCAACCCTTTCCATTTTGTGGTGATGTTGTCAGGCATTTTTGAAGTCCTTATTAAATTATTGTGAAATGTAGTAATGAAATGAAAAATTGAGTTTACTGTAAAACCAAAGACAGCATCAGAATTTGTTAAGTGGAATCTAAATTGTGTCTACATTTGTTAAATTCATTGTGATTCATATCCCTATTAGTTAGTCCATACATTTTGATGAAAAAAAAATGAAGCACAAATATTATATTATACATAGTAGACGTTTTGGCAAGTTATTTGGAGGGCTTTTAAAAAGTTAGTCCACCCAAAAATTTGGTTGGTTGGATTCTGCGTCAGCATCACATGCATTCGTAGCGGTGCTCATGTGAACAGCGTCAGAGACTGATGTAGAAAAGAAGAAATTGTTGAATAAAGTCGTTATTTTTGCTTATTGCGCATAAAAAGTATTCTTGTTGCTTCATAACGTCAAGGTTGAACCACTGGAGTCACATGGACTGTTTTAACAATCTCGTTACTACCTTTCTGGGCCTTGAAAGTGGTAATAACATTGCAGTCTGTGTGGGGTCAGAAAGCTCTCGGATTTCATCAAAATATCTTAATTTGTGTTCCGAAGATGAACGAAAGTCTTACGGGTTTGGAAAAACATGAGGGTGAGTAATTAATGACAGAATTTTCATTTTTGGGTGAACTAACCATTTAAAAGTCTAACATTTTCTCAATCTTCTGACTTTAACATCACTGTTAAAGGAAGGGCAGGCAATTTCTTTTATAATTACGTTTTATTATACTGGTTGACACGCTTCACATCCTGATAGCAATCAATAATAGAAGTGGTCTCAATAATAAAACATGTTCTGTGGAGGTCTCAGGACCAAAAAATGTTGGTCCAGTCATTGCATTCGGTTTCACGAGTATCTTATGCATTCAAAGCTAGCTTGCTATTGCTAGCCACTCCGAAATTACCTACCCTACCTGTAAGGGTAGTTGCTAGCGAATAGCATTTTTCTGATGCCATCAGCCAGTCAGATGTCAGAATTTTGTTGCAGAGTGATTTGTAAATTGAAACCTGTAGCCTAGTACTAAGTGCCCTGCCCATCACAAAATCCCTTCTAGATTTAGCAACCTTTTTGCTTAGACGGTTCTTTGCGCAAACTGAGAATGATTTCCCGGGGTCTCTTTCATCCTCTTAATTTCTCTTTCCCAAACGCGTGTGTGTCAGTGAAGATAGCATGCCTGCACTGTCAGTCGCATTGGCCTCTTAAAGAGACACCTCTGCTTTTCTGCTGTGTCTCTGCAGTGCCGCCCTCTCTCCTAATCTCTCACTCACCTACTTTCTCTGTCTCTCTCTCTCACTGCGGTTCGCCTTTCTGCAGATCTTGCGTTCTTTTGGCCTGTGTGTGTGTGTGGGGCGGAATGGAGTCAGAAGCGGGTTCATGTTGTGCTATATGTGAGTCAGAATTTTACAGTCCACATTTGTCATTGAGACCAGCCTCTAGTTTGAGGCTTATCTAACTAAAACAGGAGGAAGACACCTTACAGAGGACTAGTGTTCTGTAAGTCCTCTTAAATTCCGCTTGGTGAGACTAGCTTTTTTGTGTGGGGTGTATCACATCCATGTCTGTCAATAACCCTGTGTGTTTCTTTTTAGGCTGGTTTGGGGACTTTGTCTGTCATGCAAGACCTGAGGAGCGAATCAGAACGTCTCAATGAGGTCAAGGGTCATTTGGAAATTGCCTTACTGGAGAAACACTTCCTACGTGAGTACTGGATAAAGGATCTCCTTGTATTTTATGTATGATATGTGGAGTAAAGCTGAACAAAAGTTGGGATTGCCCTATATGTACAGTATATGCACGTTTCATTAGCGTTGATCCCTGAATATTGCCATAGAATTGCTAGAGTGCCTTCTGTGTGAACGCAAACCTGTCCCGGGATAGATCCCAGGATGGGGACCTAGAAACATTGCTGGGATTAGTCCCGGAACGTGCCCTGTGTGACCTAAAGGCAGGACCAATGCCGTAAAGTGGCGCTGAAGCTGAGATTGTTCGCCAGCTTAGTGGAATGGTACGCAATGCGCTAGTTTATGATTGAATCGTTAAAAAAAATGCATGAGCGTGGTTTCTTGAGAGAGAAATCGCAGATCATAAGCAAACGTAAGATGCTTGGTTTAATAAAAAGGACAAACTCATGTAGAATTTACCACATGGCTAAGGTCTTGTTCACACTAAACTAAAAAGTTGTGCCACATGGATTGGTGCGAACAAAGTACAATTGTTACCTAATTGTAGACTGTTTAGCTATTGATCACCCTGAGTGTGTGGATGTGTGTGTGTGAGAGAAAGATTTTTGGTACTTTTGTGCGAATGTTGTTGGTCAAAGTTTGCTATCTTTTTATGTAACAGAATGTCCGCACTATGAAAGTAAAACAAAAATGCCTACATTATGTAGGCAAAATGTGAAAATGAGAAAAACTGCTTCATAACAGGACTAAATAATATCTTTATTAAAGGAATAGTTCAGCCAAAAAATGATAATTGTCATGTTGCTGTAAACATGTTTGACTTTCTTCTGCTAAACATGAAAGGAGAACATTTGAAGACCGTGAATAAGAACTAGAGCTTTTAACCTTCAAAAAAAAATGTACAAGCAGCATAAAAATATCATAAAATCACCCATACAACTTGTGAGAAACAAACTGAAATGTTACTTGTTATTCACTGATAATCCTCTCGTCTAACTGCTGCAAACTGATCTTTAAAACAAAATCAAAACAAGTTGATTCTGAGAACCGATTCGTTTTGATGTGAACAAAACAACAGTTTTGTGAACTGGATTAACCAATTCACAGAAAAGATTGCTTGATTCTTACACAAACAGGACATTGCTTCTTTCATGAATGGCCAAAGAGAGCTTAGGCGATCTTGAAATTTTCAGTGAATAATGACTATTGTGCAGAACTTGTATGGATTATTTCATGGTACTTTTATTGTGCCTTTATGTCCTTTTTGAAGCTTGAAAGCATAAGTGGAACACATACTGACAAAATGTATACCTTGAATATCCTATAACTTGCTTTGGGTAAAAAAAACAAAAAACAATTGCCAAATGCATAAAACGTTAAAGTGCCTGTATTATGATTTTTGGAATATTACCTTTATTGCAGTGTGTAATATAGCTGTCTTTGAAACGTTCTGCAAAGTTGCCAAGTCGGAAGTGCACGAAAAATAACGTTATTGTCTCCCAAAAGAAAGAATCGACTCTGAACAGCCTTAACGAGTCATCAGGAATTCCAGTCTCACTTCCGTGACATTCATACGTAACGGGGTAACACATTTGAATAATGCCCGCCTATGGTCTTCATTGGCTGCCCACCAACAACGTCTATTTTGTCCCGCCCTCAAACACTGTAGCCGGTTTGTGTTGTGTAGATGTTGAGAAGACACTGTTTTCTGCTCTTTGTAAACACTTCCAAAGGATGAGGATGTGAAGAGTCAGTGGTTAAAATTACCACAGCGATAAAACAACAGTATATAACCTTTTGACGATTGCTTCTCAAACCTCTGTGAGGTCTAAATGGGATTCATAAAATGCTTTATTTGAACTTGTTTCTCAGAATCACAACCTGTAAGTATGATTAATTATTGATGTATAAATTTTCTACCGGGTGTTCAAAATGCATCGTTTTGTGTTTTATATTGTCTAGGTCTCCGGATAACCGGCTAACTCCCGTTATTACTGTCTTACTAAAATACTGCTGCAAATCAGCTATGGGCTCAATATTAGCTAAAATTGTGTCTATTAATGCAGATTGTCTGTCGTTCTTACTACTTTGAGTAATGGAGCAAGATTTGTTTTGCAAACTTTAATGTTACATCAGTCATTCACGTTAGTGCTGGGCTAATGTATGTGCTGTTATTGATACAGTTCCTGCATGTACATCGCAATACATTAGAAATATACACACACACACAGGTTTGTTGATGGACATACACTTGAGGAATTAATTGCAACATCTCATAATGTACCTCGAACTGGTTAAATAACTAGTTCTTCCAATGTTTTATCATTGGACTCGCGCTCGGATTGATATGGTAAAATCAACGGCATCGTTACTGTCTTTACAGTGTGTACAATTGCTGAGCTTTAGGAAGCCTCCGGAGCTGAAGTTTATGGTAATGGGCGTTTTGTTTCTGACGTGCGCTGTATGCGGTAGACCAATCACAACAGATTGGGCCGTCTGGCCAATCAGAGCAGAGCAGGTTTGTGGAAAGGAGGGATTTAGAGAGACTGAATCATCTGACGAGACGTTTGAGAATCATTGAAAAATGTGGTGCAAATAAACATGCGCGATGTGTGGATGTGATCATCGTGTCCATCACAGTAAACATTGGATTGGCTTAGTGTCTCATTTTGAGAATGACATATAAACAGCAACTGAAGGTCATTAGTGAATGACACAGTCACAACGACTGTTATATAACACTAAGCGTGCCACTGTCTGCACACACCCACACACATGAGAGGGAGTGAGAAAGCACACATTAGTAAGCTAGAGGAAAATAAATGGGGAGAGGGATATAAAATATGAAGTAGGAAAGGGATTACGGAGTGAAGCTGCTAGAGCATCAGGACTGAGGATTTTTTGCTCTGAAAACAGAGTTGTGTCTGTTAGCTCTGATGTGTGAGTCCTGCCTTTCAGTTAAAACAGCCAATCGCTGTTATGAGTGTTATGTGTTATGAGTCCTGTTGGAAATTTCAAAGAGCAAGTTTCCTGTTTGATTACTCTTGAACACGCATGACTTTAGCTGGACCAGATTAGTGTTTTTGTATGATTTGAGCTAAAGATTTATATGCTATAATCTTCAGGTTGCAAGTCTTCTGAAGTAGGCATAAGACTTAGGGGACACGTCTAAAGCTTCCATTTTGTCATTGAACACAAGTTTGAATTGATTTGAACATGAATGAGATTTGCGAATAAGAGCTGTAGAGTGTAAGAACTTTTTTGACCTGTTACTCACACAAAGCTATCGCTTCTTTAAATATAGTTAATCAGTTGTATGTTTTTATTGTGCTTTTCTCAAATTTTTGTAGCTTGACAGTGTAAATCTACTTTTTATTTGGAAATTCTGTATAAGATGATCTTTTATGTTTCATGGACAATAAAATCATGGCTTTCCTTTCATCTTGTACTTCTGTTCATTCAACTAAGGACATATATTTTCCATTGATGCACTAGCCAACAACACTAGGAGTTGAACCCATGATCTTGTTGTTGATGATCTACCAGTTAAACTACAGATATTGTTGATGGGAGTGTGTTTGGAATAGACGCTGGGTTTTACCCTCTCTTGACATCAATTCCCACACATGACTGAGAGTCTATTTTAAGCGTGTGTGTGTGTGTGTGTTTATCCCATGTGTTTCCGTCTTACGTCTCTGACCCATTTAACACCGCATTACCAGTCATCACAGAGCAGTTGTGCTGACATCACGGGCACTTCATGTTACATTCTTGTCTTCAGTATTGTTTTTGTTTTTTGTTTTCCAAATTGAATTGAATTTTCTTTTTGATTTTTACTATTTTCTTTGAGGGGGGTTATGGCTTCATTTGATGCATCATAAAAAAAAGTAAATCCATAAAAAAATAAATATAAATTGGACCTATGTACAAACATGCTAATTTCATTCCATTTTTTCCCAGTAACTGAGTCAGAACTAATTACACAGGATTCCTTGGTGTATAGCCTGAGTTATGTAAATATGCCAGATATTTAAATGCATATTTATTTAGCAATTCTATTAAATTATTAGTAGCACTTTATTATTTGCATTTGCGTAACATTAATTTTTTCTGTTGTCTCGACCCATTAGAACAAACCTGCAACCCATTTTTTGATTACGATCCAGCTGAGAACACAAATTTAAACAAAATTAATAAATAATGTGTAAAATAAAAATAAAATAAATTATACCGAGCAAAATTAAGCCAGATACATTAATTTGAACAGCTCCTGTCATCATGTTATGTCATGTTAATCATTCCGCATGTTGCTGGCCCTAATCAATTTCAGTGTTTAGATTTTAAAGATTACTAAACTAAATTAACTATATCAACTACATTACTTGAATATATAAGATAATTGAAATGAGCTAGATGACATCACCGTTTTCTCCAGAGCGGCTGTACAGCCGAATCAAATTCGGTTGCATTATTTTCCTGTTTAACACTGTGAAGCTGCTTTGAAACAATCTGCATTGTAAAAAGCGCTATATAAATAAAGTTGACTTGACTTGACTTTTTCTTGACTTTGTGCGATAAAATATTTTGCTTCTTTGTTGGGTCCTATACCCAATTACTCAAATGTATACAATTTATTTAGTGTTGTAAACTGAAATTATACCGACAATTGTAATTGTAGCTGCTTCCATAATGCATGCCGTTCAAACATAACAATCAAATCTGAATTCAATCCATTTTCCAAACCGCTGGTGTGGCTACAGCATAATATCATACAGGTATAAATTCCTTTTTAATTGATTATTACATTGATTAATTAAGGTTAGTTTCCATTCCAACAGTTGAAGATAGATGTTTTCATTACTACTGGAGCTGCCAGTTTGCTACATTTGATTATTAAACAAACTATGCAAAAGCGACAGCCCTTCCGGCAGCACTCAGTGTCAGAATTCACTCACTCGTTTTCATTCACTCCTTCAAGTGGACTATATTAGTGGAATAATGTAGGGAATAGTGAATGAGGGTATAGGGGGCAATTTCGAACAGCTATGGTTAACATGGCTAGTCCATGTGGTAATTATGTCGGGCAGGAAATCCAAACGTCCCCCTGACATTCATCTACCTTAGACATTAAACAAATTGTTGCCTAACGTTAGCCACTTTAACATGGCCGCTCGCTCTAACATTAACCTTCAGTAGATAAATGTGCGCTATTATTAGGTGTACATCCAAGTGTTCATGCAGAGTGTGGAAGCTAAACTTGTACCACTAGTTTTTCGACTAGAAAAATCTTTAGTCAGGGACAGCCCTATTATTTAGTATGTCTTACCATTTAGATTAGTGACCTACAAATAGGTTTACATTACATTTTATCTCCTACATTTTAATGTGGTGTTAGAACTTTAAACCCCATTGTATATTGAATGGTTTTATGATCATTTATAGGCATGATTGAGTCATGGCAGCAGATGTGTGTCTGTTGCAGTGTCACAGTTATATGTCTATTAGGGTTAAGTAAAGAGATTAAGAGATGAGAAGTTCATCACCTTCTCTCTGGCAGCACACACTAATCCCACACATAAAAAAATGCTGATTCAACCATATAAATCTATTACGACATATTATATGAAAATTGACTCCATTTAAGATATGCATGGAAGCTCATTCTCTGGGACACAAAGACAATCCAATCATGATTTATCTGAGGCCTGGGTTTTAAAAAAATACCACTTACAATATTAATAACATATGTGTAGGAAGGAGTGTTGCATAACAGTTCTTAGCTGAGGATTCCTTTTCCTGCATTATTTACTCTCAATTGCCCAGCTTAACACCAGATTGCTCTGAAATTAGCTATTCTCTTTTACTGTTATTTTTATCCCATGTTTTTTTTCCTCTCTACAGGAAAACACAGTAGACATTTGTAAGGTTTCGTGAAAGAAATTTGAACAGGCTATAAACATCACTTATTTATGTGTAATTTAAGGCCCCCTTACTTACATAGTGTAAGATCAACCAAATATCAGTAAAGTTGTACGATGTACGATACATTTTTTAAGCAGTTAGCCTTAGATTTCGGTCAATAAAACTAACAAAATTGAAGGAGGGACCCAAGTCATATGTAGGTTTTAGAATACGATAGAGTTCAGAATATGATATCAACCGCTCAGAACCCCCTAGTAACCACATAACAATTCAGAAGTAACATTTCAGAACACTTTTCACATTTCAACAACCACATAGAAACACTTGGCAACAACCTAGCAAGCTTGTTTTGAATGGGCAAGCACCTCTCACATTTCTATAGACATCTAAAAATGTAATTTTCTTTTTACAAACTCCAAAATGATAAAGAATCATTGGTTGCTTGTCAGATTTGTCCCCTCACTGTGGCCTTGACTCATAATTAGTATGACAGTGGTGCCGCTGGCAGGAATTGTGACAGCCTGTAAAATATCAGCTGTAGAGCGGGACAGAATTAGGCCAGTGAGTGGGCCAGCATTGATCCAGAGCTCTTTACACAGACGATAGATAGACAGAAGAGAATGAAACAGCAGAAAGAGAAAACAAGGATGTTAAAAGAGAATAAGATATGAAAATGACTTTCATTATACCTCTAAAAACTCAATAGTCTTGGTAGTTTGCCCCCCGCAGAAGCACCCCATACATTGTAGTGATAAATGCCAGCAGAAGCCTGGTGGCTCAAATAGCCTCAACCTGCCGGGGTTTTCTGCTATTTACGGAAACAACATGCCAATGTCATTTCCCTCAGTACTCCTCTAATTTTGTTCCTCCCAAACTCTGAGAGACTGTCTCTTATTTACTACACCCACACCATCTCCTCCACTTTCTTTCTTTCAGGCAGGTTACCATGCGACAGCGGCATTCACTTAGGGGTTTATTGTTGCACTGAAAGGCTGCCGCTGACGCAGAGAGAGAAAGCTTATGTTTCCTCTCAGAGGAACGAGAGGTTCACTGCTTTGAAAGGCAGCTAACATCACAGTACAACAACACGCCAACCATGTCTCAGCCCTGGGCTCTCAAAACCAAGAACAGTGTATCAGAGCTCTCACGATGAATAATTAAAGTTTGGTGATGACAGCAGAATAGGCCATTCAGGCATTTGTTTGCTGGAATTTTGTAGCTTAGAAATTTAACGGTAACACTTTACTTGAAGGGGTGTGCATAAGACTGACATGACACCTTCATAATCATGACATGACACATGTTATGAATATGAAGGAGATTTTATGCATGTTTATGA
Organism: Rhinogobio ventralis; assembly: GCA_039654625.1. Lineage (NCBI taxonomy): Eukaryota > Metazoa > Chordata > Actinopteri > Cypriniformes > Gobionidae > Rhinogobio > Rhinogobio ventralis. The sequence continues at coordinate 22,781,515 of CM077207.1, forward strand.
CAACTATCCTTAAGTGTCATTCGCTCAATTATGTCATTTTTAATGCAAAGATGACATTGTTTGAGCTGTCTTTATGACAACTTGACATAAACCAATACATCATAACCTGTCAGTGTCTTTGTCATGACAACTTGACATTACCAAGACAACATAACCTGTAATAAATGTGTCATAAACATAGCAGATTAATTATCAAACTTAAGAAACTACTTAGCTTTATGGGTTAACATTACATTAAACTATCGTGGTTGGTTTTGACATTGGCTGTCATGAGGCCATTATAATTTTTATGACCACTTTTTTCAGTGGTACAAGTTGAATTTGTCATTAAAATGTCAATAAGTGTTAATACTCTATCAAATTATCAATTTGATTGACAGCTCCAGCGATTGCAAAGGGAGCGTTCTATTAAAGCATTCAGTTTAAATAACAGATTATTTTCATCCTACTAAGAGAAGCAATGTGAAGTTGACCGTTTAGTCACTGGTTTGATTTGCTGACACACAAACAGCAACAAAACGATTTTAAGAAAAAGAACATCTGAGTTCTTGTGCAAATCAGTGGGTGGGGCTACAGTGGTAACAATGAAGAAGTAGGCGTTGATCTTCTTCTGCAGAGGCGGCCTTTCACCTATCTATGACGTTATAAATAGGCACATTCCAAAACGAGTCGTTCGCTAGGCTTGGTTTCAATAAAAGCTGTTTTTGGACTAACAAGGAAGTTCTCAGTTCAGTACTTACAGGATATTCTTATAGTATGATGACCTCATAAATGTCAAAAGCTCAAGGAAAATTTGCAGCCAAGACCCATTAATCCAAAACCATTTCAATCACCTGAAACAGAGAAAATGCTGATTTATTTTTAAAACAGAGATATGTTGTACGGTGGCTCATTTGTCTTTCTGAGCTTTTTGAAATTTTTGAAAAATCTTTTAATGGCTGAAGATGCCTGCTGACCTGTAGTTGAGGTAATTATCACCAGTAAAAAGTATCAGACCAAGGCTGTTTATGTGGTCTTTAACGGGACCACAAGATTTGAGCTCAGCTTAATAAATTAATGGAGCACAAACAAAGCAATGGTCATCCTATGCTATCTGAGCGCTTTTGATGATATCAAAGTAGAAAACGATGACTGTTGTTCAGTTAAAATAATTGACACTTGATCTTCTGACTTTGATGTGCAGGAAGTAATATTTTCCTGTGTACCCACAAACAGATAAGCAACATCTCAGGAAATTTCTAAAAAACAGGATGTTGGTATGAAATAGCAGAGAACATTGCCCTCTGTATTTATCTTTAAAGACTGTATCTTCTTGCTCTTGCCAATATATGACATTTGATAAAACAAAGGATAATGGTCCCCTTGGCATTATATAAAACAATGTGAAAGTTAAACTGATACTATCGATGCAAGGAATAGATATTTTAAAAAATATTTAAAGGAACCTAAACTCTGGTTCCTAATGGCACAACTCTGTTAGAGTTATGAATAGGTGTCACAAGTAGTGGCTGATTTTAATAAAGATACACCAAACTCTTTGAGCATGCAAATTATGAATGGAAAAAAATCAAATGGATCCATTTTAAACAACAGTCTGGTCATTGACAACACTGAACCACATGAAGTCATGGAAGCTTCTGGACCAAATTACCATGTTGGTAACATCACTGTATTGTCTTCGTATTAGTACATGGCTTTATTTCAAACAACTTACTGCTCAGTGTTGTGGAAAAGTCCTTACAGAATGTGAACAGAAAGGACCGATGGTTTTCTCTGATGAATAGAGCTTTTGTTTCACCTCAATCAGTAGGGAACAGTAGTTTTCCTCTAGGTGCTTAATTCACCCGCAGGGTTTAGATCCAGTCCACTAAGCTGCATTTTATGATTGTTGTTTTGAGGGTTGTAGGAATGTACCTACATAGTCTATTGGATGCCAGCTTCTAGATTCTACATTTCCTGCCATTTAGACAGGCACAAGTATTTGGTGCACCAAGAAGAAAAATTTTAGGGAAATTTTTTGTTTGGAGTTAAAAATCACTGGGGCCTTGATGACTGAAGGCAACTATGCTTGAACATTAGAGGTGCCGTGTTACTGCGATTGTTCATGAGGTCTTGATGCTTCGAGCCAAGATGGAGGCCTATCTCTCAGATATGGATTTATTTTGCGATGGAGTCACAGATGACCTAAAAGGCAACCTTAGTCTCAGTAAGTGGTCAACACTATTTTAGTCAAGCTATTGAACTTCTATAAGAATCTTCTTGCTGAAAGTGATGATTTAAGGTAATAGTCCTCACAAAAATGAAAATTCTGTCATAATTGACCCTCATGTCTAAAGAGAAATTCTGGTTGCTTTCTTCTGTGCAATTACAGTGCATGGGAACAGAAGCTTTCAAGCTTCAACAAGGACTCTTCGGAAGCCATATGTGAGAAACACAATGAAATGTAATTTGATTTTCAATGATAATGTTCCTTCCAGTCAGTGAGCTTATTTCAAGTACAGAATCTGTCAGATTTGTGAGTAAATCATTCAGACCAGTTTGACTGTTGACATTCAGACTTAAATTTCCAGCTGTTTTTCACACAAAAATATTGAATGGCTACATTTTGTGCACAAACACAAGGATTACTTTATAGTACATTGGATTGAATCATTGAAAATCAATTGTAATTGAATAAAAAGAGCAATGCAAATACTTCGTTCCCTTTGTACCTTTGTGTTTGGAATGGTGAGTAAGTGATGACCGAATTTTCATTTTTGGGTGTTCTATTTCTTTAGGGTCTCAGATCAGTATTACTAATTCTACATTCTTCAGTTACTTTTTAAAGGTGTGGTATTTACGATAATTGATATACTTGTCTTGTGGCATTCACACATAACACACTGGCTGAGAGTTTGAGGTGTGTTGTGACAACAGTAAAACAGGTCAAAGCTATAGTCCCTTGATGCAATGCAGATAGGCAGTATTACCAGAACATCAAACCAGGCCACTGGTCAATGCTAATTACATAAGCAGAGACCAAATGAGAGAGAAACTGACAAGAATGTTTGTTCTCAGCTAACAGGGAACTGTTTGTTAGCTGTTAGTTTTGTTAGCAGTGTTGTTAGTATTTCTCCAGGCTACAGGGTCATTCTTTTCTGCTGTGCTCTTAATAGGTTTACATGAATCGTTGCCATGCTTAGTAAGAGCACATGTAAGCTTCCTAAGACCAGCAACCCACAAGTGACCGCTTGTAACCTTTGCTTTAGGTTGGTTTGGTGAGGTTGGTCGACACAGTTTTGGAGTTTTGGTTCCTTGCCACTGTTGCCTTTGGCTTGCTCAGTTGGGGACACTAAATTTTCAAATAAATATCTAAATAAATTTAATTACTAAACTAAATTAACTATATCGACTACATTACTTGAATATACACTCACCTAAAGGATTATTAGGAACACCTGTTCAATTTCTCATTAATGCAATTATCTAATCAACCAATCACATGGCAGTTGCTTCAATGCATTTAGGGGTGTGGTCCTGGTCAAGACAATCTCCTGAACTTCAAACTGAATGTCAGAATGGGAAAGAAAGGTGATTTAAGCAATTTTGAGCGTGGCATGGTTGTTGGTGCCAGACGGGCCGGTCTGAGTATTTCACAATCTGCTCAGTTACTGGGATTTTCACGCACAACCATTTCTAGAGTTTACAAAGAATGGTGTGAAAAGGGAAAACATTGAGTATGCGGCAGTCCTGTGGGCGAAAATGCCTTGTTGATGTTAGAGGTCAGAGGAGAATGGGCCGACTGATTCAAGCTGATAGAAGAGCTACTTTGACTGAAATAACCACTCGTTACAACCGAGGTATGCAGCAAAGCATTTGTGAAGCCACAACACGCACAACCTTGAGGCGGATGGGCTACAACAGCAGAAGACCCCACCGGGTACCACTCTTCTCCACTACAAATAGGAAAAAGAGGCTACAATTTGCACGAGCTCATCAAAATTGGACAGTTGAAGACTGGAAAAATGTTGCCTGGTCTGATGAGTCTCGATTTCTGTTGAGACATTCAGATGGTAGAGTCAGAATTTGGCGTAAACAGAATGAGAACATGGATCCATCATGCCTTGTTACCACTGTGCAGGCTAGTGGTGGTGGTGTAGTGGTGTGGGGGATGTTTTCTTGGCACACTTTAGGCCCCTTAGTGCCAATTGGGCATCGTTTAAATGCCACGGCCTACCTGAGCATTGTTTCTGACCATGTCCATCCCTTTATGACCACCATGTACCCATCCTCTGATGGCTACTTCCAGCAGGATAATGCACCATGTCACAAAGCTCGAATCATTTCAAATTGGTTTCTTGAACATGACAATGAGTTCACTGTACTAAAATGGCCCCCACAGTCACCAGATCTCAACCCAATAGAGCATCTTTGGGATGTGGTGGAACGGGAGCTTCGTGCCCTGGATGTGCATCCCACAAATCTCCATCAACTGCAAGATGCTATCCTATCAATATGGGCCAACATTTCTAAAGAATGCTTTCAGCACCTTGTTGAATCAATGCCACATAGAATTAAGGCAGTTCTGAAGGCGAAAGGGGGTCAAACACAGTATTAGTATGGTGTTCCTAATAATCCTTTAGGTGACTGTATATGATAATTGAAATGAGCTGATGACATCACCGTTTTCTCCAGAGCGGCTGTACAGCCGAATCAAATTCGGTTGCATTATTTTCCTGTTTAACACTGTGAAGCTGCTTTGAAACAATCTGCATTGTAAAAGGCGCTATATAAATAAAGTTGACTTGACTTGACTTGACACAGTTCTTCTTCTTTAGGCCACTGATGTTGTCTATAAAATCATGAATTTAATTTCAAAGAATCTCCAACTGGTTAGCCAAGTCAAGTCATCTTTATTTATATAGTGCTTTATATAATATCTTGTTTCAAAGCAGCTTTACAGTGAAAAAAAGGAAAATAACAATAAATGATGCAAACTTTATCAAAGTTAGTGGCATGCCCTTAGTTTTTTATTCCTTGCCTAACTATTATGAAATCATAAATTTGAGTAGTTGCTGTCTTTACATGTTGGTGTAACAGTAGCTTTTCTTCTAAGTGGGTGGGGTTCTTGGCCAAAATAAGCTATAAATCAGACTTTAAGCTGATGAGAAAAAAAAAAAAAACAGTCTGGGACCTACTCAACCCAGCACAACCCAACTGTGGAAAATTAGCCATTATATGCATAACCTTGTTTTATTATCTACTTTTATTGATTTCACTGTATTTTTGTTTTGTTAAATCATTATAAAGAGTGATTTGTTGGTCATGAAATCAAAGAGCCTCAAAGAGCCTCAACCAAAATTACTAGGGGCCCTTTATTTGCATTTGTTTTGGTATTTTACTGGTTTTATTAACTCAAACTTTGCAGTACAGTGTTATTAATATAACATCTATCGCCCACTATGTTTGGTTTGCACAGACAGCAGCAGAAGTGCGATGTGGCGGTTGGCTGCAGAGAGAAAAAAAATAGCTTATGTTTCCATAAAAGTTATCCATAAATAAAATAAATTAAATTAAAGTGGCAAGCAGAACTGAGAGTGGGCGAAATTCTGTATCGCCTATGTCAGGATCCGGCACTGCGATATAAATGGGCCGGCCTGAGATTGTTGCAAGTCTTTGTATTATTGGTGCTCTGAAATTGGAGAAATTTGTGGTGTGACAGTGTTGTTTTTGCAACACTCATAATGTTCCAGTGTGAAACCATTAGCAGAGGAAGCCAATGAGGTTTTGTTTACGGATTGATGGATGAGGAGGGATACATAGAATGACCTCACAGCCTTATACGGCTAGTCTGGTGCGAGAGTGTGCAACAGCTCTGAGAGCTCCTGAATCTTTTATATGGTCTGATAAGTGGATGAAATTAGCTTGTGTGTATGTGAGCTAATTTATCACAGTGTTCTGACTTGGAAATTGAGGTATGCGTAAGCAATGTATTGTATTCCTTTATTTTGGGTAAATATTGTTTGTGTTTTGTATATATATTATATGCAATTTATATTTTAATTCATGTAAGTTGGTATGGATGAGAGACATTTTCCTTAATATGTTGATCTAAACTAGCCTTAAAGGGATAAAACTATTTTTTTAATATAACTCTGATTGTATTTGTCTGAAAGAAGAATGTCATATGTCACCTTGGATGGCTTGAGGGTGAGTAAATCATGGGCTAATTTTCATTTTTGGGTGAACTATCCCTTTAAGGCCCATTCACACCAAGGACGATAACTATAAAGATAACAATTAAGATATAGTTCTAAAAATCGTTCTCAATATTAAAGAATTTTATTTAAAGTTCACACCACAGCACACCAAGGCACAGAGAAACAATATTGTTGGAATCACTTTCAGAACGATTTTATCCAGCTAAGTAGAGACGCCCAGACTTCCCTCTCCCTAGAGACTTCCTCCAGCTCTTCCGGGGGAATACCGAGGCGTTCCCAGGCCAGCCAGGAGACATAATCCCTCCAGCGTGTCCTAGGTCTTGTCCTTTCAGTCATGACCCACAACTCATGACCATAGGTGAGAGTAGGAACGTAGATCGAGCGGAAAATCGAGAGCTTCGCCTTACAGCTCAGCTCATTCTTCACCATGACAGACCGGTACATCGACCGCATTACTGCAGAATCTGCACCTATCCGTCTGTCGATCTCCCGTTCCATCCTTCCCTCACTCGTGAACAAGACCCCAAGATACCTGAACTCCTCCACTTGAGGCAGGAGCTCTCCTCCACCCTGAAGCGGGCAAGCCACCCTTTTCCGACTGAGAACCATGGCCTCGGACTTGGAGTTGCTGATTCTCATCCCAGCCGCTTCACACTCAGCTGCAAACCATTCCAGTGCATGCTGAAGATCCTGGTCTGAAGAGGCCAACACGACAACATCATCTGCAAAAAGCAGAGACGAAATCGTGTGGTCCCCAATCCGGACACTCTCGGGCCCCTTGCTGCGCCTAGAAATTCTGTCCATAAAAATTATTCTTTAATTAATTATTATTATTCTCCTCTCCAGTACCCTGGCATAGACTTTTGTATGTATGCGCAACCTGACACCACGTCCTAACTAAAGGCAATGTGATTCCAGAGACAGAGACATTTTGTCTGTCCACAACAGACGTGACATAACTACAAGACGCAACAAAATCAATCTCAAATCACAGTCACTCAGAAAACTGTGTGGGATGGCAAAATGGATAAATGCAATCAAATTAAGTACACAATCAAATGAAAAAAAAATTAAACCATTTTAACATTATTAAAATACATTCTCAGGTGCTGAGTCATAGAGTCCTTTGTCATGGAAACACGTGTTCACTTAGAGTTCACAGTTTGAATGTGCTTTGTTTCCTTTTACTTATTTTCAAGATCTGATTGTTGTTGCATTCATTATGACTTGTAGTCATGCACAATGAAATATGAATTAAGATGATACCTTTTACTACTATACAAAGAACCAACAAAGATAATCATACAGTTTCTATGTTCTTGTTCCCAACCATGATGTTGCAGAAAAAGAAGCTTTCATGACACTTGTCATGTATCGTTGTCATGCTTGCTCGGGACAAAAACTCTGATTAACACTGACGGACTCTTTTTATTATGTGCGCCTTTGCGTCTGGTTAAGACACTATGGTATTATGATGTTTAGATTACATTACATTAATAGCATTCATATTGAAAATGTAACGAGATGACTGCATTTAAGAATGCAATATACTTTATTACTAATGTTAACTTTCATTAAAATAATAATTAAAAGATGTGCCAGTTATCGTGAAGTTCAGTTTTCCTTGGCCTAGTTTTATAAAGTCGTGTCACATTTAATATGAGAGTGCACAGACAATACAGTAAAAGATATGAAAAAAAAAATCATGATGCACTTATGTGTTAAGAAACTAAGAGTACGATGCCCAGTGCAATGCTTGCTTAGAAAAATCTATTATCATATCATGTTTTTGAACACGTTCCATGGTAATCTACTGACAGAGAGATATTCTATGACGTTTCTTTGCGTAATGTATGAATACAATGGTACAGGAATATGATAATCATTCAGTAACGTATATATTAAAGGGTTAATTTACTCAAAAATTGTCATCATTTACTCACCCTTTTATGTGTTTCTAAATCCATAAGTCTTTCATTATTCTTTGGAAAAATTATGACAATACTTGAGGAACTTTAGGAACTTCTGTCCATCCAACGAAAGTCTAGGTAGTCAACACTTTTAAGCTCCAAGGAGGTCATAAAGGCATCATAAAAGTAATCCATGTGATTCCAGTGTTTTAATCCAAATTTTATGAAGCAATGTGATATTACCATGGTATTACCATGATATCATTATTTTACCATGGTGCAGCCATAGCCCCTTTTTTTTAAGGACTGCATTAATCAAATTTCAACCTATACATAATGTATGACTTTCTTTCTTCTGTTGAACACAAAAGAAGATATTTTAAAGAATGTTGGTGACCAAACAGTTGATGGGCCCCATTAACATCCATTGTGGGAAAAAATAGCTGTTTGGTCACCAACATTCTTTAAGATATCCTTTTTTTTGTGTTCAACAGAATAAAGAAACTCATACAGGTTTGAAACTACATGAGGGTGAGTAAATTATGACAGAATTTTCATTTTTGAGTGAACTATCGCTTTAAGTTCAGTCTCTGTATATGAATAAAATGCAATGCGTACTCATGAAATACATCAGACATCATGACTCATATCTCTACTTATCTGTCTAGTGTTTGTGCGGTCATTCTGAAATGGCTCTGTTGTGCATGATGGAGGACTATCAGCACTACGATAGATCATTCCACTGTTATTGGTGCCTGATGGCGACTCCTGTCTGTCTGCGGGGGTGCTGTGAATCTACTGACATAGAGAGAGAGGTCGTGAAGCACATTGTGAAGGGTTATTATTACTAAGGGAGAAAGAGAGTGATGGGAGAGGATGAAGCAAAGAAACAGAGGCAGAGACAGAGTGGCATATATATTTCATGACCTTCCCAGCATTATTACTATGACAGGCTTCATATTGCTTATCATTTCTATTACAAGAATCTGCTGCTAATTCATACCCGGTGCTATAATTAATTAAGCTAGAGGCTAGAGGCCTTTCTATATTCTATATAGTCAAAGTTAAAGGCTGTTCTTATAAGATTGTATTAAAGACAAAATTATTTTATTAACCAAATTTGTTAGGTGGCATCCTTCTTCTTGAAGATATTGTCCCTGACAATAAAAAAAGATGATGGAATTGCTGTAATAGAAATAATATATATATATATATATATATATATATATATATATATATATATATATATACACTCACCTAAAGGATTATTAGGAACACCTGTTCAATTTCTCATTAATGCAATTATCTAATCAACCAATCACATGGCAGTTGCTTCAATGCATTTAGGGGTGTGGTCCTGGTCAAGACAATCTCCTGAACTCCAAACTGAATGTCAGAATGGGAAAGAAAGGTGATTTAAGCAATTTTGAGCGTGGCATGGTTGTTGGTGCCAGACGGGCCGGTCTGAGTATTTCACAATCTGCTCAGTTACTGGGATTTTCACGCACAACCATTTCTAGAGTTTACAAAGAATGGTGTGAAAAGGGAAAAACATCCAGTATGCGGCAGTCCTGTGGGCGAAAATGCCTTGTTGATGCTAGAGGTCAGAGGAGAATGGGCCGACTGATTCAAGCTGATAGAAGAGCAACTTTGACTGAAATAACCACTCGTTACAACCGAGGTATGCAGCAAAGCATTTGTGAAGCCACAACACACACAACCTTGAGGCGGATGGGCTACAACAGCAGAAGACCCCACCGGGTACCACTCATCTCCACTACAAATAGGAAAAAGAGGCTACAATTTGCACGAGCTCACCAAAATTGGACAGTTGAAGACTGGAAAAATGTTGCCTGGTCTGATGAGTCTCGATTTCTGTTGAGATATTCAGATGGTAGAGTCAGAATTTGGCGTAAACAGAATGAGAACATGGATCCATCATGCCTTGTTACCACTGTGCAGGCTGGTGGTGGTGGTGTAATGGTGTGGGGGATGTTTTCTTGGCACACTTTAGGCCCCTTAGTGCCAATTGGGCATCGTTTAAATGCCACGGCCTACCTGAGCATTGTTTCTGACCATGTCCATCCCTTTATGACCACCATGTACCCATCCTCTGATGGCTACTTCCAGCAGGATAATGCACCATGTCACAAAGCTCGAATCATTTCAAATTGGTTTCTTGAACATGACAATGAGTTTACTGTACTAAAATGGCCCCCACAGTCACCAGATCTCAACCCAATAGAGCATCTTTGGGATGTGGTGGAACGGGAGCTAAAATGCTTCTAAAGAATGCTTTCAGCACCTTGTTGAATCAATGCCACATAGAATTAAGGCAGTTCTGAAGGCGAAAGGGGGTCAAACACAGTATTAGTATGGTGTTCCTAATAATCCTTTAGGTGAGTGTATATGTATGTATGTATGTATGTATGTATGTATATATATATATATATATATAACTGAAGTTGTGTTAATTAATTAAAACTAATTAAATATAATCCCTGACAATTTTCAAGAAACTGTTGAAAACTCTAAGTTAAAATCTATTCTGCAGCCTTCTGAAAAAAAACTACTCTATTTCACAATTCCTTGGTCTATACTCTCATTATTCATTATTCCTTAAAAGTATAGTTCACCCAAAAATGAAAATTCTGTCATTATTTACTCACCCTCAAGTTGTTCCAAACCTGTATGAGTTTCTTTCTTATGCTGAACACAAAATAAGATATTTTGAGGAATGTTGGAAACCAAACAGTTGATGGACCCCATTGACTTCCTCAAAATATCTCGATTGGGCTATAGTTATGGCTGTGATTGGACCGCTGTGATTTTGAATAGCTGGTTTTGTTACGCAAAACCTGAAAACCCTGTACATTAGCCAGACAGAATGTGTACAGCTATTCTATATTGCACTGCTTGTTTTCACAAAGCTAATTTAATTTCGGTAAATTTTTTGATATGACTAACATGTCTTTCTAACATATAATTTCAGCACTTCAGTCAACATATTCCGTAGTTCATATTAACAGATTGATCACAGACACATTCAGCCTTCGAGTAAGAATATATATGATTTTCTGTCTGAAGAGACTGTTTTTTTTTTCATGAAGATCAATTACAGATGTACTGATTGCTGTATCATAATCAGTCTGTTCTCAGTGTGGCCTGTCTGTAATGATGGAGACAGATCTAAAGATGTTGGTTGCAGTTGATGAGACACACCACGGCTCTTTGTCCATCAGCAAAATTAAAAACGAAGAACCCTTTATTTACTTTTACAATTTAATTACAATTTACAATCAACAGTTTAATTTGTATTAATTTGATTTTCTCGCTATGGGTGTTGTGTGAGATTTTCAGTGTTACGATGCTAATGTTGCTTAGATGTTATGAATGGTTATTGACACACTGCTGTGCGATTTATTAGGGTGTTCTGAGTGGTTTCCAGGGCATTGTCGTTGCTAAGATGTTTTAAGTGTTTTTTACCATGTTGCATTGCACTTGCTAAGGTTTTCAGAGTAGCTGTTCACATTTCTTGCTATGCAATTGCTAAGCATTTCAGAGTAGTTGTTAACATCTTGCTGTGCAGATTCTAAGGTTTTCAGAGTAGCTGTTAGCATCTTGCTATGCACTTGCTAAAGTGTTCTGAGTAGTTGTTAACATCTTGCTGTGCAGATGCTAAGTTTTTCAGAGTAGCCTAGCTGTTCGCATTTCTTGCTATGAAGTTGCTGAAGTGTTCTGAGTAGTTGATAGCATTGTACTGTACAGATGCTAAGGTTTTCAGAGTAGTTGTTAACATCTTGCTATGCACTTGCTAAGGTGTTCTGACTAGTTGTTAGCATCTTGCTGTGCAGATGCTAAGGTTTTCAGAGTAGCTGTTCGCATTTCTTGCTATGAAGTTGCTAAGGTGTTTTGAGTAGTTGTTAGCATCTCACTGTGCACTTGCTAAGGTTTTCAGAGTAGCTGTTAGCATCTTGTTTTGCAGATGCTAAGGTGTTCTGAGTAGCTGTTAGCATTGTGCTGTGCAAACGCTAAGGTTTTCATAATAGCTGTTTGCATTTCATGCTATGAAGTTGCTAAGGTCTTTTGATAGTTGTAGTACACTATATTGCCAAAAGTATTGGGACACCCCTCCAAATCATTGAATTCAGGTGTTCCAATCACTTCCATGGCCAAGGGGTGTATAAAGTCAAGCCCCTAGGCATGCGTACTGCTTCTACAAACATTTGTGAAAGAATGGGTCGCTCTCAGTAGCTCAGTGAATTCAAGCACTGTGATAGGTTGCCACCTGTGCAATAAGTCCATTCGTGAAATTTCCTCACTACTAAATATTCTACGGTCAACTGCTAGTGGTATTATAACAAAGTGGAAGCAATTGGGAACAACAGCGACTCAGCCACAAAGTGGTAGGCCATGTAAAAAAATCACAGAGCAGGGTCAGCGCATGCTGAGGCACACAGTGTGCAGAAGTCGCCAAAGTTCTGCAGTCAACAGCTATAGACCTCCAAACTTGGTGTGGCCTTCAGATTAGCTCAAGAACAGTGTTTCCATGGCCGAGTAGCTGCATCCATGTCTTACATCACCAAGTGCAATGTAAAGCATCGGATGCAGTGGTGTAAAGCATGCCGCCACTGGACTCTAGAGCAGTGGAGACGTGTTCTCTGGATTGACTAATCACGCTTCTCTCTCTGGCAATCCGATGGACTAGTCTGGGTTTGGCGGTTGCCAGGAGAACAGTACTTGCATACCAACATACCAAGACATTTTGGACAATTTCATGCTCCTAACTTTGTGGGAACAGTTTGGCGATGGCCCCTTCCTGTTCCAACATGACTGCACACCAGTACACAAAGCAAGGTCCATTAAGACATGGATGAGCGAGTTTGGTGTGGAGGAACTTGAATGGCCTGCCCAGAGTCCTGACCTCAACCCGATAGAACACCTTTGAGATGAATTAGAGCTGAGACTGCGAGCCAGGCCTTCTAGTCCAAAATCAGTGCCTGACCTCACAAATGCGCTTCTAGAAGAATGGTCAAAAATTCCCATAAACACACTCCTAAACCTTGTGGAAAGCCTTCCCAGAAAAGTGGTTGGCCAACTCCATATTAAACCCTACGGATTAAGAATGGAATGTCATTAAAGTTCATGTGCATGTAAAGGTAGGTGTTGCAAAACTTTTGGCAATACAGTGTAGCTGTTAACATCTGTTAATTTCAGTCATACTACACACATTCACACTTTATAGAACATACTTTTTTAACAATTGCGAAGCAAGTTTCAAATCAAATGTAGTAGTACCAACTATACAGTATGCGATTTTAGACACAGCATTGGAGTTCCGCTGCACGCGCAAACTAATAATTTGCATCAAAACTGAACTATACTTTGGATCTATACACAGATCTGCGAAAAATGACACAAAACACAAAAACTGTATTATTCCTGCATGACGACTGGACAAATACTCTGAATGTTCCAATCTAATCTGAGCACTAGTAATACTCATGCTTACCTTAGCTAACACCACTAAAAATGGTTGGATGCTAGGCCTATATTAGGACCCCCAGGCTTTTTATTTTAGTTAGAAACTATATTTAGGCAGCTCAGGCTTGTGAAAATCTAAAGGCTGTTAATAGAAACATCTCTATAGATTAATTGACTGCCTGCTTAGTGATGTATCTCCGTACAGTTGACAGCATTCATCTCATCTGAAACTATCTGTCACACAGAGGCTCTTCCACTAATGGCCATCACTCTGAACTCAGGGTTCAGGTACTAGAGTTTTATAGAGCGCTGATGGTCGTTCAGATCTTATTCTCTCCTTTATGGCTCTCTGTATGAGGGAAGCTCATATTAACACTTAAATATTTATAATGCTTTGCTGGGAACAAAGACCATGTAGTGTACATAGCCGCAGGCTCACAGCGGTGCACTAGACTACTGAAATTTCACTAACAAAAGACTGGAGAGTTATTGAGGAAATCACTTTCAAATTGTCCCCGATGTGAAGCTGAAACATCTTGTAGAAACCAAAAGGGAAACTGGACATAATGACTGGATGAGTGCAAATGCCGTCCTTGACCAAATCTTGACCAAAAAATGTATGCACCTCTTGATGGAAATAAATGTTATTTTCATCAAGAGGTGCATCAATTTTTGGTCAAGATCTTGTATTGACAATGCAAGAGTCTAGCAATCAATGAATTTAAGGTCTGGACTCAGAGGAGCTAATTCATGTGTGAAAATGATTCTGCATTCTCCCTCCCAACCATTCTTCCACAAGTTGAGCCTGTTGAATCTTGACTTTGTCTTCCTGGAAAATGGCCATGATGTGTCTTCCCACATGGTTGTTTAAGAAAAGCTACACACTCCATCAATTAGGGTTAGAAGAACTGTTGCCAAACATATAACATGCAAGAAACATAATAATCACTGCAATAATGATCCAATCATAAGCATTTGCCTGTTTAAATCCAAACAGCAGCAAACTTTTTTTTCTTTTCTTTTTTTGGCCAGGCAGTGTATATCATGATACTGAGTGATTAACATATTCATGTGCCAAATAAATAAAAATCACTAAAAATGAAATGAAAATTTAAAAAACTGTCTACATGGTGTATCTAGGTACTTAACAGTATACCATAGTGAGACACAACATTTTTATAAAACATACATATCCTGAACTAGTTCATAATATTTGTCTTCATACAGAAGGTTAATTGAAGTGTGTGGTATTTGTTTTTTATTTCAGAGGAGGAATTGCGGAAGCTACGAGAAGAAACCAATGTGGAGACCCTTAAGCAGGAGCTGGAGAGAGAACGCAGCCGGAGACTTGACCTGGAACAGAAGATGAGCGATGTGCTGAAAACCAGGTGAAAAAAACCCAACAACAACTCAAATATAGACACCAACACAAATGTGCTTTAGAGAGTTGACAGTTTCAAACACTGGATGAGGAGCACAGGATCCACAGATGCACTATGCAAGTACTAGAGATTGGGAATAGAAAACTGCTTCTTTTTTCGAATGGTTTTTGAACGTCCACATTTTACCACATAAACACTCTAATTTGAATGTACAGTACACACATTTATTGTAACCTGATTTATGAACAAATGATCTGATCAGATTATTTGTATTAGAGAAGCAGAGTATATTAGTACTATATTAGTTATCGTTTAATGTTAAAGTTTTTGTAATTTATCAGCAGCGATAAATTAAGACAATATGAATTTTAACTCTTTCCCTATCAGATTTTCATAGCCCCCAGAATATTTTGTTGTATGAATATCTGATCATGCAGTATATCAAAAGAAAGAACAGACCCTCTGCTTTTAAACAACACTTGAGTGTGGGCAAGTTTCATAAAAAAGCAACATTTTGAGCAAAAAGCTGAGAAAATTGCGTTTTTGTCAAGGACTAGTCTGGATTAGATTCAGAACGATAATCAAAACATAGATGGAGTAGATTGAGTCCATCAACAACCCCAAATCTTCACAGTCCTGTACCTCGTCCTGGGTCGACATTTCATTAGTTAAAGTTAGGCAGTTTTGATTTATATGTTTGATACAGAGATTCTGTACTCTTTCAGAATATGTATAATAGCGCCTATAACGTATAACAGTGAAAACATGGATTGCCGGAAAATTCCGTTAATGGCTGGGAAGCATTGTGTCATAAATGACAGAAAATTCCATCAATAGCGGGGTAAGAGTTCATATCGGCCATTTATTAGTTATTGGCAACAATAACTTAAAAATAATTATTGGCTTATTGGTATTGGCCAGAATTTTAATATCGGTGCATCTCTAATTTGTACTAATTACTCTAATTACCAACTGGTTGTTCATATGACATGAAATAAAAAATGCACAGTAAAACAGACAAAATCAAGTGAGTAAACATTAAAAGTTATATTAAGTTGTTGTTTTAAAGAAAACTATAGCATTATGTTGTTTTATAGTTTCCTCCTATAGGCTATGGTAAACTGATGTGTTGGCAGTGTTCAGTGACCCGGTCTGGCTGTCACAGCAGGACTGAGCGCAGTGGGCCGCCCACGCCACACACTGAGTTATAAAAATAGCCACTACATCCCACCCCCCATGACCCTGAAGTGGGAAGTCAATGTCTATACGTAGAGAGTCATGAACAGCAATATGTCAGTACAGAGTGTTCTTTCCACTGATGTCATTTCAATATTTAATTGATTCAGATTTGATTGGCGACACATTAAGCTTGCACAGGAGTGTGCTGAGCTACTATATGTTGAAGAGAGTTTCTAATTTCTAATCTCATTTTTGTTATATTTGCTGATTGTTACTTTCAAATTTCACATTATTTGATTTGATTTTAATTTTAGTTTTACACAGTTGTTGTGAATGTTGGCTTGTCGTTGACAGTGTAATTTTAGTATTATTTATTATAGTATTTATTAATATTTGGAATTTTATTTTTGTATTTTTAATTTTAGGTTAAGTTTCAGTAATTTTGTTGTGTTTTTATCATTTTATTTTTTTTATATTTCTATTTAGCTTTTTATTTTTATTTATTTATTTTTTTTATTTCAGTTTCAGTATCTTTAGTAGCTTAGCTTACACTTATTTTACTGTATTTCAGTTGATTGCCAAGACATTTTTTAAATATTTCATCTAATATTTAAAATTTTATTTTATTTCAACTTTGTTTCAATTATCAAGAGTTTTAGTTTTGTTAATAACACTTATTGCAGACTCCTTGACTCATTGCAAAAAGTCATAGCAAAAATTGCTCCAAAAAAAGTATGGTTAGGTCTATGAAAACAATTTGTTTGCAGATGACACTTGCTTTGACGTTTTGTTTTCTAATGCTATGACATGTAATTTTTTAGCCTTGTTACAGGTATGTTTTTGGGGTCGCTGTGAATATGTTTCATAGAAGTACATATTTATATAAAACATTTTGTATGGAAGTTTTGTATGAACAAAAAGTTAATGTAGTTTGTGTTTCTTGTTGCAGGTGTGAAGATTCTCCACCTCAGCTTCCACGGAAACAGCAGCCATCTGCAGCTAATGGCACAGGTAACAACCGATAATCGCAAAAACTATTAAAAACGCTATATTATTTATGCCAGGCCAGTAGTTGGCAATGTAGCTCTGTAAAGAAACACTATGTGTTTTTACAAATTCACATTTTTGAGACGATAACAGTATTGTTCGCAAAAACTTGCACTTTGAAACCCATTTTGAAAGTTTGTGTTTTCAGGCCCACAAAACGTTGTTGTTGTGTAAATTAATAGCCAAAACACATAAAAATATTTCAGTTGGTGTCATGTAAACGGCCCCTAAAAGTCTCAATGTGTCTACACCTCACCATATTTAGGTCAACTCTAAAGAAGACATTTAAGACAGAATCATATGTATCTTTGCAGATAAGGCAATCCTAGAATACACTGCAAAAAGCTTGAAAAGAATTCATTCAACATGGCGGACAAGACAATTTTAATGCTAAATATATATATCTTTCAATGCTGAAAAGTATCGATAAAAATAATTCAGTATTATTGAAAATGTATTCTTATTTTTAATAAAAAAAAGAAAAAATTTAAATAGTTAAATCTAATAAATCTTGTTTATAAGTTGTGTATCAGAATTTGATATGAAAAAAATAAACACGCTTTGTTTTTTGTTTTTGTCAAGTATGACTATTGTACATCTGGTGTCATACATAATATGGTAAATGCAGTATCCTAATTATTAAAAAGAGACACATTTTCCTCAAAGAAAATTGGAAATTGCCACAAAATCAGATCTCTATTTGATTAGTGTTTTTGTCCGCCAGTCATTTGGGTTAAAGTGGTAATTGTGGCTCTAATCCTGTATAAAGCTTTTGGATTTTCCACCTGGTTTTGGTTAGTAATTCTGTAAACTGCTCCAGGAAGCTTTCAGCTGTTATTTTAGGCACTTGTCTAAATTTGTAGACCAACTAGGCCAGACCGACCCCTTTTGTTTGAGGCAGGAAATGAGAATGTAGAGCACAATCTCTCTGACTCTCAATATGCCCACTGTAAGATTCTGATTAATAGAGCTTTGGTTATGGCCTCTGAATGACGTATATCTCTAAACTCTCACTATAGACAAACAGCAGAAGGAGACGGTGTGTTCGCGGCTGCAGAGTTGGCTGTATGATCGGTTCGGGGTTTACATTGAGGATTTTCGCTTTCAGCCTGAGGAGAACACAGTTGAGGCTGAGGAGCCACTAAGTGCTAAAAGGTCAGTGAAGAAAGATCACCTGTGGAACATTATACATTTGAGATTATTTTGTTGCACGTCTCTTTAAATTCTGTACAGGTTTGGAATAGAAAGAAGTCATTCTTCATGTCATTCTTGTGAGACAAAAATACTCTGCTCTGTTATCATTTCCCATAGTTCTTTCTCTGTCCAGTAAAGTTTTATTGTAAACAGCTGCCCCCCTGTGGTCAGGATGCTTTTAGTCACAATAGGCAAAGAGGAAATCTTCAAAAGGCTCATCAACTGGAACATGGAGCTTTTACTTTCTGCAGAAATGTCAAAATAAAAGTTTTCTAACAGATGTTCTCCTCTGGTTCTATCAAATGATGTACTCCTCAGATGGTTAGTGTTAGGTTTTACCAGTTGTAGGTTGTTGGTTTAAGACTTCTATTTTTAAGAACCAAAAAACTTATGAAGAGTTTTCAAAATAAAAGTCAAATATATAGAAAAACCCTTTCTCAAACCCCTTACAAACATGTTGTGTACAGCCTTTTTTTTACTTTTTGTCTACTGGAATTTACCATTTATTTACAATGAACTAAACTAGTGAAGCAGGACTCGACAAGCAACAATATTAATAATAATAATAAAAAATAATCCAGTATATTCAGAACTTCACTTCACAGAGCTTCACTTTTTAATCCACTTGGGTTTATGTCATACAGACAATTATTTCGAAACCTATTGAGAATCTTTGAGGTTTTGTGGTTTGTGGTAGAATTCACACTTGTCAAGCAGGAGTTCTGGATCTGATGTCCAGTCAATGCATGTAACTGCCTCAATTATACATGAGGCTATTGAGTCCATGTCTCTTAAATGTCCCCTAAGGGATCAATGGAGTACATCTATCTTTCTCTGAAGAGAGATATTGAGTGTGTGCTGGCCACAGCTGTCTGCTTTCATTGATTTACACGGTTTAAGTGTCACTTTGCTATAAAAATACAAGACAGGATGTGGTTGGTGGAAGAAATTAGTGATGTTTGCTGAAGGCAAGGTAACTTGTCCCCAACTGTTGTGTTTTTGCCATGTGCATGAATAATATCTCAAACTATATATGCTTGATATTTTTTTCAGATTAACAGAAAATATGCGACGACTTAGTAAGTCTATTTTTGCTGTTGTATTAAAGTGTTGTTGTTGACGTTGAAGCACTAATATACACTTTATGGTTTCACAAAAAGCTATTTTGCTTAGATTTTGTCAGCTTTACTTGTTATACTTTTTTTCTAGAACGGGGTGCCAGACCGGTAACAAATTTCTTACGGAATCTTTCCGCCTTATCCAACTGGCACTCAGTATATACGTCAGCAATTGCCTTCATTGTGAGTGGCCTTCATCAGTTTTCTGTGTTTACAGTTATACATATATATACTGTACATATTAAACATCCTGCATTTCTTTAAGACACAAATAAGTTTCTTATATAATTTACTATTTACCACTAAAATTAGCTAAATAAAATCTTTGGTTACACTTTATTTTACAGTGTCATTGTTACGCATGTTACACATGTACTTACCATAGTAATAACAGTAAATTATGCATAATTCCATGCAACTAACCCTCAACCAAACCTAATCCTAACCCTAACCCTATAGCAAGTACATGGTGTTAATTAATATTACTCAGTTCTTAAATATATAATTACTCTGTAACAATGACACCTTAAAATAAATTGTAACCCTTTATTTTAAGGTGTCCTTGTTATAGTGTAATTATACATTTAAGAACTGAGTAATATTAATTAACAACATGTAAGTACTATAAGGTTATGGTTAGGATTAGTGTTTTTTTACAGTATGTGTACTTACAGTGTACTTACCTAAGAAAGTACTGGTAGTATAAGGTAACTACATGGGTTAAGGTTAAGTTTAGGGTTAGGTTCTGGGTTAGTACCTAGTTATTACCCAGTTATTGTAATTACTATAATAAGTATATAGTATGTACATGGGGAACAGGACTGTTTTAGGGTGAATTGCATGTAATTATGCATAATTTTTTGTTGTTACTACAGTAAGTACACATAACATAGACACTAAAATAAACTGTGACCAAATCTTTTACTTACAAAATCTTTATTTGCTCATTCATTTGCTCATCAGTGGGACAGCAATGTAATGTGTGTTATGTTTTTGTCTTCTGTCACAGATTTATATGAATGCAGCATGGCATGGCTGGGCTATTCCTTTGTTTCTATTCTTAGCCATTCTGAGGTTGTCGTTGAACTACCTCATAGCCAGGTAAGACAACGTTTACTTTTTCACTAGTATGTCTTTAAGGGTGCTTTCACACTTGGTTCGATTGCCTGGACCAAACCAGGGTTCGATTTATTTTTGTATTTTTTTCCCCTCCCCTGCCCCCACTGGACTGTGTTCATATTATATTATTTGGGTCCGAACCAGGGTGCGTTTGCGTCATCAAAGCAGCAGCTGTTTACCCCGTTGCTTGGTTATGACGGCAAGTGAGAAGGTGGCAAAATGAATAGCGTTGCTCACCTCACTTTTATATTTTTGTTTTTGAACCGTTGGTTTTGTTACCAAAGCTTCAATACGTAATGGCACTTGCATCTATCTGCCGCTAATGTACTGCAAATGCTCTAAAGAACACTGAAGACGGGCAGAAATTAGATCTAC
Organism: Rhinogobio ventralis; assembly: GCA_039654625.1. Classification (NCBI taxonomy): domain Eukaryota; kingdom Metazoa; phylum Chordata; class Actinopteri; order Cypriniformes; family Gobionidae; genus Rhinogobio; species Rhinogobio ventralis. The sequence continues at coordinate 22,802,523 of CM077207.1, forward strand.
AGCTCTCTGCTTGCAGTATGTCAGTCACTCTCGCCAGGAAAATGAGTGAATCACACACAAAACACACATTTTTATCAAAGCATACGTCATTAATTCACTTCCGCGATTTTAGTACGATTGCGTTCACATCAGCAGCAGAGTTCACATGAACCGAACCCCAGACCACCTTTTTAAACGGACTCAGGTACAGTTTGCGAACCCGGGTGCGCACCAAATGTGCTGGTGTGAAAGCACCCTAAAACTGTGTCAAATCTTTTTAGGGGTTACATTTAAAATGTTACCTAGATTTAACTTAAATTTCGATATGTGAGGGTTGTATATTGGCTGAAATTGCCATTTGTAAGAATTTCTATACTACCAAAAGATCAGTAGTCAACTTGGGCCTCGTGTCAGCATATTTGTTCACTCATTGTACATGTACTCCACACGCAGTGACTGTATATTAACACAAAATAAACACACATATGTGTATGTATACACGTGTACATGTAACACAAACAAATCAATTTAATATTGTTCTTTTTTTCTATAGAGGATGGAGAATTCAGTGGAGTATTGTGCCTGAAGTTTCTGAACCTGTGGTAGGAATGTTTTTCCAGGGTAATATTTGCATGTCAGTGACTTTTGTTTTTATGTTGTGCATATTTAAATTTTCTTCCTTGTGGTCTTTCTTTCCAGGAACCTCCAAAGGAAGACCTGACTGTGTCTGAAAAGTTTCAGTTAGTTCTTGATGTTGCACAAAAAGCCCAGGTATCAACAAGCTGTCCATAGCATTTACATTATTGGTCAAAAGTTTGGACACACTTTTATGGTTTCTCATGATCTTGAATTATTTTTGATCTGAAGGCTTCTTTTATGTATGAATTTCTTTACAAAACAAAAATGTTATGTTAAATGTTACATTTATTTTTGTTATGAGTGAGTTTGTGATAGCGATATTTAAGTCAGTAGCAGTCAGTAGTTATTAAGCAATTCCTTTATTATGGTTTATTTTATAGCTATTTTATAGAGGACTTTACTTTTATTTTATAATGTGAAATTTTGATTTGAAATTTTATGGATGTCTCAGATTTCATTTTGTGTATTGTTCTTTTTGACCCACATGTATTTTTGTGCAGAATCTTTTTGGTAAGATGGCAGATGTTTTGGAGAAAATCAAAAAGTAAGTAGCTCTTTAACGTTAACTATTGTAGGACTACATGCTCCTTAAAGGAACATTTAGGTGAAAACATTATACATCAATGCTTTTGCGCTCGCTTGCAAAACTTTTGCGTTTTCCCTAGAAACTTTATAAACAAATGCAAAATTTTACCAGAAAAACTGTTGAAAATTTGTGAGAAAATGCAATAATTTCACGAGACAACACACACATTTCACAAGTTTCTTGGGCCAAAATTGTATGTTGGAAATAATATGAGATGGGAAGAAAAATTTCAATGATTTTGTGAGAAAACGTCTCGGTTACGTATGGTAACCCTCGTTCCCTGAAGGAGGGAACGGAGACGTACGTCGGACGTCACCGACGAATTGGGATCACTTCTGGGAGCCCCTATCAACTTCGAGATATAGAGAACGGGCCAATGGCCATTGGCGTGCGAGATTTGCATCTCGCGCTCCGCCCCGCGCTGCGGGTATAAACAGGAGGCGAATGCAGCGCACTATTGTTTTTCACTGAGGAGCCGAACTAGTGACTCGGCCATGCAGTGATGGTACAGCAACTGTGGCGACGGGACGTACGTCTCCGTTTCCTCCTTCAGGGAACGAGGGTTACCATACGTAACCGAGACGTTCCCTTTCAGTCGGTCACGTTCGACGTACGTCGGACGTCACCGACGAATTGGGATCCCTTTGGAAAACGCCACAGTTACTACCACTTCCAGCGCCCAGCGAGAGCCCCTCAGACCCCGTCTGTTCCGGGCGGGGAATTCACGCAGGGAAGTCACACTGCTGTTCCGCAAGACCCACTTCAGCAGACTATTGGATAACGCTGGGAAAGCGTGCCCAGAGGGACGCTGCGGAAGCCACATCATGCCCGAAGGGAGTTACCATGTGGAAAATACACGTATGGACTGGCCGTGGGCAGTGCAACATACGGAAGTCCCAGGGGTGGCCCCGGCCAAACAGGCGGGGGAACACACCTAACTGAGACGGCAGAGAGCTCTGCCGAGGGAAAGACACGGGCTCGCCGTAGGGAGCAGTACCGTGGAAGAATACACATATGGGACCGCCGTGGGGGTCACAACATATGGAACCCAGCCTAACACAAGTTCCAACAATGCATACGAGTGTTAGACCTGGCGTCGGACGCTCCGCCACATCCGACTGCCGCGGGTTGCGGAGGACTCAACAGGGTTCGCCGTTCTGGGGAACTCGACTGGAGCATATAAGCGCACGTATCCGTTCCAAAGGGAAGGGAGTGGCGCAGCAAGCCGACACTTAGAACGGGCACTTCGGTGTTACTGACTATGGGAAGCGAGCACACAGGAAGATACCGGCTCTACACGGAGGCTATAAAGTCTAGCGAACGTGTTAGGTGTCGCCCAGCCCGCAGCTCTACAATATCTGTCGGCGAGGCGCCACGAGCCAACGCCCAGGAAGAAGCTACACCCCTAGTGGAGTGGGCTCTTAACCCGAGCGGGCAGGGCACGTCTTGGGTTTGGTACGCCAAGACGATGGCATCCACTATCCAGTGGGCCATCCTCTGCTTGGAGACAGCCTTTCCCTTCTGCTGGCCTCCATAACAGACGAAGAGCTGTTCTGAGGTCCTGAAGCTTTGCGTTCTGTCCACGTAAGTCCGCAGAGCGTGGACTAGACAGAGAAAAGCTAGGGCTGGGTCTGCCTCCTCCGAAGGCAGCGCTTGCAGGCTCACCACCTGGTCCCGGAAGGGAGTGGTGGGAACCTTGGGCATATATCCGGGCCGGGGTCTCAGGATTACATGAGAGTTACCGGGCCCGAATTCCAGGCACGATTCGTCGACCGAAAATGCCTGCAGGTCCCCTACCCTCTTGATAGAGGCCAATGCAGTCAGGAGTACTGTCTTCAGAGACAGGATTTTTAACTCAACTGACTGCAAAGGCTCAAAGGGCGCCCTCTGCAGTGCGGTTAGCACCAGAGTTAAGTCCCAAGAGGGTATAGAGGGAGAGCGAGGCGGTTTTAGTCTCCTCGCCCCCCTCAGGAACCTGACGATCAGATCGTGCTTCCCTAGAGACTTACCACCTACCATGTCATGATTAGCGGCGATAGCGGCAACATAGACTTTGAGGGAGGAGGTAGACAGCCTTCGCTTCAACCCGTCCTGTAGGAAGGAAAGCACAGAACCGACCGAACATCTCCGGGGGTCTTCTCAGCGAGAAGAACACCAGTCGACGAACAGGTTCCACTTCAACGCATAGAGGCGCCTCGTAGAGGGAGCTCTAGCGGAAGTGATGGTGTCTACCACAGCCTGTGGTAGGCCACCTAGAACCTCCGCGTCCCGTCCAGGGACCAGACACCGGACGCGGGTGCCATAGGGTGCCCCGTCTCTGAGTCAGGAGGTCCTTCCTCAGAGGAATGGGCCAGGGAGGTGCTGTCGCGAGAACCAAGTCCAGTTGGGCCAATACAGAGCAACCAACAGGACTTGCTCCTCGTCCTCCCTGACCTTGCACAGAGTCTGTGCAAGAAGGCTCACTGGGGGAAACGTATACTTGCGTAGGCCCCGGGGCCAGCTGTGTGCCAGCGCATCCGAGCCGAGGGTCCCCTCGGTCAGGGAATAAAACAACTGGCAGTGGGTCGTGTCCGGGGCGGCAAACAGATCTACCTGTGCGGTCCCGAAGCGACTCCAGATCAGCTGGACCACCTGGGGATGGAGTCTCCACTCTCCGGGGAGCACTGGCTGTCGTGAGAGCTCGTCGGCCGCACGATTGAGCAGGCCCGGAATGTGAATGGCACGAAGCGACCTCAGATGCTTCTGACTCCATAGGAGGAGATGGCGGGCGAGTTGAGACATGCGACGGGAGCGTAGACCACCCTGTTTGTTGACGTACGCAACGGCCGCAGTGTTGTCCGTACGGACCAGAACGTGCTTGCCTAGTAGCGGCGTTTTGAAGCGGCCCAGCGCAAGACGAACTGCTAACAACTCGAGGCAATTGATATGCCATTGCAGTTGAGGCCCCGTCCACAGACCCGAAACTGCAAGCCCGTTGAACGTGGCACCCCAGCCGGTGGATGAGGCATCCGTGGAGACAACAACATGCCTGGACACTTGTTCTAGGGAAACTCCTGCCCGTAGAAACGAAGGGTCCGACCACAGGCTGAAGGTTTGGCGGCACCTCGGAGTCACGGGGACACGGAGGGATCCGCTGTGCCACGCCCATCTCAGGACTCGGTCGTGTAGCCAGCGTTGAAGCGGTCTCATATGAAGCAATCCGAGCGGCGTTACAGCGGCTGCGGATGCCATATGCCCCAGGAGCCTCTGAAAATGTTTCAGTGGTACCGCTGTCCTGCATTTGAACGAATTCAAGCAGTTCAACACCGACTGGACACGCTCCTCTGTGAGACGCGCTGTCAGATTGACCAAGTCCAGCTCCATACCGAGAAAAGAGATCCTCTGCACGGGGCAGAGTTTGCTCTTTCCCCAGTTGACCCGAAGTCCCAACAGGCTGAGGTGACTGATCACCGTGTCTCTGTATTCACACAACAGGGACAGTCCTGAAGGGAACGACCTTCAGGTCGATCGCTGCAAACCAATCTTGGGGACGGATGTACTCGAAAGTGCGCTTCTGCGTCAACATCTGAACGGCCGGTTTGTGATGGGCCCGGTTCAGGACTCACAGGTCCAAGATTGGTCATAACCCACTGCTTTTCTTGGGCACAATGAAGTAGGAGTTATAGAACCCCAACTTCATGTCGGCTGGAGGGACCGGCTCCAATCGCGTCCTTCGCCAGTAGGACTTCGATCTCTTTCCACAAGATGGGCGTCGCAGCTCCACACAACAGTGAAGTGGACGCCCAGAACTTGGGAGGATGCCGTGCGAACTGAATCGCATAGCCGAGCCTGGTGGTGCAGGTGAGTCAGCGGGACCGTCCCGGAAGTGCTAGCTAGGCTTCCGGAAACCGTACCATGAACACACCTGCCCCACAGACGTACCCGCAGTAGGGCAGCGAAGTGGAGGGCAGGGACCTGACCCAAGAGGCACAGCGTCCTGAAGTGGGGTCTGAGTGCGCACGCAGCACCTACCTGCCCCCACGGTTGGACGGAGGGTATGAGAGAAGGCATGGTAGCGTTCTCAAGCCATACGCTGCGGTCCGCTGGCGACTGAAGGAGGGGCAGAGAGTGGCAAGGCTTTGTGGCGTCACACACTGCCTACCTCACCTCCTTCCTTAGCGGGGAACAAGAGTGGCGAGGCATAGCGTCGCGCACTGCCGTCCTCACACCGCTGAGAAGAGGGGAATGAGAGTGGCGAGGCTCCCCGGCGTCGCACACTGCCATTCTCGCCCTCTTGTGGGGAGGGGAATGAGAGCGGCGCGGCTTCATAGCGTCACACGCTGCCATTCCTGAACCCCCGAGACCCAGAGGTATTGGAACTGCTCTTAAGAATTTGGGTACCACTGGCTGTAACACCGGTGGCGGAACAAAATTTAGCAATGATTCTCCACCCGGCCCTCCTCCGGGGAAGAGCAGCTTCAACCAAGTCCAGGTCACCCGTCTCAGCTGACTGGCAGCCAAGACGGGTGGCATCGTGGGATGCCCATGGCGAGCAGACTGAGGGGTTCCATCTGCTTTGCACTGTGGAGGACTGCTGCACAGTCACCGACAGTGTCGCCGAAAAGGGTCACCTTGTGAGATGTGAGCATCGAGAGAGCGTACTCTGGCGACGTCTCACACCCCTGCAAGGTAGCCCAAGGGTGTTTCTGGACCAGGGTGGACATCGTCTGGCCAAGGGCCAGCGCTGTGACTTTAAATGTAAATCAGTCACGGTGCGCAGCTCAACCTCAGCTCAGAACTACCCTCGTGCACTAAGAGCGCAGGGCGGAGGTGGCCTGCCAGTGGCACTGCCACCTCACCGATGAGGGTAGTGAGAGAGAGGAAAACTTTATCCAGATTATGGCACCATTGGCACCCCATATTTTGGCACCAAATAGTTCCACACTGCCAAAGCTTTCCAATGCACATCCGGGAAAAAGGCAAGGGGGCGGGCAAGGCGATTTACGCGTTGCACTACGCCTCAGCCACCCAGGAAAGCATGGCTGTCAAGTCTGAATCTGATTCAGCATGAGCACACACCATTATAGTGGGAAACTCAGCATCATCTTCATTTCCAGCTTATAACAGCCCTCTCTCCGATGCAGCGATTGACATCTGTCCTCTGCTAGAGCCCCAGATTAAACGCTAGGTCCCCTTTATTTATTTATTATTATTATTATTTTTTTGGAACCAGCAATCCCACCTGTAAGCTACCAGCAGGCATGCAAGACTGTGAGCGTGGCCGTCGAGACGGCACACGGCGCGCTGAACACTCAAGCCCCTATGAAGAAGGCGAGACGAACAACGCGCCGACGTGGTCATGCTCTCATGAGAGAACATGAACCACCCACGAACACAGTCTCAGCATGCTTGCGATGCGATAGAGGAGTGAGGGCCCACGGAGATGTACTCGGCAGGGAAGCCCCACTGTAATCCTCTGGTCACCAAGGCTTATTAGCCGAAGTAGCCCCTTTCTGGTGCACCAGAAAAGAAACTAGATCGGGGAATAGGCGAAGGGACTCAACCCCGTTTGAGGTTAAGTCTCGACCGCGCATCTAAAGCGCCGAGTGACGCGCTGGGTTGCCGTGACAACCCGCGCTGTCAGCCGGCAGCTAGACGGCACACGGCGCGCTGAACACTCAAACCCTCACGAGGAAGGCGAGACGAACAACGCGCCGACGTGATCCCGTTCTCCTGAGAGAACATGGATCACCCACGAACGCAATCTCAACATGCTTATGCGAGAGGGATCGTGGCCGTCAAAGGACAGGAAACAACCGCATCCAGAAACGCACGGGTGGAATGACGTCTTGAAAAAGACGCAGTCACACCCGCGCTGCTCTTTTAGAAGAAAGCTCTTTTAAATGTGCTGAAGCACCCAGGAACGACCGCGGCAAAACACAGGAGAGTAGTGCAGCCTGTGTATGCACTCACCGTTGGGAACGCCCTCACCAAACCAACAGTGCTGTAAAAACAGCAGTTTATCACTGTATCAGTGAGCTCGCAGCCGCCGCTGATCGTGCCTTTTCTCCCAGCACTCAAAGAAGCGTCTTCTCTCGTTCTCTCTCTTTCTGCTGAAGCAGGAACAGTCTCCTTCATCAACACCGTGTTCGGCTCCGAAGTGAATGACAATAGTGCGCTGCATTCGCCTCCTGTTTATACCCGCAGCGCGGGGCGGAGCGCGAGATGCAAATCTCGCACGCCAATGGCCATTGGCCCGTTCTCTATATCTCGAAGTTGATAGGGGCTCCCAGAAGTGATCCCAATTCGTCGGTGACGTCCGACGTACGTCGAACGTGACAGACTGAAAGGGAACAATACTTTTACGAGACAACAAAAGTTTCTAAAGATAAGTTTCTTGGTGATGGAAAAATTTGAGATTATATATCAGTGCTTTTTCGTTTGCTTACGAAACTTTTGCACTCGCCTGAGAAACGTAAAGCCCAAAGGATTTTCCGTTTTTTACGCGTATGCGAGGTTGCAAATGCAAATTTCATCACCAGAATAGTACACACATTTTTGTAACTTTGTATGCAGGTCGCATATGCGCATTGAAATTGTTTTGCACTAATCAGCTGTTTCACGAGGTGGCAAAACTGGCACAGGCAGTTGTTTCACAGTAGAAAACGAAACTAAAGAGATGGAACAAAAACAATATACTGGACAATATACTGACAAGCGCTTGTGTGATAAGGGGGTTATGAGATAGCCGCAACTTTAGTTTAAAAGACATTTTTATCTGTCCTAACTTCTGGAGAAAAATAGCGCAGACACTGGACAAAGATGAAACTTTCTAGAGCGCACTTGTCAACCGCTTCCATTCTGCATTTGACGTTGTCAAATGGAGTATACTTTGAAAGACTATAGACGGGTTTCTGTGCAACGTCTCAAAGAGATGCGCGTGCAACTAGGGGGCAGAAAGCAGAAACAGAGATGACACGGAGCTGTTGTGCTGTAAACTGCACTAACCGCCAAAAAGTTGGATTTAAAATGTTCAATATTCCGAGGGGATCACAAGCCTTTGCTAACAACAGGAGATTATGGATGCAGGCCATTAAAAGGGCTGATTGGGGTCCCGGTGGTCCTATAATGTATATATTAAATGTATAGAAAAAAATATATGTAAGCAATATCACATGAGCGGGAGTAGTTTCACAATAACACACTTTTTTTTAACTTATTAAAATGATTGAGACGTTAAATGATATTTCAGAGCTTCTCATTAAAAATTTAATGTCTGCACAGAGATACATTAAGGGCACAATTAGGCCCTTATGTTATAATGCTTTTGTGTTATGTACATGTCTTCAGAAGCTTCGGGGCACTGCGAAAGTGTGTGCATAATAGTTCACCAAGTATCAGCGTGTTACGCATCACTTGTGGTTGAACAGCCTGCAGCCATTGTTTCGCTGTTATCTACCTGGTATATTTTGGGGTGTTTATACGTGATGGAATCATGGCAACTCTGTGAGATAAGTGTATATATTGGGCCATATGATTGCTGGCCACTTGGACATATATGTGATCCATTCGTGGTCTGAATTAGCGTAGGGATCTGGTAATGTCTCACCATTACTGAGAGTTAATTTCTTAATATAATCGGCGGAGTCCGCGCTACCTAGGCTTCCAAAGTAATTGATGCTAGCCATTTCCTCACTGTCACACACCTAGCTAGCTGTCTCACGTCTCATGTCTTGTACAGTATGTTACTCGCCATAACACCTGTTAGCGGTTTTGGCCCCTGAATGCATGCGCATCCAGTATTGTTTGTATACAAGAAACCCGTTTATGCGTTCAACTGTTCGCATACGCTAGCATATGCGTAAAAAATTAAGTATAATTTGAGCCAGCACACTTTTGCCAGCAAACAAAACTAGTGATGGAAATAATATTTCAAGGCTTATGCGATTGAACATAGGGGAGTTTTTGCTAAGTTTCGCAGGGGAGGACAATACGTTTGCAAAGTTTCTCGGGGGAGTGCAAAGGTTTTATGGGTGAATGCAAAAGCACTGAAATATAAGGGCTCTGTACAGGGAAAGTAAAAATGAGCTTGTGAGCTGAAGGAAACTACTGAGACTACCTTTGTTAAGTGACCTTGGGCCTGTGGAAAGGCGCTATACAAATAAAACGTATTCTTCTAATTAATGTTTCTCCATGTTTGTATGTGTTTGTGTGCGTATGTGTACATCAGTTTGTTTATGTGGGTTCAGCCTGAGATCACTCAGAAGTTGTATGTTGCTCTGTGGGTGGCCTTCATCTCCTCCTGCGTCCTGCCCTACAAGCTGATGGGCTTTATGATCGGTGAGAATTATTACTCATAACCCCACACATAAACACCCCATGCACACTAATAACATTCAAACACAAACAAACACTGCCATTCTAAGGGCCCTATTTTAACAATCTGAGCGCATAGTCTGAAGCGCACTTAGGCGTGTCCGAATCCACTTTTACTAGTTTAACGACGGAAAAAATTGTCTGTGTGCCAGGCGCATGGTCCAAAAGGGTTGGACCTAGTCTCTTAATGAGTAATGGGTGTGTTTTGGGCGTAACGTGCAATAAATCAATCAGAGTCTCATCTCCCATTCCCTTTAAAAGCCAGTTGTGCTTGCACCATGGTGGATTCGCTATTTACATGGCGGAAATTGCAAGCGGAAAGACTGAACGCTTCTCCAGAAAGGAATCATAGGAATAAATATTATTTTTAATATTTAAAATGTTTGTGTGCTGCTGCGCGTCCCTGTGTGTGTAATAAGCAGAGTGTACGCACGCCTATAGGCGCATATTACTAACGCACCCTTTAAATAACACAAAAAAATACTGCGCTATTGATTTTAGACCAGGTTTTTGTTGGTCAATGGTCAGTCGTTTTCAGTTGCCTCAAAATAGCAAAGCGCCAACAATGCGCCTGAACACACCTCGTTTTCAGACCAGCACGCCCATGGGCGTACAGATGGGCGCGAGTGCATTTGCTATTTAAATGTGGCGCTGGACGTGAAAATGATAACTGCGTTGGGCTGAAACTAGCAAAAAAACACTTGCGTCGCACCTGGCGTCACATTGTGTCGGGTGTATGCCAGGGCCCTAAATGGCTTATTGTTGCTTTCATATGAAACATAGACATGACTCTTGTGTAACAGCAATGAATGGGCATATTTAAGACAAATCCTTTCTCGGAGAGTTCACTGAATTGCGCGCTTCATGAATTGCGACCACAGATTGGGTTGATTATTTTTGTGTAGTGAGTCATTTTAGCACCCTGTTCACTAAAGGAATTATACAGATCAAATAAAACATGCTAGCATCTGATCATGATTAACAACAAGGTAAACTACCGTTCAAGATTTTGGGATCAGTAAATGTATGTTTTTGTAAGAAGTTAATAATTTTATTTGGCCAGGGTGCCTTTTTTAATCAAAAGTGACAGTAAATACTTTACATTGTTACATAAAATAATAATAGTAATAATAATTAGCACACATTTTTATTTCAACATTGATAAACGTTTTTGAAAATCAGCATATTGCAATTATTTCTGAAGGATCATGTGACACTGAAGACTGAAATAACGGCTGCTGAAAATGCAGCTTTTCCATCACAGGAGTAAATTAAAAACTACATTAAAATAAAAAAACAGTTATTTTAAATTGTAATCATTTCTTCACAATATTACTGTTTTTTGTTTTTTTTACTGTATTTGTGATCAAATAAATGCAGCCTTATAAGAAACTCATAAGAAATACCTTTCAAAAACAATTCAATAATCTTACCGACCCAAAACTTTTAAATGGTACATTTATAAAAATGATTAGCAAATAAGAGCATTCTGTGAAATTAAGTGTGCTTTCACCTTGTACCATTAAATTAAAAGTCAATTTTATTAAACATAATGAAATAAATCAAATTGTTGTGCTGAAATGCTGTTGTTTTTATAATTCTCATGGTGTGTATGTGTGTCTTCCCTGGTAGGGCTTTACGCAGGCATCAAGTTCTTTATTATAGACTTCCTTTTTAAGAGCTGCCCGAAACTCCGAGACAAATACGACACTCCGTACATCATGTGGAACAACCTTCCCACCGACCCTCAGCTGAAAGAACGCAGCAATGCCACTGTGTCCCGACGGGTGAGAGAGAAGGAGACAATGTCATACTCTAATGCTTTCACACTTAAAATGTCATACCTATTTGAAACCTTTTTTTCAGAGTGTCAGGCACTGTAAATATGTGCGTATGAGAGTGATGGGTGTTGCCTCGTAAGGGAATCATCAGTTTAGGTCGCTGACATGACGATCAAATATAATCTGTTGTCTTTCTCTCTCAGCTGTCTGGGTGTGAGAAGGTAGGGACTGTGGTGTGCTTCTGCCAGCACCTGTGTGTGTGATCAGACCAGCTGACCTTATTTTCTTTACCTGTGTGTGTTTGGATCTGTGATATCAATTTTGTCTGTTCCCAAATGGATCAAAATGTGGCTTAGTCTCAGCATCCCACTTAACTTAATCTCACAGAAAAATGTCCAGGTCATATTTCACCACAAAATCAAAAGATAAAAAATTACAATAACAGTACTGTGTAAAAGTCTTAGGCACATTAGTATTTTCACAAAATTTTGACTAAATCCAGAAGAACTGCGGCAACGTCTCTGTCTTTTTTTCTGTTTCTTCATGTAATCACAGATGGACTTGATGATGATGAGATCAGATCTCCGTGTGGAGCATACTGGCTGTTGTCAGACTCCTTGTGTATATAAAAATCTCACTAGATTATTATAATTAATGACAAAAATGTTTGAAAATGTAAACTGATATTTTATACTGTGACACACTACAGCAAAAGATATAAATAATTGGCTTAACCCTCATCCTTCCCTCAAACCTTGTAACAAATCCTTCCTCACGGGTCAAAATGACCCGAAGCCCTAAAATTATATGTCTTTTTTTTGTCCAGAGAGCTTATTTCATTTCTTTTTGATAATATGTTTTTTTTGTTTTGTTTTTTTTATTTTATTTAATTTAATAAAACTAGATTTTACTAATATTCAGTTACTAGATTTTATCAATAAATAATAAATAGTAATTTTCTAATAGTATCTTTCAACTTAAATTCCAAAATCCCTTTTTAATTCAGCTCAAAATATCTTACATGGGGTGTCTTTGCCGACCTCTTGTCAAAAAAAATTATATAACATGATATTTCATGACCTTTGCCACTAGATGGCCTTATAGCTCTATATGGAGGAAAGTCAGTTTTGCTTCAGAATGAATTCAGATACACTTGTAGACATTATAAAATCATTTTTGGTTCAGTAATCAGTTTTAGCATTTTAAGTTTGAATTTTGAGAATTTTTTGGTTTTTCTATGTGTACTAAATCATTCCACACATTCCATTCATTCCTATGGGGGTCAAATTGACCCGCAAGGGAAGGATTTGTTACTTTTTTAAATTTCAACCACAAAACTCCTCGAATCCAGTCAATAATTTTTTTTGTGTGTATTTGTGGTTCAAGTGGGTCAAAAGGGGGCATTCCCTTGAAAAAGTTTGGGTTCCCTAACAAAAACATTTGCGTTCCCTCGTGAAACTCAAAAAGTTTTTATGAGCGAACGATATATAATTGACATATAATTTTTCCTCCCATCTTAAATTTTTTTCACATCACCATGTCCATTTTGGGGCTCTGTGCATTACCCTAATGCTTAAAAAAATATTCTCTAACTATAATAAAAAAAGTCATTCTCATTACTTTTAATCACATTCTAATCACTATAATGCAAAAAATCCTATTCTCATTACTAATAAAAACATTCTCATTAGTGTTATGCAAAAAATTACATAATCTTTTTCATTACAGTAATAAAATGAGTTGTTTTTTGCATTATGGTAATGAGAATGTGTGTTAGGGGTGTACTTTATTGTTATGAAATTTATGTCACAATGCAATTCTTCATGGCCTTAAAAAATAGTCTTTATTTTCTTCATCCAAAATATAATTATGTGGTGTAATATCAGATGGACATTTCTTGCTCTCTGCAGTATTGGCTCTTTTTTTTATTTTTATCTGATATAAAATATAATTAACTGACTGATCTACTGAGAGTATTCAATATTAATGGTTTTGCTTAATCTAATCTAATGTCGCTATTGCCATTTAATGTAATGTATACAGCTAATGTGCCATTTTGAATCCATTTTCACAGACTATGTGATGGGTTTGCTCTGTGTGTGCGTAGGTAGAAAAGGATTGCTTTGCTCAAAATCTGAGTAGTTTCCACCAGTGTTATTTTAGTATCTTTGAGATATCATTTATATTGTTTTTTATTAACAGTTTGAATTAGTTTTATTTTTATTTTTTCAGTTTCATTTTAATTTTAGTTAAAGTAATCTTTAGTAATCGTTTTTGTCATTTTTATTAGTTTTTTATATGTCTATATATTTTTTTTGTTTCAGTTTTAGTTATTTTAGTAGATCAATTTAAACTTAATAAAAATGAGAAATGTTTCCTTGGAAACTAGCTTTTATTCATTTTATAATATGTTATATAATATTATATTTTATTTCAGTTAACATTTCTATATATTTATAGTTTTAGTTTTAGTTAACTATATTAACACTGGTTTCCACAATAGTGCAGCTGTAGTTTGAAGTAGATCATTAGATCATTAGAGGTAGAAATAGTTGAATTGTTGCCTTTAGGACAATCTAATTATGTATTTTGACTGTGTTGTCATGGGAATCTGTACAGGGAACATACAACATGCCGTTGAGACATGCCTCAATGGCAGTTGCTAACCTTTAACCTTCTCTCAAAACACCATTACACTGACTTACCCACAGGAACGCATTTCATGTTGACTTTCGCTGCGTTCACGTCATGTCGTAATTACGAGATGACAACACGTGACTTTCTACTCGGAGCTGTTCACATCCTCGGACTCGGAATTATGTGTTTCTATGGCAACACTACAAATCCGCAGCGGTCAGGTGGTACAAGTCAGAGCTCTCTGAAAATTCCCAGTTTACAAGTTGTAATTATAAGCACTTTTTACAAACCGTAATCTCATAATTGCGGTAATTACAACATGCCGTAAATGCACTTTTATTAGTGATGATGCATAAAAAAAAAGTCAACAGGAAATCAAAATGAAACCTGTTTGCTTCCCTAATACATATTAACAGTAATCCACAGCTAGTAGTGTATTAAACAATTTTAATGCACGACGTTAAGGAAAAGAACCACCCGACGTGAAGTGAAGCATTCAAATAGTTTAATGCACAGCTAGCCATGGATTATCATGCTTATACCATGGTCATTTTCCAGCATTGACAAAGGCTGTCATTGATTTTTGCAGCGCTAAATTTGGGGGGTTAAAATTGTGTTTTTTTTTTTGTCAGCTATGGTTTGTTAGATGTAGTATTCTGTCCGTTTTAAATCTGACACAGAGATATAGTAGAGCGGTAAGGTTACATTTATTTGATTGAATTATAATATTTATTTCAGTGAAGCTGTAAGTTGAATTACTTAAAAAACAGCGACGTTACAACCTCCTTACGGAGTTATATAATGTAGTGATTCAGTCGCAAAGTTAATTTATTAATAAAAGTTGCGGGATAGCATTGACAACAAGTCTCTGTGCTCCTGTTTTTGATCTATGATTTCTGTGTGTGAGTCAGTGCAGTACATGTGTGCGTGCCTGTTTCAATAAAAGCAGGACATTGATATAGAATAGTGATTAAACTGACTTGGCACTACCTGTGCAATAAACAGATTTACTGCACACCTTCCAGCCAATCAGAATTGAGTATTCAGACAGACCATGGTATAATTGCTATGTGAGTGAGTGATTGATTAGTGCATGTTTTTCCAGAAGAGAAAAAAAATCACATCCTCAAACACCTATCCTTTATAAATATAAATATGCTGTTTTATTTATTTAATGGCTAAAAGTATCAGTTAATGCAAACTGTTTCTTTGAGTTGTTATAAAATCCCTCCCTTTTATGTTAAGATTCCACCAGTGGTCTCACGGAGCAGTTTAGCCACCATCCCGGCCGGAGTGACCCGGGAGGAAGAGACTGGCCGTTCACACAGCACAAAGAAAGGCGCATTCCATGAGATCTTCAACCTACCTGAGAATGAGAGACCTCTGCCCGGTGAGACCTCTCGTAGACTTGGTTCTTGTCTTATGCGGTATATAATAGAACCCGAAAAAAAGTACTTGAAACCTAAAAATAAAAAACAAAACAGGCTTGAGTTGGACACGTCAAACGTCATACTCAATTTTCTTTCCACTTGTGTACAACCAAGAGATTTAGTAGTGTCTTTTTTTCAGTATGTGAGAATGGATGGAGATGCTGTTTGATAAACAGAGACAGGAAGATGCCCACTGACTACATTCGCAACGGGATGCTCTTCGTCACTGAGAAGTAAGAAACATTTACTCACTGCTCACTGAAGATCTCTTTCGTGTCGTTATGAATAAGTTCATGCCATTATTTAACATCATAACAGATTGAGAGGCTCCATAGAATCAACATGTACATTGATGTACATTAATGCAGTAACATTATAATTACAACTGGCTGTCCATTCATCAGCTACCTGTGTTTTGAGAGCTCCAGCTCAAGATCGGGGTCTTCAAAGAAGAACAAAGTCATAAAACTGGTGGACATCACAGATATCCAAAAGGTATGTGCAGTGTTATTTTTAACTGAAATGTAATTGAAATAAAGTAAAATATAAATATTACATGATAATCTATACATGTTATAACTTAAAGACCCCCTGTGGTGAAAATCAAGTTTTTAATGTTGTTTTTATGTTTATGTGGTGTTTTTAATATGCTTTAAGACAAACCATGTGCAAATTCATAAGTCAACACCATTGCTTAGTATTCTGCAGAGCAGTGAACCAAAGGCAGTCTCAAAAAAGCGCTCGTTTCTGACGTCACAAACTACCTTGTTGCCAATCGTGTCAATGCGCAGGCGGGTTTTAGCATATCATTAACTATTCTCTGAAGCAAGGGAGTCTGAAGAGAAGCCAGGTTATCCCGGTATTTTTT
Source organism: Rhinogobio ventralis (assembly GCA_039654625.1). Classification (NCBI taxonomy): domain Eukaryota; kingdom Metazoa; phylum Chordata; class Actinopteri; order Cypriniformes; family Gobionidae; genus Rhinogobio; species Rhinogobio ventralis. The sequence goes on from CM077207.1 coordinate 22,818,798, forward strand.
TCTGTTGATATAAAAAATTGGGTACTTTTAGCAATATAGCAGGTGAAATATGTATATGATGTATATTACGATGTTATGATGAACTATATACCTTTCTCCACTGACGTTCTAAGTTGTTCAAAGCGTTTCTAAGGATGCTGATTTTTAGAAGGCAGACTGAGAAACATGGTTTGTGTAACATCAGCAACACATTATTAGCTGTTTGATAACATAAAGCAAAAAAGGCTAATCATATTAATTACCGTTATGTGTCCGACATTGTAAAGAGCGATACCATTGTGCAGTGTTTACTACAGTAAAATTGAGTGGATATCTGATGTAGGGTGTAGGGTGGGACTGGATTTCATCCTTCGGGAATTGATTAGATCATAGGAAGTTGCTAACTAAATGGTGGCAGATCTAAATGGCAGTTTGCAGTCAGTTGCGGAGAATATTTTTGGAGAGTCTTTTCGAGGGGGAGGGGAGGTTAACGTTTTTGATGAAATATTACGAGGGCATATGAATTTTTGTCTCCGAGTTAAAAAAAAAGGTTTTTGTTGTTGTTCACTACTGTAATGTCAGTCAGACAATAGTTTTCTTGAGTAATTTCATAGTTCATGGGGAAAAAATAAGCTGCAAATTGGATCAAAGTGAGCTATACTCTATTCATAATCCATTTTTTTCTCCATAGTAGGACATTCTGAGGAACTGTTACCATATCATGTTTAATATTTATTGCAAAAAGCTTACTGCTTTTCTTTTTTTCACAGTACAAAGTTTTATCAGTTCTGCCTGGGTCTGGAATGGGCATCTCTATTGCCACCCCATCAACACAGAAGGTAGTCAGGTCAAATTTATTTGTATAGCGCGTCACAATACACATTGTTTCAGAGCAGAAAATTATTATGTTAATATTTATAATATCTTATAGCCGCATTTAGCAGATTAGAAATGGGTGATAATAGTTTACATTTTGCGAGATTTGCTATATAGTATATATATCACCCTACGTGAGTATACTGTATATACCTATATATCCTACTTTATATAAAAGAGCTGGATGATAATATAGTAAAAAAATTTGATGATATATAATATATAGCAAATCGCAACTGCTTGGTTTGTTTATATCGCTTTATGCATGTATGCGGTTTAAGATGGATATACTTGCATCCTGCTTTAAAGCCATTTAATGTCTTTCTTTACAGCGACATCACCCTCATTGAAATAATTAAAGTGTCTTGTTGCTTTGATGAATAATTGAGTAAAGTCTGACAGTGAATCACTTTATCTTGTTTTCGCAGCCACTGGTCTTTGGTGCCATGATACACAGAGACGAGGCCTTTGAGACGATCTTTACCCAGTACATGAAGATCATGACCACAGCCAACCCTGAAACATAACTCAACCTTTTATCCTTCTGGAGGTTATCTCGTTTGAAAAAGTATGGGACCAGCGTTTCCTGTCTGGTTAACTTTAATTGACCGTAATTTGGATGATTGTCGGCTTGTGGTGTGACCACCAGGAGATTTAGCGAGCTGACATTCCAGCGAGAGTTCTGCATCTCAAAGAAAGAGACTTTTTCAACCGGAGGGATGCGACCGGCTTCTCGTCATGCGACTGTGACCTTTTTGGCTTTCAAAGATGAGCACACAGATCAGACTTTGTGTTTTGTACTCATCTGTTTCAGATTTCATGTCTGGTTTTGTCCTGGAAGATGTTACGGGGGTGGGGGATTGTTAAGGAAGGTCTTTAACACTTTAATCACTAAAATAATTCATTTTCTTAATCAGTATTTTTGTTTAAAAGACGTTTAAAAGACGTTAGACAAACTTAATTCAAGATATGTGTCTTGTTTTCTTACACAATTTTGCTTCTCAAGTAAATTTGTCTTTTAACTAAATTTAGATCTTTTGTACTGGAAATCAAGACAAAAATACTGATAAATACAAAAAAAAAAAAAAAGTGTATTCACACTTTAGGCGTTTTGCAGCAACAAATCGACAGGAAGTCATTCATTTTTAATGAGAGTTGGCAATTTAAGGCACCATACAGGTAGTTTATAAGTCTGGTGTACAATACTCATTCTTATTTTCTCACTTCATTATCTAATTTGTGATAGTGTTCATTTAGAAAAAGATGACTTTTTTTTTAAAAAAAAGTTGTGAGGTTGGTTATGTTGTCATTTTGGCAACAGTCGCTGTTGTTCGAGTTGCTAGAAATCGGCAGCTTTCATTGAAAATGACTTCTGGATGCTTTGTCACTGCAAATCGTTGTCAATGCAAATGACCTTTAAGACTGATAAACAACGCCTTTTTTCTTTCTTTTTTTACATTTGTTTACATTGTTGCTGTGTGCGCACAACACAGACACACACACAAACTCACTTAATCTCACCTCTCAGCAAAGTGTGCTTCATGTCTTTTTAGCAGAACATCTTCCCAAACTTAACTTTGGGAAAGTGTAGTTTCTAATGGTTTCAAATGGCCTTTCTTTAAAATGGTTGTAATGTCGTAGCAGAATCATTGCTAATCGATTGATTTGCTTTCGTTTACGTTTGAAAACATTAGTTAGATATGAAAGGTGTCAAACACAGATAAGAACATTTGGTCGCACTTTATTTTGCAGTATATGTACTAACTGTGTACTTATACAACAAAGTACTGAGTAATATAAGGTAACTACTTGGATTTAATATTAAGATTAGGTTTAGTACATAAAACAGGACTGTACAATAAAGTGCTATCAAACATTTTTTACCAAGTATTTCATGTATGTATGTCTTACAGATGAACACCAGTGACTTGTTAATGTTTTGTCACTTTAAACTGTTACTAAATGAAGTTAAATTCAGATTTACAGCAAAATCGTAGAACCTGTACAAGTCTTTGAATGAATCTCACGAAGAAATATTCAAATCATATTTCACCTCAAAATAAAAAAGAAATACACGAGTTTCCTCGACAAATTCTCAATAATGCAAAAAAAAAAATCTAAGAGGTAAAATATGACTTGTGAGATTCACCCCTTTACACTCCTTATGAACAGCCACTATAACATTTAATTAACATAGCAGGGGGGTATAAACTTTTGAAAAACATCCTTTGGCACACAAAAAAGCATCACATCTGCTCAATGCTGTAGTGGTAAATGCAATATGATGCGAATAGCCTGTAATGTTGCAATTTACCATAATTAGTTCCATCCTGCAATATAATAGAACCCGAAATGAAGGAATTTTTACTGTACAATATTTATAGTGGGCCAAACTTTTTGTTGCTCTACCTTAAACTGAAGAGGTTGTTTGCACAGATATACTTCAACATTAAGAGTTGATTTTAAGAAGTAGCGGATTTGTATTTGTATCTAAGACATTCCAAAGATCATCATTTTAGGAGAAAATACTGTTCATACTTTGTCTTCCCATACATCTGTTAGTTTACTCACATTTTTGAGGGACTGTTGAATGTTGCTCAGCTCCCAAAGATGAATTAGTGTATTTTACCAAAGGCCCTCTAGTGTAGGGGTCTCCAACCCTGCACCTCGAGGGCTACCATCCTGCAGAGTTTAGCTACAACCTGAATCAAACAAGCCTGAACCAGCTAATCAAGGTATAACAATGTAAGTGTGTTGGAGCAGGGTTGGAACTGAAGTCTGCAGGAAGGTATAGCTCTCCAGGCGCAGGGTTGGCTACCCCTGCCAACCCCTAGTGCTTTTGGAAGTCTCCCGCACTCTGGCTGTTGTGTTGGATTGCACTGAAGCACAGAATGAATTGGGTAACTAATAGTTTTGCCAAATGTTGTTTCTTTAACTGCTCATTGTCTGTCTCAAACTGATGTTTACACAAGCTGGGTCAAAATCCAGTTCAGACCAGTCTGATCCCTGCTAACCAGCCCAGCCTAGGGGCGTGAAAACTGGTATAATATCATTTCTGGTCTTTTTTTTTTCTTATTGTATTGGCCACAAATGCTTCTAGAAAATGTATCAGCACTAAGAAACTAATTATGAGTATATTAATAGAGCACATGAGTGAATTTCACAAAAACGGTCAAGAACATGCCCAGGGACTGGATTCACAAAAATCTTCTTTAGTTAAGAAAGTTCATAAGAATGTTCCTAAGTGCAATTCTTTCATTCTCAATTTTTTCTTTAAAGGGATAGTTCACCCAAAAATAAAAAATTCTGTCATCATTTACTCACCCTCAAGTTGTTCCAAACCTTTATGAGATTCTTTTTTCTGCTGAACACAAAAGAAGATATTTTGAAGAATGTCGGTAACCAAACAATGGGCCCCAATGACTTTCCCCCATACTATGGAAGTCAATGATTGTCTTAAGAACAATCTTAAGAAAAAAAGATAAGAACATTCTTATAAGAAGAGATTTTGGGAATACAATATATTCTGTTGGAAAATAAGAAGAAAATGGCAGTTCAGAGGAATCTTAAGAATGTTTTGTGAATCCGGCCACAGTTTATATTTCGCTCAAAATTTTGAAAGACACATTTCCCCAAATTCTCTTTTCAAAAATTTCAGCCGGTATGTACGGAGAGAAAAAATATGTATATTGTGGCCAAAAATTTGTTTAACTAATTAATTCCCTTGTTCTATGTAAACTGTATGAACAATATAATAATAAATTCCATTGTTTAACTAAATTATGGCCACATTGTAATAATTTGTTCCCTTGTTTTATTTAAATCAAAACAAGGGAATGAATGAGTTAAACGTGGCCACGATTTAACTAAAACAAGTTAACAAATTTATAATTCTTGGCCACCATGTCCACATGTAATGTGCGGTGCTCCGTAGTTATGCGAAAAACAATGATATATTTAAATAATATAATGTAACATAGTATATTTTTATGTATTTATCATGGTTATATTTATTGTACTGCCTTAAATTGATGCTGATTTAAATTTTCCTGATTACATGCTCATTTCCATCCAAATTCTGATTTAAACTTTTTTTGCATTACAGTAACAAGAATTTTGGGATATTAATTTCACAACACAAAAACACTTTTCTTTATGCAAAATCAAGTTTCTTATTTTTTCTTTTGATTTTGTGTTGAAATACATGGACTTGTTTGTGAGATTCACACACACACACACACACACACACAATCATAGTTCCACACAATCATGCTAAAGAAACACGGTTTACATTAAAATGCTGTGTTGGGCTGTTTAAGTAAGCACCAAAAGTCATTGTGTATCTGGAGGTGCTCAAGTTGGAATTTTCATGTGGCACTAGTTGATAAAGTATTTGTTAACTGTGTAAATGTTTGCTATTTTCATAATATTTCACCGCAAAATAACAGAGTTCATCTGACAGATGTGAATTGTTGTTACTGTTATCTGTTTTTTTTTTTTTTTTTTTTTTTTTTTTTTCTGGCTGTCTGAAGACAAATTACTAAAAATGAATTTATATACAAAAATAGAATAATATAAGAAATGTTCTGTTCTGATTTGAATAGAACAATGTATATTGTTAAATCATCATGTGTTGTACACTTTTTTTAATTTAAGTAAATTAATGAATTGTATAGACTTGTGTGTCTGTCTGATTTAAAAAAAAAAAAAAAAAAAATCTGTTTATGTAATGATTTTGAGCTAAAATCCCCCCATATACACTCACCTAAAGGATTATTAGGAACACCTGTTCAATTTCTCATTAATGTAATTATCTAATCAACCAATCACATTGCAGTTGCTTCAATGCATTTAGGGGTGTGGTCCTGGTCAAGACAATCTCCTGAACTCCAAACTGAATGTCAGAATGGGAAAGAAAGGTGATTTAAGCAATTTTGAGCGTGGCATGGTTGTTGGTGCCAGACGGGCTGGTCTGAGTATTTCACAATCTGCTCAGTTACTGGGATTTTCACGCACAACCATTTCTAGAGTTTACAAAGAATGCTGTGAAAAGGGAAAAACATCCAGTATGCGGCAGTCCTGTGGGCGAAAATGCCTTGTTGATGCTAGAGGTCAGAGCAGAATGGGCCGACTGATTCAAGCTGATAGAAGAGCAACTTTGACTGAAATAACTATTAGAATTTGGCGTAAACAGAATGAGAACATGGATCCATCATGCCTTGTTACCACTGTGCAGGCTGGTGGTGGTGGTGTAATGGTGTGGGGGATGTTTTCTTGGCACACTTTAGGCCCCTTAGTGCCAATTGGGCATCGTTTAAATGCCACGGCCTACCTGAGCATTGTTTCTGACCATGTCCATCCCTTTATGACCACCATGTACCCATCCTCTGATGGCTACTTCCAGCAGGATAATGCACCATGTCACAAAGCTCGAATCATTTCAAATTGGTTTCTTGAACATGACAATGAGTTCACAGTACTAAAATGGCCCCCACAGTCACCAGATCTCAACCCAATAGAGCATCTTTGGGATGTGGTGGAACGGGAGCTTCGTGCCCTGGATGTGCATCCCACAAATCTCCATCAACTGCAAGATGCTATCCTATCAATATGGGCCAACATTTCTAAAGAATGCTTTCAGCACCTTGTTGAATCAATGCCACGTAGAATTAAGGCAGTTCTGAAGGCGAAAGGGGGTCAAACACAGTATTAGTATGGTGTTCCTAATAATCCTTTAGGTGAGTGTATATACACACACAAATACACACTTTTTATTGTGTGAATTTCTTGTCACAAAAAAAAAAGATTAATAAATCTCTGTGCACAAATCAAAAAGTGTAGAAGGACTAGCTCAAAATATACTTCATGATATTCAAAACATGAAATATATCATGAAAATATTTTTTAAATAAATAAATAGATATTATAGAGAGAGAGAAATGTAATAATAATTTTTTATTTTCTATTTATTATTATATTAATTTTACTTAATTTATATATTTATTTTAAAAGATATTCTTATATATATTATACTATTTAATATATTCTTCTTTATTGGGCCTTTTAGTGGTGTTTGCATTCTCTACTACCTCGACGACTGGCTGATCCTAGCTCAGTCGAGAGCGCAGTTGTGCGAACCTAAGGACATGGTGCTCAGTCACCTCAGCCTGTTGGGACTTCGGGTCAACTGGGAAAAGAGCAAACTCTGCCCCGTGCAGAGGATCTCTTTTCTCGGTATGGAGCTGGACTCGGTCAATCTGACAGCGCGACTCACAGAGGAGTGCGTCCAGTCGGTGTTGAACTGCTTGAATTCGTTCAAACACAGGACAGCGGTACCACTGAAACATTTTCAGAGGCTCCTGGGGCATATGGCATCCGCAGCCGCAGTAACGCCGCTCGGATTGCTTCATATGAGACCGCTTCAACACTGGCTACAAGACCGGGTCCTATGGGCATGGCAGAGCGGTTCGTTCCGTGTAGCAATTACACAGAATTGCCGTCAAACTCTAGTTCGTAGGCGGACACCTCATTTCTACGGGCGGGACACTTCGGGACCGCACAGGTAGATCTGTCTGCCGCCCCGGACACGTCTTAATGCCAGTTGTTCTATTCCCTGACCGAGGGGACCCTCGGCTCGGATGCACTGGCACACAGCTGGCCCCGGGGCTTACGCAAATATGCGTTTCCCCCAGTGAGCCTTCTTGCACAGACACTGTGCAAGGTCAGGGAAGACGAGGAGCAGGTCTTGTTGGTTGTGCCGTATTGGCCCAACCGGACCTGGTTCCCGGAACTAGTGCTCCTCGCGACAGCACCTCCTTGGCCCATTCCTCTGAGGAAGGACCTTCTGACTCAGAGACGGGGCACCCTGTGGCACCCGCGTCCAGACATCTGGAAACTCCATGTCTGGTCCCTGGACGGGACGCAGAGGTTCTAGGTGACCTACCACAGGCTGTGGTAGACATCATCACTTCAGCTAGAGCTCCCTCTACGAGGCGCCTCTATGCTTTGAAGTGGAATCTGTTCGCCGAATGGTGTTCTTCTCGACGAGAAGACCCCCGAAGATGTTCGATCAGGTCTGTGCTTTCTTTCCTGCAAGATTGGTTGGAGCAAAGGCTGTCTCCCTCCACCCTCAAAGTGTATGTTGTCGCCATTGCTGCACATCCCGATGTAGTTGAAGGTAAGTCTGTGGGAAAGCACGATCTGTTCGTCAGGTTTCTGAGGGGAGACCACCTGTAGTTATAATGACATCAGACTTCTGAAGCTAATTTTATTTTTAAAGGTTGTAATGCTTTTGTCCTATTTCTCCCCCTTTCTTTTTTTTTTTTAAAGAATGTTCTCTTGATTGTGTTAAACTGTTAAATAAAATAAATTGACTCAACTGCTGGGAAGGTGTCATTTGCTTGAAAAGGTTTTCCCCAAACTTTGAAATGGTCATAAATTTGTTGACGAACCATTGAAGTATATAATGTTGTTTCTATATTAACTTGGTACATCAGATGGCAACATTTTTTTTATGTTAATTATATTTTTATATTATATTTATATTATATTATATTAATTATATTATATGTTAATATGTTTTTGTTAATTTCAGTATTGATTCAGTGATGTAGAATCAATCATAGTGTAACACTGATTCAACAATATTACCATTGATTATTTTTGTTAATTTCCATATTGATTCAACATCAGTGATGTAGAATCCATCATAGTGTAATGTTGATTCAATAGCATTACCGTTGATTTTTTTGTTCACCATTGATTTAAATGCGTGTGCAAACGTGATATTGAACTAACATCAGTTCATAATATTGATTCAATGATATTATCATTTATTTTTTGTTGAAATCTCAACATTGTTTCAACAGTAAATGAGGGTGCAAAAGTGATGTTGAAAAAATATCACTTTGTAATATTGAATCAATGATATTGCCATTGATTTGTGATTGAAATCTCAACATTGCTTCAACATTAACTGAGGGTGCAAGAGTGATACTGAACCAACATCACTTTGTAACATTAATTCAATGCAATTAGCGTTGACTCATCAACACTGACTCAACATTGTTTCAATGATTACATGCTATCTGGGTGCCCATTAAGCCCCACTCTATTTAACATTTATATAAACAAATTAGCCAAAGCATTAAATAATTCAACTGCCCCCAGCCCAACCCTGACTGAATCAGAAATTAAATGTCTCATCTTTGCAGATGATTTAGTTAGGTTTCTGTCAAAAACGAAAGAGGGGCCACAACAGCTCTGAAATTCTACAAACATCTAAAACACAGTGATGCAAGCTCATAACAGGCTGAAGCCCTGAAGTGTCAGGAGCAGAACCGGCACAGGAGCGCCCTCTCACAGCTGGTGCTGAAACTACACCCAAACCAGCACAGCACCCAAACAATGTGGCCCAACCAAATTATACAATTACAAAAACAAAATTACATTAACTATTGGAAAGAAGCCACTAAATTACAAAAGAACATGGAACTCTATTTACACCTGAAAAGAGATTACAAACGAGCAGATTACCTGAGCTGTGTGAAAGAGCATAAAGTGAGAGAGACCCTAACCAAATACAGACTGAGTGAGAGAGGACAGCACAGACAGAGATGGCAGCTACGAGAGCAGAGACTGTATTCACTGTGCTCTCAAAAAGAAGGAAACAGAAGAACACTTCCTGCTGCACTGTCATCACTATGGCCCTGTTTACATCTGGTATTACAATATGTGTTTTGGTCAATTGGATCACAAGTGGATGATGCTAATTACAGGTGTAAACAGAATCAAAAATATTTTGAGATTGTGCACTTTCAGAAGTAGTTGAAAACACATTTAATCGGATTGCTTTCATAGCGTAGACGCTTATGTGGTCGAATGTGTTCGAACAACTGCAAAAGGCCGCCTACTCTCCGCCTACTGACCTAACACGTAAACATTATGGGAAGCGCGCTAGCCAAATAGAATTTAAACTTTGTTGGCTGGAGACCCAAGTTTGGTTGGAAGACGAAAAACATACCAAGCATTATGTTCTCTCACCATTTCTGATTTCTAACACACACTTACTACGTTCGGGCTATCAGAGCAGAAACTAAAGCTGCTGCTCTCCATGTTTTTACGTCTTCTCCATGCACATTCATATGTAAATTGTGCAATCATATTTCGTCTGTTAGACTGAAAGATATGAAAAAGCCTCCCCTTGAAGAAATAAGGACAGAAGTGGTCGAAAGTGGACAAAAGAGACGGATTAAAACGGCAGGTGTAAACAGGCATGTGTTTCCTTCATCTACCTGTGAACCGATCGACCAAACGCATCTTAATACCAGGTGTAAACAGGGCCTATCACAACATTTGATCTGCCTACTTCACAAAATATCAACAAATAGCAACCAAAATTTATGGCATTACCAAATACAGAAATATTTTGGGAGAAAACTCCAGCTTACTCACAGCAGCAAAATATGTAAACTAACAGTCAACCAGCGGACAAAAAGTATGTACAGTTTTTTGTCAATCGTTTTCTTGTAAATAAAAAAAGAAATTCATGTATTTATTTACTTATTTATTCTTATTTTGTTTATGTATAATATAATCATTTTGTTCATTGGTCATGTAATGGCCAATGCTTTGGCAATACTTTATTGCATGCCAATAAAGCCCATTTAAATTGAAAATGAATTTAATTGAATTCAAGCTGTTTGCATTCCTAAAAACAACTGTGCTTTTTTAACATTTTGAGGTGAATTTATTCAAGATCTCTTGACCAGCTGGCACTACCTGCTGCCTGCCACTAGACGGCACTGAGGTGAAGGGATTGAAGGCGCCACATAGACATGTAGAGATATAACTGTAAATCACGTAATACAGCTGTATGAAGCAATAAATGCTTTTATTGTGGTGGTTTTAAAAGGCTCTGTGGAGCGTGTAATGCACATAATCACAAACGTTATTTCCAGCAGAGGTTCAAGTGCCTATTATTATCAAGTGCCTACAGCAGAGTCCTATTAATGTGCAAAAAGGTTCTTGATGTCTGTGCTGTTCCTTTATGGAGGAATTTCCATCCAATTCAAGATATTCTGGCTGTCAATCTGTATTTACTTCAATCCTCACAAGACCCTGGCACAGGCATTCACATCTTAAGCTGCATATTCCAAGTTGAAAAGCAACTAACTTATATTGTTTTTGTTTATTATTATGTTTAACTACATTGTTGATGTGTTAGTTTATTGCTTATATCAGACAGAGGGGACAAGATTATTAAATTCTACTTTAAGAGTCAGTAGCTGTGACTGAAAATATGAAAAACAAAACAACTTTTGGATGATCTTTAGAGAATGATAGTGTATAATGACCACGTCTATTAAACGAAAAAAAGTCTTTAATAAATTCATAAAATTATCATAAATGTGGTCCATGCTCCTCAAACTTGTAGAAAGAAAAATGCATAAACCAGTAACTTAGGTTTTTTTTTTTTTTTTACGGTGCATTTTCAGTTTATAATGACTTGAAACTTTCGAAAGCTGATGATGGAGGCACATTATAAAAAGAAAATATACACTTTTTCTTTGGTACATTTCCCCAGAACCTTTTCGTTACATTTGCGACTGCAGAAAAGCTTTGGTCATAGCGATCCAGTTCGAGCATTAATCTTTTTAATCAATTCGGTTCCTTTGAATCAGTGAAACCAGTTCGCAAATAGGTATGAATTAATCATTTCAAGAATTACGACTCACGATATCCGTAAATAAATCTCAATCCGTGCCAGTCAGTCAGTAGATAATCGTATCTGGCCTAGGCTGCGTTTCCCAAAAGCATCGTATTTGTAAGCATATAACTGCAGATTTCTCCCGACAAAAGCGTCTGCAATCCAGATAAATCTTCATTTGACCTTAGGTGTGAGAACACGAGCAATATGTTTTGGAGGTAAAAACTGTTGGCTGAAATAACTACAACATTAACAACAACAACAAGAGCATCCGGTTACGTCTTACGTCATATTTTTCTGTTTAAGACATTCTTTTTTGGGCGGGAAATAATGGCGCAAATACCAGTAAATTGACTAGCACAAACCTTGGTAAATCACCTTACATAAATAATTTAAATACTCTCCTCCCATACATTTTGCATCTGAAATAAAAAACTCCTACAAATGCATGTGCAATGAGTCGTAAATGTGTCCACACCTCTTCAGCACACATTTTTCACTGCGTGTCTTTAATAAATCCTGACAGTAGTTTTTTAAAGCCAAAAGAGGGTTTGCGCTGGCGCAAGCTGTTAATAAATCTGGCCCTTGGTGTCAATGACGGGCAACACTGTGCATTTTCAGTTTATAATGATTTGAAACTTTCGAAAGCTGATGATGGAGGCAGAGTATTTTTGGCAAGCGTAGCCTCTATGTCACTTTTGACAGGGCAGTTTGTAAACGGTGAGGGACATGGCGATTCTGTGATGCTCCAGATCCATCATGATCCAACGGAGAGTAGACTAGAGGATCAGAGAGTGGAGAGCAGAGGTCGAGCGATATGAGGGAAGAGAAAAGGACGTGACAGAGAGTTTGGGTCGTCTCTGGAGGCCAATAACGGGTGCACAGATTGATGCAGGGCTGTTGAATGATGTGGCAATCATCATCTGTGTGGCAGAGGTGACCCTGCTATTGCATTAGGAGGCCATGGCATAGTCATTTGACAACTTATGAGTCACCCATATTTTATGGGCAAATGTTAAAAGTGGCAACAGCAGCACAGGGACATGACCGTAAGCAATCACTCTCTCAAAACTGACTTCTGTCCCTGTGCTGGACAGAATATCCATTTGAGCTGATGCACAACACTTTATAACATTTGATAAGAGGCAAAGGATGTGGTAGCTGGAAATATAAGAATCATGCTAGTAATTGCATGACCCCACATAACATACAGTATATATTGCCGACTTCTATAAAACTCTTTTAAAAAAAAACTCTTTCAAAATCGGATTATTTGTAAGTGTGAACTTGTGAAAGTATTTTCTGAAACTAAATCACAATTAGAATGACATCATTAAACTTGAACTGATAAATTTACTCTAAATAGAAGTAAAAATAAAAATCGACAAAGAAAGACAATCATTTTTAAAACAGTATACAATTGAAAAAAAGTAAAACAAAAATACCTTGCAGAGATCAATCAAATTGATGTGTCAATTTGATTTAGGTGTCCAAATGAACCTGTTGACTAAAATGAATCTGATTTCCCAATGCTACATATGAAAGAGATTTTTGCACATTTTAAGAAAATACTGAGCATTGATGATTATTGATTATTCAGGTTTAAGAATTTGCACAACAAGAAAGACTGAACAGTGATGAACTTTAAAACTCCAGCTGTTATGTAATAGGGTCTTTGAAGCAAGGAACACACCAAGCCGATGCCGTCCAACTAGTAGCCACGAAAGCAGACTGCGGAGTCGGCTCACGTTGGCAGCGTCTGGGTCCAAAGTTGCCCTGACACACCAAGCTGACGCTCGACAAGTTTACTTTACTACTATCCTGAGTAAAGGTTTAATTAGGGTAAAGAGAACGTGTCACGCATTGTCTGTTGGATTTAAACGACACGCACCCCTGACAAGCTGTATAAAGAACAGTAGCGATAGCAGAGATTCTACTGGAAAGCCTGTGATGCTCAGTTCTGCTCGTCTGTTAAATGAGCTGCACATTTGCAATTTGCTGCAGTGACTGAAATGCGTTTGTGGTGTTGGCTCAATTTCTGGGTCCAGTTATGAAGTTATGAAAACCATATGCTATCATTCAACACAAATTCCTTATTAACACAACATTCAAACTATTGATGTTGATAAAACAACTTTAAAAATGAATCTGAGTATAATAAATTCTGCTAAATTAATTTGACTTTGCCTGTAAGCAAATACCAGAACAAATTAGCAACCAGCTAATTAAAAAAAAAAAAAAAGTATGTTAGCTATGTCACCCTAAGCCCCCCAAACTGGACACCCTCCACCCCTCGTCTGCACCTTGAGATCCTGTCAATGAATAGCACAAACATGATTGGAGACAAGGAATGCTCTGGGGGAGTCTAACACTCATGAAAGCTTACTACCAAGAATGTGGACTCGGCACTCACACCAGTTTTAGGAACCATATGGCAAAAACAAGTGGCCCCAGTACCCTATACTCCCATATCCTATTTACTCCCTTGCTATAGGGTAAAAATCTGGTCCACTGTTCCATGTCAAAGACAGAAATCCCCATTGTTCGTCCTCCAGTCAAGGTTTGATGATTGAACGGGTTCTCGTCTCCAGCACTCTGGCAGGGTTTTCACAGGTAGGCCGAGAAGTGTGATCTGAACAGACCTGACGTCGTAATTACGTCTTCTCAACTATATTTAAAACAGGTTACTCTGAGTACTAGAGTTCAAAGGGTGCTTTCATTTTTTTGATGTTTTATTCTTGAAGAGACGTAGAATTAATAAAATGTATTAATTATTAAAAAATGTAAATGTATATGATCAATGCTTGACATTAAAGCCACAATATGTAATTTTTTGCCACTAGGTCACTTATTCAAAACAAAGGCGTAGCTTGATGACGACTTAATTTCGCTGAGCTTTTATTATGCCGCAGGTGGCCACTTCCACTTCTTCTGGTCATGCATATGTTGGGTAACGCAGCACTGTTTTATCATATTAGATACATTTGAGTATGTTGAAAGTTATGTTATAATTCTTCTCTGTGCATTCGCTCGGCAGATACTATGAGACACTTCGTTGCACACTGCAGTAAGCTAGATCGATATTAGGCATGGTAAAACATGGTACTCGCGATAAATCAAGAAAACGAGATTTAAACTATAAGACTAACTGTGTTGAGCTATATAAAATTATTAGTTTTCTGTCGATGAATGTATCCAAACAGTTGCTCACCTAATAAACCTAATAAAACACATAATATATTAAAACGTCTTTGGTGTTTCCATGGTTTTTACAAAATAAAACGGAAATCCAGGTAGATGCGGGTATGATGTCATTGAAATTGCTTATTTCTCTGGACTTAAACATTCTTGGAAACATTTGGGTAATGTAAGTACACATGTTAACAAAGTATATAACATTGTTCTAGTGTTTTTTTGGATATTTTAATCCAAAAATCTTACATATTATGACTTTAACACCCGCCAAATGCAGGTGGATCTCAGCAGTGGCGTGTAACCCAGTCACTCCTACTGGCCACTTTGGCGGGTTGAATTTTGTATTGGCTATAATATATACATTTTTCAATTGTATTCTTTTATTAAAAAGCCATCTGAAATTATAAACTTAGTGCAATGAAGTGTTGTCAAAAATATAGATTTTTCGCTACATATCGATATTGAAATATCTCAAACTCTTCCAATACTCATTTTCCGCATACAAAATACTAGCTGCACTTTCTCGCTCTCTCATTTCTCTCACAGCGAGTTACACACAAACCCGCCTCCCCTCACTCACTTGTTTCATTTGCTCCGGATGAATATTGTTGCTGTTGCAGGCCTTGTAATTCAGCGTGGGTTTGCGCTTATATTGCGCATAATTTTACTCATTCCCACAGATTTTGCGTTCACAGCCAAAATGCGGGTGCATGAAGCCGCCTCTTAGTACTAAATTGAGTTCTTTTTCACTGCTTATTGCGCTTGAACAGTCAAATACACACAAAATAATGTCAAAATGCTGGTCTTGGCGAGTATTCATGTAATTGTGAGATAATATTAAAAATATCTATATGGCAGTTTTCCCCATGGTATTGATGTCAAAATTGTGGCCAGTGAAAATGCTGAGCGGCTAGTAACTTCGGAAAACCACTAGCCACAGTGGCTGGTGAGCAAAAAAGTTAGTCAAGCCCTGTATATAATCAATATTGTACTGCACAATACCTTGCTTATTTTGCTTAAGAGCCTTATCTATTAAGTCCACAGGTTGACGGCTGTTGTTCCAACCACACAACTTTGCGATGCTCTTTGCGAATGTTTGTTGGAACAACAGAACTTGGCTACTTGGCGTTTGGGAAATGCATTCATTTTACCACACTTTATCTTTAATAAATGTTACATTTAATATGTTTTTCTGGGTTTTCATGATAATAATTTATCTAACTCTCTATTTTTCTTTCTCTCACTCAAGTCATGAAGGATGAATGTTGAGACAGACTGAGTAAATCTCTCTACTGATTGGTTTATCATCTCACTGTCACCTCACGCCTTGTGTTGAAGGTTACTTATGAATAAATTAATCGGATTCTGACATTAGCTCATCTTCCCCATTTCCAGAATTAATTCCACTGTTGATTTCGCTCTGGGAATAAATCCATTGCTTTCACGTTCTTGATGGCGGCTTTAAGCCGACGCTGTCTGCATTGTCAATTGCTAATGAGCTAGCATACTGTTTACCCGTCATGCATGCTGCACTGCTGCACATGGGGTGACGGCTGCCTGTTTTTAATGATCTTATGTGCCGTTCGCATCAGAGGCAAGGGACCACTGTGCTCTTATCGACAGATGTTTAAGTCGAAACAGAAATACAGCAATGTTAGCAGAGTTGGGCAGAAAGAGCTGCTAACCTTCTACCAGACATTTGAACACCTTTTCCTGGCCTCAAGTGTATACCTAGTGCCTGGACTGTAATGGATTGTACTTTTACATTCTCAGACATCCATTTTTCATAGTTTGTTGTCATGTCTGTTGGTTGCACATTGTTTAAACATGGTTACTTGATTTAAAAGATATGACTTTGTGCACAAGAATAGGCAGATAAACAATGGACTATAAATAAATAAAAAGTGCCAAACATGAAACAGACCAAACTATACAATTTTAATGTTCCTTGAGATTCAAGTTTTATATAAAATACCTTGAGATACTTAGATGAATGTCACTTGGTTCAAAGCCAAAGTGTCCAACTAACGGCTAAAACGCAAAACACTTTAATAATATAGTGAACCTCAAGGAACCTTAATAAAAAGTCACGACCCATTTCACTAGTTCGCACTCACATATAATCAGATAAGGGTATGGAATATGCATATTTGATGTGCTGTTCGAGGGGAGGGCTCTGAGCTCGGAATTTGGCCCAAACCCAGAGTGCTCCCCCCATCTCTGGCTGAGAATAAGAATAATCGACAGTGAAGAATTTGGGTGGAGGAGGAATGCTGGAAAACTGTCAAGGAACCGTTTCTCAATATGCATTCTTAAGCGATCTAGCGTCCTTGTGTTCTCGTACTACGTCATCATCAACTGTCGAAGTTTAATTCCAATACTCAGGAACGCAAGTACAGATGACGCATGAAGTACCCGGATGTGTTCTTGATATTAAGATAACTTGATAACTCAGTTGTATACTCATTATTGCAGTGCATTGTGGGATTGAATGAGTGCACTCATTAACATCCACTATGGTTTCGGACCACTACAAATGGCTGTCCCCTCAAATAGTGCCCTATTTAAGGGTATAGGGGGAGATTTTAGACACAGCCCATGACACGGAAACCAGAAGTAGCGCTCAGGAATGCAATGTAACACTAACAAGACTTTGCAACGAGTGAATGAACACACAGGGTTTAAAGGCCCCCTGAAATCAAAATGTAAGTTTTATAGCTTTTAGTATGAATATGTTAGCCTTAAGGTTATGTATAAGCTGGTGTGTTCCAAAACAATGACAAAATTCGCAGTTAAGAGATATGAACATTCAAAACTTACAGCCTCTCACTTCCGCTAAAATGGATCACAGATTTTTATGACATCAACGCGGATTTCAGCTTCTCATCACATCTTCTGTGCAATCAAATGCTCTCTAGAATAGAGAGCTGTGGCTGAAATCGGTCACTTGTTCACACATTTACTATTTTCTACATGGTGAATAGCACATAGTGCACTATAAAGGGGATAGGGAACGATTCAGACAGTGTAATTTGCTTTTAGTTGAGGCGAATAAAGTCTGGTTTCACGTTAGTTACACGCACACCACTGTAGCGCACACACAGTCATTGAATGCAGACTTGAGAGAATTGAACCGTTACAAATCCCAGAAGACGCTGCGGGCGGTCGACGTACAGAGCCTGTAAGCTTTAAAGTTCTCGTTCTCACTTAGGAGCTCCTGCTACAACCTGACAAATACGTGACAGCTTGTGAAAGTAAACATTTGTCATATAATAATATGAAACATATAATAAACATATAATAATGTGAAATAATTTTTTTAATAGGTTATGGCATTTGTTTGTGATGTTATTTTGTATTTATTGTGCATTAACCTGATAGCTTCTACTTATAATATGCTAAGACGGTCAGTTGAGCAACAAGATTGCAGCACATCTCAAATCTCACAAGGAATTCCGAATTCGTTTTTTCAAGTTCGCCTGGCAAGACCGGTCTCTACGAGAATGCAAGTCCGTTCTTGGAATTGAGAAACAGCCTATATATATGCCTCCTCTGGCGCTGATTAGTTAGATTATCTGGACATGCTCCTCCCGAACTTTGTTAATAAAACATCATTTAAAGGGATAGTTCTAATTATGTCAGATACTCTTTATTTTGTTCAGAAGGCATACAATGTAGGGTTTGTTGAAAACAAACTATTTTACATTTTGGCAAATTGGTGGCTAATTCATACATTCATCTGCAATGGTCATGTTTAGGGCTGGACCTTCATGCTTACATTTTTCTAAAAATCACATGTTCCCATATGATTCACAAACTACACATTCATACAAAATCACCACTTCGTAAATAGCTATGTTTTCTCGTGAGATTGGGTTGGAATGACAGTTGACAGAGTTAAATGCGAGAGCTCACTCTATGTTTTTTTGTTAATTGTACTCCTGTTACTGACATTAATTACATAATACATTATTAATGGTGAAATTCACTGCAAAACAAGACAAAAAAGCAGCAAGCAGGAATTTTTGAGGAAAGCTGCAACATCTTTGACAGCATCATTATAGTTATTTCCCTGCTTTGTTCATAATTAACTGATTTTGAGAAATGATCAAGTTCTGTACAGATGTATACCCGTCATGATAAGCATGAGCCTCTGATGTTGTGGAAGTGTTGAGACTGTCACATGCTGTCAGAAACGGGACACCCTGCTCTGCTCTTTGGGGCCTGTCAGTGTCTTTAATTCTTGCTGTCACCCAAACAGAGAAGGTTTTATTATTTGTTTGTGGGATGGTGAGACATGTCAGACCAAACTGAGGGAGTTTATAGATGAAATCTTTCTGGAGGCTGGCTTATGTCAAAGCATGACGGAATGGAAGACTCCAGTGATGGGTCAGAGGGCTGCTAGAATTGCTTTTGTCTCTGCCAGATGCTACCCAGTGGCCTCTAGACCTTTTGCTGAATGCATGTTGACTGTGTATAGACATGTGATATTTTACAAAACCAAGTGAGCTGCCTACTGCACTATTAAGACAAGTCATTGCTGATACAAAGTGTGTCCTAATTAGGCAACTTATTAAATTGCTGATTTAGATGGCATATTTTGGTCAAAACTGTTTGGAAGCTGCCTTATCCCTCAACACATTTTGGAATTTGGAAAAAAAAAAAAAACTTCATTATTCCACTTATATAGTCTTTTAAAGACATGCCTTCAGGAAATCAAGAATCTAGAAAAAGGGAGAAAAGGGAGGGGAAATAAATAATGGCAAAGAAGCTGTGTGTCGTGGTCCTCATTTTTATTGCTGTTACGTGTACTGCTCGGAGATGCGGTTAGGAGATCCAAATGTTTCTTTATTGGGTGTATTCCATAATCGTAATCCACAGAGCAAACCATCCAGATAATAACAAGGCACAGGCAAATCCAGGGAGACAGGCAGAAGATCAAGACCATGACATGGAAACCAGAAGTAGCGATCAGGAATGCAGTGTAACACGAACAAGACTTTGCAAAGAGTGAATGAGCACACAGGGTTTAAATATAGGCAAACATAAACAAGATGATGACAAACAGGTGGCAGTAATCAGCACATAATGAGTCCAGGTAATGGGTTATGGGAAATGTAGTTCATGAAGCAGTAAAGAAGACAGAAGGAGTCCCCTCTGGTGGCTATCATGGACCCTGTCCCAAATGGCATCCTAAACACTCGTGGTTTTCTTATGAGTCCGTACTTTCACGATGTAACGCCGCTTTGACTGTCGGGAAAGGCCCTGTCCCAAATGGCACACTTCCTATGTTGTAAGTCCACAAGACCGTAAGTGCATATAAAGTCAATCATGGTAAAAATCTTAATCAGTATTTTTTCCCTTGTTTTCTAGTGAAAATGTAATAATAATAATAACAACAAAAATAATAATATAAGGTATTATGACTTTTTCCTTAGAATATGCTTATATTTTGATGTAGTGATTTTTTGAGTTTTAGGGACCATATGGCAAGTGGCCCCAGTACCCTATACTCCCATAGTAAGGATCCTCCAGGATCGGTAATGGCTCGTTTCCACTGAGTGGTACGGTTCAGTACAGTTCAGTACGGTACACAATTTTTGCCATTTCCATTGTAAGAAGTTGTGAATGGCACCCTTCCGTTGGGGTACCTAGCACAGTAGTCCGGTCCTAAAAGGTGGAGCTAGACTCACTGCAGAACATTGATTGGTTGATAAAGAATCGTCACTTGTGCGGGCTTTTTCGGCTGTGTTTTTCCTTGCAGCCTGCAGTCTTGGCTCAAACAAAGCTCGTCGTCTTCTTGTGACAACAGCCACATGCCAAGAATCAAGAACAAGAACTGCTGTATGTCCTTCATTGTTGTTACTGTGTCGCTTTCTTCTTTGCACAAGAATGACATAGATCGCAACACCATGCCTATCAACCTGTTGGCGGTGGATATGCAAGCCGGATCAGGGTTTAGTGTACTGTACTGAACTGTACCGCTCGGTGGAAATGAACCTTATCATAATCAAAACATAATAAAAATAAATGTATTTGATACACAACATTGTGTAGGGTATTAAGACTTAACCATGAAATCAAAATTGACCATTTTTATTATTTTATGGAATATTGCAGTATTAATTATTAATGATTTGCCTGTGCACATCTTTTTTTTATTCTTTAATCAAAATAACTTCACCTCCCTCTTGCACTGACAAAAACCAAGTTATCGCACCGCAAAACTCAATCAAACCACTCAAACAAACAGTTATGATTTGAACAGTGTTTACACTCTTTGGGGGCGAATCTGTAAATTATGGCTAATATAGTTCTCTCTGAAGCATATTTTCTGTGTCACTACATTTGGCTATTAGGTGGGGATGTCGTCCAATTTCTGCTGTCCATAGTTGAATGAGATTGTGAACCAGTGAACCAGGCACCATAAGGTCAGCATATGCTGCATGCTACATGTATATGATTCAAGCCTGGGTGTAACGGAGGGCAAACACTCGTCCCTTCTGTCATGAAATTTTAATAACTACTGTCTGTCAGGAACCAGAGAGGTGAGGAGGCATGGGTAAAGTTCCTTCTTCGAGTTGGAACCAAGCATAGCATTCCCAACGGATGAGTCCTTCTTTCTCTTTCCCATCATGCCAGTGGACTCGCTTGACTGTCTTGGATGCCCGGGGGGCTCTTTATCTTTGAATAATGAAGAGGGCATGCACTGCATGTAGCCTCTAACACTAGCACACTGTGATGGTACATTAGTTCTGCTGCGTATCCAAGAGGTCAGGGCTATTTATCAACTCTCAGGAAACAAACTCAACAAATTCATTCACGGATTCATTGACCCTTGCAGTCAGAGAGATTTAGGATGTGTGAACGATCTTTTAGCTTCTTCATTGTAAATAAAGAAAGCCATGGATATTTGTAGTTTTCCACTTAGCAGGTGAAAATCTGGTACAACCAAATTGCCATAAGACAGCCATTAACATCTAGAAGCATGTGCCTCTGTGTCTTTTATTTAAAATAAAAGTGGACTTTGATAAATACTACAGTATTATCTGAGACCTAGCCTGCCACATATTAGCAAACCATTAGGTTATCCCACCCAAACATAAAATTAAGAAAACATTACATAAAAATTTGTACGATGTGATTTGTATGAAAATGTACGACTTTTTAGGAAAAAAGTATGCATGAAGGTCCACCCCTAAAACTTATACTTATACAAAGTATACTTTTTTACATGTTTTTTTTTACCGCAAATACTCTGTACCTTGCACTAATTTGTTTGTCCACAAGGTGGCAAAACTGGCCCGGGCCATTGTTTCACAGTAGAAAAAGAAACAAAAGAGACACAATAACAGTTTGGCTTTGTTGGTGTGCGCTTGTGTAAGGGGATAAGAGATAGCCGTAACTCTAGTTTAAACGGGTATAAAGGTATTTTTATTGCTCATAACGTTTGGGGAGAAATAGCACAGATACTGGAAAAGGAAGAAACTTGAAATGTGCATGTGTTTTAACCGGCTGTTGTTCACACATGGTATAAATTGGGGTATAACATGCTTTTGGCTGTGCCCCTACACTAGTGTATGCATAAAAAACCGAAGTACACTTTGGGCTTAGCCTTGAGTAAGCAGGTCGTACAAAAATGTGCAAATGAGATTGCCACCAATTCGGCAAAAAGTTAAATAGTTTGTCATGAGATTTGTTATCCCGAACCCTACCAAAGTGAGGTCAAAGAAGCACCCTATTCAACATTCAAACTGGGATCCTACAGTGTTTGAAACTCTTTGTTTTGTTTAACAAACTTTAAAGGGATGGTTCTGTAATGGGTTATCTTTGTCTGTATCTGTTTTGGGTGGTGTTTTAGTTCTGCTTCCTGTGTTTGAGTGTGTTACCATTGCTGCATTCAAAATCAAATACTTCCCTACTATAAAGTAAAAAACAGTACGTCAAAAAAGTAGTATGTCCGGATACGTAGTATTCGAAAAACAGTAGGCGAAAAGTCCCTGGATGACCTACTTCCACTGAGATTCTAAAGTGTGCATTCAATTGACACTTGACAATTATCCCATGAAGCCACGGGAAAGGATTTATGAATGGGAGTAAAGTGACGCAACTGACGCTGGTAGATCATGTGACCATAACAACATGGCAGATGTAGTACGTCCAAATTTCATTCATACTATATAGAATGTACTTTTGACAACTCTAGAATGTACTTTTTTAATGATCGCAAAGTAAATTCAAATTCAAATGTAGTACCTATTAAGACAGTATGTGATTTCAGACGTAGTGCATGGGTTTTCATCTATTGTTGGAGTTGTTATACCTGATGTTCATTTTGTTGATGAGTCCGCTTGTGTATTTAAGTGCTGTGTTTTGTTCAGTTCTTTTGTCTGTTTTCATCACATTATACTGGTTGTTCTGTTGATGTTTTTCTTTGTGTTTAGTTTTGAGTTTATAGTTAATAAATCTACTACTACCTGCGAATAGACCCAGCTCTTTATTTTCCATGTGCTTGCAAACGTGGTTGACAAGTTCACTCAAAATGTTTATTCTGTTATCATTTAAGGCCAATTCACACTGCACCGTCAGACGCTGGTCAACACAGATAGTCACCAGATTACAGTATGTCTATTTTCAGATATTGCACAACCCAACAAACGAAAACAAACGCTGACCAACAGCAACAGGGGCAAGACACTGATCCGACAAAACCCAACAAACTGTCGTGTCTGTTGGTTCAGTGTGAATTGGCTTTTACTCACCCTCATATCATTCTAAACCTGTATGACTTCTATGGAACAAATCTTTTTTAGATATTTTGAAGAATGCTGGTTTTAGTAACCACTGACTTCCAAACTCCCCAAAAACATATTTTATGTTCCACAGAAGGAAGTCATATAGATTTGGAATGACATGAATGACTACAATCACACAATATTCTGCCAAAATTAGCCTTTAATATGGGTTAAACATATCTATATAAAAAAGAACATTATCCCTGCTTTGCATTGAATATTTCCATAGTATTTCCATAGTTTCCATAATATGACAATCTTTGAACATTTTGAGGCAGATGCATGTAGATGCATGTAGAAAAACTATGTATGTAGAATGCATGTAGAAAAACTATGTATCCATTTGTGCATCATCTATTGTAATCGACTGGCTAGTGAAGTGTAGTACATCACTGCAGTTTAGCAAGTGACCAGCATATGGCACTCTTGCTGCATCAAACACTCATGTGGCAATAACAGGAACCTGCAGGGCTGCTGTTTCTTGCCTTCACCAGCCACGATCGCTACAGCGCGGGTGCTTTTAATGCCATGCCAAGCAAAGGAAACGCTGCTTATCTCCCCACTGCCATACTAAGAGATCACCATTGTTCACAGACACATCTTTGGCCCATTACGGCCTTCCTGCCTGGGTCTTTGAGTTTGTTTCCCCCTGTATGCTCTACAAGACAATCAGGCCATAAGAACTCCCATTGGACGGCTCTGAGCCACCGTGGCTACAGATACAAAGCACCATGGGAGCGGTCCACCTAAAAGGCCTCATTTTCATGCGAGGGATTCCCACAGACACTATGGGTCTTCACAGCTACTTAACGGTTGTTGTATTTCACAGAGTGGGTGCCACACTTGTCTTGAAGAGAGAGAGGAGAGATTTGGCCGACTGCTGTGTGGTCTCTCTTGCGCTCCATGAGACTCATTTGTAATGGTGGTGAGAGCTTTAAATTGGAGTTCTGGCTGGAATGAGAGCTGCTTCTCAGAGGTTTGAACCACTTTGGATGTGTTGGGCCCTGTGCTATACCAGCAGTTGTTCTTTATATAATGTTCTAGACCCCCTACCTGGTGAAAATGTGCTTCCTGTGGTGACAGGAAGCTGTAAAGAGCACTTTAAGCTGCAGTATTTACATACTACTCTGCTGTTCCACTTTGAGAATCAAAGGTCCTACAAAAAAAAAAAAATCAGCAAACTTTGAATTCTGGGAAACAAGCTGTGCTAATAGCTTATTTTCAAATGGATGGTCTGCACATGATCAAAACTGGAACAATCATGTTTGATTCCTTGCTAAATGTTTCCATTTTAAAAGTGTCTTGGAAATGGTTTTGTATGCTGACCTTGGAAGCACTTCAAGCTGTGATTTTTTGTATGAAATGTACAATAGTAATTATATTTTAAAATCTTTTTAAAAAAAAACTGATTGTGTTGGGCAATTTCATTCTAATTGTCATCCTATTTTTTAACGCTACCGCAACAATATGAAGACTAAGGATGTATTTACTAAAGGATGTATTATACTAAGTTATGCTGAAGTCTCATTGTAAATACAAGATGACAACTGTAAGATACAACAACGCAATTCCTGCTTAACTACCATATTATGTATTGTTGCTGAAATTAACTAGTTAGTTACAACAGTTTTTTTCCTAAAGTAGTAAATGCTAAGTGCTGTAGTTCCAACCACACAACTTTGCGATGCTATTTGCAAATGCTCTGCTGTCCTTCTAATGCACAGAATGATGGAAAATTATAGTTTTGTACCAATTGTAGACTCATTATTCTGCTTTATGAGCAGTATATTCATGCAGTCTATTCTTGCATTTATTATTCAGAAAACTTAATTATAAGCAATACTGTACCAACTACTTTCCGCCATGTTTGTTTAATTCACATGCAATAAACTCAACAAACTCATTTTGTAAATATGATTATTACATCATGAAAAAGCTCAGAGTGATTTTATGCAGAGAACTCTATAGTGCTGGTTTCATTGTATTCACTGTTTGCGAATGCTCAGTTGAACTACGGTTTTGGAAAAACACCAAATCGTTGAACTATGTTGTTAATGATGGAATTTGCGACTAAAGCTGGCCAACAAAGTTTTTGAGAAATTCCAGAGCTGTTCACATTCTTTTTGGATCTGAATAATGGATTTGAACAACACACTCTCATGACAATTAGGAACTATTTTACATTTTGTGAATTGGTAATGAATTCATACAATCCTATTCATACTTTTTTGTACGATCTGCTTTCGCCCCACTGATGGTTAGCTTTAGGGGTGGAACTTCATGCTTTTTTGTTCCATACGTTTTTATATGATTAAAATCATACAAATTCATATAATATGACAGACCAATAAAATAGTTGCATTTTCTAATTGGGTTGATTCAAATTGGATCCATGTGCAGCTGGTTTAGAGGCTGATGATAACATTTAAATACTTCAGCACTGCATTAATTCACTTTAAAATTCTCTTGCAATATATAAAAAAACTAAGAAAGCATAGTAATAACATTGTAATAAATGGCATATAAAACAATTACATATGCTAAGCTGCTGTGGTTTTGCACTTTTAATTTGATGCCAAAGCATTCAAGTGAGATAAGTTTCAAGGGTTAATTACTTGCAAATTTGTAATCACGTCACTCTGACATGACAAGATCATTATCATTCTTGTGTATCATTCTTAAAACTATTTCAAACCTATTTCATGGTTTGCATTCTCGGGCCACCAGAAGCTGTTGCCGTGCGGATGGGGTCCGGAACGTATTGGGGGTTTTCTGTTTGGTGTTTAAATGGCACCAAATTAAATAACTAATCAGTTTTTACAACAGAAATTAATCAAAAACTTTTCTTCAAAGAACAAAATTAATTTCCTATTATCACTGTGAAGCTGCTTTGAAGCAATCTGTGTTGCAAAAAGCGCTATATAAATAAAGGTGACTTGACTTGAATGATGAGAAATTATAGTTTTTTTTACTATAATTGTAGACTCATTATCCTGCTTTATGAACAGTATTCTTGCAATCTTGGTCACATTTCTGGTTCACAAAACTTAATTATTAGCAATACTGTAGCAATGTTTATTGAATTCACATGCAACAAACTCAGAATTTCGAAACTCAACCCACAGTATTCTCATTTTGTAAATATGGTTATTTCATCATGAAAATGTGCAGACTCTATAGTGCTGGCTTCATTGTATTCACTCTCAAAATGATCCTTAAAATAGGCGACCCAGAAGCCCTTGAGCAGCCTTATAAGATCATAAGACTATATCTAAAGCTCTCAGAGCCAATCCCATGTACATGACGGCTTTAAAATAATAAGATATTATCCTCAATTATAGGAGCAAGCTCTTTCATTTAGCCGGGTTATGAATAGACACTACATTAAGATGATTACAAAGCTGGTGTGCTAATAGTACTACTTCAAATCACTTTTTTTTTTACATTTTTTTACCCTCCCTTATGACATGTGTCTCTACAGAAACCTTTTTTCCTCTTCCCCCTGGAACAAACACATATAGACTACTCCTAGTGCAGTCTGTCAGAGGAACTACATCTCCCATCCCTGTAGCATAGTTTATTCCGGCTGTGCCGGCGACGCCAGATGAGGTCTCACGCAAACAGCGTTCGGGAATGGAATGCCAGTGAGTACCATGACTAACAATGCAACCAGGGTGCTAATTCACAGTGGGGCAACTAGGCATCACGGAGCCTGTCTGGGTCCTTAAGGAGATTAAATTGTAAAGATCATGTGTTTGATCGGTCCAGTTGCTACACGGTGTTCCCTTACCACCGGCCTTTCAAAATTAATTTATTTTTAGTACAGGTGTTCCCAATAAAACAGCACTGCTCACAGGAGGCACATGAAGAGAAAGAAAGGTGTTGGAAATGTAAGTGAGTGTTATATTGGAACAGTGAATTAGTAGACAGGAGATATGCAACTTGAGCTTTTTGATCAGGCACAAAGGAAATAGTTTGACGAGTGCAGTTTTCTGTTTTGTGTTGATGTTCATGCATTACCTATTGAAGCAAGAAGTAAGAAGAGCTTATCCATTTTTTATAATAGGCAATAGGCTTTAGTTGTCACAAATATGAATAATCTATCCTTCTGAGGCTCTGCCTGTAAATAATACTGTCAGTTACTCATCAATTAGATGGTAACTTTATTATGACTAGGGATGCACCAATACCATTTTTTCAGAACCGATCCAATACCAATGCAATTTTGTTTAAAAATTCAATGTAGAATTTCTATACCTCAGTGTGTTGAACTGATGATCACTCTTTTGTGTGTTAAACACAATCTACTAAATACAGACAACTTCATTATAAAGAAAAACAACAAATTTAAAAAATATTTAATTACAATCTATGACAAAAATACTACTATAAACTAGATGGTGGATAAACTAGATTAGTGGATACTTCAGCAGCAAAAGTTCATGAGTGCACAAAATTATATAAACATTTTTTTGGTGGGGAACAAATAAAAGTGAACAAGTGTAGCACTAAATCTGGTAAAATGTAACACATTGTTGTAAAATACATGAAAAACATTATAGAAAAAATGTATAGAAATAGGGCCTATATACTAAGAAATTAAAGGACATTTATTTCAAATGTAAAGCGCAGCTTTTTAATTAGGCAGCAACATATTATAGATAGGGCAGAACAATAAAGGATATTAATAATCTTTAATTGCGCAAAAGTATTATAATACAAAAGGCTCCAATACAGCGCAGGACGATGCGCTTTCAGCAACATGGAGTCTCAGCGCACAGCGCTTCATCCGCATTGAAAAGTTCAAAACACAAAGGGAAGATATCAAGGCGTAGTGTATCTATCTATACAGTATTTTATTGAGCCTTTTCTTTTACCAGTTTAAAATTTCAGTTCGTGAAGAACAATACAATCTCTAGTCTAGTGTTGTGATCTAACAGACACCCGGTAGAAAGTAACACGATTTAGACACAGCAATTAACTCTGCAAGATAAAGTCATTTTATGCAAAGCCATAGACCGTTATCTACATATCAAGCATAATAACAGGAACATTGAATCATCTTGGAGAGAGTTTCATTGTGTTGACTGTCGTAACTGAATGCGACAGGCAGTTTGAAAGCTGAATGAAGAATGACTGACAGACGTAGCAAATGGAAGCATTTACGTGAACTTGAATTTAATGACTTAAATATTCATCTGTACCTCACATTAAACTATGGAATGGCTTCAGAACACTTAATATAGTAGTCCACAAAGCGTTGATGATGCTTTATAATGTTTTTGTGCCTTTTGTGGGGCACTGGGGCTTAACAATAACACTACGTTAATATTATACACACAGTATCGGATTTGGATAGGTCCTGTCTGACCGATACCCGATCCGGCAAATAATGGCGGTTTCGGAGCCGATACCGATACTGAAGCTGTGTCCCAATTCAAGGGCTGCATCCTGTGAAGGCCCTGTCCTTCGAAGTGCGTGGCCGACGCAGCCTTCAAAGGACGCACCGAGACTTGTTTATAGTGGAAGGTATAGCGGATTGCCTCACCGCGGCGTGACGAAGGCTCCTTCAAATACGGCCTGCAAATGCGTCCTTTTTTTTTCAGTGAAATGAAGGACACTCAGATGGATGCTTCGCATCCTTGCCTACCCCAGAATTCATTGCACGCCGCAGATTACACTTTTAAATGTAAGTATTTTGTTTTAATTTACTCCAGTAATCTAATGTATCTAATGATAAAAAGAAAAAAATGCAATAAAGGTTCAAATGTTGACTAATACGTATGTTACCAACATGCGATTTTATATAGTTTATACTCTTTATTATGTACATAAATGGACCGAGGTGAAAATCTTTAGTTGTTTTGTTTTTAGGCAGTTGAATATAACTTTATAAAGTCCAGTATAAATGTTACTACCCCTCTTCAACGGCAGCTGTCACAGTTGCTAAACATTCCAAATAATTTAACAAAATACATTTACTCTGTATTTGAGTATAAATGTGAAGTACTTTAGATTTTTATTCAGCTTCATCTCAGAGGCAAATATTGTTTACCCGCGGCAACAACTTAAAAGTAGCCCAATTCGGCGTGAAAACCCAGGCCGCATTTGAAGGCCCCCTTCGAATTGGGACAGCCTTTGTCACGCTGCGGTGACGCAATTGATCTTCAAATGCGGCCTTCGAAGGATGCAGCCCACGAATTGGGACACAGCTTGAGTATCATCCCTAAGCGCATCATTGAGTGCATCCCTAATTATGACCTTACACTTTACATATTTAATGCCTCTGTTTACCTAAGAATCAGCACAGTGATGTTAGAGAACACTATGTGTGGACCAAATATTGCATTATAATATTATGCCTACATTTGAATTTGTCAAGAGCGTACATACACAGTTTGTTTGCGCATCAATATAACAGACTCACGCGTTACTGTACGACTCCTGTATGACGCCGCAATTGTCTTTACTTTGATTACAATCCTCATCCATTAAAACTTTACTAGCGAGACGCTGGTTTGCTTTAGCCATCTGAGAAACGTAATTTGCGCATCATCTGGCCATACAACAGTGGGATGTTTTGATGTTCCATTCAGTCTGTATTTCACACTCTTCAGAAACAATCACAGAATATGACAGAGCTCGTGTTTTAAAGTGAAACACTGGAATGAATAATTCACAACATGAGTCTTTAGTCTCTCTGCCATCTCTTTGTCTGAGTCTGTTTTTCGCTTTTTGTATTGTTTTAACCTTCCTGTTCTGTTCTAGTGTTTGCTGTTAGTTTGTTAATTGGTTCAGTTCTCCTCCATTCTTGCCTGTTTGTAATTTGAGTCCTCAGTTCAGGTGTGTTTCGTTAATTATCTCGTTAGCTTTTCCTTGTACTTAAGCCTTCAGTTTCTGTCAGTTCTTTGTCTGGTGTTAAGTACACACTGTTGCTTCGTTTCTCATCTTTTGTGTTGTCTAATTAAAGGTTCTTTGCTGTTTGAATGGATACCTTTCTCATCGTCATCCGTTGTGGACCAGATCGTGACAGAACACCAGACCTAAGGAAAGGATTTATAAAGCGGTTCACCACTCACCAGGAGTAAGGAGATGCAGTCAGAGGACTCCCTGCACAGCATCCACCCAGAGGATAAGCTCACTCATGCTGCCAAACCCAGATCACCCAGACCCGGGTGGCTCTGAAAAAATCTGTTCCAGTGAGAGAAATTCCTGAGTCCGTTCCAGTGAGATACATTTCAGAGTATGTTACCGTTGCTCAGCCCAGAGAACATTGCACTGTCTCTTACCTTCCTGTTCTGTTCTAGTGTTTGCTGTTATTTTGTTAATTGGTTCAGTTCTCATTCCATTCTCTGCCTGTTTGTTTCTACAGTTTCATTTTAATTTACAGTCCTCGTTAA
Source organism: Rhinogobio ventralis (assembly GCA_039654625.1). Taxonomy (NCBI): domain Eukaryota; kingdom Metazoa; phylum Chordata; class Actinopteri; order Cypriniformes; family Gobionidae; genus Rhinogobio; species Rhinogobio ventralis. The sequence goes on from CM077207.1 coordinate 22,849,751, forward strand.
TTATCTTGTTAGTTTGCCCTTGTTTGCCCCTTAAGCTTTCAGTTTCTGTCAGTTATTTGTCTGGTGTTGTTTGTGTTTAAGTACACACTGTTGCTTCCATTGTAGATGCTCCGACTCCCAAGTCCTAAAGTGTATTCAGTTGAATTTAGACGCCGTTGGATGTTTCCTTTCAAAATAACCAGAAGCTGGACAGAGGCTTGGCATGAAAGTAAGAATTTGAAATGTGGTAAGACATTAATCTTAATGATGGATATGCTGCCTGCAGAGAAACCTAGAGAATCCCTAATGATGTTGGGCACAGTTGGAGAGATCTTGCCATCCAGATGATAATTCAGGAGGGAGTAGAATGTTCTTGGCTGAGTCATTTAGCAGCATAAGGGCAGTTTTGACAAGTTTGACCTTATATTACTTTTTTTTTAAACTCTTTAAACTGGTCAAGAGAAACTTTACAGTTACTTTAAGTATATCACAAGCATGAGACTTCAAACAGCGCAATAGACATATTGTGTAACAGTTCCACTGAAGTTGATTAGGTTTAAGTTTTCAGAAGTTTTCTGAACCCAAGTGCGGTTTATGATTCAAACAGTGTATAAAACAAAACGATAACTTGAAAGTAAATATGACTTAAACGTAAACTTGACTTGGTAAAGCATGCCTGGCATGGTCATGAAAATGTATCAATTGAGAAGTGCAAGTTGAATGACAAAAAATATAGTTATGAATAAAAATAGAATAGAATGAAGTTAATAGAAATGCGTAGTAATGTTGTATACCATTATGAACAAAGGGTTTTAACTCTTCAGTGAGGTAAATATGTTTTGTTTTGTTTTGATTTATGTTGTATTATGTCCTACAAATCATGGATATAATGAAGTTGTCTTGGGTTTATCATCAGATATGTGACAATCTGAACTAACCTGGCCAATTCTAGAAACATATTAGTCTTGACACACTGTTGGTTGTGCCATATTAACTTACATAAAAATAATAATGCAAGAATTGACTAACATTTTATGTTTAATTTTCATTATGATTCGATGATGGTTATACCACCCTGACGCTATGACCTTAAACCCCTCAAAATTTCATGAATTTTAATTTAATTTTTTTTTAACTTGTTTAACATAGAAGAGATGTGCACTACTGTTTTTGTATTTAAATTAATAGGGTTGTTCACAAAGAAGCATCCCATCATTGACACAACACACGACAAGAGCTTTACTGCATTTCTCAGAAAAAAACTACAGCCTGCAAAGAAAATCCTCCTTTAGTGAAGGAATCATAATGGAGGCTCAACAACCCATTTTGAATCTAACAGATATGCAGCACAATAATATTAAATAAATCTAGGAGATTTCCTCTTCATGTGTAGCTGGAGTAGCATTAAACAACTTTGGAAGATTTGGAACATTAAGACCTTTATCAGCGGTGGGATATCTGGGATTGACAAACCATTGAGGAAAAGAGTCAATGTTTATTTTGGACAGGTAGAAGTAATAAATTGTACTGTAAATGTCACTGCAAACAGCTTGTGGGACTTTGACAAACTTATTGACCTTGTCCTTATTGTAGTCATGTGAGATTTTGACTGAAAACAGGTTCAGTCTCGCAGTCAGCATCACACTGCAGCCAGAGTCAATGAAGTGTCAAAGGCACACTTATGAAGCTGCCACAACTGGCATTACGGTCCTCCAGCTGAGCAGAAATAAGACATGACACACTGGCTAGTGTCCAGTACAGTATGTAAGTCAATCTCTCACTTCCTTGCTTGCTGAGCAGGTGTCTTGGCATCCAACCGCAACGCTGGACATGGGGTCCCCATCCTATCAGATGTGGTGTATTGGTCTCAAGCCTGAGAGTAGTAACCAACTGCAACTTAAAAACCTTTTTGCAAAGGTTTATTTTTCAGGTGCACAGTATATAAGACCAATAAAGATGAGCCGTATCTTTGCAGGTATCTCTTCTTCAAACTATTGCCCCTGTAGTTGAAAGACCTCTATTTTTAATCTTGGTGTACTCCAAGCCGGATGGCCTTCTTGAAAAAATGAAGATGACGATGAAGGATTTGAAGATTACCATCCACTCACCATCACACTTATGATGTTTTATTAACAAGGTTCGGGAGGAGCACGTTCAGATAATTGACACAAGTGGAGAGCACTCAGCTAATCAACATAAGAGGTATATATACGCAGCAGTCTTACCTCCGTTATTGACAGTTTATCAGCATCCCTCCACCACCCCTTCTCCACACTTTTAGTTCTAACCACTTACATACACGGGGGGGCTACTCTGGGTTCGGGCCAAATTCCGAGCTCGAAGCCCTCCTCCCGGACAGCACGCCAAATACACATTTAAATTTACTCTCTATAAATTATATGTAAGTGTGAACTCGTGAAAAATAATAAACAATGTTAACAAACATATTATAACATAATACTATTTTTACGATAACATGTCCTTACATTAAGATACCAAAATAAAATACCAACAAAATCACAATGTGTCTTCATGTATTGTGACAGGTGTAGTTTGACTGAAAGACTTGTATATGATGCAAATGATTGCAGCTGTCTGTCACAAATATGCAAGGGTAAAAAAAAAAAAAAAAGAATGCCATTTTTATAGGGACACATCATTTTTGTAATAAAAATGCAAAATACAGTTTCATGCCTGGTAATAAATATTTATAGCCTGTAAATTTCCGTACTTTACCCACCATTGGTAAGTAAAAATTCAATTTTGCTCCCTGCATTCACCTCTTAACCTCCTCAATAATTTCCCTGTCAGCTGGTGACAGTATCAACATTGGAAGGGTAATTTTCTCATTGACCAATGGTGCTCCTTGTCTTCTATTAGGTTAGTAAGCAGAAGATTGTTCACAGATCTTCTAGATTAGCCATCAGCATTTTCACAATCTTTTTAACTTAAGCCTGTTAGATTGTGTCACTGCCGGTAAGACCATTCACCTAAGTGATTTATGTTTAATACGGAGGTGGTCTTTTTAGCTCATGGTCTCTGTGGTCTACTCAGCTCCAAACAGTAGAGCTTTGATCTGTGGGAAGGGAGTCGAGGCAAACACATCTTTCAGTGCTGTTCTCAAGGTTGAGTCAATAACCTGTTAAAGCACCTGCTGGGCCATGTGCATGCCTCGAAAAATTGTGTCCTCTGAGTCCATCATGAGAAGTTGAGGAATATACAATTCCACTTGGGGTGCTAAGAGAGGTCCATTGTTCTCCAAGTGATAGACACTATGACATTATTGGTAGATTGGTCTGGACAACCAAGACTTTACCTGGCCGGGTTATATATGTCTTCTTTATTGATCAGCAGTGTTCATTTGTAAATATGAGGTCTTGCAACAAGGATTAGGGATGGTTATGACTGTTGAGTTGTAAAACACCCACTGCAAATAAGCAGTGCAGTAGAAAATGATGTGGCAACACTACGTCACTCCCATTATGATCCATCTACTCTGCAAGCAGAGCAAAGTTGTTTTTTATACATTACATAGGCATACATAACAGCATTGCTTCTTCATGTTTTCAGAGATATTGCAAGTTCTAAAAAACATTATTATAATAAAAAATAAAAATAAAAAAAATAAAAAAACAGGCTGGCCTGTTTTGATGGTTTTAGAGGGGTCTTGAGCACTTGTCAACTGGTCAGGCAGAGAGACCATCTACACATAAACACCAGTTTGGCCAGGCTGGGATACCAGCTAAACCAGCTTAAGACCAGCAAATAGTGTTGTAGTCAAGACCACCTAATCTAAGACCAAGACTAATGTCGAGACCAAGACAAGACTAAGACCAAAGCCGGTCTTACCACCTAAGAAATTACTTATTTTTAATCAATAAATATAATTAAGACACTATATAGAGCTGTTACTAATCAACTGAAATCATTAACAACAAAATGCATTGCAAAATGCAAAATTATATTACGTCATAATATAAAAATCCAGATCTCATACAAGTACTTTTTTTGCAACAATATCTTGAATTTTGTGAGCATTTGTATTAATTTTGGTGACATTTTTGACACAGTCCCTAATTAATTTCTGAACCGGCACAATAAATAAATCAAAGTAGAAATAAGTTATTGATTGCATCTGAAGCAGTAAGTTTTTACATTCAATCACATTAATGATGTTAATAAATAAATCAGACAATGTAGTAATATCCCAGCAGTTGTGGTCTTGATTAGTCTTGAAACAAAATCCAGAGTCCTCTAAGTCTGAGACCGAGACAAGACCGAGTACAAATGTGGTCGAGACCGAGACAAGACCTTCAAAAAATGGTCTCAAGACAAAGACTGGTCTCGAGTACTACAACACTACCATCAAACCCCCTTAGGTGGGTTTTTCCTCAGGTGTAAGAGGTGGGGGACAACACAGTCTCATGGCAATTCATTACTATTTTATGGTTTGCTGAACTGGTGGCTAATTCATATGAATTTGTATATGACATTTTTGTACAATCTGCTCATTCCCTACTGATGGATAGGTTTAGGGGTAGACCTTCATGCTTACTCCCCCCCCCCCCCCCCAAAAAAAAAAAAAATCATACGAATCATATTGTATGAACAAAAATGGCACCCCATAAAATACTATAATGCTGGTGGGCAATCCACTAAAATCCACTGTCAGATCCAGTTTTCCAATTTTGAAAGTTCATAGAATTTGTTTTCATGTCTTAGTTTGATTTTGTATATTTTTGTATATTTTCATATATTTAAATGTATGGTTACACTTATAACCATAGTGTTAATAGACTGTTTCTCCAAGTACAACATGTTCCTGGATCAACATCTTTGTTGATCCTGGACCAACATTCCAATCAACCAATTCAGATTTGAAGGACAAGTTTACCGTTTATGTCAAGTTTAGGCTTACAACCAGGGTTAGGTGCTTCTACATCAGTGTTATCAACATATCATTTCCCTCTGGTTTTAGGGATAAGTTAGGTTTAGGGGTAGGATATAGGGTTAGGAATACATTTTTGTAGACAGAAATGTTGTAAACAATATGTTGACCCAGGAGCATGTTTGTGATTTTTGGCAAAATCACGGTGACCATCTGTTGGGGAGTATTAAAAAAAGTCTTAGCAGATATCAAGCAGAGAGTCTACTAATACTCTAATGGGAATTAAGGCAAGCTCACACTACATGACTTTTGGCTGGATTTTGCTGTTGCAGACAGATTTCCAAGGTCTGTGACAAAACTCCTGGATCGCAGCCAAATCTGTGCTCGTTGTGGTCGGCAATGCTCATTAAGTATGAGCAGGTCAGCGACGTGATCTGAGCCTGTCTTGAGCAGTCACAGATGCTGTGATATTTTAAAACTTGTTTGATAATATTACCACTTGATCTTTTAGTGTGTGCAATGCAACGACAAGGTGGAACTAATCCAGCCAATCACAGTGCAGATGGTATAAACAGAAAAATCTTGTAATCACTTGCATGAATTTCTCACTTGAATTTATGTGAGAAAAAGTTTTTTCTCCGCTGTTGAATGGGACTGCCTCTTGAATATCTTGTAGTTTGTGCACCTCATCAGTGTTGTGTTGTGTAGTATGTGCACTACACAACACAATTTAGCATGATTGTGCATGATCTTGGATTGATTTTGCATGATCTTGGATTGTTTGGTTCTTCGAAGCTCATCCTGGACTTGCTGTCATAGCAACAGGTCCGGAAGCTTAAACCTGCTCGGGCATTTCATGTAAACAGGATTAGATTGCATCTTGTGGTGATACTTAAAATCTGTCCCAGCCACTGCTACTTTATTACAAGAGTTCATTACTGAACCTGGGGTAATAATAATTTTAAATAATAATAATATAAAAATTTATTTGAAAATAATATTATAATATTGTGTAAAATGTGTATAATATGGTACAATACTATAGACACAGCCACTTGATTGAGAGATTTATTTGTGATGGAATAATTACTTTATAATTTTATTGGAGTCTTACGCACATGCTGTACAGTTAACCTGAGTTTAACCTAATTTGAGTGATGACGGATATTATGGAAGTGGCTTGCAGCGCAAGAGATGCAGATTACTTGATCTTGACCCTTAAGAAACTTTAATTAATACTGTCACGTAACAAATCTGCTTCAAATTGAATTAAAAATTAAATTAATTGCTAATTACAACATTGAAATAAAAATGTAAAGAGTTTACAAATACTATATAATTGGGAATATAAATAATTGGGAATCATGTTTTAAAAAAAACAGTTTCACATTTCATTTATCTATTATAACTTTTATGTTGTTTTGGTTGTTTCCTTATAAGGTCCAGAAATTTGTGTTGTATTTTTTTTTTTTATCCTCACGTTTTTTTGCCGGGTGTCTTTTTAATTATATGATGTCATTACGTTGCTGTCTTGCCGCCAGCCAATCGCTGCATTGCTGATCGTAGTTTCGAGTATCGATACATCTGCCCTCTTCAGGGAACACAAGAACGCGCAGTAATCTCAGATAACTTAATCCAGATATTTTAATCCAATCCGCAAATTCATTTGAAGAACCAAATTGGCCAGAGTTCAGTTATCACGATTAGAAAATCTGGGATTTGTCAAATCATCTCAGATGTATTAAGCGAGGTACGAAGAACGGACCCCAGTAGTGTGTTTGCTTTTAGTTGACAAAGTTCCTTATTGTTAGTAGAATGTCTAAAGTGGACCATTAAAATAATGTGTTACCAAATGTATCATTTTTCAGCAGTGCTCTCAGAGACAAGTGAAGGCAGGATCCATGTGCAGGTGAACTTTATTTAAACAATAACTAACAAAATAAAAAATAAACATAACATGAGAAAACCAAGAAGCAGAAATTCGAATATTAATGAAACATCCATCCATCCAAAAAACAATACCAGACAATGAACAAAGCAAACACAAGGGTTTATACAGTATACACAGAGGATAATTAACTCTTTCCCTGCCATTGAAAGAATTTTCAGGCTTTCCGTGTTTTCACTGTTATACGGTAGGGGCGCTATGACACATCGTCTGAAAGAGTACTGCATCTCCTGATCAAAAAACAGGGGAACAAGAAGCAGAAACAAATTATACCACATAAGCAGATGCATATGTAAAATAACCCGATCATCAACATTAAACATATCAATCAAAACATTAGGATGTTACCGAATGAAATGTTGGCCCAGGACGAGCTATAGGACTGTGAAGCTTTGGGGTTGTTGATGGACTCGATCTACTCCATCTGTGTTCTGATCATCATTCTGAATCCAATCCAGATGTAGTCTTTGACAAAAACGCTTACATTTACTCAGATTTTTGCTCGAAAGGTTGCTTTTTTATGAAACTTACCTACATTCAAGTGTTGATAAAAAAAAGAATGCATGAAGCTAGAATAAAACAAAGTACTAAAAGCAGAGGGTCTATTCTTTCTTTTGATATATTGCATATTCAGTTATTCATACTAAATATTCTGGGGAACATGAAACTTTTTGTGAAAATGATCAAAAATGCAGTAACACTTTACAATACGGGTGCACTAATATGCATTAATTCATGCTTAACTAATGCACAGATAATCATGAGTTAATGTATGACTCATGAAGAACTAACCATTTATTAATGATTACTGCATCAGCAACTAATGAAGATTATATATGATTAATAGATTAAGTAATCATTAAAATGCTATTAGTTAAATGTGTCATATTGTATTCATTCCTTAATAACATATTATATTAACTAATAGTGTAAATTCATATGTTAGTTACTACAATGGGTCAAAGCTATGTACTTCAACTTCCAGTTGTCTGCTTTAATTAATCATTAGCTAATGATTTGCAAAGGTATCATTATGCTATGACTTTACTTGTTGAGGCACATTACTATAAACTAACTGTTAAGTAATATGTCATTGTGGTTATGAGTTTTGTATTAATTTTGAATTAGTTAACAGTCATGTGCCTCAATAAGTAAAGTCATATAATAATACCTTTGCAGATTGTTAGCTAATGATTAATTAAAGCAGACAACTGGAAGTTGAAATGCATGGCTTTGACCCATTGTGGTAATTAACATATGAATTTACACTATTAGTTAATATAATATGTTATTAGGGAATGAATACAATATGACACATTTAACTAATAACAATTTAATGATTACTTAATCTATTAATCATATATAATCTTCATTAGTTGCTGATGCAGTAATCATTAATAAATGGTTTAGTTCTTCATGAGTCATACATTAACTCATGATTATCTGTGCATTAGTTAAGCATGAATTAATGCATATTAGTGCACCCGTATTGTAAAGTGTTACCAAAAATGCTGTCACTGACTTTTAAAAAAAAAAAAACGCTGGTGGGGAAAGAGTTAACAAACAAGACACAGCTAGGAACAATCAGACCAATGACAAGGGGAAGCAGGAACAGGAACCAAGCAAATCTACAAACTAAAAGTTCACATACAAAACAAGCCCACAATGACAGGAAGAACCTGAAATAATTACACTTATTTTTTTGTTAAATATATTGTATGTATAGGTCATATCATACATTTTAACACATGGTCTGTTTTGATTATTTTAGAGGAACTTTTACTCAGGCTAGGAGACTAGCGGGCTGACCGTCTACACAAACCTGGCTACATTGGGGTACCAGTTAATCCCGCTAAGACAAGCAGATCATTTTTTTTCCAGCAAGAATCCCCAGGCATTGGAAATCCTTCTAAAATAGATGTCTGATCCAATTTCCAATTTCTAGCCCTGCTAGTCAATTTGTAAATTGTATACATCCTACAACCTTAGGAATGTTGGTTAGAACATTTCCAACCCTTCTCATGAGCTATCGTCATAACATCAACCTTGCTGTTTTTTGTTTTTGTTTTTTGGCAAGGGGGGCGACTGCAGGGGCTTCCCATCATTGCTGTGGTACTGGGCCTTGGTGCGGTGAAATGAAGATGAAAGGCCGCCGTGTGGTGTAATCAGATTGTCTCCTGCAGTTGGGTCTCGTATTCATCTTCTCTTGGCAACCTGCTGCTCCACAAACTCTGGCTGACATAAATCACAATTGGGCCCCAGTCAGTTCTCATTCCCATAGAGCCACTGAGAGCCCAAATTCAGCCCACAGGAACCCTGAGCTCAGGTCACAATCAGCTCAGCCTGAACTTTATTTACAATGGCTGCTGTTGTTTGTGGTAAAAGAAAACTCTAATTAAGATGGATTCCTAGTTAATAACATCGTGATGTTGTCTTCAGAGGCATCACAGTGACTTTCTTTGGATTCCCCAGCTGGAGCCAAAAATAGACACGCAGTGGATCTTTACCAAGGTTCTTCGTGGTTTCTTTTGGTTAATGTGTCATGTTCTTCAACAATGCTGAGTTTGAAGCAAGGTTGGTATATCCTGTAAATATTTCTGCAAATACACTATGAAAAACAAGGATTAATTGCTTCTTGCTGGTGCTTGTGCAAACATTACTATTACTTTTGCTCATACTTTAAGGGTTTGAACGAACCCCTATCCCAAGTATCAAACTTGTCCCACACATTTATGCTATATAGACATAAATGATACCTCAAAATGTAGTGCTTGTAAGAAATTATTACTTTGCTAACTTATCTCACTTTTGACCTGGAATGATAGGAAGGTAAGGTAGGGTTTGTGCAGTAACCCTCGTAGCATCCTTGTTAGTGGGTTCTGTCAACACTGCACTGGCTCCCTATTAAACATCGCATACATTTTAAAATCTTGCTAATTACTTACAAATCACTAAATGGTTTAGCTCCCCAGTACTTGAGCGAGCTCTTAACGCATTATACTCCATCACGTCAACTCTGGCCAGTTGATAATACCTAGAATATCAAAATCAACTGCAGGCGGTCGATCCTTTTCCTATTTAGCACCCAAACTCTGGAACAGCCTTCCTAGCATTGTTCGGGAAGCAGACACACTCTGTCAGTTTAAATCTAGACTAAAAACGCATCTCTTTACTATGGCATACACATAAAACATTTTAATTTATATTTTATTCAAATTGTTAGGCTGCATTAACTAGGTCAGCCGGAACCGGGAACACTTCCCATAACACCTGATGTACTCGTTACATCATAAGAGGAATGGCATCTACGCTAATGTTAGTCTCTCTGTTTATCCCGAGGTTTACTGCAGTCAGCCCGATCCGGGCCGTATCCAGATCAGATGGTGGACCAGCGCCCAGACATTACCAACGCATCCCTGAAGTGTCTGCAGAGACCGTGTCAATTAGTCTACCCTCTGAAATTGCTCATCGACATGGCATCCTCAATGGATCCATCTCCGGCGTGATGACTCCGATATTTCGAATATTCCTATTTAATAATTGTTTAATTGACACGCCATCCTCAATAAACCCGGTGTGATGCCTCCGATCTTTCGAATAATCCGATTTAATATTACTTCTGACCTATAAGGCTGCCAAACTAATAAACATACACTGTTTGTTAATTGGCCAGAGGAGAACTGGCACCCCGACTGAGCCTGGTTTCTCCCAAGGTTTATTTTTCTCCATTAGGACACCTGATGGAGTTTTGGTTCCTTGCCACTGTCGCCTCTGGCTTGCTCAGTTGGGGACACAAAAATTTCAAATAAATAGCCAAATAAATTTAATTACTAAATTAAATTATATCAACTACATTACTTGAATATATATGATAATTGAAATGAGCTGATGACATCACCGTTTTCTCCAGAGCGGCTGTACAGCCGAATCAAATTCTGTTCATTATTTTCCTGTTTAACACTGTGAAGCTGCTTTGAAACAATCTGCATTGTAAAAAGCGCTATATAAATAAAGGTGACTTGACTTGACTTGACTTGTGCCCACCTACAATACTGGTTTGAGCTTCACTCAGAGCGGGCTGAGCGGAACCAGTTGCATGGGCAACATACAATGTTTTACATACAATGTTGTAACGTGCTTAACCACCGAAGTATGATGCATTGTTGGAGAAATGAACTAGCAAGTGACGACTGTTTCCCGAAACTGCAGTAACATGGTCGCACATCTGTCGTTTAAACAACTTTGGTTCAATGATATAGGCCTGTCATTAAAGATGTCACATGCAGGTGGTTGATTTTTACATTGTTATTTCTGAAAGTAATTTTTTAAACGATGTTAACATGCAGTAGTTCATTCAGTTAGCAGCTTTCTCAACAATATAATTTCTGAGATGTTGCTCTAACAAACATGGAAACTGCAGACTATCTTTTGTTCCCATTTTTTTTGCTTTATTTGGTTTTTGAATCATCATGTGTTCCCTCTTACAGTATATCATACAATGTAAAATCTAATTATTGCCTTAAAAAAACAAGTAAAGTAAAATAGTATGTTGTGCTAACAAATGCTTAGTTAGTATAGTTCACTTACACAAGAGTTCTAGTAACTAAAAAGAACTGTAGAGAGTACTTTTACTTTAGATTTACTCTTGACTTAGTATAGCTACCATGTTACCATTGTTGTGTTTTGCATGCTGAATGTTGAAGTCTGTGTGTGACAAGGTTGGTCAACTGCAAGATATTGTTACAAATATAGAGGGATTATATCAACCCAATTAAAAGTTTCAGAGGTGTTTATGATGAAAGTGTTAGCACTAAAATTGTAAACGATCATTATACGGAAAATATTACATAGGTTAATTTTAAAAGGTGACCTTAATTTCTTAACTATAGTTAATTATTTAGTCAGAAGCTATAGGTCAACTTTTAAAAGCAACCTATTTATAATTATTAAGTTAAGACATTAAGTAAAGTTAACTAAAAAAGTGTCAGTTAGAACCACTGTTGGATTTGCAGTGTACAAACAAAGCTGACTGTTAACAAGCTAAAATACATAGGGCCAGATTTACTAACAGTTTGCTCCAGTGCAAAACCCTCTTGGCGTTAAAAAACTACTGTCAGGATTTACTAAAGACATGCAGTGAAACATTAGCGCTGAAAAAGCGTGGACACAGTTATTTTTGAACTTATTGCATATGCATTTGTAGGAGTTTCCATTTCAGACGCAAAATTTATGGGAGGAGAGTATTTAAATGAATCATGCGAGGTGATTTATTAAGGTTTGCCCATGTCAATTTACCACTCCTATCTGCGCTTTTTTTGGAATTGCGCTCACACGCTAATTTGCCCTGTTTAGTAAATCTGGCCCATAAATTGAAATTTATATTTTTTAATGAAATGAAAGAAAAAGAACATATAGTTCCAACCACACAAGTGTGCGAAGCTGTTTGCGAATGTTCATTAGAACGAACACCAGGTTTCTAATATGCTATTCCATATGTGGTTTGCTCTTTGGACTACACACACACACACACACACACACACCAAACATCTTCATGTCTTAGGTTGTGAAAGCCAAAGGAGACATCTGCCACACTGTCTGACCAGGTTGTGTGTCTAGATAAGATAACTTACCTTGGTCTCAGCCTCAGTTTGGCAGTCATGGACTCTGAGCAAATTTACTCTGGCTGCTTTTTTGTTGAACCAACTGCTTTCCATATGTTGCATGACTACAGTATATATCAAATATGCCCACAGTCCATTGAAGAATGGATCAGTTGTTTTTAGCCATAAATGCCTGGAAAAGGAACAGATGTCTTCATTTACATACATTTTAAATGTTCATATATCATCTACATCTACAAAAGCAATAAAGGTAAACTGGTTTGGCTTGCTGTCTAAAATGAGGGTTTTGAGTGTGACACTCAGCTCAAGTTTCCCCTATGGACCTAATTATAGAGACAAATGATTTGTGGGCCTGAACTTTGGTTTAAAATGTTTATTTAATTTAATAGTAATATTTTTTTTACCTGCATTCTCTTGAAAGGATCTTTTATTCCTTTGAATTCAGAGATAGCTTCCTGGTGTGTGTGTATGTGTGTATGTATATCAAGCTTAATTAGAAGTCGTTAAAATAACCTCTACACATGCCAGATACACAGTGACATCAGGAGCATTCAGCCTGATTTTATATTGTCTAATAAAGGCGTTGGTAGGGTTTTCTGAGTGGTTGCAAGGGTGTTGCTTTATGGTTTCTAAGATGTTTTGTGTGATTTTAGCAGCATTGTAGCCCTTGAGTCCAAGTCAAGGACCATATTTTCATGGTCTTGTTCTTGTCATGGAGTTGGGAAAACTTGGACTTGGTCTATGCCTCTGCGGACATGTTCACTGCACGTGCGCTGCGAAGGTTCGCGTGACACTGACACAAAACTAGACTTAATTTACTCCAAAGGAAAGCATATGTACACTATCTGAATTCAGACCCTCTTTAGGTCTCTGTCTTGACTTGGACTCGAATAAGCTGGTCTCAACAACACTGGTTTTTAGTATGATATTCTGCTAAGGTGATCTGAGTGTTTTTAGCATGTTGCTATGTGGCGGCTGTAGGGTACTGGGTGGTCTTTTTGCTGTTCTAAGTCTAAGGGAAATTATTTTACTTTTATAGTCTGCCTGGTAAAAACTAAGTTTGATTACTTATAAAAGTATTAGCACACCACCCCTCAACAAACCACATGATCTGAGGTGTCATTCATGTTTGTAGCACAAATGTTCTGGGACGAGTAACATGCCAAGTTTAAATACTTAAGGTTAGAGATTTGTTAAACGCACTCCTTTGTTCTTTTTTGTTCTTTGTTCTATTGTTGTGTCTCATGTGCATGTCATGTGCAGGTGTTAATAACACACCACTTGGTCTTCTCCCTGTGAGCTCAGTGAGGCTTTTCTATTTTCACCTTGTGACTGCAGGCAGATGTAGGTTGATGTAGTTCATAACAGCAGGTAAATTGCAGCAGCAAACAATAAGACAGATGCCAGTGTTGCCCATTGCTTCGTAGGAGATCAGTGTAAGGAATTGCATTAAAGTGGATGGAGTGCCGCAGTTTAGCTGATAGGATAGTATAGAGATTAACTGTACTTAATTACCCTGATGCTTAAAATATATTTAATTGGTTGGAACTTATTGAGATGCCATGGCCAGTTTTGTTTGTTGCTTCATCATACACACAAGTAGCCTGTTACACTGTGAAAGTATTATGCTACCTCTGTGCTAATCATTGTATTTTCTGAGTGAATGTCACCACATTGTCATAACTTGTTTTTGCCACGGAATAAAAAAATACAAAAGGTTGTAACTTTTTAATCTCACAATTATACTAGCCCCACTTTATATTAGGTGGCCTTAACTACTATGTACTTACATCAAAAAATAAGTACAATGTACTTATTGTGCTCATATTGTATTGCAACACACTTTTGCTGATATTAAGGTGGGATACGGGTAAAGTTAGGGACAGGTGTGGTGGTATGGGTAAGTTTAAGGGTAGGGTTAGGTTTAAGGAAAGTGTCAACAGTGTAATTATAAATGTAACTACAGAAATTAATTACAGATGTAATTACATGCAGCTAATTTTAAAAATGTAAGTACAATGTAAAAGCATGTATGTACACAATAAGTGTATCAAATGATTAATTAAAATGTAAGTACATAGTAGTTAAGGCCACCTAATATAAAGTGGGTCCGACTTTTTTTTCTTGCAATGGCGAGTTTATATCCTGCAATTCTGACTTTTTTCTCATTATAAAGTCTTTTTTCAAGTTATAAAGTCAGTATTGCAAGATATAAACTCGTAATTGTGAGTTAAAGTCAGAACTGTGAGGTAAAAACTCGCAATTGCGAGAAAATGATAGAATTGTCAGCTCAATTGGAATTGCAAGTTTATATCTCACAATTCTGAGAAAAAAGACAGAATTGCGGGATATAAACTCGCCATCGCGAGAATTGCGATATAAAAAGTCGCAATTATCTTTTATATTTTTCTTTTTTTTATTCCTTGACAGAATCATGCTTCCATATATTTACCAGTATGGAAACTCAAGATTTTGATAATCTTTGCCTTTCAGAGTTGAGGTTGGGTCTAGAAATCATGGTGGAAGCTATTTAGCATTAACCATAATTAAATGAATGTTGAATGTTGACTGTACATAATGTTTCTGAAGAACAGTGGAAAAAATGACTCCTTTAGCCCGTTTATGAGACGACAGACTGTAGCGACAAGCTGCATTTTGAATCATTCTCTGTGGCTGCAAAAAAAAAAAAAAAAAAAGGATAAACGGGTGCTTTTATGTTCAAGGAGATCATTTTAATTCAAACAGATTTGTTATATGAAGGTCACAAAACCTAAAAAAAATAAAAAATAATAATTATGTCAATTACTTACCCACATGTCATTCCAAAGCTGTATGACATTCTTTCCTCTGCAGAACACAGAAGATATTTTGAAGAATCTTGGTAAACAAAAATGTTTGGTCCCCATTGACTCTCATTGAATGAAAATAAAAACATTTCTCAAAATATATATTATGTTTAACAGAAGAAAGAATGTCATACAGGTTTGCAAAGACATGAGGCTAAGTGAATGATGATAATAGTTCAAACTTAAAATATGAAAAGTCATCATAAAAATATGGTAACAGTTTTAAAACTGCGATGATTTAAACAAATTGTATTATGTATTTGGGTAATATGCGTGACGTGACGTAAAATATATATATATTTATATTGTAGACAATAGTTGACAAATGGAACTAGTGTGAAAAGTGTTTTTTAAGAAAGTTTATTTCCAAAAAACCCAAAAGGAATGTGAAATTGCCCATTTAATTTTGACCAGAGTCAGTTGAATGTGCATAGCATTGCAAAAATGCTATGCACTTCATTTAAGAAGGAGTTTCCCAGAACTGTAAAAGATTTTGGGTTGAATAATCTACAGTTTACTGATCATTCTAAAACATCAAGCAGACAAAGTCGCACCATAAGAAAGTATCAGAATATAATGCATAGAGTCTGCTATTTTTGTCTGTCTGACTCTGCATCTTTTTTTCATAGCTGAACCTTTAGAAGATGGAGGAGGAGAAAGGAAATGGAGGTGAGGGGTTAAAGACACAAAAAGGGACATGATGGGGGACAAGAGAAACCCATTGAACGGACACGTTGGTAATTAACAGCTGCCTTTTCTCTGGCTCCATTTATTATGCAGTAATCTTAGCGGCACTGCCCCGTGACACCCCGCAGAATGAGATCAGCTCCCCGCAGACGCACGACATCTGAATAGGGCTCTTTCAGCTTCCTCTCACTCATTACCGTGTGTATGTGTGAATCTGCTTATGTGTTTGGGCCTCTATAGTCAGAATGTGCCATACAGATATGGTGAATCTTTTGTGTGCCATGCAAGTACTTCAAAATAAGAAAGGTGGAAATCGTATTCAGAGCCTATTGATTGTGCAGGGCACCTAATGAAAGACAGGAGAGGGAAAATAAGGTGTTCATGAAAAAAATTTATCTCACTGTTATGATGGTGTTCTCCAGGGTTTTATGTAAGGTGCTAAAAGAGTGTGCATAACAGCAATGGGTAAAGTTCAGAACTTTGGCTCCCTTTCAGTTCATGAGTTGGATTTTTACTACTCTTAAATTTCAATACTGTCAAAACAATTTATAGTCATGTAATTTGGTCTACCACATTTTTTTTCTCATAGATTTATGAGAAATATTGACATCAGCATTTAAACCACTCAATAGTATATTGAGTGTCAAAACATTCATGCATTCAGGTGGTGCATGTTGGTTTCTAACACCTAGTAACTGTCGTCTTCATTTTTTTTGTTAATTGTCTAATCTAAATTAAAATACCAAAATCAGCAAGTAACCCCAGCGCTGGATGTCAAAAGTCTTCTAAAATTCATATACTAGACGGCAAAGTGCATAGACTGCATCTAAAATAGCATACTTCCCTTCAAAAAAATGTATGTGAAGAGTAGTATGTCCGTATTTGCTGTATTCATAAAACAGTAGGTGAAAAGTACTCAGAAACATTGAACAAATGTATATTTAACAATAACATTAACCAAGATTAAAACACAGTAGAGTAGAAGAAATTAATACAGATTTGTAACAAGAGGACAAAATTAAGGCAAATTTTCATTATTCGATCAACAATCTCTTTAACTCTATATCCTAATACTGGAGCTAAGTTGCCACCAACACATCAGCTCTAAGTATGACAATTTGATACTTTATACAACACTGCTTCTGATCCAAATAATCTGATGGTTTGAGGAATCCCGATGATCACCATATCAGAGCAGATCTGCCATTCTACACCAAGACTCACTGACACAAGGGTACACACTATGAAATAACAAACATATGGGAATTATGTAGTGAGCAAAAATGCTCAACAAAGGAAAAATGTCTTATATTTAACAGCTTCTTCAAAGGCACTAGCCAGCTGGTTTGTCTAGATTGCAGTTGTGCACACCATGGGCATTTTCCCTTGCATCCCTCAGTGTTCCTCCTCAGCAAAATTGAATTCGACCATCAATTTTTACACTTTCCCCTTTAATGACCGACAACGGAAGAAATGGATCATAAGAAGAGACAACCTAATCCTATCTCGCCATACCATGCGTAGCCAGGTTGAGTAAAAATACAATGAATATGCGATATAGTGCATATATTTAACAAAATGCTCCTTTATAGAGTTTTTCTAGCTACTGAATGGCTTTTCTGTGGTTAATAAAACATTGAATGACAGCTATCTGCCAAGCCACATTACAGAGCGGCAAAACGCTATTTATTGTTTGTATTTCATAATAAAATTGCCAGAATTTGAATCCTGAGACTTTGTTTCATATCAAAAGTAACAAAGCACAAAGCTTATTGCGATATATTGAATGGGAGCAACTGAAAACAGCATAGACCAAAAGATCGATTCTTGGGATTTAAGTACATCAAAATGAGAATTGGTTAAAATCGAGCAATCAATATTTTGAACACAGCCCTACTGCATTTCAATGCTGCAAGCTTTAAATTCTATTTAGCAACATTATGCTATTATTAATGTTTAGGCTATGGCCCTGTCCCAAATGGCACACTTCATATGCACTTTCGGTCTTGTGGACTTACAATGGCTGCCGCATGCGCATGTCCGTTAAGTCCACAAGAACATAGAGTGTCCCATTTGTCATTTTAGATCCAATATGCACCCTCGATGCGCACTTCTGCCGAGCCCACATTGGTGCGGGTTCCGCAGCAGACTTCTTCCCGACAGTCAAAGCGGCATTACGTCATGAAAGTGTGGACTCGTAGGAAGACCGCGAGGTTTTAGGGTGCCATTTGGGACAGGGCCACTGTATAGCGATAACATTAGCTAGCTAGCTATTTGGTAGCCTAAATTACTTTGTTAACTACACTTGCGTCTTGTTTGCTTAATTAGGCCTTAGGCCCGGGACACTCCAAGCTAACGGTCAAATGTTCCGCATTGTTGGCTCTAGTCGGACGCCATCGGGGGTTTTGGGCTGATTCTGTCATGGTTGAGTGGCTGAAGAGAAGTGCACAATGAAAAGATGAAGAATCACAGTCATTTAATAATCCACGAGGCAAATTCAAACAGAGGTAGCACTCCAACACAACGCATACACTGACGATATCCGGACAAAGGTGAAAACACAGGACTTAAATTCACAGACATACGATGGGATGATGACAACACAGCTAAACGTAACGAATAAATATGAAGTAATATGTATGTCAGTAATATGAAGACAAACAGGCAGGGAACTAGTGTAAACAGAAAACAAAGTCAAAACAGGGTGATATTGTGACAGATTCAGCATGTTGAATTGGCGTCGGGCTGTTGGTGAGAGAGACAACTCTGATTGGCTGTTCAGCTTAGCGAACAAGTCAGTGCACGAGAATAAAAGCGAAAGTAATGAAAGCTAGCAAAGACATCAAGATGGTACAGATAGAAGGCTATTATAATTTTACGCCATCTTACCTGAGCATTTAATGCACAAATATTTTCATAATAACATGAGCCGACTAGAATGAAGAAAGTGATCAGCGTGATTGATATTCAAAATGGTAAGCAAGCGCTGCTTTGTTTACGGTTTGTGTATCTACAGTCCTAGTTTCGGTTTCCCAAAAAAGATTTCTTAAGTTTGGCAGTAACCTTTTCAAATAAAACAGTAAAATTTTCAAGCACAAATGACATGAGGATGCCGCCGGTACTATAGACAGAAAGAAAGAGACTAACACTCAAGAGGCGAGTGAGAGCAAGAAGGAGACATATAGGTAGAATAGAAGACAGTCAAAAGAGACCTAAGGGCCTGCTTGAACCATTTCTGTTCCTAAAAATAAATCTGGATGAATCCTTCCCCTGCAGTGGAGCTGAACAAATGGTTCTCATTACCTATGTAACCATCAGCGCATCTGTCACTACCTTAAACGAAAAAGAAAATACTCCTCTCACATCACTCACCCTCTGACTGATGTGCCAGTCATGTGGTTTGTTGGCCGATTTGTTTGGACATGACCCATGTGGCGTGAACACAAAGGGCTGGCGTCCCTGACACCCGTACCGGGGTTTAAGGCCTTCAAAGTAAAGCTGGGATCTTTTCACTCACCGAGTAGATCTTTTTTGATGAAAAGGCAGTGAGAACTCTCCGTGTCCTCTTTTGTTGTGGTTGGGTTGCACAATGCCGCCGGTGACTGACTCTTTTGTAGTCTTATCAGGCGCGCTGACAGTTGCCCAGAGGACTATTGGGCTCGGCTCAATAGCTCCCTTTGGAAATGAAGAACACTAGATTGAAAGGAGCGCCTTTCAGTATCAGTGTAGTAGTTTATATCATTCTTTGACAGAATAGATTATCTAATGTCTAGATGTCTTGTCATGACATACACAAAAGTTTGGGATAATTAAGAATTTTTGGTAACACTTTACAATACGGGTGCCTTAATATGCATTAATTCATGCCTAACTAATGCACAGATAATCATGAGTTAATGTATGACTCATGAAGAACTAAACCATTTATTAATGATTACTGCATCAGCAACAAATGAAGATTATATATGATTAATAGATTAAGTAGTATATGAATTGCTATTAATTAAATATGACATCGTGTATTAATTCACTAATAACATATTATATTAACTAATAATGTAAATTAATCTGTTAATTACCACAATGGGTCAAAGCCATGCATTTCAACTTCCAGTTGTCTGCTTTAATTAATCATTAGCTAATGATTTGCAAAGGTATCATTATGTTATGACTTTACTTGTTGTGGCACATTACTATTAACTAATTGTTAAGTAATATGTCATTGTAGTTATGAGTTTTGTATTAATTTTGAATTAGTTAATAGTCCTGTGCCTCAACAAATAAAGTCATAACATAATGATACCTTTGCAAATCATTAGCTAATGATTAATTAAAGCAGACAACTGGAAGTTGAAATGCATGGCTTTGACCCATTGTGATAATTAACATATGAATTTACACTATTAGTTAATATAATATGTTATTAGGGAATTAATACAAAATGACACATTTAACTAATAACAATTTAATGATTACTTAATCTATTAATCATTTTTATTTTCAACCGTTAACATTCAACCGTCCCACTGAGACTTATGTTCAGGATTTCTGTGAACTGTGCTGCCAGGTGGACTTTAATGATGCTGCCCTCAAGGGCATGTTCCTTAATGGTCTCAATTACTTTTTAAGTTATCTGATGCCTGAGAGCACTGTGGCATGGACCCTGGCCCAGTACATCGACCATGCCCTTCTTTTGAGTGGCTCATCTTTTACTGTGGGATTGGTGGAGGAGGAGCCCCGCCATCCCACAGTACCTTCCACCCCAGAGAGTCCGGTCCACGTCCAGAACCAAGCCACGTCTCATGTCCCTGTCCAGAGCCAAGCCATGTTTTCTGTCCCTGTCCCTGTCCAGAGCCAAGCCATGTTTTCTGTCCATGTCCAGAGCCAAGCCATGTCTACTGTTCATGTCCAGAGCCAAGCCACGTTCCCTGTCTACATCCAGAGCCAAGCCATGTCTCCTGTCTACGTCCAGAGCCAAGCGACGTCTCACGTCCAGAGCCAAGCCATGTCTCATGTCCATGTCCAGAGTCAGGCCATGTCTCCTGTCCACTCCCAGAGTCATGCCCCAGACCAGCGTCCTGAGGTGGCTCCAGCCCCAGACCAGTGTCCTGCGGGGGCTCCAGCCCCAGACCAGCGGCCTGAGTTGGCTTCAGCCCCAGACCAGCGTCTTGCGAGGGCTCCAGCCCCAGACCAGTGTCCTGAGGTGGCTCCAGACCAGCGTCCAGAGAGGACTCCTGGCCATGACCCCATAGTCCTGCCCAAGAAAATTTTGGTGGGGGGGGGCAGTGGATACCCTGAGAAGGCCTGGAAGGCCGCGCCCCACGGTCCAGGTCCGCCCCGCGGTCCAGTGTGTCTTTGTCTGATATTGAATGTGATAACCTGTTGTGTTGGAGAGTTCTATTTTATAGCCACACCAAGTTTTGTTTTGCCAAGCTAAGTCTTTGTATGTTTTGCATTTTCGATTTATGGTTTGAGTCTTTGAGTTTAATAAAGACTGCACTTGGGTTCAGAAAGCTTGCCTCCACTGGACTTAAATGTTACACATTGTCACCGTATTTTTTAGGGTGAATTTTTGGCAACCACAGCTGCCATTTAACAGGATATTTTTAATGTCCAATAAAAATATGGTTAACATGATTTCACCAAGTACAACATGTTCCTGGATCAACATCAACAATCAACCAATCAGATTTGAGGGAACAAGTTTACATCAAGTATAGGCTTACAACCAAGGCTAGGTGCTTCTACATCAGTGTTATTCACTCAATATTTATGTGTAGGGTTAGGTTTAGGGGTATGGATAGGGTTAAGACAAAATTTTCGGACAGGAATGTTCCACGATTAACAAAATATATTGACCACGTCAAAATTATCATATAGATTAGGTTGTTTTGACAAATCCAATAAAAGCAATTAAATTTACCTGAGATGCAAATATGGATAACTTTTTTTTTCAAAGAATCTATCTTATAAAAAAATTAATTATAGTGACTGGAAATGATTGAAGGCAAAGCTAACACTTCTGTTATTCAGCCAACATGGTTATCTCAAAATTCTTAAATATTGTCGGATGTATCCATCTTTCACTTGTGTTTTAACCACTGTCGAATGCTAATATAAACTTAACTGTTCAAGAGAATGCTTGGCTGTTTCTCACACAACTTTTGAGTTAGACCAATGAGGACTAATTTTTCTATGAGATTTTCTATTTGAGTTTGGAGGAAGGTCTTTTCTCTGTTGCCAGGTGGCTAATGTTGGTTGCGCTTCATTGATTTACCTCTGTGAAAGCATTCACCACTGGTTAAGTAAAGGCAAGGAGGGTGGAAAAGGCATGTCCACCTGAAAGGCCAAGGCAAGACGCGTTCTTGATTGTATCCCATCCGTGAGGAGGTAAAGTAGATGAGCTTTTGATTGGCTGGGGGGTTGGGGGGATGGCGAAGATGGATTTTTGATTGGGTGAGAGAGCGCACAAGGTCCGTTCGGTCAGCCTTGAAGAGAGCGCATCCCAGCGGAGACCGTCATGATCAATGTGGTCATTACTGCTCTTCTTTAGCTCGACTGGAGCGCTGCTCCAGCTTGGATGTATGGAATAAATTAAGGGGAAATTGGCTATAAAGAGAAGAGGTCAGTTTAGCAGCAAATGTCAGTCTATTCAATATACCAGCTGGCTGTAACATACCACTAAATTGTCTTAAATTACAAATGCAGAGACTATGGGATGTCCCAAAATCACATACAAAAGGGACTTTAACTTTCTGTAGCAAAGCATAAATATAACAAAAGCAAGAACAAAACCAATTTTTATGTGTTAAATATTGCATTTTGCTAAAAAAACAATAATCAGTATGGCAGCTTGTTTCCGCCACGAAATAAAAAAATTATTAGTTATCCTTTCTCAGGATAAATTATTTATTAGAATTATGAGATATAAACTGGCAATTGCGTGTTATAAAGTTCAATTCTGAGGAAAAAAATAATTGTGAGATTAAAAGTCGCAATTACCTTTTTAATTTCTTTATTCAGTGCCAGAAATAAGCTTCCATAGTACCAAACTGCAACTTAGAAAAATCTTTTATAGTCATACGTCTTAATTTTATAATATTTTTACGTTTGTCAAGAAAATACTATTTCAGTGTGGTTACACTTTATTTTACAGTACATGTATTTAC
The DNA here is from genome assembly GCA_039654625.1 of Rhinogobio ventralis. NCBI lineage: Eukaryota > Metazoa > Chordata > Actinopteri > Cypriniformes > Gobionidae > Rhinogobio > Rhinogobio ventralis. Next base: position 22,872,889 of record CM077207.1, read on the forward strand.
AGTGTACTTACAGTATAGTTACAAAATAAAATACTGGTAATATAAGGTGGGGTTTAACGGGTTAAGGTTAGGTTTAGAAGTAGGTTCAAGATTAGTACATTGTAAGTTATTATAATTGCTATAATAAGTACATAGTATGTACATGTGGAACAGGACTGTAAAATAAAGTGCTATCTTCAGTTGTCTTTAATGTCCTTCAGTGTTCATTAAATACTTGTAATTATTTTAGAAATGTACTAGCAATTTCTGAGGGAATTTTGTTTATATTGTGTAAAACTGTAAATCCTGTCATAAATGTCATGAAAATACTTTTTTTTTATGGTCTTCTATGTTAAGACCATAATAACCTGTTGTACATTACGTTGTAGATCTCCTTTGTAATGTCAACACTACATGTAATGTTACATGCAACGTTGACACAGCAAATAGATCTGCTAATGTGGTAATGTGCACAACGTCAAAACAACATTTTTGCAACACTGTAAAATTTCATATATTACAAAATTCCGTATGACGTGTCACCTTAAGCATGTTAAACAAACATTTTCAGGATTTTAAATGTGCATTTAGATTTTTTTTTGTTTATCCTGCACTGTTGTAGATGCAGCATCACGTTTTCAGTTACTAAAGTCTTTGTATAAATGTCCCTATGTACTTCGTAAAAATGCTCAGTTAGCCATGATTAATTTATTCCACAAGCTCCTAAATGCAATTGTGCTAGTCCTCTTTTTTTAATGGATTACATGCTTCTGCAACCATTATGAGGCCAGAAAAACCAGTGTGGCTGACTCTGCCATTTGGATCCATATCTCAGTGGTGGTTTGAGCCTGGATGGTAAAAATGAATGTTTTCAGAGATTTCCCAGAGGGGAAAGCCAACAGCTTTGTTCCTTTTCACAAGCTCAACTGACACTCGCACCCTCGGCCTGAACCTTATTTGGATACGAGAATGACTGTTTGCTTGTTTTAATGGATTTGCTGTGTGGAACATCTCCAGACATATAACAGTGATTGTGAGAGAGTGACTGAATAAGTGGGAGAGAGATAGATGAATAGAGGGAGACTGAGAAAGATACAAAGCCATTTGGGGGAGCTATAGGACCAAGCTCCGGAAGGCTTGTAGGATAAAAGTGCTGGATTGAGGGATATAAGATATACAGTATATAAGTGGATCTCATTTGAATGAAAAGAAGTCACATTTCACCCTAATATAATAATTTTTTTGACCTTAAATTTCAGGGCAAAATATGACATGTTCTTGACAGGTTTTGTGAGATTCACCAATATTCCTTTCTTCTTTTCCTTCTTGTCTTCATATTTGTATAGACAAACAGTGCAGGCTCATTGTAGAACGAAAATAATGGAATGGAGCTGTATTCTGTGTGCCAGTCCATCGCTCTTTCCACCAACCCAGCCACTCAGATAAACTGTCTCCTAGAGGCATGTCAGTTTAACCCTATCAGATTTGTTTCTCTTTGTCAGCCTACAGCTCTTTCACCCATGCAACAGCTCGAACTCCCCAATAATCAACAAACAGACCAGAGAGGAGAAAACAAAGATGTGACTGGAGGATATGCGTTGTATAACAGCACAGATTTAGGTTAAAGCGGGAGGAAAAACCATTGTTTAAAGCTAAATTAAATAGATAGCTTTGATCTGCTCAATCCCAGATTGCTTAGATTGTGCTCTTTCATAGCACATAATACTTCGGGCCAGATTTACTTTTTTTTTTTTTTACGGGCCAGCGCAAATCCTCTTTTGGCATTAAAAAACTATTGAATTTGTGGGGGGGTGGGGGGGGGGGGGGGGGGGGGTAGTTGGGGGTTGTTCTGGCCTGGTAGTCCAGGCCTGTTTAGTACAGCCACAGTCCTGTTTAGTACATCTGGCCTTTAAAGTCAAAATGACATGGCAAACCCATTTTATTTAGTCAATCTGGCGTATTTACAAGTAAAACAGAAGAAAAATAGGGAAGGTCTTGATTTTATCTATTGAGAAGGTATTGGATGCTGAAAAGTTGCAGAAGTGAGGGGTTAAAAAATAAGTTAACTTGATGACATCAGAAAGAAAATACTTTGTTTATGAGTTTGAGGTAAAGTTCAGCTACAGTATCAACTTTGCTCTGATGTTGCATAAAATGTCTTTGGAGAAATAAATATGACTGAGATATAACAATGTGACAAGTAAATGTATAGGCTACAGCTATGAAATTCAGGTGGATAGCATAGCTCAGATAGTTTGATCTTAAATGCTCAAGTTGAAATTGGGAACTCTGTCTTCAGACTTTGGTATCTGAGCAAATCAGAGGACAGGGCCATTGTTGAAGTCTCTTCAGATACTTCACAGAAGACATTTTCTAAGGAGAAAAGTAGATTTCTGTGAAGTAGATAGGGATAGTTCATAAAAAAGGAGAGATTCCTGTCTCTTCACTGAAAGTCTCTTCCACCAAAACACATTCAAGCTCCAAAACGGTCATAAAAGCATCATAAAAGTAAACCACATGATTTCAGTGATTTAATCTCAATGTTATGAAGAAATGTAGATGCTCTGTGTGCACAAAAAAAGGTAATTTCCACATTAACAACGTATGTGTGTTGTGTTGACGCAAAAGTGTCTAAAAGTCTTTTGGGTTTGGAACGAAATGGTGAGTAATTGATGACAGAATTTTCTTTATTTGGTGAACTATCTGACTACTAATTGACTGGAGCGATTGGGAGCAGTAAAATAATCGTAATGACACCACACAATTGGGGATTTTTTGGAAAAAAAGTTGTTTGTGACAAGCCTTGAATAGCAAATCAGGCTCAAAATCGGGCTTAAAATATTCAAGTGTGTGGCCAGACTTACTATGTATAGTAGAAACTTACTAGGCATACTAGAAACTTACAGGCAGGTGTGTTGAGGCAAGTTGGAGCTAAACTCTACAGGACAGTGGACCTCCATTACCAAGATTGGACACCCCTGGTATAGTCGAAAAAAAAATCATATTAAAAACATCTCATTAGTGATTGTTCATTTTCGCTTGGTATGTTATAATATGCAAACATGTTGACAAGTCACCTGTTAAAGAAACCATAATATTCTGTTGGAGGCATCATATTTGTGTACAAACCTCTGTGAATCAAGAGCAAATTTACAAGCATTTTTCTAAATCATTAGCATCATGAAAACATCTGCTAAGTGTAGACTGGAACATTTCCATTGATTGACGTGTTGGTTGTTGTATTGAAAACAAACCTGTCAGCTGCAAATTAAAGGCTTAAATTGTGAAGGTTGAAATTATTTTGAGAAATCATTGAAAAAATTTCAGTAAATTGCCACTACAATGAAATAAACATGTTTAGATATTATGCTGCATTCCACTCAATTTGGAAAGTCAATTTCTATCGTTCGATAATAGAACAGTACCAAAGAATCTAGTCAGACAGCTAATACATTTAGCTAGATGCTAATGCTGGTATGCAAACACAAACAGTATGGCTGTATCCAAATATGTATACTTCCCTATAGTTGGTTAAAATGTTCAGAGTTCAGAGTATTTATATAACAGTATCCCATGAGGCCATGAGAGTGGAGTTGTGCAAGGCATTGAAATGAATGTAGTACATCTTGATTTCATTAATAGGACTACTAACAACCAATTCATACTATTTAAAACATACTTTTTAACGGTAGCTAAGTACTTATTCAAAAGAAATACCTACTACCTCAGTAGGTTTATTCAGTTTTATGGTAGGCTATATTATGTTCCAATACTGGTGTACTGTGCTTATTAAAAGTATGAAGCCCTTACCAGCAAAGCATGTACTTTTAGTGCAAAGTAAAGGTACATGAAAAAGAAATAACGTAAAGTGCTCTAGAAAGGCACTTGAACCTGCTCACCAAACATTGTGTGACTATTTTTTTTTGTCTGTAAATAATCATACACCCACAAAACTACATCTCCCAGACAATGGAAAACTATTTAAGTAAATAAGTCTAAAATATTTGGAGAAAGTTTTCCATTAGCTTTCCCATTCATCTTAGTGATCCTGTTTACATGCACACCAATATGCTGATAACTACCTGCTGATAAAAAAAAACAAAAAAACATGCAAACCTGATTGGCTGATGTCACCAAAAATCCCAGACACCTCTAATAACTATCCTTAGCTATGATGTCTATTTTACAAGGTTGTGATTTCGCATTAACTAAAAATGTTGGATTTTTGAAAAAATAAATAAGCATGAAGGTCACTGAAGTGTAAGCAAAAACACACAAATGAGATACGAATTAGCCACCAATTCGGCAAAACTTAAAATTACTCGTGAATTGCCACAAGATTGTGTTGGAAAAAAATCTAAATAATTTTTTATTCTTGTAAGCACCCTCCAAAAAAAGAATAAGACACTTGATTTATGCTAGCATTAGCTTAGCCTTGTAACATGTTTGGGCAGATAAATAAACAGTATGAAATATGTTGTAGCTGAAATGTGCTGACTAATAAAACAGATGCTTACAGATGGCGCTTATTCCTAAAATAAGTGTGTGACTCAAAACACATTCTTTACATTGTCGAGGAAGTTGGTCTAACCACTGTAATTTTAAGTAAACCTTGTTTTCAGTCAATTAAACTCTCAGTGAACTGAAACTCATTTGGGTAGCCAGAGAGGCAACAAATGCAATATGGTTAATGGCATCATTTAGCAGAGAGCTGCAGCACACACACTGATGGGGCCCGCTGAAGGAAAGAAAAGAGAAACATTACAAAGTGTAATTACTTTAAGCACCATTAGGGATGCAATAACTTTCAGGGAAAACAAAGTCCAGCTTTCACTCTCCACTTGAATTGGACAGAGAAAAAGTACAAAGCTTTCCAACTTTGTCTTTTTCAAATTAAAAAGCAAGAATGGAATAGGCTATAGTCACTGGTATTCCACACTCAGAAAGACTTTCATTCACATTTTCTGCTTTAAAAGTCTGTTTGTTTTTAAAATAATTATAATTTTTTGCTGTTTATGCACTCATAGTGAAGTTAATTAGTGGTGTTTGCTAATGCAGTCATCAAGGCAAGCTATAACTATTGCTCAATGTTCATACCTAGGGTCATTTTAAATTTGTCTCAACTTTTCACCTAAGGTTGTGACCATTCAAAACACTTTTGGTTACAACACCCTGGCAACCAGCAGAACATCCTAGCAACTGCATAACAATGTGCTAAAAACATCACTCAAAACACCATAGCAACACACTGACAACAGGCAGAACATCCCAGCAGCTGCATAGCAGTGTTCTAAAAAAACCACTCGAAACACTTTAGCAACACATTGGCAACCAGCAGAACATCCTGGCAACTGCATAACAATGTGCTACAAACAACTCAAAATACCTTAGCAACACCCTGGCAACCAGCAGAACATCCTAGCAACTGCATAACAATGTGCTAAAACATTCAAAACATCATAGCAACACTGAAAACAAGCAGAACATCCCAGCAGCTACATAGCAGTGTGCTAAAAAAAACACTCAAAACACTTTAGCAACACACTGACAAGCAGAACATCCCAGCAGCTGCATAGCAGTGTGCTAAAAACCACCTAAAAGACCTTAGCAACACCCTGGCAACAAACATACCCCCAGAAACCACTCAGAACCCACTAGCAATGTGTTAAAACTACTCAGAACACATTAGCAACCACACAGCAACACCCTGGCAACCACCAGAACACCCAAGCAACTGCATAACAATGTGCTAAGAACCACTCAAAACACTGTAGCAACACCCTGGCAACCAGCAGAACATCCTAGCAACTGCATACATTAGCAATGCGCTAAAAAACACTTAAAACACCTTAGCAATACCATGGCAACCAACAGAACACCCTAGCAACTACATAAATGTGCTGAAAAACCACTTGAAATACCTTAGCAACAGCGTGTAATGACCCAGAACACCCTGGTAACCTCCCAGAAGACTCTAGCAACTGCATAGTAATGTGCAAAAAACACAACAACCACATAGCAATTTTATAGCTACTACATATAATGTTTGACATTCAGGAATATGCGCAGACATCTAATAGAAAACATTCCGCAGCAACCAAAAGTGATCTTTGATTTGTTACACCATGAAGTAGTGGTCTAGAAAAAAATCGTGATTTTGTTGAAATAATAAAAAAACAATGAAGGCTCATGGGACATTAAGCAGTGCTCTCTAAATGTCCCTTATGATATTGTGCTGGTTTTAGATCATTAGCTCTATATGGTCTCCATTGCGTTTCATGTGGCAACTGAAGATAGTTTTACTGTTATTACTGTGTGCTCAATTAAACTGTGAATTTGAGGCCGTTTGCAGTGTTGTCTCAATGAATCGCTCATGATGACAGGAAGTGTGAAGGGTTTAATGATGTACGGCATGATGAGTGTACATTACATCCTCCAGTCCTTCTCTTTCTCTCCGCTACTTCATGACCTCTCTTAACACACAAAGGACTGGTGATCAATAACACCTGGAAACAACAATTTGCATATTTATTGCGTTCAGCTCTAATAATCCTAAATAAGCTGTTTGAAAAGTTAGAGGCAGCCCTGGGAGACATTTGTGTGGTCACTGAATAATATTCAAGGTCTTTATTGTGAGTCTCTCTGTCTGCATTCCATATGGCATTGCTTTAGTGCTTTGTCTCCATTGACTTTGAGTTTGTTTGTGCTCAATTGATCTTTCAAGACTATAAAAGGCTGCATTTACACATTTTAACACATAATCTTTAGCCTTTTATTGAAAAGGACTCTGTTTTTTTGTTAATAAGCTTCTTGTGGATGTTTCCTTTCATCCCATTGTGCCATAAATACACACTCTCTGAGAAGATTTATCTTTCTTGCAAAATTGGTTGGTTCAGACTGTATGCTTAATGGTTAAAAAAAATTCATATATGTTGTGTGTGTGTGTTTAGGGGTGGGGGTGTTCAGGTATTACCTACGTTGTGGGGACAACAGTAACAGCTTATAAATCATATTAAGTGATGTTTTTTGAAAATGTAAAAATGCAGAACGTTTTCTGTGATGGGTAGGTTTAGGGGTAGGGGATAAAATATACAGTTTGTACAGTATAAAAAAACAGTATAAAAATCATTATGTCTAGGAAAAGTCCCCATAACATATGGAAACCCATGTATGTGTGTTTGTGTGTGTGTGTGAATGTAGTTAAATGCAAAAATCAGAAACACACTTACAATGTAAGTTAATGAGAACAATTTATAAATTCTACAATACCCATTTTTTCAATATTATAGCCACACAAGGCAAACAATATATAATAACATGGCAGATTTTAATATGAATAAAAAATCACTTGCCAACTTTTATTGAATTTTATAACATACTATGTACAAAATAATATAATATAATATAATATAATATAATATAATATAATATAATATAATATAATATAATATAACATAATATAATATAATATAATATAACATAATATAATATAATATAATATAATAAATGGTATTACATTTCAAATTTTCAATGCTCTAAAAATTGGCCACATTTTACTTCCATTGTAAATTTATTTTTATTTTTTTTAGGTAATCCACATTATGCCACAAATGCTGTAGATAGAGCTTAAATGTACTGAATCTGGAATGTTTCAGAAACCAGGGCCCAATGTTATGACATACAGTTGTGGTCAGAATTATTGGCACCCTGGTAAATATGAACAAAGATGGCTGTAAAAATAAATCTGTATAGTAAAAAATAGATCTTTCATTCAAAAAAATTTGCAAAAATCTAACCTTTCATTGAAGTAAAATAATTGAAAGTGGGGGGTAAATCACATATGAAATAAATGCTTTTCTCCAAAACACGTTGGCCATAATTATTGGCACCCTTTTATTAAATACTTTTTGCAACCTCCTTTTGCCAAGACAACAGTTTTTTTTCTATAGTGCCTGATGAGTTTGGAGAACACCTGACAAGAGATCAGAGACCATTCCTCCATACAGAATCTCTCCAGATCCTTCAGATACCCAGCTCCATGTTGGTGCTCTTCAGTTTACCCCACTTATTTTCTTTAGGGTTCATGTGGGGACTGGGATGGTCATGGCAGAAGCTTCATTTTGTGCTCAGTGACACATGTTTGTGTTGATTTTGATCGTTGTCCTGATGGAAGATCCAACCACTGCCCATTATAAGATTTCTAGCAGAGGCTTTGAATTTTTATCTGTTGGTATATGCTAGAATCCATGATACCATGTATACCATGTATCCTTGTTTGTACCAAACCAATCTGGTGGGTTTTCTGCCAAAAAGTTTTGTTGTTGTTGTTGTTTCATCTGACCATATAATCCAGTTCCAGTCGTGTCTGTCAACTGAATATGCTGGAGTTTGTTTTTGGATGAGCGAGAAGCATTTTTCTTGAAACCCTCTCAAACAACATGTGGTCATGTAGGGGTTGTTTGAGTTTTTTTAAGCTTTCTGACCCCAAGACTTAACTAATCTCTACAATTCTCCATCTGTGATCCTTGGAGAGTCTTTGGCCACTCAAACTTTCCTCCTCGCTGTGCATTAGGACGATATAGACACACGTCCTCTTTCAGGCAGATTCGTAACATCTTTAGTTGATTGGAACTTCTTAATTATTGCCCTGATGGTGGAAATGGGAATTTTCAATGCTTTAGTATCCTACAGCCACTTTCTATTTTGTGAAGCTCAACAATCTTTTGCTGCACATCAGAACTATATTCTTTGGTTTTACTCATTGTGATGGATGATTATGGGAATTTGGCCTTTGTGTTTCCTCATATTTATACTCCTGTGAAACAAGACGTCATAGCTGGACGTTAACTTTTTTTTTGGGATGCGATTAATCGCAATTTTTTTTACAGTGTACAACATGTACTTTCCCATCACCAGTGAAGTACATACTTTTAGTGCATACTATATTGTGTATGCAGCCTTTGGGGACGCAGCCTTAAAATCAAGCGCAAGGCTGAAAACAGACAAGTTGGTGTCTGGGGCTCAGGTGCGATTTCTGCAGCGAGGCCAGACAGAGTCCATCCAATCGTAGCTGAGTTATTTAAAGGAGGAGCGTTTTAAACGCGCGTCAAGTCGCAGATGTTATCACCCTTACAATGAGCTGTCTCCAAACAGTGGTTTGAGAGCCTTCAGACAGCTGTTTGTTTGTCTTTGTAATGTCTCCAGGGAAGAGTCACTGAATGAGACGGTCGGTCTCGATGGGGTGCAACCCGCAGAATAAATCAATAAAGATGTGGAGAAGCTACAGAGAGGAGGAAAGGAAATGGAATTTACTTTGTGGACGAGAGATGAGAAAATTACCCGGCTTCATTGCCATGCTGGTCCAGATAGCAGCATAATGTATGGACCGTATCGAAACCTTGAGCAAAACGAAGAGCTAAATATCCCTCCATCTCACTGGAGGGAACGAGTTATTTCTCCCCCGCAGTCATTTTTATGCAATAAGCCTGTTAAACATGGAGGCGCCCCATTCGTCATTTTTTTTTCCAGCCAATGACATTTGTCAGGAGCACAGGCTCTGTATTATTAAAGGCTCTTAAGAATAACGCTGAAACATGAGTAGATTTCATGTAGCGGATTCATAATAACAGCTCTTGACAGCTTCTGCCCCCCCTAGAGCTGAGAGATCAGATGTGTTTTGTACTTTTACAAATGTACGATAGTGTAGAGGTGAAGTGTGTACTTTTATGTTAAAATACTTTCTCATATCCAAAATGAATATGCAAATATTCGTAGCCGTTTGAATGTTGATTCGCCCAAATAATGTAAACTCTGTCTCTGTGGTGCCTTCAAAACATAGTAATTGTGCGTCTTGTCGGAAAGATCGTATTTGCGAGATTAATGCACATGAACTTCACCACAATGTTGTTGGTTTCGGAATATGCTTTTCATTTGTTTTCCATAGGGATTTTTTTCCATAGGGAGTTAAAGGGTTAGTTCACCCAAAAATGTTTAATTCTGTCATTAATTATAGACCCTCATGTCATTCCAAACCAGTAAGACTTTCGTTCATCTTCAAAACATGCATGAAGATCTTTTTGATGAAATCTGAGAGCTTTATGTCCCTCCAATGACAGCTACAACTTTGACGCTTCAAAAAGTTCATAAAGAGATCATAAAACTATTCCATAAGAATGAGGCAGTTTAGTCCAACGTTTTCTGAAGAGACATGACCACTTTATATGATAAACATATTGAATTTAGGTTTTTATTCATATATAAACATTCATTAACTCACACATCACTTGATGTGCAAGAACCAATAAGGTTCATTCTCGTGTCACGCAGCACGTTTGAGCTTCCACAAGAATCAATGAGGTTCATTCTCGTGTTACGCAGCACGTTTGAGCTTCCACAAGAACCAATAAGGTTCATTCTCGTGTTACGCAGCACGTTTGAGCTTCAACAAGAACCAATGAGGTTCATTCTCGTGTTACGCAGCACGTTTCAGCTTCCTGAAGAACCAATGAGGTTCATTCTCGTGTCACGCTGAACGTTTGAGCTTCCACAAGAACCAATAAGGTTCATTCTCGTGTTACGCAGCACGTTTGAGCTTCCACAAGAACCAATGAGGTTCATTCTCGTGTTACGCAGCACGTTTGAGCTTCCTGAAGAACCAATGAGGTTCATTCTCGTGTCACGCTGCACGTTTGAGCTTCCACAAGAAACAATGAGGTTCATTCTCGTGTTACGCAGCATGTTTGAGCTTCCACAAGAACCAATGAGGTCCATTCTCGTGTTACGCAGCACGTTTGAGCTTCCACAAGAACCAGTGAGGTACATTCTCGTGTTACGCAGCACGTTTGAGCTTCCACAAGAACCAATGAGGTGCATTCTCGTGTTACGCAGCACGTTTGAGCTTCCACAAGAACCAATGAGGTCCATTCTCGTGTTATGCAGCACGTTTGAGCTTCCACAAGAACCAAAGAGGTTCATTCTCATGTCACAGAGCACGTTTGAGCTTCCACAAGAACCAATGAGGTTCATTCTCGTGTTACACAGCACGTGTGAGCTTCCACAAGAACCAATGAGGTCCATTCTCGTGTTACGCAGCACATTTGAGCTTCCACAAGAACCAATGAGGTTCATTCTCCTGTCACGTAGCACGTTTGAGCTTCCACAAGAATCAATGAGGTTCATTCTCGTGTTACGCAGCACGTTTGAGCTTCCTCAAGAACCAATGAGGTTCATTCTCGTGTTACGCAGCACGTTTGAGCTTCCACAAGAACCAATGAGGTCCATTCTCGTGTTACGCAGCACGTTTGAGCTTCCACAAGAACCAATGAGGTTCATTCTCGTGTTACGCAGGACGTTTGAGCTTCCACAAGAACCAATGAGGTCCATTCTCGTGTTACGCAGCACGTTTGAGCTTCCACAAGAACCAATGAGGTTCATTCTCATGTCACGTAGCACGTTTGAGCTTCCACAAGAATCAATGAGGTTCATTCTCGTGTTACGCAGCACGTTTGAGCTTCCACAAGAACCAATGAGGTTCATTCTCGTGTTACGCAGCACGTTTGAGCTTCCACAAGAACCAATGAGGTTCATTCTCGTGTTACGCAGCACGTTTGAGCTTCCACAAGAACCAATAGGGTCCATTCTCGTGTTACGCAGCACATTTGAGCTTCCACAAGAACCAATGAGGTTAATTCTCGTGTTAAGCAGCACGTTTGAGCTTCCACAAGAACCAATGAGGTTCATTCTCATGGTACGCAGCACGTTTCAGCTTCAGCAAGAATCAATGAGGTTCATTCTCGTGTTACACAGCACATTTGAGCTTCCACAAGAATCAATGAGGTTCATTCTCGTGTTACGCAGCACGTTTGAGCTTCCTGAAGAACCAATGAGGTTCATTCTCGTGTCACGCTGCACGTTTGAGCTTCCACAAGAACCAATGAGGTTAATTCTCATGTTACGCAGCACGTTTGAGCTTCCACAAGAACCAATGAGGTTCATTCTCGTGTTACGCAGCACGTTTGAGCTTCCACAAGAAACAATGAGGTTCATTCTCGTGTTACTCAGCACGTTTGAGCTTCCACAAGAACAAATGAGGTTCATTCTCGTGTTACGCAGCACGTTTGAGCTTCCAAAAGTACCAGTGAGGTCCATTCTCGTGTTACGCAGCACGTTTGAGCTTCCACAAGTACCAGTGAGGTCCATTCTCGTGTTACGCAGCACGTTTGAGCTTCCACAAGAACCAATGACGTTCATTCTCATGTCACGCAGCACGTTTGAGCTTCCACAAGAACCAATGAGGTTCATTCTCGTGTTACGCAGCACGTTTGAGTTTCCTGAAGAACCAATGAGGTTCATTCTCGTGTTACGCAGCATGTTTGATCTTCCACAAGGACCAATGAGGTTCATTCTCGTGTTACGCAGCACGTTTGAGCTTCCACAAGAACCAATGAGGTTCATTCTCATGTCACGTAGCACGTTTGAGCTTCCACAAGAATCAATGAGGTTCATTCTCGTGTTACGCAGCACGTTTGAGCTCCCTGAAGAACCAATGAGGTCCATTCTCGTGTTACGCAGCACATTTGAGCTACCACAAGAACCAATGAGGTTCATTCTCGTGTTACGCAGCACGTTTGAGCTTCCACAAGAACCAATGAGGTTCATTCTCGTGTTACGCAGCACGTTTGAGCTTCCACAAGAACCAATGAGGTTCATTCTCGTGTTGCACAGCACATTTGAGCTTCCACAAGAACCAATGAGGTTCATTCTTGTGTTACGCAGCACATTTGAGCTTCCACAAGAACCAATGAGGTTCATTCTCGTGTTACGCAGCACGTTTGAGCTTCCACAAGAACCAATGAGGTTCATTCTCGTGTTACGCAGCACGTTTGATCTTCCACAAGAACCAATGAGGTTCATTCTCATGTCATGTAGCACGTTTGAGCTTCCACAAGAATCAATGAGGTTCATTCTCGTGTTACGCAGCACGTTTGAGCTTCAGCAAGAACCAATGAGGTTCATTCTCGTGTTACGCAGCACGTTTGAGCTTCCACAAGAACCAATGAGGTCCATTCTCGTGTTACGCAGCATGTTTGAGCTTCCACAAGAACCAGTGAGGTCCATTCTCATGTTACGCAGCACATTTGAGGTTCCTGAAGTGTTACGCAGCACGTTTGAGCTTCCTGAAGAACCAATGAGGTTCATTCTCGTGTTACGCAGCACGTTTGAGCTTCCACAAGAACCAATGAGGTCCATTCTCGTGTTACGCAGCACGTTTGAGCTTCCACAAGAACCAATGAGGTTCATTCTCGTGTTACGCAGCACGTTTGAGCTTCCACAAGAACCAATGAGGTCCATTCTCGTGTCACGCAGCCCGTTTGAGCTTCCACAAGAACCAATGAGGTCCATTCTCGTGTTACGCAGCACGTTTGAGCTTCAGCAAGAACCAATGAGGTCCATTCTCATGTTACGCAGCACGTTTGAGCTTCCACAAGAACCAATGAGGTTCATTCTCGTGTTACGCAGCAAGTTTGAGCTTCAGCAAGAACCAATGAGGTCCATTCTCATGTTACGCAGCACGTTTGAGCTTCCACAAGAACCAATGAGGTTCATTCTCGTGTTATGCAGCACGTTTGAGCTTCCACAAGAACCAATGAGGTTCATTCTCATGTCACAGAGCACGTTTGAGCTTCCACAAGAACCAATGAGGTTCATTCTCGTGTTACGCAGCACGTTTGAGCTTCCACAAGAACCAATGAGGTCCATTCTCGTGTTACGCAGCACATTTGAGCTTCCACAAGAACCAATGAGGTTCATTCTCCTGTCACGTAGCACGTTTGAGCTTCCACAAGAATCAATGAGGTTCATTCTCGTGTTACGCAGCACGTTTGAGCTTCCACAAGAACCAATGAGGTTCATTCTCGTGTTACGCAGCACGTTTGAGCTTCCACAAGAACCAATGAGGTCCATTCTCGTGTTACGCAGCACGTTTGAGCTTCCACAAGAACCAATGAGGTTCATTCTCGTGTTACGCAGCACGTTTGAGCTTCCACAAGAACCAATGAGGTCCATTCTCGTGTTACGCAGCACATTTGAGCTTCCACAAGAACCAATGAGATCCATTCTCGTGTTACGCAGCACGTTTGAGCTTCCACAAGAACCAGTGAGGTCCATTCTCATGTTACCCAGCACGTTTGAGCTTCCTGAAGTGTTACGCAGCACGTTTGAGCTTCCACAAGAACCAATGAGCTCCATTCTCGTGTTTCGCAGCACGTTTGAGCTTCCTGAAGAACCAATGAGGTTCATTCTCGTGTTATGCAACACGTTTGAGCTTCCACAAGAAACAATGAGGTTCATTCTCGTGTAACGCAGCACGTATGAGCTTCCACAAGAACCAATGAGGTTCATTCTCGTGTTACGCAGCACGTTTGAGCTTCCACAAGAACCAATGAGGTTCATTCTCGTGTTACGCAGCACGTTTGAGCTTCCACAAGAACCAATGAGGTGCATTCTCGTGTTACGCAGCACGTTTGAGCTTCCACAAAAACCAATGAGGTTCATTCTCGTGTTACGCAGCACGTTTGAGCTTCCACAAGAACCTATGAGGTCCATTCTCGTGTTACGCAGCACGTTTGAGCTTCCACAAGAACCAATGAGGTTCATTCTCATGTCACGTAGCACGTTTGAGCTTCCACAAGAATCAATGAGGTTCATTCTCGTGTTACGCAGCACGTTTGAGCTTCCTGAAGAACCAATGAGGTTCATTCTCGTGTTACGCAGCACGTTTGAGCTTCCACAAGAACCAATAGGGTCCATTCTCGTGTTACGCAGCACATTTGAGCTTCCACAAGAACCAATGAGGTTCATTCTCGTGTTACGCAGCACGTTTGAGCTTCCACAAGAACCAATGAGGTTCATTCTCGTGTTACGCAGTACGTTTGAGCTTCCACAAGAACCAATGAGGTCCATTCTCGTGTTACGCAGCACGTTTGAGCTTCCACAAGAACCAATGAGGTTCATTATCGTGTTACGCAAGACGTTTGAGCTTCCACAAGAACCAATGAGGTACATTCTTGTGTTACGCAGCACGTTTGAGCTTCCACAAGAACCAATGAGGTCCATTCTCGTGTTACGCAGCACATTTGAGCTTCCACAAGAACCAATGAGGTTCATTCTCGTGTTACGCAGCACGTTTGAGCTTCCACAAGAACCGATGAGGTCCATTTTCGTGTTACGCAGCACGTTAGAGCTTCCTGAAGAACCAATGAGGTTCATTCTCGTTTTACGCAGCACGTTTGAGCTTCCACAAGAACCAATGAGGTCCATTCTCGTGTTACGCAGCACATTTGAGCTTCCACAAGAACCAATGAGGTTCATTCTCATGTTACGCAGCACGTTTGAGCAAGAACTAATCCTTTACGAAAAATAACCATGGTTTTATTATAGTAAAAGTGTAGTAACCATGTTTTTTTGGCTAATTGATTACCATTTATATAACCACAGTTTTACCACAAATACCATGGTTAAACTGTGGTTAGAGTAGCAAAACCATGGTTAATTTGGGGTTACCATGGGTTAACTTCAATAACCATGTTTTTTGGTTTTATTTGTAGTAAAACCATGGTTCATTTTCGTAAGGGATGAGGTTCATTCTCGCATTGCGCAGCACGTTTGAGCTTCCACAAGAACCAATGAGGTCCATTCTCGTGTTACGCAGCACGTTTGAGCTTCCACAAGAACCAATGAGGTCCATTCTCGTGTTACGCAGCACATTTGAGCTTCCACAAGAACAAATGAGGTTCGTTCTCGTGTTACGCAGCACGTTTGAGCTTCCACAAGAACCAATGAGGTCCATTCTCGTGTTACGCAGCACGTTTGAGCTTCCACAAGAACCAATGAGGTTCATTCTCGTGTTACGCAGCACGTTTGAGCTTCCACAAGAACCAATGAGGTCCATTCTCGTGTTACGCAGGACGTTTGAGCTTCAGCAAGAACCAATGAGGTCCATTCTCGTGTTACGTAGCACGTTTGAGCTTCCACAAGAACCAATGAGGTTCATTCTCGTGTTACGCAGCACGTTTGAGCTTCCACAAGAACCAATGAGGTCCATTCTCGTGTTACGCAGCACATTTGAGCTTCCACAAGAACCAATGAGGTTCATTCTCGTGTTACGCAGCACGTTTGAGCTTCTACAAGAACCAATGAGGTTCATTATCATGTCACGTAGCACGTTTGATCTTCCACAAGAATCAATGAGGTTCATTCTCGTGTTACGCAGCACGTTTGATCTTCCTGAAGAACCAATGAGGTTCATTCTCGTGTTATGCAGCACGTTTGAGCTTCCACAAGAACCAATGAGGTTCATTCTCGTGTTACGCAGCACGTTTGAGCTTCCACAAGAACCAATGAGGTCCATTCTCGTGTTACGCAGCACATTTGAGCTTCCACAAGAACAAATGAGGTTCGTTCTCGTGTTACGCAGCACGTTTGAGCTTCCACAAGAACCAATGAGGTCCATTCTCGTGTTACGCAGCACGTTTGAGCTTCCACAAGAACCAATGAGGTTCAATCTCGTGTTACGCAGCACGTTTGAGCTTCAGCAAGAACCAATGAGGTCCATTCTCGTGTTACGCAGCACGTTTGAGCTTCAGCAAGAACCAATGAGGTTCATTCTCGTGTTACGCAGCATGTTTGAGCTTCCACAAGAACCAATGAGGTTCATTCTCGTTTTACGCAGCACGTTTGAGCTTCCACAAGAACCAATGAGGTCCATTCTCGTGTTACGCAGCACATTTGAGCTTCCACAAGAACCAATGAGGTTCATTCTCATGTTACGCAGCACGTTTGAGCAAGAACTAATCCTTTACGAAAAATAACCATGGTTTTATTATAGTAAAAGTGTAGTAACCATGTTTTTTTGGCTAATTGATTACCATTTATATAACCACAGTTTTACCACAAATACCATGGTTAAACTGTGGTTAGAGTAGCAAAACCATGGTTAATTTGGGGTTACCATGGGTTAACTTCAATAACCATGTTTTTTGGTTTTATTTGTAGTAAAACCATGGTTCATTTTCGTAAGGGATGAGGTTCATTCTCGCATTGCGCAGCACGTTTGAGCTTCCACAAGAACCAATGAGGTCCATTCTCGTGTTACGCAGCACGTTTGAGCTTCCACAAGAACCAATGAGGTCCATTCTCGTGTTACGCAGCACATTTGAGCTTCCACAAGAACAAATGAGGTTCGTTCTCGTGTTACGCAGCACGTTTGAGCTTCCACAAGAACCAATGAGGTCCATTCTCGTGTTACGCAGCACGTTTGAGCTTCCACAAGAACCAATGAGGTTCATTCTCGTGTTACGCAGCACGTTTGAGCTTCCACAAGAACCAATAAGGTCCATTCTCGTGTTACGCAGCACGTTTGAGCTTCAGCAAGAACCAATGAGGTCCATTCTCGTGTTACGTAGCACGTTTGAGCTTCCACAAGAACCAATGAGGTTCATTCTCGTGTTACGCAGCACGTTTGAGCTTCCACAAGAACCAATGAGGTCCATTCTCGTGTTACGCAGCACATTTGAGCTTCCACAAGAACCAATGAGGTTCATTCTCGTGTTACGCAGCACGTTTGAGCTTCTACAAGAACCAATGAGGTTCATTATCATGTCACGTAGCACGTTTGATTTTCCACAAGAATCAATGAGGTTCATTCTCGTGTTACGCAGCACGTTTGATCTTCCTGAAGAACCAATGAGGTTCATTCTCGTGTTATGCAGCACGTTTGAGCTTCCACAAGAATCAATGAGGTTCATTGTCGTGTTACGCAGCACGTTTGAGCTTCCACAAGAACCAATGAGGTCCATTCTCGTGTTACGCAGCACATTTGAGCTTCCACAAGAACAAATGAGGTTCGTTCTCGTGTTACGCAGCACGTTTGAGCTTCCACAAGAACCAATGAGGTCCATTCTCGTGTTACGCAGCACGTTTGAGCTTCCACAAGAACCAATGAGGTTCATTCTCGTGTTACGCAGCACGTTTGAGCTTCAGCAAGAACCAATGAGGTCCATTCTCGTGTTACGCAGCACGTTTGAGCTTCAGCAAGAACCAATGAGGTTCATTCTCGTGTTACGCAGCATGTTTGAGCTTCCACAAGAACCAATGAGGTCCATTCTCGTGTTACGCAGCATGTTTGAGCTTCCACAAGAACCAGTGAGGTCCATTCTCATGTTACGCAGCACGTTTGAGCTTCCTGAAGTGTTACGCAGCACGTTTGAGCTTCCTGAAGAACCAATGAGGTTCATTCTCGTGTTACGCAGCACGTTTGAGCTTCCACAAGAACCAATGAGGTCCATTCTCGTGTTACGCAGCACGTTTGAGCTTCCACAAGAACCAATGAGGTCCATTCTCGTGTTACGCAGCACGTTTGAGCTTCCACAAGAATCAATGAGGTTCATTCTCGTGTTACGCAGCACGTTTGAGCTTCCTGAAGAACCAATGAGGTTCATTCTCGTGTTATGCAGCACGTTTGAGCTTCCACAAGAACCAATGAGGTCCATTCTCGTGTTACGCAGCACATTTGAGCTTCCACAAGAACCAATGAGGTTCATTCTCGTGTTACGCAGCACGTTTGAGCTTCCACAAGAACCAATGAGGTCCATTTTCGTATTACGCAGCACGTTAGAGCTTCCTGAAGAACCAATGAGGTTCATTCTCGTTTTACGCAGCACGTTTGAGCTTCCACAAGAACCAATGAGGTCCATTCTCGTGTTACGCAGCACATTTGAGCTTCCACAAGAACCAATGAGGTTCATTCTCATGTTACGCAGCACGTTTGAGCAAGAACTAATCCTTTACGAAAAATAACCATGGTTTTATTATAGTAAAAGTGTAGTAACCATGTTTTTTTGGCTAATTGATTACCATTTATATAACCACAGTTTTACAACAAATACCATGGTTATACTATGGTTAGAGTAGCAAAACCATGGTTAATTTGTGGTTACCATGGTTTAACTTCAATAACCATGTTTTTTGGTTTTATTTGTAGTAAAACCATGGTTCATTTTCGTAAGGGATGAGGTTCATTCTCGCGTTGCGCAGCACGTTTGAGCTTCCACAAGAACCAATGAGGTCCATTCTCGTGTTACGCAGCACGTTTGAGCTTCCACAAGAACCAATGAGGTCCATTCTCGTGTTACGCAGCACATTTGAGCTTCCACAAGAACAAATGAGGTTCGTTCTCGTGTTACGCAGCACGTTTGAGCTTCCACAAGAACCAATGAGGTCCATTCTCGTGTTACGCAGCACGTTTGAGCTTCCACAAGAACCAATGAGGTTCATTCTCGTGTTACGCAGCACATTTGAGCTTCCACAAGAACCAATGAGGTTCATTCTCGTGTAACGCAGCACGTTTGAGCTTCCACAAGAACCAATGAGGTCCATTTTCGTGTTACGCAGCACGTTAGAGCTTCCACAAGAACCAATGAGGTCCATTCTCGTGTCACGCAGCACGTTTGAGCTTCCACAAGAACCAATGAGGTCCATTCTCGTGTTACACAGCACGTTTGAGCTTCAGCAAGAACCAATGAGGTCCATTCTCATGTTATGCAGCACATTTGAGCTTCCACAAGAACTAATCCTTTACGAAAAATAACCATGGTTTTATTATAGTAAAAGTGTAGTAACCATGTTTTTTTGGCTAATTGATTACCATTTATATAACCACAGTTTTACCACAAATACCATGGTTAAACTATGGTTAGAGTAGCAAAACCATGGTTAATTTGTGGTTACCATGGTTTAACTACAATAACCATGTTTTTTGGTTTTATTTGTAGTAAAACCATGGTTCATTTTCGTAAGGGATGAGGTCCATTCTCGTGTTACGCAGCACGTTTGAGCTTCCTGAAGTGTTACGCAGCACGTTTGAGCTTCCTGAAGAACCAATGAGGTTCATTCTCGTGTTACGCAGCACGTTTGAGCTTCCACAAGAACCAATGAGGTCCATTCTCGTGTTACGCAGCACATTTGAGCTTCCACAAGAACAAATGAGGTTCATTCTCGTGTTACGCAGCACGTTTGAGCTTCCACAAGAACCAATGAGGTCCATTCTCGTGTTACGCAGCACGTTTGAGCTTCCACAAAAACCAATGAGGTTCATTATCATGTCACGTAGCACGTTTGAGCTTCCACAAGAATCAATGAGGTTCATTCTCGTGTTACACAGCACGTTTGAGCTTCCTGAAGAACCAATGAGGTTCATTCTCGTGTTATGCAGCACGTTTGAGCTTCCACAAGAACCAATGAGGTTCATTCTCATGTTACGCAGCACGTTTGAGCTTCCACAAGAACCAATGAGGTCTATTCTCGTGTTACGCAGCACATTTGAGCTTCCACAAGAACAAAAGAGGTTAATTCTCGTGTTACGCAGCACGTTTGAGTTTCCACAAGAACCAATGAGGTTCATTCTCGTGTTACGCAGCACGTTTGAGCTTCCACAAGAACCAATTAGGTTCATTCTCATGTCACGTAGCACGTTTGAGCTTCCACAAGAATCAATGAGGTTTATTCTCGTGTTACGCAGCACGTTTGAGCTTCCGCAAGAACCAATGAGGTCCATTCTCATGTTACGCAGCACGTTTGAGCTTCCACAAGAACCAATGAGGTTCATTCTCGTGTTACGCAGCACGTTTGAGCTTCCACAAGAATCAATGAGGTCCATTCTCATGTTACGCAGCACGTTTGAGCTTCCACAAGAATCAATGAGGTCCATTCTCATGTTACGCAGCACGTTTGAGCTTCCACAAGAACCAATGAGGTTCATTCTCGTGTTACGCAGCACGTTTGAGCTTCAGCAAGAACCAATGAGGTCCATTCTCATGTTATGCAGCTTCCACAAGAACTAATCCTTTACGAAAAATAACCATGGTTTTATTATAGTAAAAGTGTAGTAACCATGTTTTTTTGGCTAATTGATTACCATTTATATAACCACAGTTTTACCACAAATACCATGGTTAAACTATGGTTAGAGTAGCAAAACCATGGTTAATTTGTGGTTACCATGGTTTAACTACAATAACCATGTTTTTTGGTTTTATTTGTAGTAAAACCATGGTTCATTTTCGTAAGGGATGAGGTTCATTCTCGTGTTACGCAGCACGTTTGAGCTTCCACAAGAACCAATGAGGTCCATTCTCATGTTACGCAGCATGTTTGAGCTTCCTGAAGTGTTACGCAGCACGTTTGAGCTTCCTGAAGAACCAATGAGGTTCATTCTCGTGTTACGCAGCACGTTTGAGCTTCCACAAGAACCAATGAGGTCCATTCTCGTGTTACGCAGCACGTTTGAGCTTCAGCAAGAACCAATGAGGTCCATTCTCATGTTACGCAGCACGTTTGAGCTTCCACAAGAACCAATGAGGTTCATTCTCGTGTTACGCAGCACGTTTGAGCTTCCACAAGAACCAATGAGGTTCATTCTCGTGTTACGCAGCACGTTTGAGCTTCCACAAGTCAAGTCAAGTCAACTTTATTTATATAGCGCTTTTTACAATGCAGATTGTTTCAAAGCAGCTTCACAGTGTTAAACAGGAAAATAATGAACAGAATTTGATTCGGCTGTACAGCCGCTCTGGAGAAAACGGTGATGTCATCAGCTCATTTCAATTTTTCACAAGAACCAATGAGGTTCATTCTCATGTCACGTAGCACGTTTGAGCTTCCACAAGAATCAATTAGGTTCATTCTCGTGTTATGCAGCACGTTTAAGCTTCCACAAGAACCAATGAGGTCCATTCTCGTGTTACACAGCACATTTGAGCTTCCACAAGAACCAATGAGGTCCATTCTCGTGTCACGCAGCACGTTTGAGCTTCCACAAGAACCAATGAGGTCCATTTTCGTGTTACGCAGCACGTTTGAGCTTCCACAAGAGCCAATGAGGTCCATTCTCGTGTCACGCAGCACGTTTGAGCTTCCACAAGAACCAATGAGGTCCATTCTCGTGTTACACAGCACGTTTGAGCTTCAGCAAGAACCAATGAGGTCCATTCTCATGTTATGCAGCACATTTGAGCTTCCACAAGAACTAATCCTTTACGAAAAATAACCATGGTTTTATTATAGTAAAAGTGTAGTAACCATGTTTTTTTGGCTAATTGATTACCATTTATATAACCACAGTTTTACCACAAATACCATGGTTAAACTATGGTTAGAGTAGCAAAACCATGGTTAATTTGTGGTTACCATGGTTTAACTACAATAACCATGTTTTTTGGTTTTATTTGTAGTAAAACCATGGTTCATTTTCGTAAGGGATGAGGTCCATTCTCGTGTTACGCAGCACGTTTGAGCTTCCTGAAGTGTTACGCAGCACGTTTGAGCTTCCTGAAGAACCAATGAGGTTCATTCTCGTGTTACGCAGCACGTTTGAGCTTCCACAAGAACCAATGAGGTCCATTCTCGTGTTACGCAGCACATTTGAGCTTCCACAAGAACAAATGAGGTTCATTCTCGTGTTACGCAGCACGTTTGAGCTTCCACAAGAACCAATGAGGTCCATTCTCGTGTTACGCAGCACGTTTGAGCTTCCACAAAAACCAATGAGGTTCATTATCATGTCACGTAGCACGTTTGAGCTTCCACAAGAATCAATGAGGTTCATTCTCGTGTTACACAGCACGTTTGAGCTTCCTGAAGAACCAATGAGGTTCATTCTCGTGTTATGCAGCACGTTTGAGCTTCCACAAGAACCAATGAGGTTCATTCTCATGTTACGCAGCACGTTTGAGCTTCCACAAGAACCAATGAGGTCTATTCTCGTGTTACGCAGCACATTTGAGCTTCCACAAGAACAAAAGAGGTTCATTCTCGTGTTACGCAGCACGTTTGAGTTTCCACAAGAACCAATGAGGTTCATTCTCGTGTTACGCAGCACGTTTGAGCTTCCACAAGAACCAATTAGGTTCATTCTCATGTCACGTAGCACGTTTGAGCTTCCACAAGAATCAATGAGGTTTATTCTCGTGTTACGCAGCACGTTTGAGCTTCCGCAAGAACCAATGAGGTCCATTCTCATGTTACGCAGCACGTTTGAGCTTCCACAAGAACCAATGAGGTTCATTCTCGTGTTACGCAGCACGTTTGAGCTTCCACAAGAATCAATGAGGTCCATTCTTATGTTACGCAGCACGTTTGAGCTTCCACAAGAATCAATGAGGTCCATTCTCATGTTACGCAGCACGTTTGAGCTTCCACAAGAACCAATGAGGTTCATTCTCGTGTTACGCAGCACGTTTGAGCTTCAGCAAGAACCAATGAGGTCCATTCTCATGTTATGCAGCACATTTGAGCTTCCACAAGAACTAATCCTTTACGAAAAATAACCATGGTTTTATTATAGTAAAAGTGTAGTAACCATTTTTTTTTGGCTAATTGATTACCATTTATATAACCACAGTTTTACCACAAATACCATGGTTAAACTATGGTTAGAGTAGCAAAACCATGGTTAATTTGTGGTTACCATGGTTTAACTACAATAACCATGTTTTTTGGTTTTATTTGTAGTAAAACCATGGTTCATTTTCGTAAGGGATGAGGTTCATTCTCGTGTTACGCAGCACGTTTGAGCTTCCACAAGAACCAATGAGGTCCATTCTCATGTTACGCAGCATGTTTGAGCTTCCTGAAGTGTTACGCAGCACGTTTGAGCTTCCTGAAGAACCAATGAGGTTCATTCTCGTGTTACGCAGCACGTTTGAGCTTCCACAAGAACCAATGAGGTCCATTCTCGTGTTACGCAGCACGTTTGAGCTTCAGCAAGAACCAATGAGGTCCATTCTCATGTTACGCAGCACGTTTGAGCTTCCACAAGAACCAATGAGGTTCATTCTCGTGTTACGCAGCACGTTTGAGCTTCCACAAGAACCAATGAGGTTCATTCTCGTGTTACGCAGCACGTTTGAGCTTCCACAAGTCAAGTCAAGTCAACTTTATTTATATAGCGCTTTTTACAATGCAGATTGTTTCAAAGCAGCTTCACAGTGTTAAACAGGAAAATAATGAACAGAATTTGATTCGGCTGTACAGCCGCTCTGGAGAAAACGGTGATGTCATCAGCTCATTTCAATTTTTCACAAGAACCAATGAGGTTCATTCTCATGTCACGTAGCACGTTTGAGCTTCCACAAGAATCAATTAGGTTCATTCTCGTGTTATGCAGCACGTTTAAGCTTCCACAAGAACCAATGAGGTCCATTCTCGTGTTACACAGCACGTTTGAGCTTCCACAAGAACCAATGAGGTCCATTCTCGTGTCACGCAGCACGTTTGAGCTTCCACAAGAACCAATGAGGTCCATTTTCGTGTTACGCAGCACGTTTGAGCTTCCACAAGAACCAATGAGGTCCATTCTCGTGTCACGCAGCACGTTTGAGCTTCCACAAGAACCAATGAGGTCCATTCTCGTGTTACACAGCACGTTTGAGCTTCAGCAAGAACCAATGAGGTCCATTCTCATGTTACGCAGCACATTTGAGCTTCCACAAGAACTAATCCTTTACGAAAAATAACCATGGTTTTATTATAGTAAAAGTGTAGTAACCATGTTTTTTTGGCTAATTGATTACCATTTATATAACCACAGTTTTACCACAAATACCATGGTTAAACTATGGTTAGAGTAGCAAAACCATGGTTAATTTGTGGTTACCATGGTTTAACTACAATAACCATGTTTTTTGGTTTTATTTGTAGTAAAACCATGGTTCATTTTCGTAAGGGATGAGGTCCATTCTCGTGTTACGCAGCACGTTTGAGCTTCCTGAAGTGTTACGCAGCACGTTTGAGCTTCCTGAAGAACCAATGAGGTTCATTCTCGTGTTACGCAGCACGTTTGAGCTTCCACAAGAACCAATGAGGTCCATTCTCGTGTTACGCAGCACATTTGAGCTTCCACAAGAACAAATGAGGTTCATTCTCGTGTTACGCAGCACGTTTGAGCTTCCACAAGAACCAATGAGGTCCATTCTCGTGTTACGCAGCACGTTTGAGCTTCCACAAAAACCAATGAGGTTCATTATCATGTCACGTAGCACGTTTGAGCTTCCACAAGAATCAATGAGGTTCATTCTCGTGTTACACAGCACGTTTGAGCTTCCTGAAGAACCAATGAGGTTCATTCTCGTGTTATGCAGCACGTTTGAGCTTCCACAAGAACCAATGAGGTTCATTCTCGTGTTACGCAGCACGCTTGAGCTTCCACAAGAACCAATGAGGTCTATTCTCGTGTTACGCAGCACATTTGAGCTTCCACAAGAACAAAAGAGGTTCATTCTCGTGTTACGCAGCACGTTTGAGTTTCCACAAGAACCAATGAGGTTCATTCTCGTGTTACGCAGCACGTTTGAGCTTCCACAAGAACCAATTAGGTTCATTCTCATGTCACGTAGCACGTTTGAGCTTCCACAAGAATCAATGAGGTTTATTCTCGTGTTACGCAGCACGTTTGAGCTTCCGCAAGAACCAATGAGGTCCATTCTCATGTTACGCAGCACGTTTGAGCTTCCACAAGAACCAATGAGGTTCATTCTCGTGTTACGCAGCACGTTTGAGCTTCCACAAGAATCAATGAGGTTTATTCTCGTGTTACGCAGCACGTTTGAGCTTCCGCAAGAAACAATGAGGTCCATTCTCATGTTACGCAGCACGTTTGAGCTTCCACAAGAACCAATGAGGTTCATTCTCGTGTTACGCAGCACGTTTGAGCTTCAGCAAGAACCAATGAGGTCCATTCTCATGTTATGCAGCACATTTGAGCTTCCACAAGAACTAATCCTTTACGAAAAATAACCATGGTTTTATTATAGTAAAAGTGTAGTAACCATGTTTTTTTGGCTAATTGATTACCATTTATATAACCACAGTTTTACCACAAATACCATGGTTAAACTATGGTTAGAGTAGCAAAACCATGGTTAATTTGTGGTTACCATGGTTTAACTACAATAACCATGTTTTTTGGTTTTATTTGTAGTAAAACCATGGTTCATTTTCGTAAGGGATGAGGTTCATTCTCGTGTTACGCAGCACGTTTGAGCTTCCACAAGAACCAATGAGGTCCATTCTCATGTTACGCAGCATGTTTGAGCTTCCTGAAGTGTTACGCAGCACGTTTGAGCTTCCTGAAGAACCAATGAGGTTCATTCTCGTGTTACGCAGCACGTTTGAGCTTCCACAAGAACCAATGAGGTCCATTCTCGTGTTACGCAGCACGTTTGAGCTTCAGCAAGAACCAATGAGGTCAATTCTCATGTTACGCAGCACGTTTGAGCTTCCACAAGAACCAATGAGGTTCATTCTCGTGTTACGCAGCACGTTTGAGCTTCCACAAGAACCAATGAGGTTCATTCTCGTGTTACGCAGCACGTTTGAGCTTCCACAAGTCAAGTCAAGTCAACTTTATTTATATAGCGCTTTTTACAATGCAGATTGTTTCAAAGCAGCTTCACAGTGTTAAACAGGAAAATAATGAACAGAATTTGATTCGGCTGTACAGCCGCTCTGGAGAAAACGGTGATGTCATCAGCTCATTTCAATTTTTCACAAGAACCAATGAGGTTCATTCTCATGTCACGTAGCACGTTTGAGCTTCCACAAGAATCAATTAGGTTCATTCTCGTGTTATGCAGCACGTTTAAGCTTCCACAAGAACCAATGAGGTCCATTCTCGTGTTACACAGCACGTTTGAGCTTCCACAAGAACCAATGAGGTCCATTCTCGTGTCACGCAGCACGTTTGAGCTTCCACAAGAACCAATGAGGTCCATTCTCGTGTTACGCAGCACGTTTGAGCTTCCTGAAGAACCAATGAGGTTCATTCTCATGTTAAGCAGCACGTTTGAGCTTCCACAAGAAGCAATGAGGTCCATTCTCATGTCACGTAGCACGTTTGAGCTTCCACAAGAATCAATGAGGTTCATTCTCGTGGTACGCAGCACGTTTGACACTTCCTGAAGAACCAATGAGGTTCATTCTCGTTTTACGCAGCACGTTTGAGCTTCCACAAGAACCAATGAGGTCCATTCTCGTGTTACGCAGCACATTTGAGCTTCCACAAGAACCAATGAGGTTCATTCTCGTGTTACGCAGCACGTTTGAGCTTCCACAAGAACCAATGAGGGTCATTCTCGTGTTACGCAGCACGTTTGAGCTTCCACAAGAACCAATGAGGTTTATTCTTGTGTTACGCAGCACGTTTGAGCTTCCACAAGAACCAATAAGGTTAATTCTCGTGTTACGCAGCACGTTTGAGCTTCCTGAAGAACCAATGAGGTTCATTCTCGTGTTACGCAGCACGTTTGAGCTTCCACAAGAACCAATGAGGTCCATTCTCGTGTTACGCAGCACATTTGAGCTTCCACAAGAACAAATGAGGTTCATTCTCGTGTTACGCAGCACGTTTGAGCTTCCACAAGAACCAATGAGGTCCATTCTCGTGTTACGCAGCACGTTTGAGCTTCCACAAAAACCAATGAGGTTCATTATCATGTCACGTAGCACGTTTGAGCTTCCACAAGAATCAATGAGGTTCATTCTCGTGTTACACAGCACGTTTGAGCTTCCTGAAGAACCAATGAGGTTCATTCTCGTGTTATGCAGCACGTTTGAGCTTCCACAAGAACCAATGAGGTTCATTCTCGTGTTACGCAGCACGTTTGAGCTTCCACAAGAACCAATGAGGTCTATTCTCGTGTTACGCAGCACATTTGAGCTTCCACAAGAACAAAAGAGGTTCATTCTCGTGTTACGCAGCACGTTTGAGTTTCCACAAGAACCAATGAGGTTCATTCTCGTGTTACGCAGCACGTTTGAGCTTCCACAAGAACCAATTAGGTTCATTCTCATGTCACGTAGCACGTTTGAGCTTCCACAAGAATCAATGAGGTTTATTCTCGTGTTACGCAGCACGTTTGAGCTTCCGCAAGGACCAATGAGGTCCATTCTCATGTTACGCAGCACGTTTGAGCTTCCACAAGAACCAATGAGGTTCATTCTCGTGTTACGCAGCACGTTTGAGCTTCCACAAGAATCAATGAGGTCCATTCTCATGTTACGCAGCACGTTTGAGCTTCCACAAGAACCAATGAGGTTCATTCTCGTGTTACGCAGCACGTTTGAGCTTCAGCAAGAACCAATGAGGTCCATTCTCATGTTATGCAGCACATTTGAGCTTCCACAAGAACTAATCCTTTACGAAAAATAACCATGGTTTTATTATAGTAAAAGTGTAGTAACCATGTTTTTTTGGCTAATTGATTACCATTTATATAACCACAGTTTTACCACAAATACCATGGTTAAACTATGGTTAGAGTAGCAAAACCATGGTTAATTTGTGGTTACCATGGTTTAACTACAATAACCATGTTTTTTGGTTTTATTTGTAGTAAAAACATGGTTCATTTTCGTAAGGGATGAGGTTCATTCTCGTGTTACGCAGCACGTTTGAGCTTCCACAAGAACCAATGAGGTCCATTCTCATGTTACGCAGCATGTTTGAGCTTCCTGAAGTGTTACGCAGCACGTTTGAGCTTCCTGAAGAACCAATGAGGTTCATTCTCGTGTTACGCAGCACGTTTGAGCTTCCACAAGAACCAATGAGGTCCATTCTCGTGTTACGCAGCACGTTTGAGCTTCAGCAAGAACCAATGAGGTCCATTCTCATGTTACGCAGCACGTTTGAGCTTCCACAAGAACCAATGAGGTTCATTCTCGTGTTACGCAGCACGTTTGAGCTTCCACAAGAACCAATGAGGTTCATTCTCGTGTTACGCAGCACGTTTGAGCTTCCACAAGTCAAGTCAAGTCAACTTTATTTATATAGTGCTTTTTACAATGCAGATTGTTTCAAAGCAGCTTCACAGTGTTAAACAGGAAAATAATGAACAGAATTTGATTCGGCTGTACAGCCGCTCTGGAGAAAACGGTGATGTCATCAGCTCATTTCAATTTTTCACAAGAACCAATGAGGTTCATTCTCATGTCACGTAGCACGTTTGAGCTTCCACAAGAATCAATTAGGTTCATTCTCGTGTTATGCAGCACGTTTAAGCTTCCACAAGAACCAATGAGGTCCATTCTCGTGTTACACAGCACGTTTGAGCTTCCACAAGAACCAATGAGGTCCATTCTCGTGTCACGCAGCACGTTTGAGCTTCCACAAGAACCAATGAGGTCCATTCTCGTGTTACGCAGCACGTTTGAGCTTCCTGAAGAACCAATGAGGTTCATTCTCATGTTAAGCAGCACGTTTGAGCTTCCACAAGAAGCAATGAGGTCCATTCTCATGTCACGTAGCACGTTTGAGCTTCCACAAGAATCAATGAGGTTCATTCTCGTGGTACGCAGCACGTTTGACACTTCCTGAAGAACCAATGAGGTTCATTCTCGTTTTACGCAGCACGTTTGAGCTTCCACAAGAACCAATGAGGTCCATTCTCGTGTTACGCAGCACATTTGAGCTTCCACAAGAACCAATGAGGTTCATTCTCGTGTTACGCAGCACGTTTGAGCTTCCACAAGAACCAATGAGGGTCATTCTCGTGTTACGCAGCACGTTTGAGCTTCCACAAGAACCAATGAGGTTTATTCTTGTGTTACGCAGCACGTTTGAGCTTCCACAAGAACCAATAAGGTTAATTCTCGTGTTACGCAGCACGTTTGAGCTTCCACAAGAACCAATGAGGTTCATTCTCATGTTACGCAGCACGTTTGAGCAAGAACTAATGCTTTACGAAAAATAACCATGGTTTTATTATAGTAAAAGTGTAGTAACCATGTTTTTTTGGCTAATTGATTACCATTTATATAACCACAGTTTTACCACAAATACCATGGTTAAACTATGGTTAGAGTAGCAAAACCATGGTTAATTTGTGGTTACCATGGTTTAACTACAATAACCATGTTTTTTGGTTTTATTTGTAGTAAAACCATGGTTCATTTTCGTAGGGGATGAGGTTCATTCTCGCGTTACGCAGCACGTTTGAGCTTCCACAAGAACCAATGAGGTCCATTCTCGTGTTACGCAGCATGTTTGAGCTTCCACAAGAACCAGTGAGGTCCATTCTCATGTTATGCAGCACGTTTGAGCTTCCTGAAGTGTTACGCAGCACGTTTGAGCTTCAGCAAGAACCAGTGAGATTCATTCTTGTGTTACGCAGCACGTTTGAGCTTCCACAAGAACCAATGAGGTCCATTCTCGTGTTACGCAGCACGTTTCAGCTTCCTGAAGAACCAATGAGGTTCATTCTCGTGTTATGCAGCACGTTTGAGCTTCCACAAGAAACAATGAGGTTAATTCTCGTGTTACGAAGCACGTATGAGCTTCAGCAAGAACCAATGAGGTCCATTCTCATGTTACGCAGCACGTTTGAGCTTCCACAAGAACTAATCCTTTACGAAAAATAACCATGGTTTTATTATAGTAAAAGTGTAGTAACCATGTTTTTTTGGCTAATTGATTACCATTTATATAACCACAGTTTTACCACAAATACCATGGTTAAACTATGGTTAGAGTAGCAAAACCATGGTTAATTTGTGGTTACCATGGTTTAACTACAATAACCATGTTTTTTGGTTTTATTTGTAGTAAAACCATGGTTCATTTTCGTAAGGGATGAGGTTCATTCTCGTGTTACGCAGCACATTTGAGCTTCCACAAGAACCAATGAGGTCCATTCTCGTGTTACGCAGCATGTTTGAGCTTCCACAAGAACCAGTGAGGTCCATTCTCATGTTACGCAGCACGTTTGAGCTTCCACAAGAACCAGTGAGGTCCATTCTCATGTTACGCAGCATGTTTGAGCTTCCTGAAGTGTTACGCAGCACGTTTGAGCTTCAGCAAGAACAAGTGAGGTTCATTCTTGTGTTACGCAGCACGTTTGAGCTTCCACAAGAACCAATGAGGTCCATTCTCGTGTTATGCTGCACGTTTCAGCTTCCTGAAGAACCAATGAGGTTCATTCTCGTGTTATGCAGCACGTTTGAGCTTCCACAAGAAACAATGAGGTTAATTCTCGTGTAACGAAGCACGTATGAGCTTCAGCAAGAACCAATGAGGTTCATTCTCGTGTCACGCAGCACGTTTGAGCTTCCACAAGAACCAATGAGGTTCATTCTTGTGATACACAGCACGTTTGAGCTTCCACAAGAACTAATGAGGTTCATTCTCGTATTACCCAGCACATTTGAGCTTCCACAAGAACCAATGAGGTTCATTCTCGTGTTATGCAGCACGTTTGAGCTTCCACAAGAACCAATGAGGTTCATTCTCGTGTTACGCAGCACGTTTGAGCTTCCACAAGAACCAATGAGGTCCATTCTCGTGTTACGCAGCACGTTTGAGCTTCCACAAGAACAAATGAGGTTCATTCTCGTCTTACGCAGCACGTTTGAGCTTCCACAAGAACCAATGAGGTCCATTCTCGTGTTACGCAGCACGTTTGAGCTTCCACAAGAACCAATGAGGTTCATTCTCGTGTTACGCAGCACGTTTGAGCTTCCACAAGAACCAATGAGGTTCATTCTCATGTTACGCAGCACGTTTGAGCTTCCACAAGAACCAATGAGGTTCATTCTCGTGTCACGCAGCACGTTTGAGCTTCCACAAGAACCATTGAGGTTCATTCTCATGTCACGTAGCACGTTTGAGCTTCCACAAGAATCAATGAGGTTCATTCTCGTGTTACGCAGCACGTTTGAGCTTCCACAAGAACCAATGAGGTCCATTCTCATGTTACGCAGCACGTTTGAGCTTCCACAAGAAACAATGAGGTCCATTCTCGTGTCACGCAGCACGTTTGAGCTTCCACAAGAACCAATGAGGTCCATTCTCGTGTTACGCAGCACGTTTGAGCTTCAGCAAGAACCAATGAGGTCCATTCTCATGTTACGCAGCACGTTTGAGCTTCCACAAGAACCAATGAGGTTCATTCTCGTGTTACGCAGCACGTTTGAGCTTCCACAAGAACCAATGAGGTTCATTCTCGTGTTACGCAGCACGTTTGAGCTTCCACAAGTCAAGTCAAGTCAACTTTATTTATATAGCGCTTTTTGCAATGCAGATTGTTTCAAAGCAGCTTCACAGTGTTAAACAGGAAAATAATGAACAGAATTTGATTCGGCTGTACAGCCGCTCTGGAGAAAACGTTGATGTCATCAGCTCATTTCAATTTTTCACAAGAACCAATGAGGTTCATTCTCATGTCACGTAGCACGTTTGAGCTTCCACAAGAATCAATGAGGTTCATTCTCGTGTTACGCAGCACGTTTGAGCTTCCACAAGAACCAATGAGGTCCATTCTCGTGTTTTACGCAGCACGTTTGAGCTTCAGCAAGAGCCAATGAGGTTCATTCTCGTGTTATGCAGCACGTTTGAGCTTCCACAAGAAACAATGAGGTTAATTCTCGTGTTACGAAGCACGTATGAGCTTCAGCAAGAACCAATGAGGTCCATTCTCATGTTACGCAGCACGTTTGAGCTTCCACAAGAACTAATCCTTTACGAAAAATAACCATGGTTTTATTATAGTAAAAGTGTAGTAACCATGTTTTTTTGGCTAATTGATTACCATTTATATAACCACAGTTTTACCACAAATACCATGGTTAAACTATGGTTAGAGTAGCAAAACCATGGTTAATTTGTGGTTACCATGGTTTAACTACAATAACCATGTTTTTTGGTTTTATTTGTAGTAAAACCATGGTTCATTTTCGTAAGGGATGAGGTTCATTCTCGTGTTACGCAGCACGTTTGAGCTTCCACAAGAACCAATGAGGTCCATTCTCGTGTTACGCAGCACGTTTGAGCTTCCACAAGAATCAATGAGGTTCATTCTCGTGTTACGCAGCACGTTTGAGCTTCCTGAAGAACCAATGAGGTTCATTCTCGTGTTATGCAGCACGTTTGAGCTTCCACAAGAACCAATGAGGTCCATTCTCGTGTTACGCAGCACATTTGAGCTTCCACAAGAACCAATGAGGTTCATTCTCGTGTTACGCAGCACGTTTGAGCTTCCACAAGAACCAATGAGGGTCATTCTCGTGTTACGCAGCACGTTTGAGCTTCCACAAGAACCAATGAGGTCCATTCTCGTGTTACGCAGCATGTTTGAGCTTCCACAAGAACCAATGAGGTTCATTCTCGTGTTACGCAGCACGTTTGAGCTTCCACAAGAACCAATGAGGTCCATTCTCGTGTTACGCAGCACGTTTGAGCTTCCACAAGAACAAATGAGGTTCATTCTCGTGTTACGCAGCACGTTTGAGCTTCCACAAGAACCAATGAGGTCCATTCTCGTGTTACGCAGCACGTTTGAGCTTCCACAAGAACCATTGAGTTTCATTCTCATGTCACGTAGCACGTTTGAGCTTCCACAAGAATCAATGAGGTTCATTCTCGTGTTACGCAGCACATTTGAGCTTCCACAAGAACCAATGAGGTCCATTCTCATGTTACGCAGCACGTTTGAGCTTCCACAAGAAACAATGAGGTCCATTCTCGTGTCACGCAGCACGTTTGAGCTTCCACAAGAACCAATGAGGTCCATTCTCATGTTACGCAGCACGTTTGAGCTTCCACAAGAAACAATGAGGTCCATTCTCGTGTTACGCAGCACGTTTGAGCTTCCACAAGTCAAGTCAAGTCAACTTTATTTATATAGCGCTTTTTGCAGTGCAGATTGTTTCAAAGCAGCTTCACAGTGTTAAACAGGAAAATAATGAACAGAATTTGATTCGGCTGTACAGCCGCTCTGGAGAAAACGTTGATGTCATCAGCTCATTTCAATTTTTCACAAGAACCAATGAGGTTCATTCTCATGTCACGTAGCACGTTTGAGCTTCCACAAGAATCAATTAGGTTCATTCTCGTGTTACGCAGCACGTTTGAGCTTCCACAAGAACCAATGAGGTCCATTCTCGTGTTACGCAGCACGTTTGAGCTTCCACAAGAATCAATGAGGTTCATTCTCGTGTTACGCAGCACGTTTGAGCTTCCTGAAGAACCAATGAGGTTCATTCTCGTGTTATGCAGCACGTTTGAGCTTCCACAAGAACCAATGAGGTCCATTCTCGTGTTACGCAGCACATTTGAGCTTCCACAAGAACCAATGAGGTTCATTCTCGTGTTACGCAGCACGTTTGAGCTTCCACAAGAACCAATGAGGGTCATTCTCGTGTTACGCAGCACGTTTGAGCTTCCACAAGAACCAATGAGGTTTATTCTTGTGTTACGCAGCACGTTTGAGCTTCCACAAGAACCAATAAGGTTAATTCTCGTGTTACGCAGCACGTTTGAGCTTCCACAAGAACCAATGAGGTTCATTCTCATGTTACGCAGCACGTTTGAGCAAGAACTAATGCTTTACGAAAAATAACCATGGTTTTATTATAGTAAAAGTGTAGTAACCATGTTTTTTTGGCTAATTGATTACCATTTATATAACCACAGTTTTACCACAAATACCATGGTTAAACTATGGTTAGAGTAGCAAAACCATGGTTAATTTGTGGTTACCATGGTTTAACTACAATAACCATGTTTTTTGGTTTTATTTGTAGTAAAACCATGGTTCATTTTCGTAAGGGATGAGGTTCATTCTCGCGTTACGCAGCACGTTTGAGCTTCCACAAGAACCAATGAGGTCCATTCTCGTGTTACGCAGCATGTTTGAGCTTCCACAAGAACCAGTGAGGTCCATTCTCATGTTACGCAGCACGTTTGAGCTTCCTGAAGTGTTACGCAGCACGTTTGAGCTTCAGCAAGAACCAGTGAGATTCATTCTTGTGTTACGCAGCACGTTTGAGCTTCCACAAGAACCAATGAGGTCCATTCTCGTGTTACGCAGCACGTTTCAGCTTCCTGAACAACCAATGAGGTTCATTCTCGTGTTATGCAGCACGTTTGAGCTTCCACAAGAAACAATGAGGTTAATTCTCGTGTTACGAAGCACGTATGAGCTTCAGCAAGAACCAATGAGGTCCATTCTCATGTTACGCAGCACGTTTGAGCTTCCACAAGAACTAATCCTTTACGAAAAATAACCATGGTTTTATTATAGTAAAAGTGTAGTAACCATGTTTTTTTGGCTAATTGATTACCATTTATATAACCACAGTTTTACCACAAATACCATGGTTAAACTATGGTTAGAGTAGCAAAACCATGGTTAATTTGTGGTTACCATGGTTTAACTACAATAACCATGTTTTTTGGTTTTATTTGTAGTAAAACCATGGTTCATTTTCGTAAGGGATGAGGTTCATTCTCGTGTTACGCAGCACGTTTGAGCTTCCACAAGAACCAATGAGGTCCATTCTCGTGTTACGCAGCATGTTTGAGCTTCCACAAGAACCAGTGAGGTCCATTCTCATGTTACGCAGCACGTTTGAGCTTCCACAAGAACCAGTGAGGTCCATTCTCATGTTACGCAGCACGTTTGAGCTTCCTGAAGTGTTACGCAGCACGTTTGAGCTTCAGCAAGAACAAGTGAGGTTCATTCTTGTGTTACGCAGCACGTTTGAGCTTCCACAAGAACCAATGAGGTCCATTCTCGTGTTATGCTGCACGTTTCAGCTTCCTGAAGAACCAATGAGGTTCATTCTCGTGTTATGCAGCACGTTTGAGCTTCCACAAGAAACAATGAAGTTAATTCTCGTGTAACGAAGCACGTATGAGCTTCAGCAAGAACCAATAAGGTTCATTCTCGTGTCACGCAGCACGTTTGAGCTTCCACAAGAACCAATGAGGTTCATTCTTGTGTTACACAGCACGTTTGAGCTTCCACAAGAACTAATGAGGTTCATTCTCGTATTACCCAGCACATTTGAGCTTCCACAAGAACCAATGAGGTTCATTCTCGTGTTATGCAGCACGTTTGAGCTTCCACAAGAACCAATGAGGTTCATTCTCGTGTTACGCAACACGTTTGAGCTTCCACAAGAACCAATGAGGTCCATTCTCGTGTTACGCAGCACGTTTGAGCTTCCACAAGAACAAATGAGGTTCATTCTCGTGTTACGCAGCACGTTTGAGCTTCCACAAGAACCAATGAGGTCCATTCTCGTGTTACGCAGCACGTTTGAGCTTCCACAAGAACTAATGAGGTTCATTCTCGTGTTACGCAGCACGTTTGAGCTTCCACAAGAACCAATGAGGTTCATTCTCGTGTTACGCAGCACGTTTGAGCTTCCACAAGAACCAATGAGGTTCATTCTCGTGTTACGCAGCACGTTTGAGCTTCCACAAGAACCAATGAGGTTCATTCTCGTGTCACGCAGCACGTTTGAGCTTCCACAAGAACCAATGAGGTTCATTCTCATGTCACGTAGCACGTTTGAGCTTCCGCAAGAATCAATGAGGTTCATTCTCGTGTTACGCAGCACGATTGAGCTTCCACAAGAACCAATGAGGTCCATTCTCATGTTACGCAGCACGTTTGAGCTTCCACAAGAAACAATGAGGGTCATTCTCGTGTTATGCAGCACGTTTGAGCTTCCACAAGAACCAATGAGGTTCATTCTTGTGTTACACAGCACGTTTGAGCTTCCACAAGAACCAATGAGGTTCATTCTTGTGTTACACAGCACGTTTGAGCTTCCACAAGAACTAATGAGGTTCATTCTCGTGTTACGCAGCACGTTTGAGCTTCCACAAGAACCAATGAGGTCCATTCTCGTGTTACGCAGCACGTTTGAGCTTCCACAAGAACAAATGAGGTTCATTCTCGTGTTACGCAGCACGTTTGAGCTTCCACAAGAACCAATGAGGTCCATTCTCGTGTTACGCAGCACGTTTGAGCTTCCACAAGAACTAATGAGGTTCATTCTCGTGTTACGCAGCACGTTTGAGCTTCCACAAGAACCAATGAGGTTCATTCTCGTGTTACGCAGCACGTTTGAGCTTCCACAAGAACCAATGAGGTTCATTCTCGTGTTACGCAGCACGTTTGAGCTTCCACAAGAACCAATGAGGTTCATTCTCGTGTCACGCAGCACGTTTGAGCTTCCACAAGAACCATTGAGGTTCATTCTCATGTCACGTAGCACGTTTGAGCTTCCACAAGAATCAATGAGGTTCATTCTCGTGTTACGCAGCACGTTTGAGCTTCCACAAGAACCAATGAGGTCCATTCTCATGTTACGCAGCACGTTTGAGCTTCCACAAGAAACAATGAGGTCCATTCTCGTGTCACGCAGCACGTTTGAGCTTCCACAAGAACCAATGAGGTCCATTCTCGTGTTACGCAGCACGTTTGAGCTTCAGTAAGAACCAATGAGGTCCATTCTCATGTTACGCAGCACGTTTGAGCTTCCACAAGAACCAATGAGGTTCATTCTCGTGTTACGCAGCACGTTTGAGCTTCCACAAGAACCAATGAGGTTCATTCTCGTGTTACGCAGCACGTTTGAGCTTCCACAAGAACCAATGAGGTTCATTCTCGTGTTACGCAGCACGTTTGAGCTTCCACAAGAACCAATGAGGTTCATTCTCGTGTTACGCAGCACGTTTGAGCTTCCACAAGTCAAGTCAAGTCAACTTTATTTATATAGCGCTTTTTGCAATGCAGATTGTTTCAAAGCAGCTTCACAGTGTTAAACAGGAAAATAATGAACAGAATTTGATTCGGCTGTACAGCCGCTCTGGAGAAAACGTTGATGTCATCAGCTCATTTCAATTTTTCACAAGAACCAATGAGGTTCATTCTCATGTCACGTAGCACGTTTGAGCTTCCACAAGAATCAATTAGGTTCATTCTCGTGTTACGCAGCACGTTTGAGCTTCCACAAGAACCAATGAGGTCCATTCTCGTGTTACGCAGCACGTTTGAGCTTCCACAAGAATCAATGAGGTTCATTCTCGTGTTACGCAGCACGTTTGAGCTTCCTGAAGAACCAATGAGGTTCATTCTCGTGTTATGCAGCACGTTTGAGCTTCCACAAGAACCAATGAGGTCCATTCTCGTGTTACGCAGCACATTTGAGCTTCCACAAGAACCAATGAGGTTCATTCTCGTGTTACGCAGCACGTTTGAGCTTCCACAAGAACCAATGAGGGTCATTCTCGTGTTACGCAGCACGTTTGAGCTTCCACAAGAACCAATGAGGTTTATTCTTGTGTTACGCAGCACGTTTGAGCTTCCACAAGAACCAATAAGGTTAATTCTCGTGTTACGCAGCACGTTTGAGCTTCCACAAGAACCAATGAGGTTCATTCTCATGTTACGCAGCACGTTTGAGCAAGAACTAATGCTTTACGAAAAATAACCATGGTTTTATTATAGTAAAAGTGTAGTAACCATGTTTTTTTGGCTAATTGATTACCATTTATATAACCACAGTTTTACCACAAATACCATGGTTAAACTATGGTTAGAGTAGCAAAACCATGGTTAATTTGTGGTTACCATGGTTTAACTACAATAACCATGTTTTTTGGTTTTATTTGTAGTAAAACCATGGTTCATTTTCGTAAGGGATGAGGTTCATTCTCGCGTTACGCAGCACGTTTGAGCTTCCACAAGAACCAATGAGGTCCATTCTCGTGTTACGCAGCATGTTTGAGCTTCCACAAGAACCAGTGAGGTCCATTCTCATGTTACGCAGCACGTTTGAGCTTCCTGAAGTGTTACGCAGCACGTTTGAGCTTCAGCAAGAACCAGTGAGATTCATTCTTGTGTTACGCAGCACGTTTGAGCTTCCACAAGAACCAATGAGGTCCATTCTCGTGTTACGCAGCACGTTTCAGCTTCCTGAACAACCAATGAGGTTCATTCTCGTGTTATGCAGCACGTTTGAGCTTCCACAAGAAACAATGAGGTTAATTCTCGTGTTACGAAGCACGTATGAGCTTCAGCAAGAACCAATGAGGTCCATTCTCATGTTACGCAGCACGTTTGAGCTTCCACAAGAACTAATCCTTTACGAAAAATAACCATGGTTTTATTATAGTAAAAGTGTAGTAACCATGTTTTTTTGGCTAATTGATTACCATTTATATAACCACAGTTTTACCACAAATACCATGGTTAAACTATGGTTAGAGTAGCAAAACCATGGTTAATTTGTGGTTACCATGGTTTAACTACAATAACCATGTTTTTTGGTTTTATTTGTAGTAAAACCATGGTTCATTTTCGTAAGGGATGAGGTTCATTCTCGTGTTACGCAGCACGTTTGAGCTTCCACAAGAACCAATGAGGTCCATTCTCGTGTTACGCAGCATGTTTGAGCTTCCACAAGAACCAGTGAGGTCCATTCTCATGTTACGCAGCACGTTTGAGCTTCCACAAGAACCAGTGAGGTCCATTCTCATGTTACGCAGCACGTTTGAGCTTCCTGAAGTGTTACGCAGCACGTTTGAGCTTCAGCAAGAACAAGTGAGGTTCATTCTTGTGTTACGCAGCACGTTTGAGCTTCCACAAGAACCAATGAGGTCCATTCTCGTGTTATGCTGCACGTTTCAGCTTCCTGAAGAACCAATGAGGTTCATTCTCGTGTTATGCAGCACGTTTGAGCTTCCACAAGAAACAATGAGGTTAATTCTCGTGTAACGAAGCACGTATGAGCTTCAGCAAGAACCAATAAGGTTCATTCTCGTGTCACGCAGCACGTTTGAGCTTCCACAAGAACCAATGAGGTTCATTCTTGTGTTACACAGCACGTTTGAGCTTCCACAAGAACTAATGAGGTTCATTCTCGTATTACCCAGCACATTTGAGCTTCCACAAGAACCAATGAGGTTCATTCTCGTGTTATGCAGCACGTTTGAGCTTCCACAAGAACCAATGAGGTTCATTCTCGTGTTACGCAACACGTTTGAGCTTCCACAAGAACCAATGAGGTCCATTCTCGTGTTACGCAGCACGTTTGAGCTTCCACAAGAACAAATGAGGTTCATTCTCGTGTTACGCAGCACGTTTGAGCTTCCACAAGAACCAATGAGGTCCATTCTCGTGTTACGCAGCACGTTTGAGCTTCCACAAGAACTAATGAGGTTCATTCTCGTGTTACGCAGC
This sequence comes from Rhinogobio ventralis, assembly GCA_039654625.1. NCBI lineage: Eukaryota > Metazoa > Chordata > Actinopteri > Cypriniformes > Gobionidae > Rhinogobio > Rhinogobio ventralis. The sequence continues at coordinate 22,912,950 of CM077207.1, forward strand.
ACGTTTGAGCTTCCACAAGAACCAATGAGGTTCATTCTCGTGTTACGCAGCACGTTTGAGCTTCCACAAGAACCAATGAGGTTCATTCTCGTGTTACGCAGCACGTTTGAGCTTCCACAAGAACCAATGAGGTTCATTCTCGTGTCACGCAGCACGTTTGAGCTTCCACAAGAACCAATGAGGTTCATTCTCATGTCACGTAGCACGTTTGAGCTTCCGCAAGAATCAATGAGGTTCATTCTCGTGTTACGCAGCACGATTGAGCTTCCACAAGAACCAATGAGGTCCATTCTCATGTTACGCAGCACGTTTGAGCTTCCACAAGAAACAATGAGGGTCATTCTCGTGTTATGCAGCACGTTTGAGCTTCCACAAGAACCAATGAGGTTCATTCTTGTGTTACACAGCACGTTTGAGCTTCCACAAGAACCAATGAGGTTCATTCTTGTGTTACACAGCACGTTTGAGCTTCCACAAGAACTAATGAGGTTCATTCTCGTGTTACGCAGCACGTTTGAGCTTCCACAAGAACCAATGAGGTCCATTCTCGTGTTACGCAGCACGTTTGAGCTTCCACAAGAACAAATGAGGTTCATTCTCGTGTTACGCAGCACGTTTGAGCTTCCACAAGAACCAATGAGGTCCATTCTCGTGTTACGCAGCACGTTTGAGCTTCCACAAGAACTAATGAGGTTCATTCTCGTGTTACGCAGCACGTTTGAGCTTCCACAAGAACCAATGAGGTTCATTCTCGTGTTACGCAGCACGTTTGAGCTTCCACAAGAACCAATGAGGTTCATTCTCGTGTTACGCAGCACGTTTGAGCTTCCACAAGAACCAATGAGGTTCATTCTCGTGTCACGCAGCACGTTTGAGCTTCCACAAGAACCATTGAGGTTCATTCTCATGTCACGTAGCACGTTTGAGCTTCCACAAGAATCAATGAGGTTCATTCTCGTGTTACGCAGCACGTTTGAGCTTCCACAAGAACCAATGAGGTCCATTCTCATGTTACGCAGCACGTTTGAGCTTCCACAAGAAACAATGAGGTCCATTCTCGTGTCACGCAGCACGTTTGAGCTTCCACAAGAACCAATGAGGTCCATTCTCGTGTTACGCAGCACGTTTGAGCTTCAGTAAGAACCAATGAGGTCCATTCTCATGTTACGCAGCACGTTTGAGCTTCCACAAGAACCAATGAGGTTCATTCTCGTGTTACGCAGCACGTTTGAGCTTCCACAAGAACCAATGAGGTTCATTCTCGTGTTACGCAGCACGTTTGAGCTTCCACAAGTCAAGTCAAGTCAACTTTATTTATATAGCGCTTTTTGCAATGCAGATTGTTTCAAAGCAGCTTCACAGTGTTAAACAGGAAAATAATGAACAGAATTTGATTCGGCTGTACAGCCGCTCTGGAGAAAACGTTGATGTCATCAGCTCATTTCAATTTTTCACAAGAACCAATGAGGTTCATTCTCGTCACGTAGCACGTTTGAGCTTCCACAAGAATCAATGAGGTTCATTCTCGTGTTACGCAGCATGTTTGAGCTTCCACAAGAACCAATGAGGTCCATTCTCGTGTTACGCAGCACGTTTGAGCTTCAGCAAGAGCCAATGAGGTCCATTCTCATGTTATGCAGCACATTTGAGCTTCCACAAGAACTAATCCTTTACGAAAAATAACCATGGTTTTATTATAGTAAAAGTGTAGTAACCATGTTTTTTTGGCTAATTGATTACCATTTATATAACCACAGTTTTACCACAAATACCATGGTTAAACTATGGTTAGAGTAGCAAAACCATGGTTAATTTGTGGTTACCATGGTTTAATTACAATAACCATGTTTTTTGGTTTTATTTGTAGTAAAACCATGGTTCATTTTCGTAAGGGATGAGGTTCATTCTCGTGTTACTCAGCACGTTTGAGCTTCCACAAGAACCAATGAGGTCCATTCTCGTGTTACGCAGCATGTTTGAGCTTCCACAAGAACCAGTGAGGTCCATTCTCATGTTACGCAGCACGTTTGAGCTTCCTGAAGTGTTACGCAGCACGTTTGAGCTTCAGCAAGAACCAGTGAGATTCATTCTTGTGTTACGCAGCACGTTTGAGCTTCCACAAGAACCAATGAGGTCCATTCTCGTGTTACGCAGCACGTTTCAGCTTCCTGAAGAACCAATGAGGTTCATTCTTGTGTTATGCAGCACGTTTGAGCTTCCACAAGAAACAATGAGGTTAATTCTCGTGTTACGAAGCACGTATGAGCTTCAGCAAGAACCAATGAGGTCCATTCTCATGTTACGCAGCACGTTTGAGCTTCCACAAGAACTAATCCTTTACGAAAAATAACCATGGTTTTATTATAGTAAAAGTGTAGTAACCATGTTTTTTTGGCTAATTGATTACCATTTATATAACCACAGTTTTACCACAAATACCATGGTTAAACTATGGTTAGAGTAGCAAAACCATGGTTAATTTGTGGTTACCATGGTTTAACTACAATAACCATGTTTTTTGGTTTTATTTGTAGTAAAACCATGGTTCATTTTCGTAAGGGATGAGGTTCATTCTCGTGTTACGCAGCACGTTTGAGCTTCCACAAGAACCAATGAGGTCCATTCTCGTGTTACGCAGCATGTTTGAGCTTCCACAAGAACCAGTGAGGTCCATTCTCATGTTACGCAGCACGTTTGAGCTTCCACAAGAACCAGTGAGGTCCATTCTCATGTTACGCAGCACGTTTGAGCTTCCTGAAGTGTTACGCAGCACGTTTGAGCTTCAGCAAGAACAAGTGAGGTTCATTCTTGTGTTACGCAGCACGTTTGAGCTTCCACAAGAACCAATGAGGTCCATTCTCGTGTTATGCTGCACGTTTCAGCTTCCTGAAGAACCAATGAGGTTCATTCTCGTGTTATGCAGCACGTTTGAGCTTCCACAAGAAACAATGAGGTTAATTCTCGTGTAACGAAGCACGTATGAGCTTCAGCAAGAACCAATGAGGTTCATTCTCGTGTCACGCAGCACGTTTGAGCTTCCACAAGAACCAATGAGGTTCATTCTTGTGTTACACAGCACGTTTGAGCTTCCACAAGAACTAATGAGGTTCATTCTCGTATTACCCAGCACATTTGAGCTTCCACAAGAACCAATGAGGTTCATTCTCGTGTTATGCAGCACGTTTGAGCTTCCACAAGAACCAATGAGGTTCATTCTCGTGTTACGCAACACGTTTGAGCTTCCACAAGAACCAATGAGGTCCATTCTCGTGTTACGCAGCACGTTTGAGCTTCCACAAGAACAAATGAGGTTCATTCTCGTGTTACGCAGCACGTTTGAGCTTCCACAAGAACCAATGAGGTCCATTCTCGTGTTACGCAGCACGTTTGAGCTTCCACAAGAACTAATGAGGTTCATTCTCGTGTTACGCAGCACGTTTGAGCTTCCACAAGAACCAATGAGGTTCATTCTCGTGTTACGCAGCACGTTTGAGCTTCCACAAGAACCAATGAGGTTCATTCTCGTGTTACGCAGCACGTTTGAGCTTCCACAAGAACCAATGAGGTTCATTCTCGTGTCACGCAGCACGTTTGAGCTTCCACAAGAACCAATGAGGTTCATTCTCATGTCACGTAGCACGTTTGAGCTTCCGCAAGAATCAATGAGGTTCATTCTCGTGTTACGCAGCACGTTTGAGCTTCCACAAGAACCAATGAGGTCCATTCTCATGTTACGCAGCACGTTTGAGCTTCCACAAGAAACAATGAGGGTCATTCTCGTGTTATGCAGCACGTTTGAGCTTCCACAAGAACCAATGAGGTTCATTCTTGTGTTACACAGCACGTTTGAGCTTCCACAAGAACCAATGAGGTTCATTCTTGTGTTACACAGCACGTTTGAGCTTCCACAAGAACTAATGAGGTTCATTCTCGTGTTACGCAGCACGTTTGAGCTTCCACAAGAACCAATGAGGTCCATTCTCGTGTTACGCAGCACGTTTGAGCTTCCACAAGAACAAATGAGGTTCATTCTCGTGTTACGCAGCACGTTTGAGCTTCCACAAGAACCAATGAGGTCCATTCTCGTGTTACGCAGCACGTTTGAGCTTCCACAAGAACTAATGAGGTTCATTCTCGTGTTACGCAGCACGTTTGAGCTTCCACAAGAACCAATGAGGTTCATTCTCGTGTTACGCAGCACGTTTGAGCTTCCACAAGAACCAATGAGGTTCATTCTCGTGTTACGCAGCACGTTTGAGCTTCCACAAGAACTAATCCTTTACGAAAAATAACCATGGTTTTATTATAGTAAAAGTGTAGTAACCATGTTTTTTTGGCTAATTGATTACCATTTATATAACCACAGTTTTACCACAAATACCATGGTTAAACTATGGTTAGAGTAGCAAAACCATGGTTAATTTGTGGTTACCATGGTTTAACTACAATAACCATGTTTTTTGGTTTTATTTGTAGTAAAACCATGGTTCATTTTCGTAAGGGATGAGGTTCATTCTCGTGTTACGCAGCACGTTTGAGCTTCCACAAGAACCAATGAGGTCCATTCTCGTGTTACGCAGCATGTTTGAGCTTCCACAAGAACCAGTGAGGTCCATTCTCATGTTACGCAGCACGTTTGAGCTTCCACAAGAACCAGTGAGGTCCATTCTCATGTTACGCAGCACGTTTGAGCTTCCTGAAGTGTTACGCAGCACGTTTGAGCTTCAGCAAGAACAAGTGAGGTTCATTCTTGTGTTACGCAGCACGTTTGAGCTTCCACAAGAACCAATGAGGTCCATTCTCGTGTTATGCTGCACGTTTCAGCTTCCTGAAGAACCAATGAGGTTCATTCTCGTGTTATGCAGCACGTTTGAGCTTCCACAAGAAACAATGAGGTTAATTCTCGTGTAACGAAGCACGTATGAGCTTCAGCAAGAACCAATGAGGTTCATTCTCGTGTCACGCAGCACGTTTGAGCTTCCACAAGAACCAATGAGGTTCATTCTTGTGTTACACAGCACGTTTGAGCTTCCACAAGAACTAATGAGGTTCATTCTCGTATTACCCAGCACATTTGAGCTTCCACAAGAACCAATGAGGTTCATTCTCGTGTTATGCAGCACGTTTGAGCTTCCACAAGAACCAATGAGGTTCATTCTCGTGTTACGCAACACGTTTGAGCTTCCACAAGAACCAATGAGGTCCATTCTCGTGTTACGCAGCACGTTTGAGCTTCCACAAGAACAAATGAGGTTCATCCTCGTGTTACGCAGCACGTTTGAGCTTCCACAAGAACCAATGAGGTCCATTCTCGTGTTACGCAGCACGTTTGAGCTTCCACAAGAAATAATGAGGTTCATTCTCGTGTTACGCAGCACGTTTGAGCTTCCACAAGAACCAATGAGGTTCATTCTCGTGTTACGCAGCACGTTTGAGCTTCCACAAGAACCAATAAGGTTCATTCTCGTGTTACGCAGCACGTTTGAGCTTCCACAAGAACCAATGAGGTTCATTCTCGTGTCACGCAGCACGTTTGAGCTTCCACAAGAACCAATGACGTTCATTCTCATGTCACGTAGCACGTTTGAGCTTCCGCAAGAATCAATGAGGTTCATTCTCGTGTTACGCAGCACGTTTGAGCTTCCACAAGAACCAATGAGGTCCATTCTCATGTTACGCAGCACGTTTGAGCTTCCACAAGAAACAATGAGGGTCATTCTCGTGTTATGCAGCACGTTTGAGCTTCCACAAGAACCAATGAGGTTCATTCTTGTGTTACACAGCACGTTTGAGCTTCCACAAGAACCAATAAGGTTCATTCTTGTGTTACACAGCACGTTTGAGCTTCCACAAGAACTAATGAAGTTCATTCTCGTGTTACGCAGCACGTTTGAGCTTCCACAAGAACCAATGAGGTCCATTCTCGTGTTACGCAGCACGTTTGAGCTTCCACAAGAACAAATGGGGTTCATTCTCGTGTTACGCAGCACGTTTGAGCTTCCACAAGAACCAATGAGGTCCATTCTCGTGTTACGCAGCACGTTTGAGCTTCCACAAGAACTAATGAGGTTCATTCTCGTGTTACGCAGCACGTTTGAGCTTCCACAAGAACCAATGAGGTTCATTCTCGTGTTACGCAGCACGTTTGAGCTTCCACAAGAACCAATGAGGTTCATTCTCGTGTTACGCAGCACGTTTGAGCTTCCACAAGAACCAATGAGGTTCATTCTCGTGTCACGCAGCACGTTTGAGCTTCCACAAGAACCATTGAGGTTCATTCTCATGTCACGTAGCACGTTTGAGCTTCCACAAGAATCAATGAGGTTCATTCTCGTGTTACGCAGCAAGTTTGAGCTTCCACAAGAACCAATGAGGTCCATTCTCATGTTACGCAGCACGTTTGAGCTTCCACAAGAAACAATGAGGTCCATTCTCGTGTCACGCAGCACGTTTGAGCTTCCACAAGAACCAATGAGGTCCATTCTCGTGTTACGCAGCACGTTTGAGCTTCAGCAAGAACCAATGAGGTCCATTCTCATGTTACGCAGCACGTTTGAGCTTCCACAAGAACCAATGAGGTTCATTCTCGTGTTACGCAGCACGTTTGAGCTTCCACAAGAACCAATGAGGTTCATTCTCGTGTTACGCAGCACGTTTGAGCTTCCACAAGTCAAGTCAAGTCAACTTTATTTATATAGCGCTTTTTGCAATGCAGATTGTTTCAAAGCAGCTTCACAGTGTTAAACAGGAAAATAATGAACAGAATTTGATTCGGCTGTACAGCCGCTCTGGAGAAAACGTTGATGTCATCAGCTCATTTCAATTTTTCACAAGAACCAATGAGGTTCATTCTCGTCACGTAGCACGTTTGAGCTTCCACAAGAATCAATGAGGTTCATTCTCGTGTTACGCAGCACGTTTGAGCTTCCACAAGAACCAATGAGGTCCATTCTCGTGTTACGCAGCACGTTTGAGCTTCAGCAAGAGCCAATGAGGTCCATTCTCATGTTATGCAGCACATTTGAGCTTCCACAAGAACTAATCCTTTACGAAAAATAACCATGGTTTTATTATAGTAAAAGTGTAGTAACCATGTTTTTTTGGCTAATTGATTACCATTTATATAACCACAGTTTTACCACAAATACCATGGTTAAACTATGGTTAGAGTAGCAAAACCATGGTTAATTTGTGGTTACCATGGTTTAACTACAATAACCATGTTTTTTGGTTTTATTTGTAGTAAAACCATGGTTCATTTTCGTAAGGGATGAGGTTCATTCTCGTGTTACTCAGCACGTTTGAGCTTCCACAAGAACCAATGAGGTCCATTCTCGTGTTACGCAGCATGTTTGAGCTTCCACAAGAACCAGTGAGGTCCATTCTCATGTTACGCAGCACGTTTGAGCTTCCTGAAGTGTTACGCAGCACGTTTGAGCTTCAGCAAGAACCAGTGAGATTCATTCTTGTGTTACGCAGCACGTTTGAGCTTCCACAAGAACCAATGAGGTCCATTCTCGTGTTACGCAGCACGTTTCAGCTTCCTGAAGAACCAATGAGGTTCATTCTTGTGTTATGCAGCACGTTTGAGCTTCCACAAGAAACAATGAGGTTAATTCTCGTGTTACGAAGCACGTATGAGCTTCAGCAAGAACCAATGAGGTCCATTCTCATGTTACGCAGCACGTTTGAGCTTCCACAAGAACTAATCCTTTACGAAAAATAACCATGGTTTTATTATAGTAAAAGTGTAGTAACCATGTTTTTTTGGCTAATTGATTACCATTTATATAACCACAGTTTTACCACAAATACCATGGTTAAACTATGGTTAGAGTAGCAAAACCATGGTTAATTTGTGGTTACCATGGTTTAACTACAATAACCATGTTTTTTGGTTTTATTTGTAGTAAAACCATGGTTCATTTTCGTAAGGGATGAGGTTCATTCTCGTGTTACGCAGCACGTTTGAGCTTCCACAAGAACCAATGAGGTCCATTCTCGTGTTACGCAGCATGTTTGAGCTTCCACAAGAACCAGTGAGGTCCATTCTCATGTTACGCAGCACGTTTGAGCTTCCACAAGAACCAGTGAGGTCCATTCTCATGTTACGCAGCACGTTTGAGCTTCCTGAAGTGTTACGCAGCACGTTTGAGCTTCAGCAAGAACAAGTGAGGTTCATTCTTGTGTTACGCAGCACGTTTGAGCTTCCACAAGAACCAATGAGGTCCATTCTCGTGTTATGCTGCACGTTTCAGCTTCCTGAAGAACCAATGAGGTTCATTCTCGTGTTATGCAGCACGTTTGAGCTTCCACAAGAAACAATGAGGTTAATTCTCGTGTAACGAAGCACGTATGAGCTTCAGCAAGAACCAATGAGGTTCATTCTCGTGTCACGCAGCACGTTTGAGCTTCCACAAGAACCAATGAGGTTCATTCTTGTGTTACACAGCACGTTTGAGCTTCCACAAGAACTAATGAGGTTCATTCTCGTATTACCCAGCACATTTGAGCTTTCACAAGAACCAATGAGGTTCATTCTCGTGTTATGCAGCACGTTTGAGCTTCCACAAGAACCAATGAGGTTCATTCTCGTGTTACGCAACACGTTTGAGCTTCCACAAGAACCAATGAGGTCCATTCTCGTGTTACGCAGCACGTTTGAGCTTCCACAAGAACAAATGAGGTTCATTCTCGTGTTACGCAGCACGTTTGAGCTTCCACAAGAACCAATGAGGTCCATTCTCGTGTTACGCAGCACGTTTGAGCTTCCACAAGAACCAATGAGGTTCATTCTCGTGTTACGCAGCACGTTTGAGCTTCCACAAGAACCAATGAGGTTCATTCTCGTGTCACGCAGCACGTTTGAGCTTCCACAAGAACCAATGAGGTTCATTCTCATGTCACGTAGCACGTTTGAGCTTCCGCAAGAATCAATGAGGTTCATTCTCGTGTTACGCAGCACGTTTGAGCTTCCACAAGAACCAATGAGGTCCATTCTCATGTTACGCAGCACGTTTGAGCTTCCACAAGAAACAATGAGGGTCATTCTCGTGTTATGCAGCACGTTTGAGCTTCCACAAGAACCAATGAGGTTCATTCTTGTGTTACACAGCACGTTTGAGCTTCCACAAGAACCAATGAGGTTCATTCTTGTGTTACACAGCACGTTTGAGCTTCCACAAGAACTAATGAGGTTCATTCTCGTGTTACGCAGCACGTTTGAGCTTCCACAAGAACCAATGAGGTCCATTCTCGTGTTACGCAGCACGTTTGAGCTTCCACAAGAACAAATGAGGTTCATTCTCGTGTTACGCAGCACGTTTGAGCTTCCACAAGAACCAATGAGGTCCATTCTCGTGTTACGCAGCACGTTTGAGCTTCCACAAGAACTAATGAGGTTCATTCTCGTGTTACGCAGCACGTTTGAGCTTCCACAAGAACCAATGAGGTTCATTCTCGTGTTACGCAGCACGTTTGAGCTTCCACAAGAACCAATGAGGTTCATTCTCGTGTTACGCAGCACGTTTGAGCTTCCACAAGAACCAATGAGGTTCATTCTCGTGTCACGCAGCACGTTTGAGCTTCCACAAGAACCATTGAGGTTCATTCTCATGTCACGTAGCACGTTTGAGCTTCCACAAGAACCAATGAGGTTCATTCTCGTGTTACGCAGCACGTTTGAGCTTCCACAAGAACCAATGAGGTTCATTCTCGTGTTACGCAGCACGTTTGAGCTTCCACAAGTCAAGTCAAGTCAACTTTATTTATATAGCGCTTTTTGCAATGCAGATTGTTTCAAAGCAGCTTCACAGTGTTAAACAGGAAAATAATGAACAGAATTTGATTCGGCTGTACAGCCGCTCTGGAGAAAACGTTGATGTCATCAGCTCATTTCAATTTTTCACAAGAACCAATGAGGTTCATTCTCGTCACGTAGCACGTTTGAGCTTCCACAAGAATCAATGAGGTTCATTCTCGTGTTACGCAGCACGTTTGAGCTTCCACAAGAACCAATGAGGTCCATTCTCGTGTTACGCAGCACGTTTGAGCTTCAGCAAGAGCCAATGAGGTCCATTCTCATGTTATGCAGCACATTTGAGCTTCCACAAGAACCAATGAGGTCCATTTTCGTGTTACGCAGCACGTTTGAGCTTCCACACGAACCAATGAGGTCCATTCTCGTGTCACGCAGCACGTTTGTGCTTCCTGAAGTGTTACGCAGCACGTTTGAGCTTCCTGAAGAACCAATGAGGTTCATTCTCGTGTTACGCAGCACGTTTGAGCTTCCACAAGAACCAATGAGGTCCATTCTCGTGTTACGCAGCACGTTTGAGCTTCCACAAGAACCAATGAGGTCCATTCTCGTGTTACGCAGCACGTTTGAGCTTCCACAAGAACCAATGAGGTTCATTATCATGTCACGTAGCACGTTTGAGCTTCCACAAGAATCAATGAGGTTCATTCTCGTGTGACGCAGCACGTTTGAGCTTCCTGAAGAACCAATGAGGTTCATTCTCGTGTTATGCAGCACATTTGAGCTTCCACAAGAACCAATGAGGTCCATTCTCGTGTTACGCAGCACATTTCAGCTTCCACAAGAACCAATGAGGTTCATTCTCGTGTAACGCAGCACGTTTGAGCTTCCACAAGAACCAATGAGGTCCATTTTCGTGTTACGCAGCACGTTTGAGCTTCCACAAGAACCAATGAGGTCCATTCTCGTGTCACGCAGCACGTTTGAGCTTCCACAAGAACCAATGAGGTCCATTCTCGTGTTACACAGCACGTTTGAGCTTCCACAAGAACTAATCCTTTACGAAAAATAACCATGGTTTTATTATAGTAAAAGTGTAGTAACCATGTTTTTTTGGCTAATTGATTACCATTTATATAACCACAGTTTTACCACAAATACCATGGTTAAACTATGGTTAGAGTAGCAAAACCATGGTTAATTTGTGGTTACCATGGTTTAACTACAATAACCATGTTTTTTGGTTTTATTTGTAGTAAAACCATGGTTCATTTTCGTAAGGGATGAGGTCCATTCTCGTGTTACGCAGCATGTTTGACCTTCCACAAGAACCAGTGAGGTCCATTCACATGTTACGCAGCACGTTTGAGCTTCCTGAAGTGTTACGCAGCACGTTTGAGCTTCCTGAAGAACCAATGAGGTTCATTCTCGTGTTACGCAGCACGTTTGAGCTTCCACAAGAACAAATGAGGTTCATTCTCGTGTTACGCAGCACGTTTGAGCTTCCACAAGAACCAATGAGGTCCATTCTCGTGTTACGCAGCACGTTTGAGCTTCCACAAGAACCAATGAGGTTCATTATCATGTCACGTAGCACGTTTGAGCTTCCACAAGAATCAATGAGGTTCATTCTCGTGTTACACAGCACGTTTGAGCTTCCTGAAGAACCAATGAGGTTCATTCTCGTGTTATGCAGCACGTTTGAGCTTCCACAAGAACCAATGAGGTTCATTCTCGTGTTACGCAGCACGTTTGAGCTTCCACAAGAACCAATGAGGTCTATTCTCGTGTTACGCAGCACATTTGAGCTTCCACAAGAACAAAAGAGGTTCATTCTCGTGTTACGCAGCACGTTTGAGCTTCCACAAGAACCAATGAGGTCCATTTTCGTGTTACGCAGCACGTTTGAGCTTCCACAAGAACCAATGAGGTTCATTCTCGTGTTACGCAGCACGTTTGAGCTTCCACAAGAACCAATGAGGTCCATTTTCGTGTTACGCAGCACGTTTGAGCTTCCACAAGAACCAATGAGGTCCATTCTTCGTGTCACGCAGCACGTTTGAGCTTCCACAAGAACCAATGAGGTCCATTCTCGTGTTACACAGCACGTTTGAGCTTCAGCTAGAACCAGTGAGGTCCATTTTCATGTTACGCAGCACATTTGAGCTTCCACAAGAACTAATCCTTTACGAAAAATAACCATGGTTTTATTATAGTAAAAGTGTAGTAACCATGTTTTTTTGGCTAATTGATTACCATTTATATAACCATAGTTTTACAGCAAATACCATGGTTAAACTATGGTTAGAGTAGCAAAACCATGGTTAATTTGTGGTTACCATGGTTTAACTACAATAACCATGTTTTTTGGTTTTATTTGTAGTAAAACCATGGTTCATTTTCGTAAGGGATGAGGTCCATTCTCGTGTTACGCAGCACGTTTGCGCTTCCACAAGAACCAGTGAGGTCCATTCACATGTTACGCAGCACGTTTGAGCTTCCTGAAGTGTTATGCAGCACGTTTGAGCTTCCACAAGAACCAATGAGGTTCATTCTCGTGTTACGCAGCACGTTTGAGCTTCCACAAGAAACAATGAGGTCCATTCTCGTGTTACGCAGCACATTTGAGCTTCCACAAGAACAAATGAGGTTCATTCTCGTGTTACGCAGCACGTTTGAGCTTCCACAAGAACCAATGAGGTCCATTCTCGTGTTACGCAGCACGTTTGAGCTTCCACAAGAACCAATGAGGTTCATTATCATGTCACGTAGCACGTTTGAGCTTCCACAAGAATCAATGAGGTTCATTCTCGTGTTACGCAGCACGTTTGAGCTTCCTGAAGAACCAATGAGGTTCATTCTTGTGTTACGCAGCACGTTTGAGCTTCCACAAGAACCAATGAGGTTCATTCTTGTGTTACGCAGCACGTTTGAGCTTCCACAAGAACCAATGAGGTCCATTCTCGTGTTACGCAGCACATTTGAGCTTCCACAAGAACAAATGAGGTTTATTCTCGTGTTACGCAGCACGTTTGAGTTTCCACAAGAACCAATGAGGTTCATTCTCGTGTTACGCAGCACGTTTGAGCTTCCACAAGAACCAATTAGGTTCATTCTCATGTCACGTAGCACGTTTGAGCTTCCACAAGAATCAATGAGGTTTATTCTCGTGTTACGCAGCACGTTTGAGCTTCCACAAGAACCAATGAGGTCCATTCTCATGTTACGCAGCACGTTTGAGCTTCCACAAGAACCAATGAGGTTCATTCTCATGTTACGCAGCACGTTTGAGCTTCCACAAGAACCAATGAGGTCCATTCTCGTGTTACGCAGCACGTTTGAGCTTCAGCAAGAACCAATGAGGTCCATTCTCATGTTACGCAGCACGTTTGAGCTTCCACAAGAACCAATGAGGTTCATTCTCGTGTTACGCAGCACGTTTGAGCTTCCACAAGAACCAATGAGGTTCATTCTCGTGTTACGCAGCACGTTTGAGCTTCCACAAGTCAAGTCAAGTCAACTTTATTTATATAGCGCTTTTTGCAATGCAGATTGTTTCAAAGCAGCTTCACAGTGTTAAACAGGAAAATAATGAACAGAATTTGATTCGGCTGTACAGCCGCTCTGGAGAAAACGTTGATGTCATCAGCTCATTTCAATTTTTCACAAGAACCAATGAGGTTCATTCTCATGTCACGTAGCACGTTTGAGCTTCCACAAGAATCAATGAGGTTCATTCTCGTGTTACGCAGCACGTTTGAGCTTCCACAAGAACCAATGAGGTCCATTCTCGTGTTACGCAGCACGTTTGAGCTTCAGCAAGAGCCAATGAGGTCCATTCTCATGTTATGCAGCACATTTGAGCTTCCACAAGAACTAATCCTTTACGAAAAATAACCATGGTTTTATTATAGTAAAAGTGTAGTAACCATGTTTTTTTGGCTAATTGATTACCATTTATATAACCACAGTTTTACCACAAATACCATGGTTAAACTATGGTTAGAGTAGCAAAACCATGGTTAATTTGTGGTTACCATGGTTTAACTACAATAACCATGTTTTTTGGTTTTATTTGTAGTAAAACCATGGTTCATTTTCGTAAGGGATGAGGTTCATTCTCGTGTTACGCAGCACGTTTGAGCTTCCACAAGAACCAATGAGGTCCATTCTCGTGTTACGCAGCACGTTTGAGCTTCCACAAGAATCAATGAGGTTCATTCTCGTGTTACGCAGCACGTTTGAGCTTCCTGAAGAACCAATGAGGTTCATTCTCGTGTTATGCAGCACGTTTGAGCTTCCACAAGAACCAATGAGGTCCATTCTCGTGTTACGCAGCACATTTGAGCTTCCACAAGAACCAATGAGGTTCATTCTCGTGTTACGCAGCACGTTTGAGCTTCCACAAGAACCAATGAGGTCCATTTTTGTGTTACGCAGCACGTTAGAGCTTCCTGAAGAACCAATGAGGTTCATTCTCGTTTTACGCAGCACGTTTGAGCTTCCACAAGAACCAATGAGGTCCATTCTCGTGTTACGCAGCACATTTGAGCTTCCACAAGAACCAATGAGGTTCATTCTCATGTTACGCAGCACGTTTGAGCAAGAACTAATCCTTTACGAAAAATAACCATGGTTTTATTATAGTAAAAGTGTAGTAACCATGTTTTTTTGGCTAATTGATTACCATTTATATAACCACAGTTTTACCACAAATACCATGGTTATACTATGGTTAGAGTAGCAAAACCATGGTTAATTTGTGGTTACCATGGTTTAACTTCAATAACCATGTTTTTTGGTTTTATTTGTAGTAAAACCATGGTTCATTTTCGTAAGGGATGAGGTTCATTCTCGTGTTACGCAGCACGGTTGAGCTTCCACAAGAACCAATGAGGTCCATTCTCATGTTACGCAGCACGTTTGAGCTTCAGCAAGAACCAATGAGGTCCATTCTCGTGTTACGCAGCACGTTTGAGCTTCCACAAGAACCAATGAGGTTCATTCTCGTGTTACGCAGCACGTTTGAGCTTCCACAAGAACCAATGAGGTCCATTCTCGTGTTACGCAGCACATTTGAGCTTCCACAAGAACCAATGAGGTTCATTCTCGTGTTACGCAGCACGTTTGAGCTTCCACAAGAACCAATGAGGTCCATTTTCGTGTTACGCAGCACGTTTGAGCTTCCACAAGAACCAATGAGGTCCATTCTCGTGTCACGCAGCACGTTTGTGCTTCCTGAAGTGTTACGCAGCACGTTTGAGCTTCCTGAAGAACCAATGAGGTTCATTCTCGTGTTACGCAGCACGTTTGAGCTTCCACAAGAACCAATGAGGTCCATTCTCGTGTTACGCAGCACGTTTGAGCTTCCACAAGAACCAATGAGGTCCATTCTCGTGTTACGCAGCACGTTTGAGCTTCCACAAGAACCAATGAGGTTCATTATCATGTCACGTAGCACGTTTGAGCTTCCACAAGAATCAATGAGGTTCATTCTCGTGTGACGCAGCACTTTGAGCTTCCTGAAGAACCAATGAGGTTCATTCTCGTGTTATGCAGCACATTTGAGCTTCCACAAGAACCAATGAGGTCCATTCTCGTGTTACGCAGCACATTTGAGCTTCCACAAGAACCAATGAGGTTCATTCTCGTGTAACGCAGCACGTTTGAGCTTCCACAAGAACCAATGAGGTCCATTTTCGTGTTACGCAGCACGTTTGAGCTTCCACAAGAACCAATGAGGTCCATTCTCGTGTCACGCAGCACGTTTGAGCTTCCACAAGAACCAATGAGGTCCATTCTCGTGTTACACAGCACGTTTGAGCTTCAGCAAGAACCAATGAGGTCCATTCTCATGTTACGCAGCACATTTAAGCTTCCACAAGAACTAATCCTTTACGAAAAATAACCATGGTTTTATTATAGTAAAAGTGTAGTAACCATGTTTTTTTGGCTAATTGATTACCATTTATATAACCACAGTTTTACCACAAATACCATGGTTAAACTATGGTTAGAGTAGCAAAACCATGGTTAATTTGTGGTTACCATGGTTTAACTACAATAACCATGTTTTTTGGTTTTATTTGTAGTAAAACCATGGTTCATTTTCGTAAGGGATGAGGTTCATTCTCGCGTTACGCAGCACGTTTGAGCTTCCACAAGAACCAATGAGGTCCATTCTCGTGTTACGCAGCATGTTTGAGCTTCCACAAGAACCAATGAGGTCCATTCTCGTGTTACGCAGCACGTTTGAGCTTCCACAAGAACCAATGAGGTTCATTCTCGTGTTACGCAGCACGTTTGAGCTTCCACAAGAACCAATGAGGTCCATTCTCATGTTACGCAGCACATTTGAGCTTCCACAAGAACTAATCCTTTACGAAAAATAACCATGGTTTTATTATAGTAAAAGTGTAGTAACCATGTTTTTTTGGCTAATTGATTACCATTTATATAACCACAGTTTTACCACAAATACCATGGTTAAACTATGGTTAGAGTAGCAAAACCATGGTTAATTTGTGGTTACCATAGTTTAACTACAATAACCATGTTTTTTGGTTTTATTTGTAGTAAAACCATGGTTCATTTTCGTAAGGGATGAGGTCCATTCTCGTGTTACGCAGCACGTTTGACCTTCCACAAGAACCAGTGAGGTCCATTCACATGTTACGCAGCACGTTTGAGCTTCCTGAAGTGGTACGCAGCACGTTTGAGCTTCCTGAAGAACCAATGAGGTTCATTCTCGTGTTACGCAGCACGTTTGAGCTTCCACAAGAACCAATGAGGTCCATTCTCGTGTTACGCAGCACGTTTGAGCTTCCACAAGAACCAATGAGGTTCATTCTCGTGTTACGCAGCACGTTTGAGCTTCCACAAGAACCAATGAGGTCCATTCTCGTGTTACGCAGCACATTTGAGCTTCCACAAGAACCAATGAGGTTCATTCTCGTGTTACGCAGCACGTTTGAGCTTCCACAAGAACCAATGAGGTCCATTTTCGTGTTACGCAGCACGTTTGAGCTTCCACAAGAACCAATGAGGTCCATTCTCGTGTCACGCAGCACGTTTGTGCTTCCTGAAGTGTTACGCAGCACGTTTGAGCTTCCTGAAGAACCAATGAGGTTCATTCTCGTGTTACGCAGCACGTTTGAGCTTCCACAAGAACCAATGAGGTCCATTCTCGTGTTACGCAGCACGTTTGAGCTTCCACAAGAACCAATGAGGTCCATTCTCGTGTTACGCAGCACGTTTGAGCTTCCACAAGAACCAATGAGGTTCATTATCATGTCACGTAGCACGTTTGAGCTTCCACAAGAATCAATGAGGTTCATTCTCGTGTGACGCAGCACTTTGAGCTTCCTGAAGAACCAATGAGGTTCATTCTCGTGTTATGCAGCACATTTGAGCTTCCACAAGAACCAATGAGGTCCATTCTCGTGTTACGCAGCACATTTGAGCTTCCACAAGAACCAATGAGGTTCATTCTCGTGTAACGCAGCACGTTTGAGCTTCCACAAGAACCAATGAGGTCCATTTTCGTGTTACGCAGCACGTTTGAGCTTCCACAAGAACCAATGAGGTCCATTCTCGTGTCACGCAGCACGTTTGAGCTTCCACAAGAACCAATGAGGTCCATTCTCGTGTTACACAGCACGTTTGAGCTTCAGCAAGAACCAATGAGGTCCATTCTCATGTTACGCAGCACATTTAAGCTTCCACAAGAACTAATCCTTTACGAAAAATAACCATGGTTTTATTATAGTAAAAGTGTAGTAACCATGTTTTTTTGGCTAATTGATTACCATTTATATAACCACAGTTTTACCACAAATACCATGGTTAAACTATGGTTAGAGTAGCAAAACCATGGTTAATTTGTGGTTACCATGGTTTAACTACAATAACCATGTTTTTTGGTTTTATTTGTAGTAAAACCATGGTTCATTTTCGTAAGGGATGAGGTTCATTCTCGCGTTACGCAGCACGTTTGAGCTTCCACAAGAACCAATGAGGTCCATTCTCGTGTTACGCAGCATGTTTGAGCTTCCACAAGAACCAATGAGGTCCATTCTCGTGTTACGCAGCACGTTTGAGCTTCCACAAGAACCAATGAGGTTCATTCTCGTGTTACGCAGCACGTTTGAGCTTCCACAAGAACCAATGAGGTCCATTCTCATGTTACGCAGCACATTTGAGCTTCCACAAGAACTAATCCTTTACGAAAAATAACCATGGTTTTATTATAGTAAAAGTGTAGTAACCATGTTTTTTTGGCTAATTGATTACCATTTATATAACCACAGTTTTACCACAAATACCATGGTTAAACTATGGTTAGAGTAGCAAAACCATGGTTAATTTGTGGTTACCATAGTTTAACTACAATAACCATGTTTTTTGGTTTTATTTGTAGTAAAACCATGGTTCATTTTCGTAAGGGATGAGGTCCATTCTCGTGTTACGCAGCACGTTTGACCTTCCACAAGAACCAGTGAGGTCCATTCACATGTTACGCAGCACGTTTGAGCTTCCTGAAGTGGTACGCAGCACGTTTGAGCTTCCTGAAGAACCAATGAGGTTCATTCTCGTGTTACGCAGCACGTTTGAGCTTCCACAAGAACCAATGAGGTCCATTCTCGTGTTACGCAGCACGTTTGAGCTTCCACAAGAACCAATGAGGTTCATTATCATGTCACGTAGCACGTTTGAGCTTCCACAAGAATCAATGAGGTTCATTCTCGTGTTACACAGCACGTTTGAGCTTCCTGAAGAACCAATGAGGTTCATTCTCGTGTTATGCAGCACGTTTGAGCTTCCACAAGAACCAATGAGGTTCATTCTCGTGTTACGCAGCACGTTTGAGCTTCCACAAGAACCAATGAGGTCTATTCTCGTGTTACGCAGCACATTTGAGCTTCCACAAGAACAAAAGAGGTTCATTCTCGTGTTACGCAGCACGTTTGAGCTTCCACAAGAACCAATGAGGTCCATTTTCGTGTTACGCAGCACGTTTGAGCTTCCACAAGAACCAATGAGGTTCATTCTCGTGTTACGCAGCACGTTTGAGCTTCCACAAGAACCAATGAGGTCCATTTTCGTGTTACGCAGCACGTTTGAGCTTCCACAAGAACCAATGAGGTCCATTCACGTGTCACGCAGCACGTTTGAGCTTCCACAAGAACCAATGAGGTCCATTCTCGTGTTACACAGCACGTTTGAGCTTCAGCTAGAACCAATGAGGTCCATTTTCATGTTACGCAGCACATTTGAGCTTCCACAAGAACTAATCCTTTACGAAAAATAACCATGGTTTTATTATAGTAAAAGTGTAGTAACCATGTTTTTTTGGCTAATTGATTACCATTTATATAACCACAGTTTTACAGCAAATACCATGGTTAAACTATGGTTAGAGTAGCAAAACCATGGTTAATTTGTGGTTACCATGGTTTAACTACAATAACCATGTTTTTTGGTTTTATTTGTAGTAAAACCATGGTTCATTTTCGTAAGGGATGAGGTCCATTCTCGTGTTACGCAGCACGTTTGCGCTTCCACAAGAACCAGTGAGGTCCATTCACATGTTACGCAGCACGTTTGAGCTTCCTGAAGTGTTACGCAGCACGTTTGAGCTTCCACAAGAACCAATGAGGTTCATTCTCGTGTTACGCAGCACGTTTGAGCTTCCACAAGAAACAATGAGGTCCATTCTCGTGTTACGCAGCACATTTGAGCTTCCACAAGAACAAATGAGGTTCATTCTCGTGTTACGCAGCACGTTTGAGCTTCCACAAGAACCAATGAGGTCCATTCTCGTGTTACGCAGCACGTTTGAGCTTCCACAAGAACCAATGAGGTTCATTATCATGTCACGTAGCACGTTTGAGCTTCCACAAGAATCAATGAGGTTCATTCTCGTGTTACGCAGCACGTTTGAGCTTCCACAAGAACCAATGAGGTTCATTCTCGTGTTATGCAGCACGTTTGAGCTTCCACAAGAACCAATGAGGTTCATTCTTGTGTTACGCAGCACGTTTGAGCTTCCACAAGAACCAATGAGGTCCATTCTCGTGTTACGCAGCACGTTTGAGTTTCCACAAGAACCAATGAGGTTCATTCTCGTGTTACGCAGCACATTTGA
The DNA here is from genome assembly GCA_039654625.1 of Rhinogobio ventralis. Taxonomy (NCBI): domain Eukaryota; kingdom Metazoa; phylum Chordata; class Actinopteri; order Cypriniformes; family Gobionidae; genus Rhinogobio; species Rhinogobio ventralis. The sequence goes on from CM077207.1 coordinate 22,932,854, forward strand.
GCTTCCACAAGAACTAATCCTTTACGAAAAATAACCATGGTTTTATTATAGTAAAAGTGTAGTAACCATGTTTTTTTGGCTAATTGATTACCATTTATATAACCACAGTTTTACCACAAATACCATGGTTAAACTATGGTTAGAGTAGCAAAACCATGGTTAATTTGTGGTTACCATGGTTTAACTACAATAACCATGTTTTTTGGTTTTATTTGTAGTAAAACCATGGTTCATTTTCGTAAGGGATGAGGTTCATTCTCGCGTTACGCAGCACGTTTGAGCTTCCACAAGAACCAATGAGGTCCATTCTCGTGTTACGCAGCATGTTTGAGCTTCCACAAGAACCAATGAGGTCCATTCTCGTGTTACGCAGCACGTTTGAGCTTCCACAAGAACCAATGAGGTTCATTCTCGTGTTACGCAGCACGTTTGAGCTTCCACAAGAACCAATGAGGTCCATTCTCATGTTACGCAGCACGTTTGAGCTTCAGCAAGAACCAATGAGGTCCATTCTCGTGTTACGCAGCACGTTTGAGCTTCCACAAGAACCAATGAGGTTCATTCTCGTGTTACGCAGCACGTTTGAGCTTCCACAAGAACCAATGAGGTTCATTCTCGTGTTACGCAGCACGTTTGAGCTTCCACAAGAACCAATGAGGTCCATTTTCGTGTTACGCAGCACGTTTGAGCTTCCACAAGAACCAAGGAGGTCCATTCTCGTGTCACGCAGCACGTGTGTGCTTCTTGAAGTGTTACGCAGCACGTTTGAGCTTCCTGAAGAACCAATGAGGTTCATTCTCGTGTTACGCAGCACGTTTGAGCTTCCACAAGAACCAATGAGGTCCATTCTCGTGTTACGCAGCACGTTTGAGCTTCCACAAGAACCAATGAGGTCCATTCTCGTGTTACGCAGCACGTTTGAGCTTCCACAAGAACCAATGAGGTTCATTATCATGTCACGTAGCACGTTTGAGCTTCCACAAGAATCAATGAGGTTCATTCTCGTGTGACGCAGCACTTTTGAGCTTCCTGAAGAACCAATGAGGTTCATTCTCGTGTTATGCAGCACATTTGAGCTTCCACAAGAACCAATGAGGTCCATTCTCGTGTTACGCAGCACATTTGAGCTTCCACAAGAACCAATGAGGTTCATTCTCGTGTAACGCAGCACGTTTGAGCTTCCACAAGAACCAATGAGGTCCATTTTCGTGTTACGCAGCACGTTTGAGCTTCCACAAGAACCAATGAGGTCCATTCTCGTGTCACGCAGCACGTTTGAGCTTCCACAAGAACCAATGAGGTCCATTCTCGTGTTACACAGCACGTTTGAGCTTCAGCAAGAACCAATGAGGTCCATTCTCATGTTACGCAGCACATTTGAGCTTCCACAAGAACTAATCCTTTACGAAAAATAACCATGGTTTTATTATAGTAAAAGTGTAGTAACCATGTTTTTTTGGCTAATTGATTACCATTTATATAACCACAGTTTTACCACAAATACCATGGTTAAACTATGGTTAGAGTAGCAAAACCATGGTTAATTTGTGGTTACCATAGTTTAACTACAATAACCATGTTTTTTGGTTTTATTTGTAGTAAAACCATGGTTCATTTTCGTAAGGGATGAGGTCCATTCTCGTGTTACGCAGCACGTTTGACCTTCCACAAGAACCAATGAGGTCCATTCACGTGTCACGCAGCACGTTTGAGCTTCCACAAGAACCAATGAGGTCCATTCTCGTGTTACACAGCACGTTTGAGCTTCAGCTAGAACCAATGAGGTCCATTTTCATGTTACGCAGCACATTTGAGCTTCCACAAGAACTAATCCTTTACGAAAAATAACCATGGTTTTATTATAGTAAAAGTGTAGTAACCATGTTTTTTTGGCTAATTGATTACCATTTATATAACCACAGTTTTACAGCAAATACCATGGTTAAACTATGGTTAGAGTAGCAAAACCATGGTTAATTTGTGGTTACCATGGTTTAACTACAATAACCATGTTTTTTGGTTTTATTTGTAGTAAAACCATGGTTCATTTTCGTAAGGGATGAGGTCCATTCTCGTGTTACGCAGCACGTTTGCGCTTCCACAAGAACCAGTGAGGTCCATTCACATGTTACGCAGCACGTTTGAGCTTCCTGAAGTGTTACGCAGCACGTTTGAGCTTCCACAAGAACCAATGAGGTTCATTCTCGTGTTACGCAGCACGTTTGAGCTTCCACAAGAAACAATGAGGTCCATTCTCGTGTTACGCAGCACATTTGAGCTTCCACAAGAACAAATGAGGTTCATTCTCGTGTTACGCAGCACGTTTGAGCTTCCACAAGAACCAATGAGGTCCATTCTCGTGTTACGCAGCACGTTTGAGCTTCCACAAGAACCAATGAGGTTCATTATCATGTCACGTAGCACGTTTGAGCTTCCACAAGAATCAATGAGGTTCATTCTCGTGTTACGCAGCACGTTTGAGCTTCCACAAGAACCAATGAGGTTCATTCTCGTGTTATGCAGCACGTTTGAGCTTCCACAAGAACCAATGAGGTTCATTCTTGTGTTACGCAGCACGTTTGAGCTTCCACAAGAACCAATGAGGTCCATTCTCGTGTTACGCAGCACGTTTGAGTTTCCACAAGAACCAATGAGGTTCATTCTCGTGTTACGCAGCACATTTGAGCTTCCACAAGAACTAATCCTTTACGAAAAATAACCATGGTTTTATTATAGTAAAAGTGTAGTAACCATGTTTTTTTGGCTAATTGATTACCATTTATATAACCACAGTTTTACCACAAATACCATGGTTAAACTATGGTTAGAGTAGCAAAACCATGGTTAATTTGTGGTTACCATGGTTTAACTACAATAACCATGTTTTTTGGTTTTATTTGTAGTAAAACCATGGTTCATTTTCGTAAGGGATGAGGTTCATTCTCGCGTTACGCAGCACGTTTGAGCTTCCACAAGAACCAATGAGGTCCATTCTCGTGTTACGCAGCATGTTTGAGCTTCCACAAGAACCAATGAGGTCCATTCTCGTGTTACGCAGCACGTTTGAGCTTCCACAAGAACCAATGAGGTTCATTCTCGTGTTACGCAGCACGTTTGAGCTTCCACAAGAACCAATGAGGTCCATTCTCATGTTACGCAGCACGTTTGAGCTTCAGCAAGAACCAATGAGGTCCATTCTCGTGTTACGCAGCACGTTTGAGCTTCCACAAGAACCAATGAGGTTCATTCTCGTGTTACGCAGCACGTTTGAGCTTCCACAAGAACCAATGAGGTCCATTCTCGTGTTACGCAGCACATTTGAGCTTCCACAAGAACCAATGAGGTTCATTCTCGTGTTACGCAGCACGTTTGAGCTTCCACAAGAACCAATGAGGTCCATTTTCGTGTTACGCAGCACGTTTGAGCTTCCACAAGAACCAAGGAGGTCCATTCTCGTGTCACGCAGCACGTGTGTGCTTCTTGAAGTGTTACGCAGCACGTTTGAGCTTCCTGAAGAACCAATGAGGTTCATTCTCGTGTTACGCAGCACGTTTGAGCTTCCACAAGAACCAATGAGGTCCATTCTCGTGTTACGCAGCACGTTTGAGCTTCCACAAGAACCAATGAGGTCCATTCTCGTGTTACGCAGCACGTTTGAGCTTCCACAAGAACCAATGAGGTTCATTATCATGTCACGTAGCACGTTTGAGCTTCCACAAGAATCAATGAGGTTCATTCTCGTGTGACGCAGCACTTTTGAGCTTCCTGAAGAACCAATGAGGTTCATTCTCGTGTTATGCAGCACATTTGAGCTTCCACAAGAACCAATGAGGTCCATTCTCGTGTTACGCAGCACATTTGAGCTTCCACAAGAACCAATGAGGTTCATTCTCGTGTAACGCAGCACGTTTGAGCTTCCACAAGAACCAATGAGGTCCATTTTCGTGTTACGCAGCACGTTTGAGCTTCCACAAGAACCAATGAGGTCCATTCTCGTGTCACGCAGCACGTTTGAGCTTCCACAAGAACCAATGAGGTCCATTCTCGTGTTACACAGCACGTTTGAGCTTCAGCAAGAACCAATGAGGTCCATTCTCATGTTACGCAGCACATTTGAGCTTCCACAAGAACTAATCCTTTACGAAAAATAACCATGGTTTTATTATAGTAAAAGTGTAGTAACCATGTTTTTTTGGCTAATTGATTACCATTTATATAACCACAGTTTTACCACAAATACCATGGTTAAACTATGGTTAGAGTAGCAAAACCATGGTTAATTTGTGGTTACCATAGTTTAACTACAATAACCATGTTTTTTGGTTTTATTTGTAGTAAAACCATGGTTCATTTTCGTAAGGGATGAGGTCCATTCTCGTGTTACGCAGCACGTTTGACCTTCCACAAGAACCAATGAGGTCCATTCACGTGTCACGCAGCACGTTTGAGCTTCCACAAGAACCAATGAGGTCCATTCTCGTGTTACACAGCACGTTTGAGCTTCAGCTAGAACCAATGAGGTCCATTTTCATGTTACGCAGCACATTTGAGCTTCCACAAGAACTAATCCTTTACGAAAAATAACCATGGTTTTATTATAGTAAAAGTGTAGTAACCATGTTTTTTTGGCTAATTGATTACCATTTATATAACCACAGTTTTACAGCAAATACCATGGTTAAACTATGGTTAGAGTAGCAAAACCATGGTTAATTTGTGGTTACCATGGTTTAACTACAATAACCATGTTTTTTGGTTTTATTTGTAGTAAAACCATGGTTCATTTTCGTAAGGGATGAGGTCCATTCTCGTGTTACGCAGCACGTTTGCGCTTCCACAAGAACCAGTGAGGTCCATTCACATGTTACGCAGCACGTTTGAGCTTCCTGAAGTGTTACGCAGCACGTTTGAGCTTCCACAAGAACCAATGAGGTTCATTCTCGTGTTACGCAGCACGTTTGAGCTTCCACAAGAAACAATGAGGTCCATTCTCGTGTTACGCAGCACATTTGAGCTTCCACAAGAACAAATGAGGTTCATTCTCGTGTTACGCAGCACGTTTGAGCTTCCACAAGAACCAATGAGGTCCATTCTCGTGTTACGCAGCACGTTTGAGCTTCCACAAGAACCAATGAGGTTCATTATCATGTCACGTAGCACGTTTGAGCTTCCACAAGAATCAATGAGGTTCATTCTCGTGTTACGCAGCACGTTTGAGCTTCCACAAGAACCAATGAGGTTCATTCTCGTGTTATGCAGCACGTTTGAGCTTCCACAAGAACCAATGAGGTTCATTCTTGTGTTACGCAGCACGTTTGAGCTTCCACAAGAACCAATGAGGTCCATTCTCGTGTTACGCAACACATTTGAGCTTCCACAAGAACAAATGAGGTTTATTCTCGTGTTACGCAGCACGTTTGAGTTTCCACAAGAACCAATGAGGTTCATTCTCGTGTTACGCAGCACGTTTGAGCTTCCACAAGAACCAATTAGGTTCATTCTCATGTCACGTAGCACGTTTGAGCTTCCACAAGAATCAATGAGGTTTATTCTCGTGTTACGCAGCACGTTTGAGCTTCCGCAAGAACCAATGAGGTCCATTCTCATGTTACGCAGCACGTTTGAGCTTCCACAAGAACCAATGAGGTTCATTCTCGTGTTACGCAGCACGTTTGAGCTTCCACAAGAATCAATGAGGTTTATTCTCGTGTTACGCAGCACGTTTCAGCTTCCGCAAGAACCAATGAGGTCCATTCTCATGTTACGCAGCACGTTTGAGCTTCCACAAGAACCAATGAGGTTCTTTCTCGTGTTACGCAGCACGTTTGAGCTTCAGCAAGAACCAATGAGGTCCATTCTCATGTTATGCAGCACATTTGAGCTTCCACAAGAACTAATCCTTTACGAAAAATAACCATGGTTTTATTATAGTAAAAGTGTAGTAACCATGTTTTTTTGGCTAATTGATTACCATTTATATAACCACAGTTTTACCACAAATACCATGGTTAAACTATGGTTAGAGTAGCAAAACCATGGATAATTTGTGGTTACCATGGTTTAACTACAATAACCATGTTTTTTGGTTTTATTTGTAGTAAAACCATGGTTCATTTTCGTAAGGGATGAGGTTCATTCTCATGTTACGCAGCACGTTTGAGCTTCCACAAGAACCAATGAGGTCTATTCTCATGTTACGCAGCATGTTTGAGCTTCCTGAAGTGTTACGCAGCACGTTTGAGCTTCCTGAAGAACCAATGAGGTTCATTCTCGTGTTACGCAGCACGTTTGAGCTTCCACAAGAACCAATGAGGTTCATTCTCGTGTTACGCAGCACGTTTGAGCTTCCACAAGAACCAGTGAGGTCCATTCTCATGTTACGCAGCATGTTTGAGCTTCCTGAAGTGTTACGCAGCACGTTTGAGCTTCCTGAAGAACCAGTGAGGTTCATTCTCGTGTTACGCAGCACGTTTGAGCTTCCACAAGAACCAATGAGGTCCATTCTCGTGTTACGCAGCACGTTTGAGCTTCCTGAAGTGGTACGCAGCACGTTTGAGCTTCCTGAAGAACCAATGAAGTTCATTCTCGTGTTACGCAGCACGTTTGAGCTTCCACAAGAACCAATGAGGTCCATTCTCGTGTTACGCAGCACGTTTGAGCTTCCACAAGAACCAATGAGGTTCATTATCATGTCACGTAGCACGTTTGAGCTTCCACAAGAATCAATGAGGTTCATTCTCGTGTTACACAGCACGTTTGAGCTTCCTGAAGAACCAATGAGGTTCATTCTCGTGTTATGCAGCACGTTTGAGCTTCCACAAGAACCAATGAGGTTCATTCTCGTGTTACGCAGCACGTTTGAGCTTCCACAAGAACCAATGAGGTCTATTCTCGTGTTACGCAGCACATTTGAGCTTCCACAAGAACAAAAGAGGTTCATTCTCGTGTTACGCAGCACGTTTGAGCTTCCACAAGAACCAATGAGGTCCATTTTCGTGTTACGCAGCACGTTTGAGCTTCCACAAGAACCAATGAGGTTCATTCTCGTGTTACGCAGCACGTTTGAGCTTCCACAAGAACCAATGAGGTCCATTTTCGTGTTACGCAGCACGTTTGAGCTTCCACAAGAACCAATGAGGTCCATTCACGTGTCACGCAGCACGTTTGAGCTTCCACAAGAACCAATGAGGTCCATTCTCGTGTTACACAGCACGTTTGAGCTTCAGCTAGAACCAATGAGGTCCATTTTCATGTTACGCAGCACATTTGAGCTTCCACAAGAACTAATCCTTTACGAAAAATAACCATGGTTTTATTATAGTAAAAGTGTAGTAACCATGTTTTTTTGGCTAATTGATTACCATTTATATAACCACAGTTTTACAGCAAATACCATGGTTAAACTATGGTTAGAGTAGCAAAACCATGGTTAATTTGTGGTTACCATGGTTTAACTACAATAACCATGTTTTTTGGTTTTATTTGTAGTAAAACCATGGTTCATTTTCGTAAGGGATGAGGTCCATTCTCGTGTTACGCAGCACGTTTGCGCTTCCACAAGAACCAGTGAGGTCCATTCACATGTTACGCAGCACGTTTGAGCTTCCTGAAGTGTTACGCAGCACGTTTGAGCTTCCACAAGAACCAATGAGGTTCATTCTCGTGTTACGCAGCACGTTTGAGCTTCCACAAGAAACAATGAGGTCCATTCTCGTGTTACGCAGCACATTTGAGCTTCCACAAGAACAAATGAGGTTCATTCTCGTGTTACGCAGCACGTTTGAGCTTCCACAAGAACCAATGAGGTCCATTCTCGTGTTACGCAGCACGTTTGAGCTTCCACAAGAACCAATGAGGTTCATTATCATGTCACGTAGCACGTTTGAGCTTCCACAAGAATCAATGAGGTTCATTCTCGTGTTACGCAGCACGTTTGAGCTTCCACAAGAACCAATGAGGTTCATTCTCGTGTTATGCAGCACGTTTGAGCTTCCACAAGAACCAATGAGGTTCATTCTTGTGTTACGCAGCACGTTTGAGCTTCCACAAGAACCAATGAGGTCCATTCTCGTGTTACGCAGCACATTTGAGCTTCCACAAGAACAAATGAGGTTTATTCTCGTGTTACGCAGCACGTTTGAGCTTCCACAAGAACCAATGAGGTTCATTCTCGTGTTACGCAGCACGTTTGAGCTTCCACAAGAATCAATGAGGTTTATTCTCGTGTTACGCAGCACGTTTGAGCTTCCGCAAGAACCAATGAGGTCCATTCTCATGTTACGCAGCACGTTTGAGCTTCCACAAGAACCAATGAGGTTCATTCTCGTGTTACGCAGCACGTTTGAGCTTCAGCAAGAACCAATGAGGTCCATTCTCATGTTATGCAGCACATTTGAGCTTCCACAAGAACTAATCCTTTACGAAAAATAACCATGGTTTTATTATAGTAAAAGTGTAGTAACCATGTTTTTTTGGCTAATTGATTACCATTTATATAACCACAGTTTTACCACAAATACCATGGTTAAACTATGGTTAGAGTAGCAAAACCATGGATAATTTGTGGTTACCATGGTTTAACTACAATAACCATGTTTTTTGGTTTTATTTGTAGTAAAACCATGGTTCATTTTCGTAAGGGATGAGGTTCATTCTCGTGTTACGCAGCACGTTTGAGCTTCCACAAGAACCAATGAGGTCTATTCTCATGTTACGCAGCATGTTTGAGCTTCCTGAAGTGTTACGCAGCACGTTTGAGCTTCCTGAAGAACCAATGAGGTTCATTCTCGTGTTACGCAGCACGTTTGAGCTTCCACAAGAACCAATGAGGTTCATTCTCGTGTTACGCAGCACGTTTGAGCTTCCACAAGAACCAGTGAGGTCCATTCTCATGTTACGCAGCATGTTTGAGCTTCCTGAAGTGTTACGCAGCACGTTTGAGCTTCCTGAAGAACCAGTGAGGTTCATTCTCGTGTTACGCAGCACGTTTGAGCTTCCACAAGAACCAATGAGGTCCATTCTCGTGTTACGCAGCACGTTTGAGCTTCAGCAAGAACCAATGAGGTCCATTCTCATGTTACGCAGCACGTTTGAGCTTCCACAAGAACCAATGAGGTTCATTCTCGTGTTACGCAGCACGTTTGAGCTTCCACAAGAACCAATGAGGTTCATTCTCGTGTTACGGAGCACGTTTGAGCTTCCACAAGTCAAGTCAAGTCAACTTTATTTATATAGCGCTTTTTACAATGCAGATTGTTTCAAAGCAGCTTCACAGTGTTAAACAGGAAAATAATGAACAGAATTTGATTCGGCTGTACAGCCGCTCTGGAGAAAACGGTGATGTCATCAGCTCATTTCAATTTTTCACAAGAACCAATGAGGTTCATTCTCATGTCACGTAGCACGTTTGAGCTTCCACAAGAATCAATTAGGTTCATTCTCGTGTTATGCAGCACGTTTAAGCTTCCACAAGAACCAATGAGGTCCATTCTCGTGTTACACAGCACGTTTGAGCTTCCACAAGAACCAATGAGGTCCATTCTAGTGTCACGCAGCACGTTTGAGCTTCCACAAGAACCAATGAGGTCCATTCTCGTGTTACGCAGCACGTTTGAGCTTCCTGAAGAACCAATGAGGTTCATTCTCATGTTACGCAGCACGTTTGAGCTTCCACAAGAAGCAATGAGGTCCATTCTCATGTCACGTAGCACGTTTGAGCTTCCACAAGAATCAATGAGGTTCATTCTCGTGGTACGCAGCACGTTTGACACTTCCTGAAGAACCAATGAGGTTCATTCTCGTTTTACGCAGCACGTTTGAGCTTCCACAAGAACCAATGAGGTCCATTCTCGTGTTACGCAGCACATTTGAGCTTCCACAAGAACCAATGAGGTTCATTCTCGTGTTACGCAGCACGTTTGAGCTTCCACAAGAACCAATGAGGGTCATTCTCGTGTTACGCAGCACGTTTGAGCTTCCACAAGAACCAATGAGGTTTATTCTTGTGTTACGCAGCACGTTTGAGCTTCCACAAGAACCAATGAGGTTCATTCTCGTGTTACGCAGCACGTTTGAGCTTCCACAAGAACCAATGAGGTTCATTCTCATGTTACGCAGCACGTTTGAGCAAGAACTAATGCTTTACGAAAAATAACCATGGTTTTATTATAGTAAAAGTGTAGTAACCATGTTTTTTTGGCTAATTGATTACCATTTATATAACCACAGTTTTACCACAAATACCATGGTTAAACTATGGTTAGAGTAGCAAAACCATGGTTAATTTGTGGTTACCATGGTTTAACTACAATAACCATGTTTTTTGGTTTTATTTGTAGTAAAACCATGGTTCATTTTCGTAAGGGATGAGGTTCATTCTCGCGTTACGCAGCACGTTTGAGCTTCCACAAGAACCAATGAGGTCCATTCTCGTGTTACGCAGCATGTTTGAGCTTCCACAAGAACCAGTGAGGTCCATTCTCATGTTACGCAGCACGTTTGAGCTTCCTGAAGTGTTACGCAGCACGTTTGAGCTTCAGCAAGAACCAGTGAGGTTCATTCTTGTGTTACGCAGCACGTTTGAGCTTCCACAAGAACCAATGAGGTCCATTCTCGTGTTACGCAGCACGTTTCAGCTTCCTGAAGAACCAATGAGGTTCATTCTCGTGTTATGCAGCACGTTTGAGCTTCCACAAGAAACAATGAGGTTAATTCTCGTGTTACGAAGCACGTATGAGCTTCAGCAAGAACCAATGAGGTCCATTCTCATGTTACGCAGCACGTTTGAGCTTCCACAAGAACTAATCCTTTACGAAAAATAACCATGGTTTTATTATAGTAAAAGTGTAGTAACCATGTTTTTTTGGCTAATTGATTACCATTTATATAACCACAGTTTTACCACAAATACCATGGTTAAACTATGGTTAGAGTAGCAAAACCATGGTTAATTTGTGGTTACCATGGTTTAACTACAATAACCATGTTTTTTGGTTTTATTTGTAGTAAAACCATGGTTCATTTTCGTAAGGGATGAGGTTCATTCTTGTGTTACGCAGCACGTTTGAGCTTCCACAAGAACCAATGAGGTCCATTCTCGTGTTACGCAGCATGTTTGAGCTTCCACAAGAACCAGTGAGGTCCATTCTCATGTTACGCAGCACGTTTGAGCTTCCACAAGAACCAGTGAGGTCCATTCTCATGTTACGCAGCACGTTTGAGCTTCCTGAAGTGTTACGCAGCACGTTTGAGCTTCAGCAAGAACAAGTGAGGTCCATTCTCATGTTATGCTGCACGTTTCAGCTTCCTGAAGAACCAATGAGGTTCATTCTCGTGTTATGCAGCACGTTTGAGCTTCCACAAGAAACAATGAGGTTAATTCTCGTGTTACGAAGCACGTATGAGCTTCAGCAAGAACCAATGAGGTTCATTCTCGTGTCACGCAGCACGTTTGAGCTTCCACAAGAACCAATGAGGTTCATTCTTGTGTTACACAGCACGTTTGAGCTTCCACAAGAACTAATGAGGTTCATTCTCGTATTACCCAGCACATTTGAGCTTCCACAAGAACCAATGAGGTTCATTCTCGTGTTATGCAGCACGTTTGAGCTTCCACAAGAACCAATGAGGTTCTTTCTCGTGTTACGCAGCACGTTTGAGCTTCAACAAGAACCAATGAGGTCCATTCTCGTGTTACGCAGCACGTTTGAGCTTCCACAAGAACAAATGAGGTTCATTCTCGTGTTACGCAGCAAGTTTGAGCTTCCACAAGAACCAATGAGGTCCATTCTCGTGTTACGCAGCACGTTTGAGCTTCCACAAGAACTAATGAGGTTCATTCTCGTGTTACGCAGCACGTTTGAGCTTCCACAAGAACCAATGAGGTTCATTCTCGTGTTACGCAGCACGTTTGAGCTTCCACAAGAACCAATGAGGTTCATTCTCGTGTTACGCAGCACGTTTGAGCTTCCACAAGAACCAATGAGGTTCATTCTCGTGTCACGCAGCACGTTTGAGCTTCCACAAGAACCATTGAGGTTCATTCTCATGTCACGTAGCACGTTTGAGCTTCCACAAGAATCAATGAGGTTCATTCTCGTGTTACGCAGCACGTTTGAGCTTCCACAAGAACCAATGAGGTCCATTCTCATGTTACGCAGCACGTTTGAGCTTCCACAAGAAACAATGAGGTCCATTCTCGTGTCACGCAGCACGTTTGAGCTTCCACAAGAACCAATGAGGTCCATTCTCGTGTTACGCAGCACGTTTGAGCTTCAGCAAGAACCAATGAGGTCCATTCTCATGTTACGCAGCACGTTTGAGCTTCCACAAGAACCAATGAGGTTCATTCTCGTGTTACGCAGCACGTTTGAGCTTCCACAAGAACCAATGAGGTTCATTCTCGTGTTACGCAGCACGTTTGAGCTTCCACAAGTCAAGTCAAGTCAACTTTATTTATATAGCGCTTTTTGCAATGCAGATTGTTTCAAAGCAGCTTCACAGTGTTAAACAGGAAAATAATGAACAGAATTTGATTCGGCTGTACAGCCGCTCTGGAGAAAACGTTGATGTCATCAGCTCATTTCAATTTTTCACAAGAACCAATGAGGTTCATTCTCATGTCACGTAGCACGTTTGAGCTTCCACAAGAATCAATGAGGTTCATTCTCGTGTTACGCAGCACGTTTGAGCTTCCACAAGAACCAATGAGGTCCATTCTCGTGTTACGCAGCACGTTTGAGCTTCAGCAAGAACCAATGAGGTCCATTCTCATGTTATGCAGCACATTTGAGCTTCCACAAGAACTAATCCTTTACGAAAAATAACCATGGTTTTATTATAGTAAAAGTGTAGTAACCATGTTTTTTTGGCTAATTGATTACCATTTATATAACCACAGTTTTACCACAAATACCATGGTTAAACTATGGTTAGAGTAGCAAAACCATGGTTAATTTGTGGTTACCATGGTTTAACTACAATAACCATGTTTTTTGGTTTTATTTGTAGTAAAACCATGGTTCATTTTCGTAAGGGATGAGGTTCATTCTCGTGTTACGCAGCACGTTTGAGCTTCCACAAGAACCAATGAGGTCCATTCTCGTGTTACGCAGCACGTTTGAGCTTCCACAAGAACCAGTGAGGTCCATTCTCATGTTACGCAGCACGTTTGAGCTTCCTGAAGTGTTACGCAGCACGTTTGAGCTTCCTGAAGAACCAATGAGGTTCATTCTCGTGTTACGCAGCACGTTTGAGCTTCCACAAGAACCAATGAGGTCCATTCTCATGTCACGTAGCACGTTTGAGCTTCCACAAGAATCAATGAGGTTCATTCTCGTGGTATGCAGCACATTTGAGCTTCCTGAAGAACCAATGAGGTTCATTCTCGTTTTACGCAGCACGTTTGAGCTTCCACAAGAACCAATGAGGTCCATTCTCGTGTTACGCAGCATGTTTGAGCTTCCACAAGAACCAGTGAGGTCCATTCTCATGTTACGCAGCACGTTTGAGCTTCCTGAAGTGTTACGCAGCACGTTTGAGCTTCAGCAAGAACCAGTGAGGTTCATTCTTGTGTTACGCAGCACGTTTGAGCTTCCACAAGAACCAATGAGGTCCATTCTCGTGTTACGCAGCACGTTTCAGCTTCCTGAAGAACCAATGAGGTTCATTCTCGTGTTATGCAGCACGTTTGAGCTTCCACAAGAAACAATGAGGTTAATTCTCGTGTTACGAAGCACGTATGAGCTTCAGCAAGAACCAATGAGGTCCATTCTCATGTTACGCAGCACGTTTGAGCTTCCACAAGAACTAATCCTTTACGAAAAATAACCATGGTTTTATTATAGTAAAAGTGTAGTAACCATGTTTTTTTGGCTAATTGATTACCATTTATATAACCACAGTTTTACCACAAATACCATGGTTAAACTATGGTTAGAGTAGCAAAACCATGGTTAATTTGTGGTTACCATGGTTTAACTACAATAACCATGTTTTTTGGTTTTATTTGTAGTAAAACCATGGTTCATTTTCGTAAGGGATGAGGTTCATTCTTGTGTTACGCAGCACGTTTGAGCTTCCACAAGAACCAATGAGGTCCATTCTCGTGTTACGCAGCATGTTTGAGCTTCCACAAGAACCAGTGAGGTCCATTCTCATGTTACGCAGCACGTTTGAGCTTCCACAAGAACCAGTGAGGTCCATTCTCATGTTACGCAGCACGTTTGAGCTTCCTGAAGTGTTACGCAGCACGTTTGAGCTTCAGCAAGAACAAGTGAGGTCCATTCTCATGTTATGCTGCACGTTTCAGCTTCCTGAAGAACCAATGAGGTTCATTCTCGTGTTATGCAGCACGTTTGAGCTTCCACAAGAAACAATGAGGTTAATTCTCGTGTTACGAAGCACGTATGAGCTTCAGCAAGAACCAATGAGGTTCATTCTCGTGTCACGCAGCACGTTTGAGCTTCCACAAGAACCAATGAGGTTCATTCTTGTGTTACACAGCACGTTTGAGCTTCCACAAGAACTAATGAGGTTCATTCTCGTATTACCCAGCACATTTGAGCTTCCACAAGAACCAATGAGGTTCATTCTCGTGTTATGCAGCACGTTTGAGCTTCCACAAGAACCAATGAGGTTCTTTCTCGTGTTACGCAGCACGTTTGAGCTTCAACAAGAACCAATGAGGTCCATTCTCGTGTTACGCAGCACGTTTGAGCTTCCACAAGAACAAATGAGGTTCATTCTCGTGTTACGCAGCAAGTTTGAGCTTCCACAAGAACCAATGAGGTCCATTCTCGTGTTACGCAGCACGTTTGAGCTTCCACAAGAACTAATGAGGTTCATTCTCGTGTTACGCAGCACGTTTGAGCTTCCACAAGAACCAATGAGGTTCATTCTCGTGTTACGCAGCACGTTTGAGCTTCCACAAGAACCAATGAGGTTCATTCTCGTGTTACGCAGCACGTTTGAGCTTCCACAAGAACCAATGAGGTTCATTCTCGTGTCACGCAGCACGTTTGAGCTTCCACAAGAACCATTGAGGTTCATTCTCATGTCACGTAGCACGTTTGAGCTTCCACAAGAATCAATGAGGTTCATTCTCGTGTTACGCAGCACGTTTGAGCTTCCACAAGAACCAATGAGGTCCATTCTCATGTTACGCAGCACGTTTGAGCTTCCACAAGAAACAATGAGGTCCATTCTCGTGTCACGCAGCACGTTTGAGCTTCCACAAGAACCAATGAGGTCCATTCTCGTGTTACGCAGCACGTTTGAGCTTCAGCAAGAACCAATGAGGTCCATTCTCATGTTACGCAGCACGTTTGAGCTTCCACAAGAACCAATGAGGTTCATTCTCGTGTTACGCAGCACGTTTGAGCTTCCACAAGAACCAATGAGGTTCATTCTCGTGTTACGCAGCACGTTTGAGCTTCCACAAGTCAAGTCAAGTCAACTTTATTTATATAGCGCTTTTTGCAATGCAGATTGTTTCAAAGCAGCTTCACAGTGTTAAACAGGAAAATAATGAACAGAATTTGATTCGGCTGTACAGCCGCTCTGGAGAAAACGTTGATGTCATCAGCTCATTTCAATTTTTCACAAGAACCAATGAGGTTCATTCTCATGTCACGTAGCACGTTTGAGCTTCCACAAGAATCAATGAGGTTCATTCTCGTGTTACGCAGCACGTTTGAGCTTCCACAAGAACCAATGAGGTCCATTCTCGTGTTACGCAGCACGTTTGAGCTTCAGCAAGAACCAATGAGGTCCATTCTCATGTTATGCAGCACATTTGAGCTTCCACAAGAACTAATCCTTTACGAAAAATAACCATGGTTTTATTATAGTAAAAGTGTAGTAACCATGTTTTTTTGGCTAATTGATTACCATTTATATAACCACAGTTTTACCACAAATACCATGGTTAAACTATGGTTAGAGTAGCAAAACCATGGTTAATTTGTGGTTACCATGGTTTAACTACAATAACCATGTTTTTTGGTTTTATTTGTAGTAAAACCATGGTTCATTTTCGTAAGGGATGAGGTTCATTCTCGTGTTACGCAGCACGTTTAAGCTTCCACAAGAACCAATGAGGTCCATTCTCGTGTTACGCAGCACGTTTGAGCTTCCACAAGAACCAGTGAGGTCCATTCTCATGTTACGCAGCACGTTTGAGCTTCCTGAAGTGTTACGCAGCACGTTTGAGCTTCCTGAAGAACCAATGAGGTTCATTCTCGTGTTACGCAGCACGTTTGAGCTTCCACAAGAACCAATGAGGTCCATTCTCATGTCACGTAGCACGTTTGAGCTTCCACAAGAATCAATGAGGTTCATTCTCGTGGTATGCAGCACGTTTGAGCTTCCTGAAGAACCAATGAGGTTCATTCTCGTTTTACGCAGCACGTTTGAGCTTCCACAAGAACCAATGAGGTCCATTCTCGTGTTACGCAGCACATTTGAGCTTCCACAAGAACCAATGAGGTTCATTCTCGTGTTACGCAGCACGTTTGAGCTTCCACAAGAACCAATGAGGGTCATTCTCGTGTTACGCAGCACGTTTGAGCTTCCACAAGAACCAATGAGGTTTATTCTTGTTACGCAGCACGTTTGAGCTTCCACAAGAACCAATGAGGTTCATTCTCGTGTTACGCAGCACGTTTGAGCTTCCACAAGAACCAATGAGGTTCATTCTCATGTTACGCAGCACTTTTGAGCTTCCACAAGAACCAATGAGGTTCATTCTCATGTCACGCAGCACGTTTGAGCTTCCACAAGAACCAATGAGGTACATTCTCGTGTTACGCAGCACATTTGAGCTTCCACAAGAACCAATGAGGTACATTCTCATGTTACGCAGCACATTTGAGCTTCCACAAGAACCAATGAGGTTCATTCTCGTGTTACGCAGCACATTTGAGCTTTTACAAGAACCAATGATGTTCATTCTCGTGTTACGCCGCACGTTTGAGCTTCCACAAGAACCAATGAGGTTCATTCTCATGTTACGCAGCACGTTTGAACTTCCACAAGAACCAATGAGGTTCATTCTCGTGTTACGCCGCACGTTTGAGCTTCCACAAGAACCAATGAGGTTCATTCTCATGTTACGCAGCACGTTTGAACTTCCACAAGAACCAATGAGGTTCATTCTCGTGTTACGCAGCACGTTTGAGCTTCCACAAGAACCAATGAGGTTCATTCTCGTGTTACGCAGCACGTTTGAGCTTCCACAAGAACCAATGAGGTTTGTTCTCGTGCGACAAGCCGTTTCAGTAAAAAAATAAAAAATAAAAAATTGACTAAACAGCTCAATTCATATGGATTAGTTTTATGATCTCTTTATAAACATTACAATTTTTATGATCAAAGTTTTAGCTGCGTAGGAGGGACCAAAAGCTTTCAGAAAGGCTTTTCACACTGCGCTTAACCCCAGGTTATCGCCGGGGCAGGGTTAGAACCTTTTTTTCTGTGTTAACCCTGCATTGTGGTGCCAACCTTGTACAGTGTGAAAAGGAAAGGTGTTAGAATGTTACTGCTGGATGCTTAGCATCAGACAACCAATCCCATACTCATATTTTTGTACTTTGGACAGTCACAGAAACACTACGCATTGTATATAAACAGTAAATTCAGCGTTTAAGAGGAAAAATGTCAAAAGCTGGTAGAAAACGCCACAATTTGAGTGAAGTAGAGACTTCTTTCTTACCTTAATGTCCATTCAGTATAAACTCGATAGTAGCTACAGTTGGCAATACGAGGATGCGCAATGCTAGAGCTGTTATGTAAACGGGTCCAGTGCTGTGTTTATCCAATCAATGACACTGACACCACAAATATGCAAATAAGAACGTTAACCCAGGTTTTAGGAATGTACAATGTGAAACATCAGTATATGAATACCCAGGATCAATTGTTAACCCCGGGTTAATTATAACTAGTTTGAAACGTGAAGCGAGATAACTCAGGATTCCGTTTACCCAGGGTTTAGAATGACCTAGGGTAAACTATTTCAAGTGTAAAAAGCCCTAGATTTTAACAAAAACATCCTCATTTGTGTTCCGAAGATGAACGAAAGTCTTGTAGGTTTGGAACGACATGAGGGTGAGTAACTTATGACAGAATTTTCATTTTTGGGCAAACTATCCCTTTAAAGCATTATAAGGCATGAACCAAGCCAACCAGCCACGAGGTGAATCACAACATTACGATCTCTTGGCTGGTGACCCAAAAAATGGGGCACAGGTGTGTTCTGACAGGGATGAGTGCAAGCAGGGAAAAACAATTCTTGATGCAAATAATATGATATTTTATAGTAATCTATGGTGTTTGGGCACAAATCCATCTGTCACTTGTTAAAATGTAGTCAAATTAGGTGGATGTAGACATGGACAGGTTGCGTGACATGCCCTCATCCTACCTATGAACTAAGGATAAACGTGTTTTGTACTGCAGTTATTGAAACCATACAGGAACAACACTGAATTTTTAAAAATTGTTATGCTTATGCAGTTCATGGTTATGTTGATGCATCTCAGGGGTGTCCAAACTCTGTCCAGAGGGCCACTGTCCTGCAGAGTTTGGCTCTAACTTGCCTCAACACACCTGCCTGGAAGTTTCTAGTATGTTCTAGTGTACACGACATGCTGTCAACTAAAAACAGAAAACTTTTTATGCGTTTTGGGTGTTCATTTACACGACAATGGTGTTTTGGGGGCCTGAAAATGGGTTTTTGAAAATGGTTGAGTTTGAATATGATATGAATATGAAGTTATTGTCTCAAAGTTAACTACTAAAACATGAATTTGTGAAAACTGTGACATCATGCGCATGCGTATTATGTGTTCAGTCAAAGTTTTTAGTCGTTTTCGCAGATCCGTGTGAATGGGGATCGTTTTGACAACGTTGTCTGTATGCGGAAAAAAATGTTGTGTAATTGTTGTGTAAACGTACCCTTGGACCTTCATTAACTGGTTCAGGTGTGTTTAATTGGGGTTCAAGCTAAACGTCGGAGGACAGTGGCCCTCCAGGAGCACGATTGGACACCCCTGCACTGTAAATTCTAACAAATTCAGTTTACTTAAAAAAAGTTTGGAAACCGATTGCCTTATTTTTGCAAAACAAACTAAAGGGAAAACTAAAGTTAATTTAATAATCAGCTAAAAGTAAAGAAAGCTAACACCTCCCAAGTAAATGAAGTAAGAGATATCAAGTTAGTTTAATGCCAATTCTAGTTAACATACTGTAGAATATTTACTAATCTTACTTACTTGAGTAATTCCATTTAACTAACAGTGTTATATTATGTTCTGCAAACATCTTAAATACTATTATTCTCAACAATTTTTTAAATCTGTCATTTTCAGCTATGGCAACATAAAAAACAATGTGCAATCGGTTTCCACATTTTCTTCAAGTAAAGTGAACGAATTTTTAGTAGTTCAACTAGCATTGAATGTACTTAACACTCAATTAAGTAAGTATTAAGTATTTTTTTAATTGCTAACAAGCATTGTTCAATACTGAAACCACATTTTCAAAACTCTTCACACATTCAGCGACACACAAGTGTATATACAGACCAAACTGTAAATAATTTTTCATTGCTTTCAGACAAAATGCATTTAATCACCACATTTTTTTAAATCCACAGACACTTTTGTCATTCACTCCACAAACTGCAAAAAACTATATATTTGCAGGATATTTTTCATATGCTAACACACTGCTTTTAAAACTGATAAAAGCACATTCAAATCAGAATGATGGCAAATTTCAAGCATTTCTGGAGTAATTATTTTGAAATATAGAAAATCTTAGCAGAAAATGAAATAATAATCATTCCAAGCTAATTGCAATTTCAGCTCAAAGCCAACCCAGGTGTCCTGCTTTAGTCTCATTACCATGTTTTAGTAAACGGGGATAGCTTGGAACTGATTTTGTTTGGAAATATGGATCACAGAAGACAGGTTGGTGGGGAAAGAGGATTGGTACGAGGGAGAGTGTGTGTAGGTCAAAGGAGAGGAAGACCAAGAACTGTGATATCTGATGAAATAAGGGCCACAATTATTGACCATGTTGTGAACCATGGTCTCACTTTGAGAGAGGCCGGTCTAAGGGTGCAACCAAATCTGCACCGCTCAACAGTTGCGTCAATAGTACGAATTTTCCGGCAAAACAACAGGTGAGATAATACATATTACAGTACAATACAATATGTCAAAATTTTGAAACCTATTACAATACAGTAATTGTTGTGTTTTAGGATCCAATGGTTGCCTCAGAGAGAAGGGAGAGGCAGAATCTTTTCAGATGTGCAGGAAATTGCCATTGTTGACATGGTAACTGCCAACAATGCAATAAAACTGCGGGAAATTTGGGATAGAGTGCTGGCAGACAATATCACTTTTGGTAATGTGAATATGGTCAGCACAACGACAATTTCCAGAGTCCTAGAGAAACATAAAATAAGGATGAAGCAATTGTACACTGTACCCTTTGAGAGAAACTTTGAACGAGTGAAAGAACTCCGGTATCAGTATGCCCAGGTAAGATGTCTGTTCAGTAACCAAACAGGGTACATACACATGCAGTTATGTATAATGTAAATTACTGTAAAACTGTCTGTAATTCAGAGGATAATGGAGATGGAAGCCAGCCGAACTCCACATACTTTTATCTTTGTGGATGAAGCTGGATTCAACTTGGCAAAAACATGACGCAGGGGAAGAAATGTGATTGGACAGAGAGCAACGTGGATGTCCCAGGGCAGAGAGGAGCTAATATCACAATGTGTGCAGCACTGTCCAATGATGGTTTGCTGTTACACAAACCACTCATTGGCCCCTACAATACAGAGAGGCTTATTTATTTTCTGAATGACCTGCATAATCAACTTGTGGCAGCAGAGGAGAGAAGGCGAGGGGCATCAAACTGCCCTACCTTCGTTGTTGTGTGGGATAATGTGGCATTCCACCACTCTGCTGCAGTCACAGACTGGTTCGCAGCACATCCCAGGATGTCAGTATTATTCCTGCCTCCATACTCCCTTCTTAAACCCCATAGAGGAGTTTTTCTCTGCATGGAGGTGGAAGGTTTAGGACCACCATCCACATGATGACTTTACTGGAGGCAATGAATGAGGGGTGTGGAGACATTACTCCAGAAGACTGCCAGAGTTGGATTAGACATTCCAGAAGATACTTTCCAAGATGCATTGCCAGAGAAGACATCAGATGTGATGTTGATGAGAACTTGTGGCCTAATGCAAGAGAGAGGGAGGACTAGAATTTTTTCTTTTTTCACCTATTTAAAGTATTTTCACAAATAAAATACTATATTTAAAGAAAACAAATTATTTCTGATTCATTCTTGTTACATACATATGCTTTACATAAATTAAATTCAATTTAAAAAAAATCTGTTATTCTATAATGAAATACTGTTTATTTAAAAATTCATTCAAACTTTAAAAATAAAAGGTCATAATTTATGTAATTCTTCCTGTTGCTAGTGTTTTTTAGGTCAGTGTGTTATGAGTGACATGCATGTTTTCTGAATGAGAATTTGTTGCCAGTGAACGAGCTTATTTTGAGACATGTATGAAGTGTTTTGTTGGTCTGAGTGAGTTCTGGAGGTTAGAGTAACTGTTTGGCCAAAATTAATCTTGGTAATGCAGACTGTATGAAGAGTTTTGAAAATGTGGTTTCAGTACTGAACAATGCTTGTTAGCAATTGAATAAAACTGTATGTTGTTGAGAAATCAATGTTAAGTGGTCTCTTATTTTTTTTCCAGAGCTGTATATACACTCACCTAAAGGATTATTAGGAACACCATACTAATACTGTGTTTGACCCCCTTTCGCCTTCAGAACTGCCTTAATTCTACGTGGCATTGATTCAACAAGGTGCTGAAAGCATTCTTTAGAAATGTTGGCCCATATTGATAGGATAGCATCTTGCAGTTGATGGAGATTTGTGGGATGCACATCCAGGGCACGAAGCTCCCGTTCCACCACATCCCAAAGATGCTCTATTGGGTTGAGATCTGGTGACTGTGGGGGCCATTTTAGTACAGTGAACTCATTGTCATGTTCAAGAAACCAATTTGAAATGATTCGAGCTTTGTGACATGGTGCATTATCCTGCTGGAAGTAGCCATCAGAGGATGGGTACATGGTGGTCATAAAGGGATGGACATGGTCAGAAACAATGCTCAGGTGGGGCGTGGCATTTAAACGATGCCCAATTGGCACTAAGGGGCCTAAAGTGAGCCAAGAAAACATCCCCCACACCATTACACCACCACCACCAGCCTGCACAGTGGTAACAAGGCATGATGGATCCATGTTCTCATTCTGTTTACGCCAAATTCTGACTCTACCATCTGAATGTCTCAACAGAAATCGAGACTCATCAGACCAGGCAACATTTTTCCAGTCTTCAACTGTCCAATTTTGGTGAGCTCGTGCAAATTGTAGCCTCTTTTTCTTATTTGTAGTGGAGATGAGTGGTACCCGGTGGGGTCTTCTGCTGTTGTAGCCCATCCGCCTCAAGGTTGTGCGTGTTGTGGCTTCACAAATGCTTTGCTGCATACCTCGGCTGTAACGAGTGGTTATTTCAGTCAAAGTTGCTCTTCTATCAGCTTGAATCAGTCGGCCCATTCTCCTCTGACCTCTAGCATCAACAAGGCATTTTCGCCCACAGGACTGCCGCATACTGGATGTTTTTCCCTTTTCACACCATTCTTTGTAAACTCTAGAAATGGTTGTGCATGAAAATCCCAGTAACTGAGCAGATTGTGAAATACTCAGACCGGCCCGTCTGGCACCAACAACCATGCCACGCTCAAAATTGCTTAAATCACCTTTCTTTCCCATTCTGACATTCAGTTTGGAGTTCAGGAGATTGTCTTGACCAGGACCACACCCCTAAATGCATTGAAGCATCTGCCATGTGATTGGTTGATTAGATAATTGCATTAATGAGAAATTGAACAGGTCTTCCTAATAATCCTTTAGGTGAGTGTATATATATATTCCCTTCCTTTGAAATCAAATCACTGTGAAGAGAATTACAATAATATAAATGAAGTTCCAAGGGGTAGTTTGGTTGGGAAGTTCCAACCAAAGGGAACACTGATCACCATAATATTGAGAAATTTTAGGAAATCATGAATTTATGAAGTGAACTTGTGATGTTTTCCCAAAATGTTTAGTTGTATTGCCAATAACATTCAAGATGACTGGAAAATGAGTGAATGCAACTAAGGAGAATGATGACTGCAGAAGTGGAGAACATTTGTGAAAAGTCTATTAAGAATTGCCCCGCCTCAAAAACCCTTTTACCCGGCCTGTTTTATTTTTTTTGTTGTTTTTTACTTTGGCAAAATGGTACTCAAACCAGTCAAGCAATGTTTACTTGGGTTTTCTGAGTAACAAAGGCATAGCATGCAAATAGTTCAGAATACTAAATTGTTTTAAGTAAGTTCAACAAATTATTGGACATTAAGTATAGTTAACTAAAAAGTCTTAGTAAGAACAACTGGTGGATTTTACAGTGTGATCTAAATGTTTAATTTGAAGTATTTTAGTTTTGTACAATGAACAATTGTGATACTCTGGATGGATTGCCTAAAATGGAGATTCTGAAGTAAAACCAGTGATTAAACCACTTAATTTACAAATATTATATTCAAATATGTCTTCTAGGCATGTATGTTCTCTTCCATTCATTTTCCAGATTTTCCTTTACATGGCAATCTCACCAAGACATTATACAGCACCAATAAAATTAGCACAATTGAATTGTACTTAAATCTACAATTTAAATATATTGTTAGTTCTGCATTTTAGTTATGAGAATGGAATATGCACTGAATCATCATGAAAATAATGGTCCTCAAATAGGATTATTTTACTTAATTTTTTATTTTGCAATTAAATTGTTTGTGTTTGTGAAAGTTTTAGTAAGTTTCATCTTTATATTCATACCAAAATTAATTGACCACTCAACAACATTAAAGGTTGTTTAATAAACTTTATTAACAGATTTTCTTTGCTTTTCATTCAACAAATCAGGTCTTACATGTCATCTCGAGTCCTGCAAGATGACTTCATTCTCAGTCATTACTGAGTCTTGACAAGTGCTTGAATGCATAAGGTCAGGTGACACCCTGCTTACAGAACTTTCAGCTGGAAACATACACACAGTACTGGACAATCATTGCAGTACATTACACAGTGACCTGTCATGAGCCATAAATGACCGGCAGCCACCAGGACAATGCAAATCAAAAACATGGCCACATTCAAATGATTACTTGTGATTGATATCTTTGGATCAGTAGGGCAGGTTGGTGGCACATCATGCGCATACACAGCATGGGTTTGATTGGGTCTAAAGTGGGCTGTCAAATAGGATTAGGTGTCAAATACACAAGCTTTGACATAAGGCTAATACTACACACGACACAAATGCTGTTCACAGGCAAGAATAGCAAGCCACAGTTCATAATTCATAACAGCAAAGGCTCTTGGGAGCTCTAGGATTGCATGGTCACATACATAGACATCATTTCCATGGTCTTCCTTTAGTACATATGGGTGAATCTCATCAAAACTGCCAAGAAAATGTCTGGGTCATATTTCACTACAATAAATTAAAGACAAAAAAAAGAGTCGTTATTAAAAATATAATTTCTTGAGTTTGTTTTTAAGGAAAAAAATGCTTTGGTAAATACTAATTATGGCATAAAGTGTCAAAATTATGAGATTAAAAGAGTCAATTATGACATAAAAAGTGGTAATAAGGTCTCAAGAAAAAATATTAGATAAAAAGTAAATTATGACATAAAAAGTATGTATATGTATATGTATATATATATATATATATATATATATATATATATATATATATATATATATATATATATATATATATATATATATATATATATATCATATAATATAATATTATATATACATATATATATATATATATATATATATATATATATATATAATATTATATTATATATATATATATATATATATATATATCATATTATATGACATAATAAGTGGTAATAAGGTCTCAAGAAAAAATATTAGATAAAAAGTAAATTATGACATAAAAAGTCATAATTATGACATAAAAAGTATGTATATGTATATGTATATATATATATACATACTTTTTATGTCATAATTATGACTTTTTATGTCATAATTTACTTTTTATCTAATATTTTTTCTTGATAAATATATATATATATATATATATATATATATATATATATATATATATATATATATATATATATATATATATATATATATATATATATATATATATATATATATATATATATATATATATATATAATATAATATATATATATATATATATATATATATATATATATATATATATAATATTATATTATATATATATATATATATATTATATTATATTATATTATAATATATATATATATATATATATATATATATATATATATAATGACTTTATCTCATAATGGCTTTTATCTCACAATTTTTTCCTAATGTGGTGGAAATAAGCTTCCATACAATCTTCTAGTCTATGAAGGACATGAACATTGTTTTGTTTGTAATGGCTACAGAACTTGTGGAGCCTCTACAGATGCATCATGGGAAATCAGTGCTCTCAAATCACTAGTACAGCTCAAGGAGCAACTTTAAAAAATGCATATTAAAGCAGCTGACATGCACTACAGCGAAAAGCAATTTTTCTATCTGTCATAAACTCCTTCATCCTTTGATACTGCAAGAACAATACGATTTTTCAGAAACAAGACGTCAGCAGAGGAAACAAACATAAAATCCATTATAAAGAGAGGAAATATTCTCGAGAGGGGTGCAACCAGAGCATAGAAGAGCACTACAGTATTTTCATTTACATTCTGTCTGACGAACAGCCGTATGCACACTGACCCTGCAGTGACATTGTGTAGCTGTCAACACTTCTAGTCTAGCTCAGTAATGCTACATTTATATGCATGAAATGTCCGGAAAACAAAACTGACCGTGGTAAGAGGGGGAAATTAGGGGACCAATTAGAACTGGTCAAACATCTAAGTTTGGGAAGCGGATTCATACTGATTGGGCGTGCCATTTGGATAATAACAGTAAATGTTGCCTTTAAAAAAATAACAGGATGTTACTAATTGTGTAAATTTGTGTTGATGTAGGCTACACATTTAGTGAAACAGAAAAAAGAGAGATTCAGCTTTTTCTCTAAATACCAGCCATTGGTAAGTCGTAACCAAATACAATATGACAAGTTTGTATATACTGATCAAAGTGATCAGTATATACAAGTGATCAAAGTTTTTATTTATATACTATTAATAGTATTTTTAGTATAGTATAATATTTTGAATTAGATTTATTTTTAGGGTACGTTTACACGACAGCGATATATTAAAAACGGAAATGTTTTTTCTTTGTTTTTGAAAAGTTTCGCATAGTCTGCGAAAACGACTAAAAACGCAGTATTATTCATGCCAGGCCAGTAGTTGGCAATGTCACTTTGTAAAGAAACTATAGACTGAACACGTAATATGCATGCATATGTTCACCGAATTTGCGTTTTTGCAGTTTACATTTATTTACATTGTCGTGCAAATAAATGGCCAATACGCTCAAAAACTTTTACATTTTTAGCTGAAAATGGTGTCGTGTAAATGCCCCCCTTTTAACTTTAATTTTAGTAATTTGTCATTTTTATTGGTATGTTTTAAAAAATATTTGTTTAGCTTTAATTTATTTTATTTCAGTCTTAGTTTTACGACTTACAGTACTTCAACTCAAACTTATTTATTCCAATTTTTCCTGTTTTTTATCTAATATTTATTTTATTTCAGCTTGGAAATTTTTTTTGTAAATAATGCCAGCATTTGAATTTTTTGAATGAACACAAAACCACAACCTTTTTTGGTATACCATTATCTTTATCGGCTGACCACCTCATGTGCTAGACAAAACAGCAAAGGTGCTACCAAGAAGAATGTTTTCATAACCAAAACATTTCACAGTTCCAAGAATTTGACTTTGGAATTTAATTAACGCTACTCTCAAGACCAGCTTGATCGCGGTGGAAGACAGCAAGAGATAGCACCAGCAACTTCAAGGACTTCAAGGGATGAAATGAAAATAGCAATACTAATGCCTAGCTGAAACAGCTAATCCTATCTTACACAAATCTAATACAGATGCTATGAAGATGCTGTTGACTCCAGCTCGGTGTTTCCAAAGCATCTTCACGAGGATTATCTAGATATAACAGCATGACATTGTGCTGAGCTGAAGGTGACTCTATCATTCAAAGAATCTCAATCCTTTATGTTCCAGCTGGAGGTTTCTTAAGTGAATTCATGGATATCTATATTGCACAGTGAGGGTATGGGTCCTCAAAAACCGGCTGCTCTTCGATCCCTCTCGCAAACAGCGTGATCAACTGGCAGTGGACCCTGATACAGAGAATGAAAGAAAGAAAAAAGTCAAACAAAATGCAACCACTTCACTGGAAAAAACAACATGCTAAAAAACAGCCCAGGCACATTGGAAATATGCAATTTAGATATACTGCAAAATGATATTACGTTTTCACATTTTGTGACGCATTTAAAGTGAGTTGTGCTAAAAGCCAGATAAGATTTATCCGAAACTGTTAAATATGAATCTGGCAATGATTTAGGTTGCTGTATGTTTGTGAATAAAACGTCCGGTGTGTGGTGCTAAAATTTAAAAATACGTACCACCTATACTAAAGCAAACATAAAATAAAAACATTTGCTGAAGCAACCAGGCCGTTTTAGCTTGCTTTGACAAGTCTTTTAGCTGTATTATCTTGAATTGTGTTTCGTGGGACTCGTACCAAGCGCTCCACATAGCAAGTGTACCAGGCTAGCTACTGAGCAAGTTTGGTTGCATTTACACTGCAATTCTTAATGCACAGATCTGATATTTTGGCAATATCTGATTTTTTGGCCCACCTGCACTCAAAAGAAAAAAAAAGGTACAATGCGGTCACTGGGGCAGTACCCTAAGTGAATAGGTACATCTTTGTACCTTACTTATCCCTAAATGGTACATATTAGTATATTATGTATATATTAGCCTCAGTGAAAGCACCGTACCTTTTTGTCTGACAGTGTGTTTACATTCACTTTAGACAACTGGTATCCATTATCTGTTTACATTCATTCCCGCCCAAAATGATTGTCGGTGATCACTTCACTATGCACATGGTAGACCCTCTGGTTTTGAATGGCCGTGCTATTAAAATTATTTATATAATCCATGTCGGGTGGCCTTGATTATTTTTCAAATGTGTCACCCACCCTTGTGGTGGCTTGGAATTCAAAAGGGAATCAGATATTTGTGTTTAGACACAAGTTGGATGTCCAAATATAGGATATGTATCTGATTTAAAACCACATTTGGAAATGGCTTAGATCGAAAAAAATCCTATCTCCTGCGGATATTTGTGTTTACACGTGTGCAACATATTCCCATCTGTGTCAGTTTTTGTGCCAGTGTAAACACAGCCTTTTATTACATTTAATATGAAGCTGGTTATGTCATGCAAACATAAAAATGCATTCGTTTACAAATCATGCACTAGTATTGTGCAAGGAACCGTGCAAAAGTAAGTCTTTATTAATCAATAATCTGCCCCTGTAATCATGACATGTGTGAAGAGGAATAAAAGTAGTTTTTTGTCACTAGTGTTCATTTCAACTGGAAACTGCAGTAAATTGTGTGTATAGGTAAGTTTTTGGAGTTTAATTTTTCCAATGTGTACAGGTTGCTAAAAACTATATAGTTAATTTGCTTAATGTTTCAGTATAAGTCTTATATTTAAGTTTAGTGTCTTGTTCAAATCCCAATCCCAAATTTGCACTGTAACATTGATGCTTGCTTTAGCAAACACCACTAATATGTTGTGTCCTGGAGTTAAAAGAAGTACGAGCAAGTGCTGGTAAGCAATAAATGCTTAGTCGTGTCGAGTAAAAAGTTTTGCAGTTAAATGCATGTGCTATTAGGAGGTTCAGGGGCTCTTTAATTTCCTCTAATTCCACTCAATACTCTGGAGGTGAGTTCAGTGCCAGGCGATTGCCTTTTTTCGGCCGTGGTATCATCATCAATTATCTCAACAGGTTATTTGCTTACTCATTCGAGAAACAATTACTGAAGCTGAAAATGGAATAAATGAATGGACTTCTATTTTAATTAAAGGAGGTGAGCCTTTAACAGTGAGAGGGCCATTAAATTAGGAGCATTTCATTGCTACGCATTGTTGACACAGAACAATGGGGCGTGAAGGAAATGATGCGTTCGGTCGAGCCGTCATGCTGCATCAAGGAGGAGAACAACTCCTCTGCAGGCACAATAGAGGGAGTTTTTAATTTTAATAGCATCTTTTCCACAGGCTCAGACCACAAAAGTCCATTTATTTACCCTGTTTAGTATGCAACTGCTGAGACAATCTGGTGCTCATGAGACCTCAACATTTCAAGTAAAGCTTTCACTAATCGACCAACAATTTAGTAAAGCATATTTGTTTTGTGTTGGAGGAACTTTTTTTTTTTTGAAAAACACTGTTCATACAAGGTCTAAAAGAGATGGTGACATCTCTTAGATATATGAGGAAGTCTCAGTGTGAGTGGCAGTGATATCCGCACCCCTTAATTACAACGACAATGAGAACTTTCTTGAAGTAATTAGTGCATTGAAAATATAATGGTGCACTCTTTCCTTTTTGAAACATGACAGTTCTCATTTTCACCGCATACACTTTCTAAATTCATAATTTTTTAAATGATAGTGTTTTTATTTTTGGTCATTACACCATCAGAAAAATGTTTTACTTTTAGGGGAACAACAGCTTGTCATTTGGGCAGTAGCCTTAAAAGGAACAACTTTGTGACTTATTTACCCCTAAAAGGTGCATATTATTACCTTAGGCTTTGTATACATTAAAAGGATAGTTCGCCCAAAAATGGGAATTTTGTCGTCTTTTACTCACCCTCAAGTTGTTCCAAACCTGTATGAGTTTCTTTCTTCTGTTGAACACAAAAGAAGATATTCTGAAGAATGTTGGTGACCAGACAGTTGACGGTAGCCATTGACTTCCAAAGTATATTTCCCCCCTACTATGGAAGTCAATGGATGTTTGATTACCAACATTCTTCAAAATATCTTCTTTTGTGTTCAACAGAAGAAAGAAACTCATACAGGTTTGGAACAACTTGAGTAAGTGATGACAAAATTTTCATTTTTTTGGATGAACTATCCCTTTAATCTGAATATCGTTTCAAAACGCTCTCCACTGACATTTATCATCTTTCTTCACCAAGATGATACAGAGAGACGAGACATACGAGATAGACATATTAGAGGTGCTCTATTTTCATATAGTAAAAAAATGATTAAAAATACTACTTAGAATACGTAACTACTAATATATATTAGAATACATAATCAACATAACTATGATTAATCGTTAGCATTCGATTTGTAATTGAGCATGAAATTGTGATCTGTAAAATAAGTACATAACAGACAGATTTGTCATATATCGTTTTAGTTCGTAACTACATAGATTGCATATTTTTATTTAGAGCAGGTGGTCTTGAACGAGCCAAAACACAACATAAGACAATGCGTAGTACGTTTATCAGTTTTGTATGGAGTGACATGACATTCTGCTTGGCTAAAGCTATAGGACTTCCGGGATTGCAGCCATTGATTTTCCAACATCATTTGAAAGTTCAACTAATGGAACTCAGGTGTGGTGGGCAGTGTTGGGAAGGTTACTTTGGAAATGTAATAGGTTACAGATTACAAGTTACCCTATTTAAAATGTAATAAGTAGTGTAACTTTTCAATTACTTTATTAAAGTAATGTAACTGATTATATTTACTGATTACTTTTGGATTACTTTTCTATTTTTCAGCATTGAAACACATTTGTATCACTTGCCATGGTGGCAACTCTCAGACGGGTTGTAGCCTAAAGCCTTCAGCGGCAATGTGGATTGAGGTAATTGGCAGATGTGGTGCGCTGCAAATTCAAACAAGAGCCAATCAAAAGCATCAGAATAGCATCACTTTACTAAAAGGCCTTTAAATGGCCAAGACATAATGCTTTGTGTATTATTCAACATATCCTAGCTTTTTACAGAAAACAGATGTAACCCCCTTTGTAATCATTAATATTTTCATTAGTAACTGTAATTTAAAAAAAATAATTCTCAGTAACTGATTACAGTTACATTTATTTTGTAATTAAATTACATAATCTAATTACATGTAACTAGTTACTCCCCAACACTGGTGGTGGGTGGGTATAGCTGGTAGGAACGATGTGTAGAGACCAATTGGACATGGTTTTACAGTTGGAGCGTGTTTGGACTGATCGCTCAGATTGACAGGTCTTGATTTACCATGTGCCATAGAATAGGAGCGCACAGCTGAAACAGGGCTGGAAGATCATTACTCAACCAGTATCTTATTACTTGTTTATTCTATGTACTTTTATTGGGGCGTTTACACAAGTAAGTAGTTCTTATGATCAGTAAAATCACTTGTTTGGAGGGTTTTTTGGACCTTGGTTAATAGTTTCAAAATAAA
This sequence comes from Rhinogobio ventralis, assembly GCA_039654625.1. NCBI lineage: Eukaryota > Metazoa > Chordata > Actinopteri > Cypriniformes > Gobionidae > Rhinogobio > Rhinogobio ventralis. The sequence goes on from CM077207.1 coordinate 22,964,536, forward strand.
TGAAATGGATTTAATAGCCTACCTAATCCATTGAATGGCTTGAAGACATTAATACACTTAGAAACTATTTAGAATATGTACTACAATACATAATCGCTATAACTATGATTAATCTTTAGCATCCGATTTGTGATTGAGATTGTACAAAATAACATTTATCTTAAGCAACACTGTGAAAGTGAACATACAGGTATAAATGTAGATATCTATCGGTATAATATATGTCAGGTGACAATACAAGATTTACCCTTTTCAAACACCTCTGTTTTCAAAGACCACACTACAACGCAAATTCAAGGCGTCTTGGTGGGTGTATCACTCAAGGGAAGTGTCTAGATATAACATTTCTGCAGATCAAATAGGATCATATTGGTGTATCTGGACAGGGCGTGTCCTACCGGACTTGAATTGCAGTGTGTGGAAGGATCTCTCCATCACAGTTCCAGTTGCTCTGGGAAGGCATACAGCCACAGGCTCTGTGCTCTCTGCAGATCTGACTAAGGAATCGCTTGCCTCCCGCTCCGCTCTCTCTCAGGTCTACTTCGGAATCACATTCCTGATATCTGGGGGTGAATTGGAACTGCTTGACCCGGTACACCTCCACAAAAGAGTGATCAAACTGTACAAAAGAAAGAGATAAGAACAAAAGTAATGCTTACACTTTAAAAGTCAATAAAACCCTACCGTTTTAAATAATACTTTTATTCAGCAAAGACAGATCAAAGGGGGCATTTCTTATGTTACAAAATAATATTTATATTTCAAATGAATTCGTTCTATTCATCAATAAATAAATAAAAATAAATTCAAGGTTTCCACAAAATGTTACTGTTTTAACTGTATTTTTAATCAAACAAATGCATCCTAGGTGAGCAAAAAAGACATCCTTTAGAAAATTGTACTGGTCCCAAACTTGAAAGATTGTGTAAGTGTTTATTTTGACAAGGATTCAATTAACAAATGTGAATGATAATGAAATCTGAAATTTGGTGGGTCTAATTTTCAAAGTAGTTTTGTGATCTATATATTGTATATTTACAAATGAAAATAGGTCAAGAATTTTATTTTTTATGAGAAATAAACAAATGGTTTAAATACTCACAAAAAGCCATTTCTAATATTTTTTTACATTTTAGGAGTTAAGCATAAATATATATATAAAAAAAACTAGACAAATTGCTATAACTTGTTGCCTGTTGTGACTACTTTCTTCAAAGAACAAGATTCCCGGCTTTTTTTCAGAGAAAAAAAAAAATATATATATTTCAGTTAATTAAAAATACATATGAATTTATACTAATATAACATGTATAGTAAGCATTTGGTGGACAGCAGGAATACTTTTTTTCCCCAGGCTTTGATGAAACAGGAATGAATTTGCTTCCCCTCATTCATTAAACAAATTATTCTACTGATATTTTCAGCTGTAGATAAAACAGGTACCTGGTCGTCCTTATTAGTGTGGCGCAGCAGGTGGCGCAGGAAGTCAATTCGGGAGCACTTTCTGACAAGGATGAGGTCAGTAGTTCCATCGGCGAGGTGCGCTGACGGCGACAGACCTTTAGGACTGCGAGGACATGCACAACTCATGCTGGCGGCATTGATGGCCAAGAACTTCCCTCTGATGACTGTCCACGTGTCCCGACACTCTGAAATACAACAACATCATGTGACTACTAGTATAGAAAGCAGTTTTGGGGGGAAACACATTACAAGTAAAGTTATGTAATCAGATTTTTTTGTAAAGAAGTAACTTGTAATGTAATGCATTACTTTAAAATTTACAACAAAATGCCAGAGTTACTTTTTCAAATGAGTAACGCAAGTTACTTGTTTTCCATTTATTGACTGACACTCTCCTCTCCCCATGTTGAGAGAAATCGTGAGTAAGTGCAGAGGCGTTGTGTGTAAACATGATGGTTGTTGTAGTTTAAGAGTGTAGATTAAAGTGAGAATGCATTTACTCATCTTACTTGCACAAAAACAGATTCAGTATTACTCAAAATGAATAAAAACAATGAAATGCAAACTCTTAATATTACGCAATTAAATATGTTAAATAACACAAACATAGGCTACCTTATGTATTTAATCTCACTTTATTAACCGATGTCTTTGCTGCTGACATTCAATGATCCAATTCAACCATACTAATAAGCAAAAATGACTAGATAATCAAAGTTTTTATGGTTGAAGTAAGAGTGTTGAACTTTCTTCTCTGTCCTATTCTTCTGCAATCCTGAAAGCACAGCTGAAAGGTTTGTTTGAGCTGTGCCCTCTACTGTACACGCGTGAATTCACATTTCCTTCAACATGAGGCTTATTCATTTCAATTAACGTGTGTGAAAGGGCCTTTACATTTGCCCCCAAATTTTCTGTTATTAAAAAACAAATGAGCAAGCCCAGCTCAGGTGAGAAAAAGTAACACAAAAGTAACACATTTGTAATTTAAAGTAACACATGACTTAAAATAAAAAGTAACCAAATAGTGCAATGAGTTACTTTAAGGAGTAAGGCAATATTGTAACGCATTACTTTTAAAAGCAACTTTCCCCAACACTGGTAGTAAGTGTATTCTCTGACCATCAGGATAATGAATGTATTTCCATTAATTGGATAAAAGTGTTTGCTAAATTAATAAAAGAAAATATTTTACGAACAAAATGAATGAATATTTTCAGGTTTTCCAAGACTGTCTAAGATGTCCAAGCAACAATACAGAACACCCTAAAATTTCAGAACACATTAGTGATAGTTTTGCACAGGCAAACCACTCACGTTAATCAGAAAATGTAAAAATCTTATAAATGGGAAAATGAAAGTAGTAAGGTGACTGTACATCTCAAGGCATGTATAGCTGTGGCACTGGCTCACTGATGAAGGGCCCTTGACTCTCTTTCCTGTTTACATCATTCTTTCCCTCATTCTTCCCTCAAGAATTTATGTCACGCGGTCTAAAAGCATTCAGGAAATCATCATGCACAAATGCCAATTTGGGACTGTGAGGGCAGAGAGTGTGTCTCTGTAAACAGCACTTATCAGTGCTCAGGGTAAACACACAGAATGCTGGGTAACGGAGGTGCCAGTTGTTCGGAGGGTGCTGTGAGGCAGAGATAATATGCTGTGTGTGTATGTGTGCACTCTCTAAATGATCAGCCGGGCGGCAGCTTGAACCATTTGGCCTAATGTTCACAAACAGCGTGCCAGTCGAGCCGACAGATGGGGGCATTACAAATCACAGCTGAAAATGCACTTTGTTGGCCTGTACTGTGGGTGGGTGCATTTACCACAGAGCACATATGAGACTTCCTGTCAATGCCCGAGCTCAGTTAAACACTGGCATACAGAGTACTCCCAAATGATCCTCACCAGCATCAGAAACACTGTCTTCATCTCTGCTGACCAGTCTGTCAGAAGAGGATCGCCGACAGATACTACACCTACAAGGCAAACAGAAACAGATGTTACCAACAGAGAACAAAATATAGCTACAAACTAGCTACAAAAATGGGTGTATATATATTGAGAGATTAAAATTAGAGAACAACATACAATTTCCTAAAATTTAAGGTCACTGTGTTAATCTGGCACCTGGTACTAATTTCCTTAATTATCTGGCAAACCCTTTTTAACGTGCAGCAAACTTTCCAATTTTCACTGACTTTGCAAGATGGCAAGCCGCTCTAAGGTGACTGAAACCCTGCAACATCAGGTTGTCCAGATGAAGGCCAAAGGGATGACCCTTTCAGCTATTGCAAGAGAAGTTGGTCGTTCCAAATCTGTAATTTCTAGAATATTTAGCTTTACAAAGACAATAATTCACTCAAGTCGTTTAAGAGAATTCAGACTGAAAGCTCACTCTGCAGTGACCAAGCCTCTCATCAGCAGAAAGAATCAAAAGGCTAGACTAACCTTTGCTGAGGAGCATGTTGTGAGAACAGAGGAGAACTGGTCCAAAGTTCACTTTAGTGATGAAAGCAAGTTTAATTTATTTGGGTCCGATGGGAAACATTATGTTCGGTGTCAAACTGGGGAAAGATTGAACCCAAAGTGCATAAAGAAGTCAGTGAAAGGTGGAGGAGGAAGTGTAATGGTTTGGGGGATGGTTTCTGCAGCAGGAGTTGGGCCTATTATACAGCTACATGGCAGGGTGAATGCAAATGTTTATCAGAACCTCCTTCGGCAACATGTGGTTCCTTCACTGCGAGCATCTCCCAATCAGCACGCAATTTTCATGCAAGACAATGCCCACTGTCATACTGCAAAACGGGTAAAGCAGTTCCTTGAATGTGAGAACACAGAAATAATGAAATGGCCAGCCCAGAGTCCTGATCTAAACCCGACTGAAAAATCCGAATATCCTATGGAAAATCCTTGGCGACAAAGTTATGGCTAAGAAACCCACTACAGTTACAGAACTGTGGAAAAGACTGGGAGAAGAGTGAACCAAGATCACACCAGAGCAGTGTGAGAATCTAGTGATGTCCTGTGGCCGCAAATGTGCTGAGGTAATTCAAAGCAAGGGCCTCTAGACTTCCGACAAAAGCCTGCTGTAAGCCTCAAATTTTAGTTGCCTCAAATGTTTTTTTTGTGCTGCAATGGTTATTGTTCTCCAATTTTGATCACTGCGTTTTCCACAAAATAAAGGTTTTTGTTGTACCTTGGTATTTTGTAAAACATGCTAGCAGAACAATGGTATACACACAGCTAATCTTCCTTCAAATTTCAAGCAATGAAGATTAACAATATTTCAGAAAAAAAAATCAAGTGTTTCTAAATTCTCTAATTTTGATCTCCACTGTACACACACATATATATATACACATACACACACACGCACGCATACACATATACATACATATTGAAGGAACCATCACATTTAACCAAAAATCTATTACATCCAATTATATCGGTCTGTCTGAAGTCTGCTCAAGTCACATCTCGATGCATCCTCGATAAAAGGGGCGGATGAAGGACACATCTGAGGATTTGAACTGTCCTTGGCTAGATGTGAACATTGAATTGGAACAGTACTTGGGCAGCATCTGATGATGTTTTACAAGTCCACGAGAACACAAGTACAGACAAGAACGCATATTGAGAAACGGCCGAGACTTCTGTCTGAAGCTTCTGTTGCGCAACGAATCCTCTGACGAGTCTTCTCGTTATTCGATGCAATACCACCAGGTTTTTTGAGAATTTTGCAAGGCATCAGTGAACCTCAGAAAAATTCAACGTTTAAAAAACAGATCTTGTTGAATGGTGTTGATATTAAACATAGCAAATGCAATAATACATTTTTTAGACGTTTGATTCATTGCCCTGTAACATTTCGAAATAAATACTTTTGGAATGACCATTTTGAGAATATTAATTGGGGATTGATTTGGACTTATAATAACAAATATTGTGTTAATAATAAAGTTAATGAAATATACTTTTAAATTATACATACAGTTTATCCAACAAACCAGTTTTTAAAAAGATATAAAAACATTCTTTCTAAATGTTGTGTATTTTTAAAATGGACACTGAAACTATTTTGCATCTTTTTTTTTTATTGTATGTATGTTAAATTATTTTGGGTTGATGTAGAATATTTATTTAATATGTTAAGTGGAACCAAAATTAACAGATAAAAGAGATGCTATTTTTTATTATGACAAAAAGGATATAGAAAAAGAGTCATGTTTTTATATTAAATCTTATAATATTACTTGGTAAGTTCTACATACACAAATGTAAATGGTCTGAAAGGATTCCCAGTATCACCCATTTCAAGGCTGACATGAAGATTTATTTTGAAACCTTACAAGGAACCGCAAAGCAATAAGAACTATGGACATTTACAAAGAATTAAATTTCTCTTCTTTAATTTGAGTACACATGTATACCCTTTTTGTTATGTTTTTGTTATGTTTTTTTTTTTTGCTGTTGTTGTTGTTTCATGATGTTATGGAAATTTTCAAAGAATTATGTGTGTGAAAAAAACCCCCCAAAAAACACGAGTCTTCTCGTCACGTGATCAGTGATCAGTGCTGTGCACTATGGTCGGCTCCAACAGCTCGTGTTGGATGAGCTGATGGAATTGAAGAGACCGAAGAGTTTTTATTTCTATAAAAAACAAAATGACAGTGGAGGCGTAATGTAAACGTTGCCGTGGCATATTCTATCCTAACTTCACCCTCACACTCAGTCATGACAATATGACACGAGACAGCTTTTTACCTCGACGAGAAATCTCGTCACACTTAAATCTTGCGAGATCTCCTAGTTTACAATATAATTGAAACAAATTAGATGATTCCTTAGTTGACTCATTTTACAGTTTCTGTCATGTGTTAATGTTTGCTCCCTGACTCATATTATTGGGATTGTATGACTAAACAAAAGACACAGTACAGCATTTACCCAGATAGACACTGCATTTTGTCTCTTGGAGTTCCCAAGTTTCCTTCAGCAGGTAAGAAGGACACGGTTCCCTCATAGTAGCGATGTGACAGAAAAGTTTTAACACCTGGGGAAGGAAAAAAAAAGAAGTAATTTCCATTGAAATTTGCAGACAGACAAGAATCGCCTATTTCAGTCTTAAGACATTTTCCTGTGTACCTGAGATATCGTAACGGGCTGGGCCCATCCAGCGCTTCCTCTCACTGTCTGTCAGCACGTCTCCGTAGAACCCGTAACCCAATAGTGACACAGAGTAACGCAGGAAGCTGTCTTCATTGTGCACTGAGCAGACATCCATTGGCTGAGAATCACCTGTGGGAAAAGTCAGGATGGATTTCAGGAAACACAAACTGATAATGTCAGTATTCTGTGCTAGGACGTCACATCTGAGAACAGAGCATATTGCTGTAAAATTTGATCTCTCTAAATATAAAAAAACCTGACATTATTTTTAACCTGGTGTAATGCTTTAAGCAATGCAAATAATATATAGTATTTGATTCAGTTTATTATAGTATTTTTTTGCAAAAAAATTAATGACTTAATGAAAAGATTATTATCTCTTGTCATTTGGAACTTGGTGGAGACTAACCAAAAAAAAAAAAAAAAACCTTACAAATGAATGACAAGTTGCTCTCTTGAGTTAAAAACAGAATAGCGGAATCTCTACCAGGTGACACATTTCTACCCTTGCACAATATATACTGTCATAGTGCTCAGCCCTAGCTGTCAAATGCTATAGAGAAATTCACATAAACATACATACATAGCTAGATATATGTATCATAGGCAGATATGGAGATGCCCACTTACCCACAACAATGTGCAGTGCTGAGGTGATAGGGTCATTTGAGCCAACTGTGGCGTAGCATATACAGTCAGTCGAACCTGTTTTAAAAACACATTTCATGGGTCAGGGGTTCAGAAATGGCCTAAAATCTATCTCTCATAATTCACTATGAAGGTTAACGTATGAAAATCACACTTTCATTTTCAATTTCGGTGGCATACGGGGGCAGCCGCAATCTAACCTTCAATTGTGAACGCTAACCAAACATCACAAGCCAATGGAGGTTTTGCTCCATTCGAGAGTAAGAAAGTTTTTCGATCTTGAAATGATTGTAGCTGAAGCATTGCAGGGCACTGTTATATAGAGAGATGAGATTTCAGATGAGTTCAGCCTTCTTTCTATCTCGTATATATGCTGTCTGTTAATCTAATTCCTCTTCCTCAAATTGCTGATATAAAAGCATGAGGCTAAAGGTTTAAAAACACACCCACTGCAAACATGCCAGACTAATTAATTCACAATTCCACTATTGTTTTCATGAAGGGAAAAAAATAAATAAAATAAACAGTGTTTTTGAATTTTGGATCAATATATATATCATGATAAAACCATTCTGTGGCAGTACCATTATACAGCGACAGTATTAGATGCCATGCTACTTTGATATATATAATATATGATATATATTGTACTGAATAATTGCCATATTCTTATACCATGCTATTTGCATTGTACTTTAAATAATATTGTTGTACTACTAAAAAAATGGTATTACCATTGTAGAATTTAAATTAATGTATATTTATTTTTCTTATTCATAATTTTATTACAATTAAATCCAGAAAATGTCCATGGAATTATATATATTAAATGTTATGAAAATATGGTAAACCTTGGTATTATTTTAATGTTATTATTATAATGTTACATATTTCAAAATATATTTATATTAAATGCCCATGTAATTGGAATTAAATTATTAAAATAAACAAATGATCAATGTAATCATTTAATAAAATGTTTTAAAAAGATACTAAATTATTTAAATAATCAAATCAAGATAAATGTCACAAGGAAAATGGAATTATATGTATTAAATTATTATATAAAATATTACCATGGTATGTAAAAAAATAACAACAAAAAAAACAACTTAATAGGATTATCAAAATGATCACAATTCATGTCCAAAAACAAAACAATAAGTTGTATTATCACAACATACATCCAATAAACCATAGTATTACTATGCTATACATTATGATTATTATCATGTTAAAAACAGCATGGCAATACTTTTAGGTTTTGTCAGTGATTTCATACGCTTTCACCATGGCGACACAACTATAAAATCATGGTAAAATCATGGTACACATTAAAAAAGAAACAGGGTATTTCCATGCTACATGGCCAGAAAACGTTATTAACATGATACATGATGATGCTTTCATCTATTAGACATTGAAGTCAAAGATTTGTCTCAAATTCCCCTGTTGTTCAGATCAGTTGTCACAAGTAACAAGATAAAGGACAAGTAGATGTTCTTGGATACTGTCACTTGTCACTTGCGTGTCTGGACAATGTGAGATAAGGCCATACATAGACAGAATTACACACACTGATAACATCATGGACTCTTAAGGGTTCGACATTGTCAGGTTTATATGGCACACAATAATATCAGAAAAAAAGATTCGATAAGTCACGGTCAATTAAGTTATCAATAGCTGCCAGAGCTCTTGTAAAGGTGTCTATTTGTTCTGCTCTTGCTCGTTGAGGCTGGTCATTTTAATGTCTGGGGTCAATGAGATTTTTGGGAAAGTGTGTATACAGTCAACAGTTCTGATCCACAAAGGATACATGTAGAGCTGTCTTAGGGCCTGTTTACACCTGGTGACTTCAAGCGTTTTCTCTGATTGAATTTCTGATTTTGAAAAGACCAGGTGTAAATGCCCTCTGAAAGGCATTCATGACAGATTTAAATCCGATCACTCAAACCACTTCAGGAGGTGTGGACAAGTGGACAAGTGGAAATGCATCCGGTTTTTGAAGCCACATATGTACTTTTTACTCCTCTAAAAATGGTAAAAAAAAAGGTGTGAGAGCACGTTAGAGGCTACCAGCAACCAGATATGACAGCGATACTGCAACACGTATTGCCACAGATATGACCCAACGCAGATTAGTAGCTGAGTATCTGTTCAGCAAGCTGATGCACAAACTGTGTAAACAGGCCCTTAGGGTGTCAATCAGAATGCTAGTGAGAACTAGAGGGAAGATGCTGGAAAAAAGATATTTACATAGACCCACACAAAATAGTGCACACAGAATGCAACATGTTTTGTGTGAATGGCTCACTAGAATCTGGTAAAAAAAATTATATCTAAGAATGTTGCATTCTATTTTTTGAACATCTTTAATATCAGGAGTACACCTATGATGCAGAAACATGCTCTCTAGGCAGCTCACTAGATTTTGAAAGAGAGCTATAATCTCCCACCGTTCTCCTCTAGTATGCAGCTGTGCCCATGAGCAGGTGTAAAACTTACAATGACTTGGAAATATCTCAAAACAAAAACGATGTAATGGAACCATGAGCAACAGATATTTCCAGGAAGGCTGCCAAAGAAGTGGTGTGCATGAAAAAGCAATGAAATTCATGCTGAAGGACTGTCCTGGCTGCATCGACTCTGAGATTTGTGATTGTAGACAGGTGATTCCCAGTCCTGGAGAATCACCAACACTGCACATTTTGGATGCCTCTTTTATCTAACACACCTGATTCAACTCATCAGCTTGTTAATGGAGTGCTCATGAACTGAATTGGGTGTCAAATGTACAAAATGTGTTGGGTACGTGCTTCAGTACCAGGATTTGAAAACACTGCTGTGTAGACTTACCTGCAGGAATGATGCCGACGCGAAGTCCACATGGAACAAGGGTCTCCTCCATGGAGTTCTTGTCTACACCTGCATCCTGTTGCGTACGGGAGACGAGGCCATGCATAATTTCGCTGAACATGCCATCTCCTCCGACACACACCACACTGCAGAGAAAAGCACTGATCACTTCACTGCATGCTTGTATAAAATTACGTTTTCTGCAGTGAAAGATAGGCAAATTAACTACATTTGGCCATATTACAAAAATTGGGAAATGCAAAAATAAAAATGAAGAGGTAATCATTTACATTTTCTGAGGCTAAAAGTTAAGCCAAAGGAGTAGTGCTGACAAAAGTACCAACAAAGTACTAACATAATACTGAAAGAGCTGATGTAGTTAGTCTAGGCCCTCTATTTGTAGACTTATGTGACATCACAATGCAAAGATTTAAGTGTGCACAGGGTAAGGATGTCCAGACGTTAAAATTTAAACAACGAACCATAGCTAGTTAGCAAAAGGAAAAAATTCTGAAAATTTTAATAGGGCTGTAAAATCGATTAATCGTGATTAATCACATCTAACATAAAAGTCTGTGTTTACAAAATATGTGTGTGTATATATATATATATATTATTATATTTATATATATATTTCTGTGTTTGTGTGTGTGTATATCTGTGAATATATACATATACACACACACACACATATATATATATATATATATACACATACATACATACACAATATATATGTGTATATATATACACACACACCTGTATTATGTAAACACAGACTTTCATGCGATTAATCGATTTTACAGCCCTAAACTTTAACTTCAACATGCTCAATCAGCCAAAAAGCAACCTTTGGAGTCCGACTAGTGCCAACAGTGCGGAACACATTGCAAAAACTGGGCTGACAAACGCTCAACAATGGCCCGACTTTAACCGTTCATCAGCTTTGTGTGTCACTGTCTGCGGTCTTGTTGGTTGGGAGAATAACAGACGTGGTACCTGTACCATAAAGTGTATTTTACAATTTATCAATTGACAGGTTAATTGTGGTGGAGTGTGTCTAAACTGTTGTTCACAGAAATGTATGTTAAAAAGTACAGGAAAAAGATCCAGGCGCAACAGTCAGAGTTGTTTTCTGAATCTAGCCTCTGGCCCAGGTTTCAAGCTTCATCCATGTTGTCATGATCAAAAGCCACTTTATTTTAAGTCGTCATTTCCCAAGCTGCCTGCCGTCATCTGCCGCAGTGCCAGACCGATGTGCAATGATGTGCAAATGTTAATCTGAGCTTTGTTGCAGAGGACACTTTCCTCGCTGGGCAAATTAAGAGTCACCACACAGTGACCACAATCTCCCAGCAGGATGCCCACTCACCCATCATACTTCTTCAGATCAGCCTCTGTCTTCAAGTGGTCCCTGGCATGATTTGCACGCTCTGTAACTATAGAAACAAAAGGGAAAAGCCATTGTTAACAGGACGATGACAGCGAGGCTGAGCAAAGGGGGGAGAAACATCATTATGTTCATCTGGCAGTTAAATTGCATTTTTCTGCTGGCTTGATGGAGACCATCAATCAGCTGCATCAAATGATAAAGCTGAAGTCATGGAGAAAAACAATCCCGGTACATTTCATTACCGGTTCTTTACCATCAGCACTGATGTAAAACCGTGACTCGGAGGGATGTGCTGAAAATGAATGGGGCCTAGGACCGAGCCCTGTGGATCACGTTGATGATATATGCCAAAGGTGATGTATAGAGCTTATTAAACCGTCGGCAGAACATCTTGTTTGGCTCCTCTAATGATTTGGTTTGAATGGTATTTGTCCAGCCAGACATGTACTTTACCATTTACAAAATGTTTGCATGGTCGTAAAAAGAAGACCCTCAAGCAACTGCTGAGTAAGCCTGTAAGCCTCAGCTCTAACAGCAATATTCACACCAACCCAGGGTCATCCTCTCTCCAACTTAATAAATAATGGATGTCATTGCATTCCTATGTTCATCGACTATCACAGTTTGCATTATGGCCAGCTCGGGTGATAGATGGCACTGTAAATAAAATCATATTCGTGGGACGGGTTGGCAGGTGGGGCCATTTGCCAACGAAGGTCTATTTGCGAAGCATAAAAGCTCATTTTTTATTTAAATGTTAATGCAGGCAGCTGACGGGCACTCACCAATCACGTCGGTGGAAATGAAAGCCCGGGAAAAGATGGGGGCCACTTTGTGGTCGTAAATCTGCTTCCCACGTTGTTTTCCTCCGTAGGGGTTGATGTACACCAGCAACCTCTTCGGTCGATTGGCTGTGGAATTTGAGGCGGGCAGAGCATTAAAACTGAGTTGTTGTTTGACAACAGTCTTTCTAGGCTGTCAAAACTACTTCATTAAGTTGCTTTTGACAAACTTAATCTGATGCGACAATATAGAGAAGACCAAAACTGCACTTGTACAAAGTACTACATTTAAAACACTCCTAAACGTTTCTTCGTTTTTTTAATTTAAAAAAAATAATAATTCATACATATTATTGGGTTATTTTAAATTTACAATTATTCAGCAATTAAATCAGCAAATCAGAACATAATTGATTTTTAATGCACAGCTGAGTTACGATTTTGTACCAATTCAATTTCATTTTGTGCGGAGCTACCGAGCACAGAACAGCTTAAATAGAAACAGAGTGACTAACAAAAATGCCTGCTAACTTGTCAGATTAAAACAGATCAAAAGGAACAAGCAATTAGTGTCCATAATTTACATTTACTATATTTTATGTACAGTACCAGATGTGTGGCGATAATTGACTAATAATTGAGTCTATAAATGAACAAAAAACATGTTTACTGTTTACACATAATGGAAACCAAGCAACTACCGTATTGTTCTGAATATAAGAATGTTTTTTTCTTAGAAATACATCTAAAAAAAAGTGTTTGTCTTATATTCAGGGTCTAGAGTTTTACATGTCAATAGTAATACACCCGCAACAGTAGGTGGCACCAAATATGTGTAAAACGAGTGTGCTAAGAAATAAGATGTGTTAGAGTGTAATGTTAGAAATGCAAAGTCCAAAAAAAAAAGCTTACTGTCTAAGAGCCGCGTGACTTTAATGTTCGCGTGCCTCTCTAATGGGACCAAATTTGCCCAGCGTGATTTTAAAACGTAAAACGGTACCCAGATTTCACTTGGTTATGGTTAATGAAATTTTGGTAGGTTATATATGGTCTTCACTATGAGATGGATAGCCTAATTGATATATCGTTTTATATTTAATATGAAAAATATGTTCCATGAAAATGTTCAAATAAAAGCATTTTCTTTATGAAAAAGGGGGGTAGTCTTCTAATCAGTGTGGTCTTATATTCAGAACAATATGGGTATTACAATTTTAAAGTATAAACACTTAAATGTATTCATGCACAGTGGTGTGAAAATCACAAACCTATAACCATAACTTATTTAGTTTGCTATAGTTTTAGTGTAGTTTATAATAGTAAACATTTCTGTAATATAAAATAACCCAAGAATTAGTTATTAGAACGCACTCAACAATCCAAGTTGCTCCCTAATAGTTTGGACCCAGAGCAGACACAGGGAATGTTCAGAGCAATGGAAAGTCACATTGCTGCACCGCCAGCAGTGCTGCCGCTTCCTCTCTATGTAGAACACTGCAGAGAAACACAAACGAGAATACCACGTTATTCCAAAGATAAAAGGTGACCTTTATGGTCAAAATCCTTCTGATAATACACTCACAGCATAGTAGATAAAACTACTAGTAGATAAAACAATCTATGTTTTCCCCGTGTTATCATGGGGCAGATGACAGTCTGGTTAGGCTGGTGTACCTGTGAAAGCATGCTGGCAATCCGCTGGGCTCTGAGGAACCTTCTGCCATTTCCCAGTGTCTTTACAGGGAGAGTCATCTTCCTTTTCCTGAACGGCTATAATCTCACACACGGGGACACAATGACTTCCTGTGTATAGAAGAGGACCATTGGGTCACATAACATGAAAGACATAACAATCACAACCAAAAATGGAACCTCTTCAGTGACAGATTTAGACTCTGCATAGGAAGCAACTTGCAATTCGTCATACAAATAGAACTTGACTGTGAGACTTGACTCTAATCAGCGTTATTTTCAATTAGTTTTTACTTTTAGGCTTACAGTAGTGCTGTCAAAATTTAGTTCTCTTTCGCATTTGAACGGACAAAAACACACAAAAGTATGCCAAAATGCCCGCTTTGTTGAGTATCCTCATAAGCACAGTCTTAAATCAGTTAAACAAAGTCTTAAAATGACCGTAAAGAGTTGTGAGGACAACGGATATGTGCCAGATCCTGACAGTAGCCTAATAAACCTGCTGCTGTCTGTCATTAATGTAAATCAAAGAACAAAAGACAAAGAGAAAATCACTCACTGCTCTTGACTGAATAATTTTTGTAGCTTTAATAAGGATGAATCTATATTAAATGTATAATTTATGTAGTGACAATGAAGTAAAGAATGCAGTGTTTGATATTCAGTTTCTGTTTATCTCCTACCTGTCAGATAAAATATTTAAAATAAGTGTTTCTACATTATTTGGAGATTAACTGTGAAATTATTACAATATAAAAATATATTAAAAACGGTAATGTTAAATCACTATTAATTACAGTAGTTTATTTTAAACTACAGCGATTGACAGCACTAATTTTCAGTCTTTATTTTTATTTATTTTAGTTTAAGTTTTATTCATCTTGTTGTGTGCTTTTATTTTTACTAGTTCTTTATATTTCTGTTTAGCTTTAATTTATTGTTATTTCAGTTTAGTTTTTAGTAATTTAGTACTTAAACTTATTTCAGTTAGTTGCCAATGATTTTTTTTTTTTTTTCATTTTTTTCCCCAAAATTATTCCAACATTAACATGCTTCTAAGCTAAAGAAAAAAATACAACACTAAGAAATATTGGGTGAAAGTCCATTTTAATTAAGTATTAGAAGTGTGAATCTTTGAACTTAAAATAATTGATTGGATTCATAATGCATTGATTTTCAATTATCGACAGACTGTATATTATTTTAGTTATTGTTGACTTGGCAACTATGTCAATGGATCTTAGTCAGAGTTGCCATATTTATGCCATATTTGCCATATTTAAGTTTTGGCAATGAAAATGAGGCTGAGTTTTTTTTTACAAATTTGTAAATAAGTTGAAACCAGTAATATTTTTTGGCATTTGAAAGAAATTATCCAATATAAACTATTTACAAATGAAAAGTCATTTCACATATTTCAATATTTTCATATTAAACAATGCACTAAGTAAATATGTACTGGCATACCTTTAACCCTTTATTGATGCATTTCAGTAATTATTATTTCTCTCAAATCATCTGCCATGTTTGATTATTTTTTTAATAAAGCCTGAATTTGTAAATGATTACAGAAAATGCTTTAGAGACTTCAGTTTGCAAAATGTGAGTTGAGATTTTTTGGTGAAGTCGACTGCTTCATTTTGTTTGCTTTGCAGTAAGGCACTATGTAAATGTCAGTTTCCATCATTTCTGTCTCTGCTATGGAAAATATCTCCAAGCAAAAGAGGTTTTTGCATTCTGATGGCTTGTGCCCAAATGAGTCAATCTCATGTTGTTACATAACACATGCTTTCCAGAAAACCCCCAAGAGAGGAAGTTAATGAGGTCTGACCTTATTCAAAAGATCAGAGAGTTATGTGGATTAGAATAAAGTATTGCTTCAGAAACTTTACTTAATACCCAGATAAAGCTAGGGTAATGATTTATCTTCATTAAAACTTCATGACACATTTACATGAGACATAACAAGTGGATTTCATTTTTATACAGCCTAATGAAACCATTCATACACCCAGATGTAGCCATAAACTTAACAGCATCATAACATGGAAACAACAACCTGATAAAAGTTTCATGATACTTGCATTAGGGAGTTATTATATAATGCATGAATACTTCATGAGGAAAAACCTGGAATGTAAAGGTGTTGCAACAGAGTTATAGAGTTCATAAGGGACATTAGATGCTTGTTGCATGCATTTTTGGTTTTCTGCCCATGTTTTAGCATCCATTGGAAAAAAAACGAAAGAAAGTATTTGCCACTTTCCACAAATAAGGCACATAACAGAGTTTGAAATTCTTCAAGATAAATGTCTGGTCACATTAGCACTGAATGCTTGATGAAAGCAGTCAACAGCATAATTTGGTTAAATATGAGAAAATGGAATGAGTATTCAATTTGTAATTTTGTAACAAACACAAAATACATTCTTTTCATCCTTTAAAATCTATTCAGCTCATTTAATTAATTTCCACTACAATTCTCTAACAAACACCGTGCTTAACTATTTAAAAAAAATAATGCAGACACACATCCGATTGCATAAACTGTTCTGATTGTTCTCATTTCCATGTTAACTAGTAAACTGTGTTAAACAGAGGCAGTAAACTTGAAGGGGATAGAGGAAATACCACTGAACAATAGTTGACATTCCAGGGGTCCTTGACCGTTATATCACAGCGATCTCTCTCTGCCAAACACATTACGAGGCTAACATTATCACACTAAACCAGCAGGCATGTAGA
The DNA here is from genome assembly GCA_039654625.1 of Rhinogobio ventralis. Lineage (NCBI taxonomy): Eukaryota > Metazoa > Chordata > Actinopteri > Cypriniformes > Gobionidae > Rhinogobio > Rhinogobio ventralis. The sequence goes on from CM077207.1 coordinate 22,981,288, forward strand.
ACTACAGGATTCCACAAACCGAGTTTAGTCAAAGAAGGTTTGATGTGCTGCCCCCAATCAAACCGCATAGTTCTGTTCCAAAACCTAGTGAGCTACCTACCTAGACAGTATTTTTAGGCATCATAGGCTGCTCCAAACAAAATTATTATAATTATTCTTTTGTGGATAAAGCACAACTTCAATGCATTTCTGCTCAGTTATTTTTACCTATTTTATATTACCTTTTAAAATCATGCAGAAAATATATTTATTTTGTTGTTTTATACCATGTCAGCCATGTTAGATTTTATGGCACGGGGGAATAAAAGGCAAATAAATGAATTTAGGCATAAAAATTGTCATACAGGAAGAACCACCACGGTATACATGATACAAATCTCTACTGATATATTTCTATCATTGCATGGCATATACAGTTATACCTCCCAGGCATGTTTGTTATTAATATGGCAAGAAAACATAACTGTGATTATTGCATTAATGCAGTTGGATATTGCACAATTATGAAATCACACAAGCCACAAATTAATGTCTTGAGGGCTGCATGTTTAATAGCACTAGGCTAGTGGAAACCTTAATTTTATGGCAATGGTTTAAAACAACAATCCTAGAACGTATGCATTACTTATGGATCCTGATGCGGATCATGTTGCGGAATATTACGTGTATCCTCCCAGGCATCTATTACCATGGAGACATTAGTTTGGTACCAAGCGTTTATTCCCTTCTCGCAAAGTTCTGAAGCACAATGTTTGACCAGCATAACACACCATTCATTCATCCAACGTGACCTTTCCAGCAAAACCAAACATTTGTTTAGTATGAAAAGGCCCTCTACAAATAATGTCTTTTGTGTTCCCAATACTTCAGTTACATGCATTCTGAAAAAACTAACTCGTGGTGAAAAGAGTTCGATTACATGGCAGATGGACAAAGTACATCGCACACTAGACAGCCAATGCTGACACAAGTCACACTGACAACCTGAAGATCTTCGCAGTAAAAACAAATGAGAAAAAAAATAACATGCCATGTCGCCATGGCAATAAAATAGTTCAAAGAGTTAGAAAAACGTTATTCGCAGTCAAGTGATCTGGCTGTTTTTCTCAACAAAAACATGCACAAAAACAAAAAGCAAAACACAAAACAAAAGGAGAAAAACACAAAACAAAATAAAAAGCAAAACACACAAAAAAAAAAGCAAAAAAAACAAAACAAAACAAAACCAAAACACACAAAAACAAAAAAGCAAGACAAAAAGCAAAACACAAAATGAAAACCAAAACACACAAAACAAAAAAGCAAAACAAAACACAAAAAAAAGCATAACACAAAACAAAACAAAACCAAAACACACAAAACAAAAGGAGAAAAACACAAAACAAAACAAAAAAGCAAAACAAAATGAAAACAAAATGAAAACCAAAACACACAAAACAAAAAAGCAAAACAAAACAACACAAAGCAAAACACAAACCAAACACTAAAACAAAACAGCAAAAACAAAAAAGGTACTGATGACAAAAATATTGTTTAGGCAACTGGAATGTCTCTCACCTCTCATGAGCAATAGTTTTGTTCATTTGAAATCCTTTAGCGCCTTAAACTACCTTAAGCAGGGTGGAAACTTCATTTCATATGTGTCATGGCCCTGAGGAAAACATCCATCAAGACCTTTAAATAAAAGCCGGCTTTGTGTAATGGATCTTAGTACTGGAGGTCACCCAGTTCACAACTTCTCCTTAGAGTCAGCATACAGTATTATGTATCCAAAGCATAGGTGAAACCATTTCAAAAACTGGATTAGGTTTGGACTGTAGAGTTTATGGCTCTTCAACAGCGACGGTTTTAAACATATTCCAAAGGTCAAGAGACCCAACCTCTTTTTATGCAAGATATCATCCAAACATCCAAAGATTTTTAGCAGAATCTTTTATAGCAACAGTTCACAGCAACCACATATGCCAGGATTCCTGATGATTATGATTATCAAATGAAATGCCTAGTTAGTTCATCTGCCATATCTAATTTGAAAATGAAAAGACACCGTTTGGAGGAGGTTTAGTGTTTGCATGCACTATACTCAACGTTTATTTTTTTTCAATTGCAAGGTTATGTTTGTAATTAATTTATTATTATGGAGGGTCTTTAAGCAACCTGTTGCTGTTGTGACTGTGATACTATATGTGATACACGTAGTGTTAGCCAAACTTAACATGATGGACAAGGATCACAATACTTGATATATTTATGTTTTATATAATCAGCAAAATGAGTTTGGAAAACAAAAAGAACACACATTGTATTAATTTACTTTCTATAAGCAGGTGAACTGCAGCATGTATTTGCTTTTTGTATCACATGGTTTTAAACTTTTAACTGACATTTTACAGAGTAATCTGGAAAGTTTGTGTTCCCACTGTCTGGACTATTTGTCAAGCATATAATTTGTGGTCACTCTATTGACCATTATGTACTTCTGAAAAGGTCTAGGATTTTCCAAGTGTAACCCGTAAATATGCATGTTTCATGTTGAATGAGAGTGATTTTCAGAAAGAAAAAAAAAAGCAAACCTGGAAGTTAATGCATGACAATTCATGACAGACAGATTCATTAACAATCCCAGCAGGCATAACCCAACAGAAATGAGAGGACAGGACAGTAGTGTGTGTGCAGTAGACAGGAGGAAACACACAATCCAATTCCTCTAGATTATCAATGACCTCTCTGACCTTCCAGCACAATCTGAGAACTCTTTATACACAGTTCTTTTTATACACACACCTTTTTCTATTTAGCACCTAAACTCTGGAACAGCCTTCCTAGTATTGTTCGGGAAACAGACACACTCTGTCAGTTTAAATCTAGACTAAAAACACATCTCTTTACTACGGCATACACATAAAAATTTTTTAATTTATATTTTATTAAAATCAATTAAATGATTGTTAGGCTGCATTAACTAGGTCAGCCGGAACCGGGAACACTTCCCATAACACCTGATGTACTCGTTACATCATAAGAAGAATGGCATCTACGCTAATGTTAGTCTCTCTGTTTATCCCGAGGTTTACTGCAGTCAGCCGGATCCGGGCCGTATCCAGATCAGATGGTGGACCTGTGCCTGGACATGACCAACGCATCCCTGAAGTGTCTGCAGAGACCGTGTCAATTAGTCTACCCTCTGAAATTGCTCATCGACATGGCATCCTCAATGGATCCATCTCCGGCGTGATATTTTGAATATTCCTATTTAATAATTGTTTAATCGACACGCCATCCTCAATAAACCTGTCTCTGGCGTGATGCCTCCGATCTTTCGAATATTCCGATCTAATATGACTTCTGACCTATAAGGCTGCCAAAATAATAAACATACACTGTTTGTTAATTGGCCAGAGGAGAACTGGCACCCCGACTGAGCCTGGTTTCTCCCAAGGTTTATTTTTCTCCATTATGCCACCTGATGGAGTTTTGGTTCCTTGCCACTGTCACCTTTGGCTTGCTCAGTTGGGGACACTAAATTTTCAAGTAAATATCCAAATAAATGTAATTACTAAACTAAATTAACAATGTCAACTACAAATTCTTGAATATATATGATAATTGAAATGAGCTGATGACATCACCGTTTTCTCCACCTTTATTTATTTATTTAATTATTATTTCTTACACATTTTTAAAAATGTTTGTGGGATTAAAGAAGTCTTCCGGTCAGCATAATTTGGGACATCATAGTAAGCTGGTCCAAAATGCTACGTTCTATGATTCTCTGCCCTGTACGTTGCCCAAAAACTGCGGTCTACTACGTAGGCAGCTCTGTTTTCATTTAAAACACAGACCACTAGAACAAACAACAGCAGCGAAAACGCATTGTATATATGTTATGGTGTCATTATTGTATTAGATATGTAACTCACCAGCTTTGACAGCTCCATATATGGCGCGTCCGGTGTGTTTTTTGGCGATTTGTATGTCTTTCCACGCGAGAATCGCGCAGTTTAATGTGACCTCATACAGTCTGCGCTGAACACACAGCTCAGAACACAACAGACGCGACTGCTTCTCCATTTCTGCTCTTAACAACAAATACACATTAGTTATCTCACTTTCATCTTTAAAACGGGTTTATACTATACCAGCCGACGCTTTAAATTATTATAAAAAAGCTACAGTCGCTACAATGGTGCTCGTTTTCTCCTGAGCAGTTTGGCTACATAGCGGTTTTCTCTTTCCTGATAAAGTGGGAGGAGCTCGAGAGATATGCGTCACTCATAATCCTATTGTAGGAGGTGTGATGTGGGTGATTGACATACTTTTATAAGTTATTTATAAAGTATTGTGACTAGCAACAATCAAATAAATAAAATATATTTTTCTGATTAATCGTTCCAAATGTATTGTAGCCTACTACATTTAATGTCACCATCCCCCCCATTTTATTTATTTATTTATTTTTAGTCTTTTTTTAGACCCTGACAACATCAATCCTCTTTCACTTTCATCATACGGAGGAAAGAAAAGCGACAAATGCGTCACCACTTTCTTCTCTATTAAGCTGCAGCTTGACCCAAACAATAAATTATGAAATAATTAAAAATATTGTTATTCAATACTATTTAAAATTTTTTTTTTTATATAATTCAAATGTTTTTTGCCTTTGTTTTTTTGTTTTACTTAATTACATGCTCAAGTATTTTATATTTAGAAAACAGAACAGAAAATATTTTAACAAGCCAGTGAGGGAACTGAGAGGGAACTAAATTTCCACTTGTGATTGGCTGTTCAGCAGCCACTCAAGAGACCCCTTAGCCAATCACAGCTGCGTTATGTGCAGTGGGCGGTATCAACATGGCGGCTCTCTGAGTTTGCGAAGAGGAATTGAGGTGTAAATAAACTCTTCGTGCACAATTTGCACAACTTATCAGCGTTTTTCTCTAAATTAATTTATGAGCGACTATTCTGAAGCCAAAATATGTCAGGTGACGGCAACAAAAAACAGTTCTGGAAGAGAAACACAGCCAAGGTTCCTGGGAAGTGAGTGACGTGTTCATGCTAATGTCTATGTGTTAGCTATGTGTGTGTATTTAAATGTGTTCAGTTAGAGATTTAGCCAATTGAACAATATCTGTCAACGCTACATCTTACCATAGGGGCTCCAAATATTTCAAATGACGTGTCATTAAAATATGATCTTTTTTTAAGGCTCATGTGATGTGTGCTAGCTGTACACTTCCATGTTTTGATTGATATTTATTTATCATGATTATATTCTTTTAGCACTGCCATCTGCCATCTGATCAGTGTTTATTTGGTGAGGATATCTGTTATACTGATTAAAGCTCTGTGTTAATAGTCTAGTTCATAAAGTCATGTGTTAGCCTGTTAGCTAAGTGCTGCTGGGCCCTTCTTGACAACTCTTACAGATAAGTAAAGATTGGTACAATGGTCGTAATACTATGCTAGTAGTATTGTTTTAGTATATACCATGGTACAGGACGATTACTGTATTCATATACCATGATATATACCATCACATACAGTGGTGCATTTTTGTTGATGACAGCAACTTTCCAAAACTTAATAATTCATGTAGTGTATATAATATAGATGTATAGATGACTTATAGATTAATTAAATATATCTAATAACTCTTTTAAATGAAGCAAAGTTTTTTTTTTTTATAGAAGTCATTACTTCTTGACTTGTCAAACCAGTTTTCTGATCATGTAAATAATGGTGGGAGTTAAAAATCTTATAAATATGCTTCGTAACGCTTGTTCTTTTTCACAGTATCCAGCATGTTTACGGAGCCCAACATCCTCCCTTTGACCCTCTGCTACATGCCAAGTAAGTGCAGCTATATTTAAATGAAGTTATGTATTTGGCATATTCAAAGATAGAAGAGTATCCATTTGTATTCTTTTTCATGCTTTCGCTTTCATTTTTTGAAGTTAGTGCTAGTGGCAACCTATTTTACTCTCTTAGTTTCACATATTTAGGGGTTGGACAATGACACTGAAACACTGGCCACTAAAGTGTTGGAGGTTTTACACTTATATGCGTGGCCAATCGTCACTGATTTTACATTCCATCAGTTAGAGCAAGAGTGTTAAGGTTAAATTAGCAGAGCAATAGCACAGCTGTATATAAAATATTGCAATCCATACAATATAATGGGAGACATATCAGAGTTCAAAAGAGTGTGCTTCTTGCTGGCTCATCTTTGACCAGGACAGCAAGTTTTTTTTTGGTGATTCGAGAGCTATGGTATCCAGGGTAATGTCGGCATACCCCCACGTAGGATGAACCACATCCAACAGAAGTAACTGAGGAGTGCAAAAGGAAGTTCTCTGAAATGGATGTCCAGATAACCTGGATTGTATGCAAAAAACATAAAACCACAGCTGCCCAACTCACTGCAGAAATAAATGTGCACCTCGACTCTCCTGTTCCACCAAAATTGTTTGCCGGGAGTCAATATTGATAGTCGGGCTGCTATAGCTGAAACTTTGGCCACTCGTGCCAATACCAAATGTCAGTTTGATTGGTTCAGAACAGATTTGAACAGTGCAAATCTTGGGCTGTGGACAATGTGAAACATGTATTGCTCTCTGATGAGTCCACCTTCATTGTCTTTCCCACATCCATGGGAATTACAGTGTGGAGAAGCTCCAAAGAGGCTCAACATCCGTACTGTTGCTGCCCAGAGTGAAGCACAGGGGTGGATCGATGATGGGTTGGGCTGCAATATCATGATATTCCCTACTGTGCTTGATGGGCTTGTCACTGCCAAGGACTACCGAACCATTCTGGAGGACCGTGCGCACCTAATGGTTCAAACATTGTACCCTGAAGGGGGTGCAGTGTATCAGCATGATAATGCACCAATACACACAACAAGACTTGTGACAGAATGATTTGATGAACATGAAAGTGAAGTTGAACATCTCTAATAGCCTGCAGAATCACCAGATCTAAATATTATTGTGAGTCCGAAAATTTTTTCCTCCACCAGCATCACATAGTAACCTGGACCTTCTGGAAGAGGAATGGCTCAAAATCCATCTGGGATCCAAGGACTTGTGTCTGTTATTCCCAAGATGAATTGATGCTGTATTGGCCATAAAAAGATGCCCTACACCAAACTAATACATTATTATAGTATAAAACCAGGTGTTTCAGTTTCATTGTTTCAGAGAGAGGTATATAACATAGCCCAAGTAATGTCACTGTAAAAGGAATGTCTTGCTGAAAAGCAAGTTATGTCAGTTTGATTAAAGATAACATTTCCCTTTTGCTATAACGTGCACAGATTAATCATTCACATTAACGGCAGATCAATTCACATTCACATTAACGTCAAATCAAACATGATTTAAAAATATGAATTGAGGTACATTTTGATTGTTGACTGCATATCATTAAAAAGCAGTAATGCAGTGATCATACTTGTCACACTTGTTGTTTTCTTTGTCACAACCACTGATATTGCTGCAATGAGTCAGCAAACCCTGCCCATTAAAGTGCCACGTGAAACAGCGTGCCTGAACTAGACCAAAAACAGCTGCCTTTGTAAATTTTAGAATGAGATACTTCATAGCTAGACTGGTTGTGTAAATATGATTGTTAACTAGCTATAGTGAGAATAGAACATAAACTTGAACAGAACACTGTATCATTATAGAGCATTGTATCACATTTCCTTATTTGAACTGATATTAACCTGTAATGCAAGTTAAAATATGAGCAATACAATGTGTCCTGTGTTTGGAAATCTGGTTTTGAGTAGCAGCTCATTGTGCATCAATTTAATCAGAATTTTTTTTACTCAAAAATACATAGTCTTAGAGGTATAGTTCTCCTAAAAATGAAAATTGTCATCATTGAGTTGAGTCAAACCTTAAGTTGAGTATGCATTTCTTTCAACCAAACAGTTGATGGGCCCCATTGACTTCCATAGTATTTTTTCCCCATACTATGGAAGTCAATGGGACCCATCAACTTTTTAGTTACCGACATTCTTCAAAATATTTTTTTTATGTTCAGCAGAAGAAAACAATTTGGGAACACTTTAAAATACGTATACAGTAATAAAGTATTTACAAATCATTTGCAAAGTATTAGTTTATAGTTAATTAATAGTTTATAAACTGTAGTTCATTAATAGACTTTGTACCTTTGTACAAATAGTGAATTCCTTATTCATTGTCATTGTAATTAACACATTATTATTGTTAAATTAGCGCATATGTAAAGAGTTAATGCTTTGTTAGCAACTTATTAACAGTAAATATTTTTCACTTTAGATTAGGTCATGGGAAATGGGAAAAATGTCATTAATTAAGTGCTTTGAACTTACATTTATTGGATATTAATTGCATTCATATTATTCAGTGTTCCTTAAAATGATTTCTGAAAAATATGAATAAAATAATATTTTGAATACAATTTCTGAAATTATACAGAATGAGTTTTTTTTTTGAAAATGTAAAAAATATAGAAAGTTTTGTGTGATGGGTAGGTTAAGAGGTAGGGTAAGGGGATAGTTTGTACAGTATAAAAACCATTATTGCTGTGCGTGTGTGATCATGTGATCATGTTTTTCTATCCCGGTGGGGACTTCAATCTGAATGCAGTCAATGCACACAGACTCATGGGGACTCGTGTTACCATAGGGACCTAAATTGAGGTCCCCATGAGGAAACAAGCTTATAAATCATAAAGAATTTATGTTTTTTTGAAAATGTAAAAATGCAGAAAGTTTTCTGTGATGGGTAGGTTTAGTGTAAGGGGATAGAATATACAGTTTGTACAGTATAAAAACCATTACGTCTATTGATAGTCCCCACAAAGATAGCGAACCAGACAAGTGTGTGTGCAATTAATGCAACTAATGTCCAATAAAGTTTGGTTCAAAGCAATTAATTAGTAACATTTTTTTCACATTTTCCGTGGCCTAATCTAAAATGAGAACTATTTACATTTAGAACTATTAACAATGTTAAAAAAAGCATTATCTCACTCTTTACATATGAGCTAATTAAACAATAACACATTGTTAATTACAGTGACATGAACAGAAAAACTCACTATTTGTATACAGTCTATTAAAGGTGCAGTGTGTAGTATTTATGAGGATCTATTAACAGAAATTCAATATAATATACATAACTATGTTTTCAGTTGTGTATAAATACCTTACATAATGAACTGTAATGCTTTTATTACCTTAGAATGAGCCATTTTTTATCTACGTACACCGCGGTCCCTTTGCAGTGAAATCGCCATTTTGCACCATCATGTTTCTACAGTAGCCCTAAATAGACAAACTGCTCTATAGAGTGCTAGCTACTCTCTGCTGTCTCAGATGACAACATTTTTGTCCTGGGTCGGCCACCGTAGCTTCCCTATGTTCTTCGAAAGGGAGGGGTGAGCGGTGGCCGGTTGCAATTCACAACCTCACCACTAGATGCTGCTAAAATTTACACAGTGCACCTTTAATGTATTAACTACAGTTTGTAAACTATTAATTAACTAAAAACGAATATTTGCAAATTATTTATTTTTTACTTTGTTACAGTATACTTATTTTAAAGTGTTACCAGAAATTCACACAGGTTTGGAACAATTTGAGGATGAATAAATGACAGCAATTTGCTGTGACAAAGTGTATGGAAATCATCTGATTTTAATGAGAGTTTGCAGTTTGGGACAACATGACCAGCAGAGACCATTGTCAGTGCGATGTGACAATTTTTAGTGATTCACCAACATTGTGAAAAATTTTACTTTTTTTAGGTGAGCAGCACTGTAGCAACTACCAATGGAAGTCAGAGAAACCAGAAAATGTCCCTGTTCTTTATGAGATGTCTTTTCCCACATATGGATATTATTAAACATTATACATGTAACACCAGTATTCGGTGTGAGTTTGATTAATATATCAACAAAAGTCTTATCTATTTGTTGCAGTCTGATGAAAGCAGGAAACAAGCCTCCGTCTGCCACTACGCCAGGAAAACCAAAGAAAGCCACCACCTTCCAAGAGTTTGAGAGCATCACCAGTGACGCCTGGGATGTGGGAGATGATGATGATGAACTTCTCGCTATGGCAGCCCAAAATCTCAACATCGAGGTTGTCATGGAGACAGCCAATAAGGTGATAGAAAACCACAGCAAGCTACAGGAAAGAAGACAACAGCAGATGGACAAGATGACTGAGCCTGATGAAAAAGACGGTGAGGAAACGCACGAGGAAGAGGAGGAAGAACCAGAAGAAGAGGAGGAAAGGGAGGAAGGGGCAGAGACGACAACAGATCTGTCCTTCAGTTCAGAGTTTCTTCCACTCAGTGACAACAGACTGGTGAAGTCACACAGTGAAGCTCCCATCGGCTCGCCTAAAGGTCAGTCAAACATCAGAACAACTGCATTTCCTGTCTCTCTTTACTCTTTTAGTCTGGTTGATTGTTTGGCTGGTTGCTCTGTGTTAACAAATCTGACATTAATTTTTGGTTGTTGTGTTAATAACGTTGTTGTAACCTAAAACAAATAAAAATGGTTTTTGGTAATTGAATAAAGCAAAATTATAAATATTAGATGACATACCTAAACTTAAATTACAATTAGAAACTAAAATACGTTACAAGTTAAATAAAAATAAATTAAAGCTAAATAGAAATAAAAAACTTATAACACTTTACAATAAGGATTCAATAGTTAACATGAGTTAATGTATTAACTAACATGAACTAACCTTGAGCAATACATTTGTTCCTGTATCTGTTAATCTTTGTTAACGTTAGTTAATAAAAATACAGCTGTTCATGGTTTGTTCATGTTAGTTCACAGTGCCATAACTAATGTTAACAAGATTTTAATAATGTATTAGTAAATGTTGAAATTAACAAAGCTAAATAAAGGCTTTATATGTGCAGTTCATTATTAGTTCATGTTAACTAATGAAGTTAACTAATGTTAACTAATGAACCTTATTGTAAAGTGTTACCAAACAAAAGTACTAAAATAATTAATTGATGAAAACTGAAAATATAAAAAAGGCTTGTTGAAATGTATAAAACATACTATAAATAAGATTCTACTATAAATAATTCTAATATAATGGTTTGTTAATAATAATTATGCAGTATTTCTGGTTTCTGGTACAGCTAACCACCTCTGTGTTTAATAAATATATATTATTAACATATATTTTAAAGCTTGTTGAAAATGTGTACTGTTGTCTTTCTAAATGAGTTAATAAAGATGATAAAATGACATTAATCATGTGAACTTGCATTGAAAGAGACATGCATAAAAAAACAAACAAAAACACCTTAGCAGCTTGCGCACAGGCAATCACAACAACATTTAGTCTTCAAGTCAAGTCAAGTCAACTTTATTTATATAGCGCTTTTTACAATGCAGATTGTTTCAAAGCAGCTTCACAGTGTTAAACAGGAAAATAATGAACAGAATTTGATTCGGCTGTACAGCCGCTCTGGAGAAAACGGTGATGTCATCAGCTCATTTCAATTATCATATATATTCAAGTAATGTAGTTGATATAATTTAGTTTAGTAATTACATTTATTTGGATATTTATTTGAAAATTTTGTGTCCCCAACTGAGCAAGCCAGAGGCGACAGTGGCAAGGAACCAAAACTCCATCAGGTGTCCTAATGGAGAAAAATAAACCTTGGGAGAAACCAGGCTCAGTCGGGGTGCCAGTTCTCCTCTGGCCAATTAACAAACAGTGTATGTTTATTATTTTGGCAGCCTTATAGGTCAGAAGTAATATTAGATCGGATTATTCGAAAGATCGGAGGCATCACACCGGGTTTATTGAGGATGGCGTGTCAATTAAACAATTATTAAATAGGAATATTCGAAATATCGGAGTCATCACGCCGGAGATGGATCCATTGAGGATGCCATGTCGATGAGCAATTTCAGAGGGTAGACTAATTGACACGGTCTCTGCAGACACTTCAGGGATACGTTGGTAATGTCTGGGCGCTGGTCCACCATCTGATCTGGATACGGCCCGGATCCGGCTGACTGCAGTAAACCTCGGGATAAACAGAGAGACTAACATTAGCGTAGATGCCATTCCTCTTATGATGTAACGAGTACATCAGGTGTTATGGGAAGTGTTCTCGGTTCCGGCTGACCTAGTTAATGCAGCCTAACAATTTGAATAAAATATAAATTAAAATGTTTTATGTGTATGCCATAGTAAAGAGATGCGTTTTTAGTCTAGATTTAAACTGACAGAGTGTGTCTGCTTCCCGAACAATGCTAGGAAGGCTGTTCCAGAGTTTGGGTGCTAAATAGGAAAAGGATCGACCGCCTGCAGTTGATTTTGATATTCTAGGTATTATCAACTGGCCAGAGTTTTGAGACCGCAATAGACGTGATGGAGTATAATGCGTTAAGAGCTCGCTCAAGTACTGGGGAGCTAAACCATTTAGTGATTTGTAAGTAATTAGCAAGATTTTAAAATGTATGCGATGTTTAATAGGGAGCCAGTGCAGTGTTGACAGAACCGGGCTAATATGGTCATACTTCCTGGTTCTAGTAAGAACTCGAGCTGCTGCGTTTTGGACCAGCTGCAGTTTATTTATTAAGCGAGCAGGGCAACCACCCAGTAGAGCATTACAATAATCTAGCCTTGAGGTCATGAATGCATGAACTAACTGTTCAGCATTTTGCATTGAAAGCATATGCCGTAATTTAGATATATTTTTAAGATGGTAGAATGCATTCTTCATTATCATTATTTCCAATGTTGTGTTGTCATCAGATGCAAGACCTTGCTGGGAAAGATCAACCGATTTTCATAAGACTTACATGAAAGTTTGAATTTTGGATCAGACCTGTGACCTGTTTTTAAACTCTAGCATTTCATTTTCTCCTTGTCCTCTTCCTAGCTAATTAGCACGACCTTCATTAAATTGAGTTTATTTTAACTTGTGGTAATTAACCAAGAGGCTGTAACATTGGAAACCTGTGTTGCCCAAGCAAATTGGAGTCAGTGAAATGTCAATCAATTGTTTTGTTTGCCACTGAGCTGTATTATGTTAATACAGGATGTTTTTTTCCATTGACCTGTCACTCAGACTTTCACACTGATGTTTCTGAAGCATAGAAAATTAAGTGAAAGCATCTTTATTTTAATACTACAAGAATCCCAGATCTTCCTGACACTGAAGACCTAAAAGATCCAATGTTCTTCAACCAAAATTGAAGAACGAATGGGTGTGATGTAATTTTGTAGAAAATCTGGCCAAAATAATGTTTTGTGTTTGGGGTTCTTTTTGGTGGCTCGAAACAGCCCACCAGCGTAAACTTTCCGGAAAACTGTGCAATGGCTGTTAAACGCCTTTCTGCCATTGGTCCATGACAGTGACATGGATCCACCTTTTTTGAGGTTCATTGCTTAAAGTCCCTGACACACCAAGCTGGCTGTTGTTGAGCATAAGCCAGTCCAGTTTTTATGGTGTTTTCCGAACCATCGGCACTAGTCAGACCCAGTTGGGTTTTTAAATCGCAGTCCATTGGCGTCTGCAAGAGAGAGAACTTGGATTGGCTGTTAAGTTTAGTAAACGAGAATAAAAGCGAACGTGATGAAAATGAGCAAAGAAGTCAAGACAGCACAGACAGAAGGTATTTCTAATTTTATCTCATCTTATCTGAGCATTCAATGCGCAAATATGTTCATAACAACATGGCCCACCTGGGATGAAGAAATTGATCAGCATGATTATTGTTTAAAATAATCAACCGCTGCTTTGTTTATGGTTTGTATATCTGCAGTCCTAGTTTCGGTTTTCTTTTTTGAATGACGAAAATAGACTCTTGATACTGATATTTCTTTACACGCAGGTGCAGAATGCCAACATGCTAGTTGAGGTCCACCAATGAATTATGACTTGCCTTTAGTCTTTTTGATATGTTCAAGCGGAGACTCAGCCGACGCAAGGTCACAACACAGTCAGCTTTCGTCGCCACTAGTTCTTTTACGTCAGCTTGGTGTGTCACGGCTTTAAAGGGTTAGTTCGTCCGAAAATGAAAATTATCCCATAATTTACTTACCCTCAAGCCATCCTAGGTGAGTTATGTTAAAAAAATATCTTGGCTCTTCCAAGCTTTATAATGGGAGTGAATTTTAAAGCCCAAAAAAATCCATTCATTTATAGAAGTAATCCATACGGCTCCGGGGGGTAAATGAAGGCCTTCTGAAGCGAAGCGATGCGTTTTTGTAAGAAAAATATCATAACTTTATAAACCATAATCACTGGCTTTCAGTAATGGCCGTACGAGTCTAGTACTGGCTGAAAAGTGACCTCTGACCCGACGCATGACGTAGGATGTAAGAATAGTGTAAGCTTAGGTGAGAGACACCTCTCACGGGTCAAACAAATAGGGCTAGGCATCAAACTCAAGCTCCTCTGACATTTCTCTTTAAAAATTCTAATTTTAGACTTCTAATTCGTGACCAGTGTTTTTTTGTTTGCTCTATCCTCTGCGCTTGTCAATACGTCATGCGTCGGGTCAGAGGTCACTCTTCCGCCGGAACTAGACTTGCATACGGAAGCCAGTGAATCTAGTTTATAAACTTATAAATATGGATATTTTTTTCACAAAAACGCATCGCTTCGCTTCAGAAGGCCTTTATTAACGCCCTGGAGTCGTTTGCATTACTTTTATGATTGATGGATGTGCTTTTTTGGGCTTCAAAATCGAATGGCTCGAATTCCACTGAGTGGTACGGTTCAGTACAGTACAGTTCAGTACGATTCGGGACGCTAAACCCTGATCCGGCTTGCGTTTTCACCGGCAACAGTTCCCTTATGATAGGCGTGGGGTAGCGATTGATGACGCCATTCTCGCGTGAGGAAGTAAACGACAGTAAACGACAATGGGCGACATACAGCAGATCTTGTTCTTGCTTCTCGCCATGTGGCTGTTGTCACAAGAAGACAACGAGCTTTGTTTGAGCCAAGACTGCAGGTTGCAAGGAAAAACACAGCCCGAAAAATCACGTACAAGTGACGATTCTGTGTCAACCAATCAACATTCTGCAGTGAGTCTAGCCCCACCCTTTAGTACCGGACTACTGTGCTAGGTACCCCAACGGAAGGGTGCCAAAAAATTAGTACGGTACGGTTTGGAATTAGAGTACCATTCACGAATTCCGACAATGGAAACGGCAAAAATTGCATACCGAACTGTACTGAACCGTACCGCTCGGTGGAAATGAGCCATAAGGTACCATTCATTCCCATTATAATGCTTTGAAGAGCAAGAATATTTTTTTTATATAACTCTGATTGTCTTTGGCTGAAAGAAGAAAGTCATATTCACCTAGGATGGCTTGAGAGTGAGTAAATTATGGGATCATTTTAATTTTTGGGTGAATTAACCCTTTAACTCAGGTATTTCAAAATATCTTAACCCCTGAGTGAAGAACGAAACAAATTTCGCTATGAGTTTTTGAGTATATCAGACAGGGACTGTCTGTTTCCACCAGTACTTGCACTGACAGACACTTCTGCCAGTTCTTTGTTTTGCGATGGATGACTGTGATAATGGACTTCCTGTTGACATGTTCTGCCTCCACTCTAATAGTACCTTGTGTTGACACTGTCAGCAGCCGTCACGCACTGTCTAACTTCTGTAGGGATTACACGAACATCTTTAAACATTGAAGATGTTATGATGCTTAAAGCGAGAATGATCTCTCAAAGTCATCCATTTAATGCCTCTAACAAGCATACAATCACATTTTACAGTGACTTTCAGTGTTTGGACAGCATGATTATTAAGCATTAGGGTAAAATCTATTCACAGATGTATTGTCAAATACGTGCAAGACTTCCAAAATAGCAACTACACTAATTGATAAAGTATTTTTGTGTGTGCGTGTTATATATAAAATATAGCGTTTTATATATAATATAAGCTTTTTATATATAATATAAGCTTTTTATATGGCATCTTTACATAAAACATAAGACCGTATGTGGCAGTGCTGAGAAAATATCAGCTGAACTAGCAAGTGTGAGAAGCATTTTGACAAACTTTTAGATTTTACCTGAGGTAAAAACAGTAACCAGTATCTACGGTTGTGTGGAACTAAAATGTGTGTCTCTGGGACTAAACTAAACTTTATTAATGCAAAATGTCAATAAATCATTCAGTCAATCAATAAATGTGTGTATGGTATGTATGTATGTCTGTATGTATTAATAAATGTATGACAAACCAATAAAATTTAATTAATAAAACAAAAGCACAAATCTTAAATTAAAAGGAAAAAAAAAAAAGATAAAATAAAAGATAAAATACAAAATTAAATAATATATATACTTTTTTTTATGAAGTGAGAACACATTAAATGTTTTTTTTTTTTTTACTTAATAAATATTAAATACATAAAATAAACATTTCCCGACATGAAATAACCCAAACTTTTTTTTTTTTTAAGTCTTGATGTTTTATTTAATGTACAATTAAGCACATACTAATGAGCCGGTCAGTTCAATTCAATTTCATTTGTTCACCTTACGATTTTAACACTTTTTATTGTACACATTGTTCCATCTTTAAGAAAAAAAATTATTTCATAAAACAAGATTTAAAAAAAAAAATGCCTACAATCGGTGAGCAAGCTGATGGGCAGGAAAATCTCATTTGTATTTTTTATATTTAAACAGTATTAATTACAGCAAGTACTCTGGTAAGTGCATCTGCTCAGTCTACCTTCCCTGATATTCATCTGGGTTGAACTGTGCTTGCTTACAAAAATTGAGATGTGCCAGGTTTAGCTCACAAATGATTGGTCCCTGTGCTGTTGCTGAAGATACACATTGAGAACTGTATGTAATCTCATCGTGACTCCCTGGATCGAAATTAAAATAGAATCTATTATAAATGAATAGAATTCTGTGGTGCTAAATGATTCCCACTCCAAATGATGATGGCACTCTGAATGAGGTTCATCTGTCCGAGCTCTATAATGGATTTAGTTTGACAGCGAAGTGTTTCATTCCCACTAGCTGAGCATCTTGGGGTAACTGCCTCGCCTGACCTCTGGGCAAACTGTGTCATGAATTGCCTCCGTAATTAAATTTAATGGGCTAAGGCATGTGAGAAAGCAGGCAGCGGTTTGTATATTCTCATTACAGCTGTGTTTTCTCTTCGTCTTTGTGTGTCAGAAGTGAGTATTGAACAGGCAGCACTACACAGACAACAGTCACTCCCGCACAGGCCATTGATTCCACTGGTGGCCCGCATGGCGGATCAGAACACATCTGGAACTCCTGCCATGACAGAGAGAGAGGCATCAAGGCTCGACAAGTTCAGACAGGTTCTGGCCGGGCCTAATACTGATCTAGGTAAGATGCTGTTTTATGGCTTGGCTATATGAATGCATTAATTGTGTTCTGACATTTCCGAATGCAACATTTGAAACCGTTCTCGCAAAGATAGAAGTGTTAATGTTCACACATTATGATTTCTGTGATGCAGAAAAATTGGACCGAATTGCATAATCCAGTCATTAAAATAGAATTTAACTTGGGGTGTAATGATATATCGCGATATAAAAATGCAACGATATGTATCGTTGATGTAAACGATATGATTCGCAATATAGTTTTTATACGAGTGAACGCGATTATCTCTTCCTAGTCAAAGAATAAACATGAATTAACATCTTCTGAAGGTATGTTGAGGCTACATTACAATGTATATGTTGTGTAATCACTCAGTCAGTGTTTCAACGGTGGAAAGATGTCAATAAAACAGCTTGTAAACAATGTCACGTAGCATTACATTTACCTCAGGCAGCCATTCAGTGTCCACAGCTGGTTAGTTCACTAGAGAAATGAATTCTTTCGCTAAATATATGCACTATATTAGCCAATATATTAATTATATTCTACTTAACCTGTTAGTGATGTCTTGATTATTCAATGTATGTTTAAATAAATCTGTCATGAAAATGACAACCACTGTGTATAAATGATTTATATTTCAACAACAAATTGGAGTAAAAAAAAAAATTGTATAGTTACATTTAGAAGTTGATGCAAAAACTGCCTTATGTGAAGTTTACATGTTTGCATAGAATGCGTTATTTGAGTGTTGATTATTATATCTAAAAATAAATGGCAACTTAATTTAAGTCAAGTCAAGTCACCTTTATTTATATAGCGCTTTTTACAATGCAGATTGTTTCAAAGCAGCTTCACAATGGTAACAGGAAAATACTGCAACAGAATTTAATAGAAAGTAATATAGTTAAATCTTTAGTGTCCCCAACTGAGGGGACCCAAAAGCCAAAGGCAACAGGGGTGACGGTGGCAAGGAACCCAAACTCCATCAGGTGACAGAATGGAGAAAAAAACCTTGGGAGAAACCAGGCTCAGTCGGGGTGCCAGTTCTCCTCTGGCCAAATTAACCAACTTTATATGATTATGATTCAGGCAAACATTACAGGTCAGAAATCATATTAGATCGGAACATTCAGAGTATTTGTCCAGTTCCATCTGGTTGAAGATCGGAGTCATCACGCAGGAGACGGGCTTATTGATGTCGATGAGGCCATCACAGGGGAGAGTCTAGTGTACACGGTCTCTGCTAACACTTCTGGGCTGCGTTTGTAGCGTCTAGGTGCAGGTCCACCATCTGATCTGGATACGGCCCGGATCCGGCTGACAACAGTAAACCTCGGGATAAACAGAGAGACTAACATTAGCATAGATGCCATTCTTTTTTTATGATGTAACGAGTACATCAGGTGTTATGGGAAGTGTTCCCAGTTCCAGCTGACCTAGTTAATGCAGCCTAAAACAATCATTTAACTGATTTGAATAATATAAATTGATAATGTTCTATGTGTATGCCATAGTAAAGAGATGTGTCTTTAGTCTAGATTTAAACTGACAGAGTGTGTCTGCTTCCTGAACAATGCTAGGAAGACTGTTCCAGAGTTTAGGTGCTAAAGAGGAAAAGGATTGAGCGCCTGCAATTGATTTTGATATTCTATGTATTTTTTAACTGGCCAGAATTTTGTGACCGCAATAGACGTGATGGAGTATAATGAGTTAAGAGCTCGCTCAAGTACTGGGGAGCTAAAAAGGTCATGAACGTGTGAACTAACTGTTCAGCATTTTGCATTGAAAGCATGTGCCGTAATTTAGATATATTTTCAAGATGGAAGAATGCAGTTTTACAGATGCTAGAAACGTGGCTTTCAAATTAAAGATTGGTATCAAAGAGCACACCCATGTTGACTGATGACGAGGACTTGACAGAGCAGCCATCAAGTGTTAGACAGTATCTAGGTTACTATGTGCAGAGGTTTTTTGTCCAATAATTAAAAATTCTGTTTTTTCAGAATTAAGTTGTAGGAAATTACTAGTCATCCAAATTTTTAGCAAATCAGCTATGCATTCCGTCAATCTTGTGAATTGATAAGTTTCGTCAGGGAGTGAAGAAATATAGAGCTGAGTATCGTCAGCATAACAATGAAAACTAACGCCATGCTTCCTAATGATATCTCCCAGTGGTAGCATGTACAGGGTGAAAAGCACTAATAGGCTAATAGTTTGGGCTCTGTTGTTAACCTTTAATATTATAGTAATGTGCAAGTAAGGGCTCCCTATATAGTTTACAGCATTATCTTTCAGAAACGTTTAGTTATAATTGAATTAATTTAAGGACAAACACAATTTCTTCATTAAACCAGTGTTTAATAAAAATAAATAAAAAGCTATTTTATATTTAGTTTTCTCTCCCCTGCCGTACCGAACCCGTACCGAACCGTGACTTCAAAACCGAGGTACGTACCGAACCGCCAGTTTTGTGTACCGTTACACCTCTAAATCCAAGTCTTCTGAAGAGACACAATGGCTTTATATAATGAACAGATTTACAATGACACACATACTGTAGTAAATAAATTTTTTTGGATGAGCTAAACATTTTGAGAGTGGTCATTTTGACATGCTTTCTTGCGATTAGAACTGTGATTGATTGCATTGATCATCTGAAGCGCATGCGCTGCTGGAACGGCACTCCTCAAAGTAAAAGTGCAAACATCATTTAAATCATCAGATCACCTTTAGTTTTAGTAGTATGATTATTTAAAGCATTTTAGATAGTTTATTCTTATATGTATAGTGCATTAATAGCGGGAGAGGCGGAACAGTACCGGGAGAGAATGCTGCCTGCATTGAAAACGCGAATAATGCATGAGGGGAAAAAAATTTACGTTTTCGGAGTTTCAGTGATTAAACGACTACATATAGTGTTGAATATAATGTATAATAATGCAATGGGGGAATATTTGTGGGTCCTGATAATAATACAACAACAATATCAATATTATTTTAATAATAATAATAATAATAATAAAAAAAAAAAACTCTTCTTTATTTTGGCTTAAAATATTGCAATACATATCATATCGTGAGTTCAGTATCGCGATTTATATTGAATCGTGACACGAGTGTAATGCTACACCCCTAAATTTAACGCATAGTGCAGAATGTCATGGAATTGGCAAATATTGGATTAATAAATCAAAAGTAGGGCTGTATAATTAATCAAATTTAAATCCTGATATTGACTTAAGTATTGACTTAAACTTAGTCACTTCACGAGCATCTCACTATTTCATTTGAAAACTTAAATTCTTCACAACACAAACTCAAAGATCTTCACTATAAACTGGCAAAATAAAAAGTTATTTTTTTATTTAAAATGTCTTGAAAAGTTATGAAAATATTACTACTGAATAATAATTTCACCCATTATTAAAGGGGCTATATATAGAATTCAGAAACCCTTGTTATTAGCGACACTGGTGGCCATTCAGTGAACTGCAGGCATCAACTTATTGCTTGTGCTTGCACTCGTGTGCACGTAACATGATTCAAGTCCCTGATACTAGTCACAGCGATCTTTGCTTCGAAGTAAAAAGAGGTTGGAAATACCTTTGCAGCGATATACTGATAACGAACATAACAATGCTGTCCACGCTGCTGAGAGTGACGTTTAAACGAATATGTAAATATGTGATGTGCTCTTTCCTCTCAATAACAAAATAAACACACAACAAAAATGCCAGCGGTGAGAAAACAGTAGTTAAGAAAGCATCTAATCATAGTGATGTGGATATATTTGCCCCAGCTCTGCAATTCACTGGCATCTTGTTGCCAGATGTGATAATTAAAATTACACTTTTATGATAGCTTGATTATAATGTATATTTGAAACTATATTTAATGAATCCCTTTTCTTCACATTGACATTACAGTACAGAATAGCTGTTTCGGCATCCTGAGCATATAAGCATTTGTTTCATGTGTTTTTGTAGTTGACCTCGTTGAGTCATTACATGTTAACATTGTTTATGTCACCGTTACTGTTAACTTTTTTATTTCAGTTTATGTTGGAGTCTGGGTTGTGCTGTTCACTTGTTGACATTAGTGGACTCCATCTTTAAACTAACGTTAGCTGGTGTTGCACACTTGTAGAGAACGGAAGAGAGGCTCTCGGGACATTTATTGCAATGTTTACACTGCAATAAATTATTACATTTTGAACATTGTATGAATTCGATTGATTAGACATGCTTTTTGATTATTACAATTTAATTAAACTATTGAACTGGAATCCAGAAAAAAATAAAACGGGAAACAAAACAGAATTTGGTAAAAAATAAGAAAGAAAAAAAAAAGTACTGTAATGCATGTAATTTGTTGGCCAAGCATTCATATTTGCTTGGGTTATGTGTTGGTGCGAATGCAAATTTTATCACTATTTAATAACACTCTTGTTGTTCAAAACTCATATACCTTAAATGTTATTGTTGTACTGTTTGCCACACAAAGCTATCATATGGCTTGGAATATGGGCAACTTTAATCTTTGTTTCCCCCCTCCCCCTTGTTCTTTGTGGACCTGGATATATATGATTGCTATGAACTATATTGAATTATAAATAACATACATGTTCTTCAGAAACCGCATACAGGTTTGGAATAACATGAGGGTCAGTAAATAATTACAGAATTTGAAAGATAATGAATGTGCAAGTGAATTTTGCACAATAATAGAGTAACGCATTAAAGCAAATAGTGTAAATATAGCTTTCACTTGAACAGTCTGTAATCTCAACCGTCTCTGCATAGCTCTCATATCATTGCTCAGCAACATCTCTGGGGTTTAAGCATTGCAGATCCATGAAATCAGGACGGTGTCGATGTTGACAGGCCTCTGGATGTTGGAGTGTCATTTCTAGTTTCATTTGACTGGCTCTCAGGGCATCCCTGAATCAGTTTGGCTGCTGTTGCCGTTATTAGACATCTGAAATTATGAGTCAGACATGTGGCAGCAGAATGAAATATGAATGAAATCTATAATTAAGCTGGGGTCTCCAACATGATAATGAATTCCCATCCATCCATCAATCCATCCATCCACAGCATTGATGCTCTATTGGCAGTGACTCATAATAACTAAAAGACCCAGAGAAATAGCACAGAGCCCCATTTTTTTCCTCTGTTGAAGTATTTCTTATTATAACATGAAGTTTAGGGGGAACTTTTTTAAAATAGGCTTATTTTACTTTTTATTGAAACAGCGAAATTGCACTATACCATTACCAATCAACCATGACATTTGCATATCAACAGTATATAATCAAGTATTCAGCAACTTGAATACTCCTGAATGAAATGAAAGTGTGAACTATGGCAGTGGTTTTCACATGCAAAACAGAGGTGATTAAGGGTGCTTTCACACTGGCAGTTTAATTCGAAACGGGGCACGCCTGAAAAATTGCTAATGTGAAAGCTGTCATGCGGACCCGGGTGCGCACCATGGGTACCGAACCCGACACTACCTGAAGGAGGTGGGAAAACTTTTTTTTATTCACTCTCTGCTACGTAGGTGTAAGTAAGTACGTACTATGCACATAGAGTACGCAAGCAAGTAGAGGTTGTGTAAGGTTTTGAAAATAAGTCTTCAGTAGGCACAGTTTATTTCTTTCTAGAGAATAAATGTCAAGCATTGAATGATGAGCCTTTAGAGCTATTTGTTTAAGATTTAGTCGTTTTAGTCTAAACTTTTAATGACGTTTATTGGAGCATTGTTCCAAAGCATCTTTAAAAGTAGATAGAACACTACATAGACATTTAATTTGTCATATCTAACGCACAGTAATGAGCAAAAAGTCGTCTTCTCCCTTTACAAGCTCCTGTTTCTGAAGCGTTTGGTGCCATCTCTCTGTCCAAATTAATGAGTACCTGACGGATGGGTTTTTAAGAGGGATGCCATCAGATGGTCAGCTTTTACCTCTCTGAGAGACTGCTACAATCACAGGAAGCAATTACTCCCTGATGCTGTCTACTGTTTCCATGGCGATGCATCACCTCTATTGAACCCCTCTCTCTCTACCGTTTGACTAGCTTTTCTCTCTGTGTGTCTCAGATGGGGGAGCTGTGGTGCTCTTAACACAGCCGATTTTTCTTTTAGTGCTCAACCTCAATCCTATAAATGCAGTCTGATTCAAATGCACTTAGTTTAGTGGCATCTGCAGCACAGAAATTCTTTTAAGGAATTCAAGAATGTTATATTGAGAATCTGGCATTGAGACATTGCTAGCATTCCTGGAGACATTTCATGTGCTGTGAATAAATCTAAAAACATGAAAAAGCAGAGAGAATATGCACATTTACATTTTAATAGCGGTTTATGTCTAGTAATAAAGAAATAGAATTCCTCTCTCTTTTCCATTTGACACTGTTCACACAGTGTCTATCAAGCTTAACATTGACAAAAACACATAGAAACGTAATGTTTTAACTTGCCGCATCACGATCAATATATGCTGTTTGACTTCTGTTCCTCACACAGTCACATGGGTTTATTATATTAGAGAATATTGCAAGAGCTTAGCACTTTTAAAGTGCCTTTTTGTCATTTTATTTTATTTTAACGTTTGAGTAATAGATTATTCTCTTTTTTGGTGTATTTTTGTAATGCCGTTATAGTATAATCAGCACAAATCCTGGGATTCATTTGATTTCTGTATTTGTAAGTAACTAAACCACTCTGCTACATCTGTGATGTATGCTAATGCTGAAGTAAATTGAGAATGAACTTAAAAATCAACGTTTTGACAGATTTGTGTTTCACTGTTTTCACATCATTAAGCAGTAGGCTAATGTTAATATTTCTCATTTCTGCCAATATGAGGTACGATGTTTATAGTTTAGCCAGTTACCTTTATCACTGCAGGAATCTGAAATAATTTAACAAGACTCATTATTTTCCACATTCTCATTTGGTTTTAAAGGGTTCCTATTATGCTGTTTTACATTTTCAACTTTCTTTGTTTAATGTTGCAGTTTGAGCATGGAAAAGTTCTGCAAAGTTACAAAGTCCACTCCAAAGGGGCTTTTGCACCAGAGGAACCTTTTCATAGTTCCTATATCTAATGGCAGAAGTACCCGCTTTTTGGTGTGTTTGCACCGCAGGAACTGGCAATGATTTCAGTTCTAGGAACTAAAATAGCTCCTACTTGAGAGTAGGGTCTAACCCAGCATACTAGAAACGACCAGTGACATAAGTGCGAAACACTGGCACCTGCCATTTTTTAATTTATAGCCGATATTTTATCCACGAACATGGAAAACAGCCGATTGATTGGCCAATGCCGAAGTGTGCTCAGGCTTGGGCTAAGCCTTTCTCAGCACTGTCAAAATAAAAGTCTGCTGCACTGTGAAAATTAAAATCCCACACAACAACCAGAGCGGCAGGGCATAAGTGACAGCTTACGTCACTTCAAAGTTCCAACTGCCGGTGTGAATGCAACCAGGAAAATGGTCCGGAGGGAACGTTTAGTTCTCGGGGGACTGTCCTGGTGACTAGTTCCTATAACTACCCGGTGCCAAAGCCCCTCAAATGGAGTTCTTTTCTGTACAAGTAAACTCTGTTTCTGAATTCCCTGAAATGCCTCGATCTGGATAGTAAATGTCACAATATTCCTCATTTAAATAATTCCCGTAATAAAGTAATGCTGGCCCCTGTCCACCACCGAAAGTGGCAATAGTGTCCACATGAGCATCAGAACTGGACCACGAAGCAATGGAAGAAGGTGGCCTGGTCTGATGAATCACGTTTTCTTTTACATTACACTAGCGTGATAGACAGTAAGCAGTCCTGTTTAAACTTATATCAAACTGCGGATATCTAGGGATGTCCCAAAGTTTGGTTACATGATTCCAAGTACTGTAAATCACAAACAAAATGAATATAAAAATTTATTTAAAATAGCTCATATATTATTTGGTGATCTCCTGAGATTGGTGATTGACATTTTCTTGGAGGACATTACTTTAATTTTAAAGTTGTTTAGTCTCGGTTTTGTATTTTATTTGTGTATAGTGCCATTTTCCTAGTGCTTTATTGCAATGTCAATATTTCACAGCCTGTGTTCACTTTCATGTATTTTTTTATTTGTAATTATGGCTCTGTGGCAGTATCTTTTCATCATAGAGACTTTTGAGAAATTGAGAATATTGCTCAAAGATATTGCTCACATCAAGGTCTCTGTTTAAGCAGTCTACAGCTGAACAAGGTCACCTGGATCTGATCTAGAGTCATGAAGTACTTCAGACAGTTGTTCAGATAACCTTGGTGAGCACTCAAATCTTCACAGGCAGCACTCGAGACACAATTAACTGTGCTAAACCAAATCCCAGAAGTGAACGAAGCACCAGTTTGTAGCTTCTGAGACTTACTTATTAATCTCATTGCATTTAAAGCTAGTATTTGGTCTCCCATATTGAATTTCAATCACTTTTTTTAGGTAAATTGGGTTTCCTATAATTATTATCAGACTTAACCTGACAGTTATTAAAGTGTAACTTCACACTCTTTATATTATAACAATGTCGTTAGTAAATGAACAATATTTACTCGTTCTCTGTGCTACCTGGACTGATAAATGCACGTATACTTGTCAGCTAAAGTCCGCAGATGATGCAAAATGGCAGATTTTTGACAGCTTCAGGGCTTTCGTGAAAGCAACAGATTATACTTCCACATTTTTGTATCTCCGCCCATAGACAGTCGGATCGACAAAGGGTTATTAACAGAGCAGTTATTTTAAGAGTAGGTTTATGACAATTGTATTGTACTACTCTTTAAATAGCATTATGGTAAAAATTAAACACTATGGCAACAGCTTTCTTACCTGTACGCAACAGCGTTTTGCTTCAGGGGTTTGAACTGACTTTTTTTTTTCCTCCGTTTGACATAAAACCCTGTACTCGTGGTCATCCAGTTTAGAACGGTGACTACAAACTCAGAGGTTTTTCAGATTTTCCGTCGTGCCGTTTTCTCTGTATTTGGTTTTTCAAAAAATGTTTGTCCTTCCTTATTTTTGGAGAATTACTTACTATAGAGACATTTTTTTTTTGGCAGTAAATCTATTGAGTTCCAGTCAAAGATTTCTTGATTGAACAGCTTATTTGGATTATTCAGATGACAATATCTCATGTTTTTTCTTTGGTATTGTAATTAAATGCAATTGCATTTTAGTTATGTTGCATTATTGAGCATGGTTTTATTAGAATAGCCGTGCAACCTATTTTTAAGGTCTCGATACTGGTTGAGAACCACTTTGTTAGAATATCTTACACCCAACTTTAGTTATTTCAGAGATATCTGAACTTGTTCATCAGACGCCTGAAATCTGCACCGAAGGCAAAGTTTGCACTTTTTACAAACTTTATTTCTGTCCAGAAATGTGTCACCTGGCCTTGGGTGTACCTGGCTCATGACGCAATTCATATGAAAGAGAAAGAAAATTCATAATGCAATCAATGAAATACAACAGTGCAGTTATTCTAAGACCCCAGAGGAAGTATCTACTGTACACTCTCCCCAGACACCTGAACTACATATCATCCTCAGCAGCCTGCGTTAATACAGTGATGTATCTCTTTACAAGAGCTGCATTATTTTATGGCTCTGTCACGTGCTGCAGTGTCCTTTATATGACTTACCACTGCCATTCATGAATCTACCTTACAAGTTTTAGTACCAAACTAAACGTTTACAGCTCAGAATAAAGACATTTCATGGTTACGAGCATACCATTCTTTTCATTTCATGTAGGAAAATGGGATCAACATATGATCTCAAGGCAATTACTTCACATCGCATGACCACAACAAAAGGATGTCGGTACCTCGACAAAATTAACGCGTTCCCACATGTAAGTTGCTTTGGGTAAAAGTATCTGCCAAATGAATAAATGAGTGATGCTATTAAAATTTCTCTTAATTAGTGCTCTTGTATGCTTATATTGTGACACACGGAGCTTCTTCTGCTGCCACTGTCTTGAGGAAACCTAATAGCCAAATATGAATACTGGGTTCTGACCTTCAAATGTTTCTTTAGACCGGTTTCCACCGAAATTCCCCGGAACAATTTGTCCCATGAACTTTTTTCCCCCCAGACCTGTTGCTGTCTGCGTTTCCATCGCAGTCTAAAGTACCGTAAAGATTAGTCTTTTGACGTAGGACTGCACGCGACTTTCCAGTTCCCGCTGGATTTCGTCCTCCGCATATAAGCTTAATAAAGCCTGAACCTCGCTGTCAGTTCATCAGTGTATTTTTTTTAAACATCGTTGATTCGAATAGCAAACGACTCTTACTGCCAAGCATGCCGCACAAGTCCTGAAAGGTGAAGCCAAATCAGCTCGATCGCCCCAGGTGGTTGGTCACAGTATAGCTCATAAACCCCGCCCTCTCTGTGTAATGTAATGGGACGTAGACAAACTAAACAATCAAATTACAAATAATTTACAAAAAAATATTATTTTTTGCTTTGTCATTTTAGGTAGTTTTTATCACACTGATTAAGTTCAAGTGTTAGTTTTTTAAATAACTGTTGCCTCTGCCATCTTTGGCTTGCTCAGTTGGGGACACTAAATATTCAACTATATTACTGATCTGCCCACATTGACACTATATGATAATTGAAAGGAGCTGGATGACTGGATCACCATTTTCTCATAAGCGGCTCTACAGCCGAAACTATTTCTGTTGCATTATTTTCCTGTTTAACACTGTGAAGCTGCTTTGAAACAATCTGCATTGTAAAAAGTACTATTTAAATAAAGGTGACTTGACTTGACTTTTAGTTAGTTATTTGATGCTATTATAATGGGGGGTGGGGGGGGGGGTGGTGTGGTGTCATGATTGACAGCTGAGATTGACAGCTTCTCTGAGTGAAGTTGTCACTGAGGCACCAACGGCCTTTTCAGGATTTTCGGGAGATTTGGATCTTCAACTTTAATTTCTACATTTCCATAACTGTTTATTTCACACCAACATAATGAGTTGTTCTGCAGTAAACTGTGCTGTGGGAGTGTGGGCTCTACTTGATATTGTAGCTCTACTTCCTGCGTTTACTACTGCGCAGACTCCGGTCCCAAATCAGCGCACTATGTCAGGGCCATATTGTGACATTGGCGGCTTCACTTTTCATCAGTGGAAGAGAGTGAAGGCGTGTCGTCCATCTTTTTTTATGATCTATGCTTACTGCACGCACCGCAACAGACTTAGTTTCAAATAGTGGTTGAAATAAAATGCTGCATGGAGTCAACCAATCAGCATGTTCAGCGCCCAAGTTCCACCCCCGAAAGTTCCTGAACTTTGAAAAAGTACTACCTCACGAGCAGGGACTTTCTGAGGGGGAATTTTTTTTACCCAGAACTTCATTTAGAGGCTGGTCCCTGCAGTTGAAACACACCGAGTACCACCCCAAAGTCCCTAGTTCCTGGGGAAAGTTCCTATGGTGGAAAATTGTTTTTTTTACTCCTAATGATAAGCACTACAGTGCGTTTGACTGAGAGTCCTCCCTCGTGTTCCCTGGCGAATGGAGTGTGTCTGTCTGTCTTGCTTGCGATTTTTCCTTTGGTGTCTCTTAAATAAACTCTCAGATGAACCATTGAAGTTCTGTATGAAGTGGCATTGTGTTTTCTTTTTAGTAGCTGTAGTGCTTCTTTGAGGGATTATAGAGCACATACTGCCTGTTTTAGTCTATTCAGAGTTCTTGTGTTTGATTCAGTCTGCAGCAGTGTTTGAAGAACACAATAGACCACTAGACGAAGATGTATAGGCTTGGGAAGGCATTATAATTCATAATGTATTCTGGAGACTTGATATTCTTTATAATGGGCTGTGGTAGTGTAATATTCATTCACTCGTACTGCAGTATGAACATTTTAAAATAATTCATATTCTATTATCATTTTGCTCAGTCATGGTGCTCCAAACCCGTGAGATTTGAAATGCACATAATAGTCATGTGGACTGCTTTTATGATACTTTAATGATGCATTAACTTTCATTTTATGAACAAGGGCAGCTTAAATATTTAGCAAAACAACGTTTCCATGAAATAGTCATATGGGCATGAAGTTTTTTTTTTGTAAACATTCATTTATTTAATGACTTATGTATACATGTATTTATTTATGCATTTATTTTACTTTATTTGTATTTTTTGATTGTTTATTTGTGGAGTGATTGCCAACTATGGGTTAAAGAGATAATAGATTTGTGGAAATGGCATGTATTCTTGGAAATGAGACGTGGCACTCTATTGAAATGCTCAGCGTAATTTAGTGTTTTTTTGTGTGAAATATATCTGTTTATTTGCTCTAACCCACCTCATTTTCAGTATGAATATGAGATGGAGGAGTTTAATACTGGCGTAAATGCTCACTGATGTAGAATATGATTACTATATGAACTTTGCCTGTTGTGTTAGCAAAACTTAAACTGCCATAACAAGAAGAAACTCATCTGTCAAGAAATCCAAATGACTCAAAATAATAATTGAGTGTTTTGAAAATAGATCTCTATTGCTTCCTTGCCTTTTTTTGTTTTTTGGTAGAGTTAACAAAGAAAGATGGGTTGTGGAAACCGTATTGACAGAAATAAACAGCCCTCACACAAATTGGATAAAGAAAATGAAACGACTGCCTTAGAGTGGTTTGGCATGATCAGTACTGTCCACAAATACACACAGATACACGCGCACACAGACACACACACACACCTGTGGTCAAAATGGGGATACATACAGTTCTCACGAAAACATGTCAAGGTAATATAGATAGATAGATAGATAGATAATTTATTTATTTGACTGTATTTACTGTTATGTAGTGATTCATTCTATTCAGACATCAACAGCAACAACAACAACAACAACAACAACAACAACAACAACAACAACAACAACAACAATAATAATAATAATAATTACTAATTTTTATTTTTAAATTTTAGAGACCATGACACAACTGTATATTATATTAATTATATTAATTTAATTAAATTAAATTATATTATATTATTTATATAAATACATTTTTTCTTAAATTTATTTTTTGTTTGCATCCACATTGTGGTAATGAGTGAGTTTTTAGGATTATATACATTTTGAAGAAAATGTGCTTGCTTGACTAATGCAAATGATCTTAATTTTATTTAAGCAACAGATTTGATCATGCTCTTTTTTCCCCCCTTTTAATTATGGGGTTAAATATGGCCCGGACATGTTTTATACGGGTTTCGTGAGACTCATTTAGCTGGCAGCCATAGACGCTTTTCAGGAGCAACTGTCCGGACGATCACAACCTCCTTTGAGGTCACCGTATCCAGAGGGACAAAGACAGCAACAATGAGCTGATGAAATAGTGAATGTCTAATTCCTCTCTCTTCCTTTCCCCCCGTTGTGAGATTAATGCCACACGGAGGAAATATAACAGATAGTTTAATTAAGTGCCAGGGCACAAGATTCATCGACTAATTTCTGCGGCTGACAGCGCAAATGAGGGTTCAAAGGTGCGAGCCGAGGAGACACCCTTGAGTGGCTCTGTGTTTAATGAATTGAGCGCTTTCCCTATAAAGTTCCTGCGTAAAGCAGCACGCACATTAAAGCTAGCCTTCAATGTGTCAGGACAACCTACCGTCCTCATATACTACACCAACATACCTGCCTGGAGAGAACACACACCCATGCCCTCTGTCCTTATGCTTTAGCCGCACAGGTATTGCACAAGCACCGAAGATCGGCAGAAATGCATTCATTATACTGGAAATGGTGTCTTTTATAATGATGTATAGCTTAATGAAGACTTTGGAATCACCTGGGTTACTGCATGACTGACCCTAAAATCAGTTCAGTGATAATTCTATCAAAAACCATAATTTGCTCACCTTTATGGTTTTCCAAGCCTTCCCAGACTTCTCTTTTTATTTTCCACGGAAAAAAAATAAGTTTTGAAGAATCGTAAATCCATCCATCCATCCATCCAAATATTTATCAATCATCCATCCATCCATCCGCAATTATTTATCAATCATCCATCCACATATCCATCCATCCGCAATTATTTATCAATCCATCCACATATCCATCCATCCGCAATTATTTATCAATCCATCCATCCACAATTATTTATCAATCCATCCATCCACAATTTATCAATCCATCCATCCACAATTATTTATCAATCCATTCATCCACAATTTAGCAATCCATTCATCCATCCATATATCAACAATTACTTATCCATCCGTTCATCCACAGTTATCTATCAATCAATCCATCCCTCCATCCATCCACAATTATCATCATCCATCCATTCATCCACAATTATTTATCAATCAATCCATTCATCCACAATTATTTAACCACCCAACCATCATTTTACCCACTATGCATCCAGTTATCCATCTTTTATCTATCCAACAAAGTATTTTTCAACCCAATTGTCATCCACCCTTCCCCTTCCCCTTCCCCTTCCCCTTCCCCTTCCCCTTCCCCTTCCCCTTCCCCTTCCCCTTCCCCTTCCCCTTCCCCTTCCCCTTCCCCTTCCCCTTCCCCTTCCCCTTCCCCTTCCCCTTATTGCACACGGAAATGGCAACAGTTTTCTAAATCACTTTTTCTAGTTGTCTGGATCAACTTCCAGACAACTGTCTGGATCATAGATGTATTTCAAGTTACAAGTAATCTAGATTTTCACAAAAAGACACAGGGACACACAGACCCATTCAATAAAGTACTAAATAAATAAATACATTTATAGAGACTGTTGTGCAATTAATAATATTAATATACTTTACACCTCAGGTCAAGTTACTCCATAGGTGTTAAGATGTTATTTTGACCACCCAAATTTACATTGTGATTTTATAATCATGATTTCTATTGATCTGCAGATCCGATATAAAAAAAAAAAAAAAAGTCTGGGTGTTGTCCTGCTAATGTAATGCAAAGTATAATTTGGGTCAACATTTAATGTAAGAGCTGACTGGAGAAAAAAAAAAGTGCCATCAATAATAATGAATGATGTGTGAATAAGTAGACCATGTTTATGTTTTACAGTCACTCGTATTTGCATTGCAGTCATAACAAACACTATTCATTATTCATACTCTTCAGTCTTCATTTTGCCCTGACAAAGAAACTGCACAAGAAACATCCAGCTCTGATATCAGAAAGGTTCGTTTTTTTAAGAAAATAAAAACGCTTTCCCCAGAAGGCTCTTGTTGTATTCATGGCACATTTCGTCTATTGTATGAATTTTTAAACCAACCTCTGATTTAAAATTTAGATGTATCTTTGATGTCAAATAAAATGCATGCACATTACACTGCAGCCTATTGTCAAGGCTCTGAGAAATGACTAATCCACATTCAACACATTATGATCGCTGCCATCAACCCTCGAAATATGCAATACAGATACGAAATGAGAAATATTTGGTATTAAAGTTATTTTTCACTCTTTAAGGCTCTGCTGGGACTCTTTGTCCATTTTAAAAGTCCTATTTGACTCACTGAGATTTATTCACGTTAGCACTCTTGGTTTTACAAATGCACACTTATGCAGTGCTTATTGAAAGCATGGTGTGCCCATAGAATTCAAATATTATATCCTGTTATCCGCCCTATTAAATATGCCAGATTAGTGTGTCTCAAATCATTATATGTTGAAAACTGTTTATCAGAGATGCCTTGAGACTATTCACTATTTAGAACATATCAACAGAAGGTTGAAATGAATATTACCATGTTATTATACTTTTTTATAGTATGTGTACAGTATGTAGTATGTACATTTTCTGTACGCATCCTTCTATTTGTGATGCCAGATCAGCCATTATTTTTAACATCTTTGTTAATTTGATTTGATCGGAAAAGGAATTGTTGTACAAAATTGAATTGAATTGAATACAAAATAGTCATGTTTATTCGTTCTCGCTCTGGTTTGGGAGTTCTCGCAGCCCTGGTTTGGGAGTTCTCGCAGCCTGTTCTCGACACATCATCTGAACAGAACTTTTTTCTTGTGGGTGTCCGAGAACTATTATGTGATTGGTCAGAAATTTTAAGTGGGCGGGGTTAATGCGGAGAAAGGACATGTTCGGCACCTGCTTTTCTCGTGAAGTATGGAATGTCCTGGCAAGAACAAACTTTTTTCTTGTTCTTGCCACCTCGAGAAAACGTACTCTTGTGGAGTATGTACCAAGCTTTATGCTTTGGGCTGTTTTTCTGCTAAGGGTACAGGACAACTTCACCATAAAATCTTGGAACTTCCCTCAGCCAGAACACTGAAGATGAGTCGTGGATTGGTCTTCCAGCATGACAATGCCAAGGCAACAAAGGAGTAACTCAAGAAGCAGTTATGGAGTGGCCTAGCCAGTCTCCAGACCTTAATCCTGTAGAAAATCTGTGGAGGAAGCGGAAACTTCGAGTTGCCAAGCGACAGCCAAGAAACCTTAATGATTTAGAGAGGATATGTAAAGAGTGGACCAAAATCCCTCCTGAGATGTGTGCAAACCTGGTGACCAACTACAAGAGATGTCTTGCCTCTGTGCTTGCCAACAAGGGTTTCTGTTTTGCTTGGGGATCAAATACTTATTTCACTTACTGAAATGCAAATCAATTTATAACCTTTATATGATGTGTCTCAATCTCTATCTCTATCCGTTAAAATAAACCTACCATTAAAAATTATAGACCCTTCATATTTCTTTGTAAGTGGGCAAACTAACAAAATCAGCAGGGGATCAAATAATTATTTTCCCCACTGTATATTGTTGCATATAGAGCTGCATGATTAATCATCATTTCAATCTCGATTCTCGATCACTAGCTGCATTTCCAGTACCCTTTAAATTGCACAAATTGAAAATACGAATTGAAAATGCGACCAATGAAACACGACAATTTCGCAAAAACTTCTATATATCGCAAAAAGTTTTTACACTCGCATGAGGTGTTTTAAGGCAATTCAGAAAAGGAATATTTTGCTAAACTACAATGGAAACAGTTTTTCCATATTTACAGGTCACCTGGCGTACGTAAAAGTCAATCACTCTTTAAAGAAGGTGCAGTATGTTTGGACATGAAGACGAGATGGAGTTCTTTATTAAACTCATAAAAGACAAAAGAATTACAGGAATACTGGATTCTATACAACAAAGAAATGCCACGATTTATAAAGACCTTGAAGCAGATTGGAGGGAGAAGCACCCAGAAACACCCAGAAACACCTCATATGTGGCCGCTCCCAAGGGGCTTTCCTAATAACTACATCTACTTTGATTTATTTTTTTTTAAGTCTAATGTGGTGGCTGCAATATAAGTAAACCTACTAACATCCGTTGCCATGAGTTTTGGAATGACTTGTTGCGAGAGGAAAAAATTACGCTTAAGTCGTATAACATCCGTTAATGGAAAAGCCGTAATTTCACGATAGTTTTTGTCAACATTTAGGAAATATTGCTAAAGTTTTGCACAAATCTTTAATGGAAACCCGGCTACTGTATGGTTGTGTCTGTTACAAATATCACAGAAGGACTGGGATAAAAGTTTATAGTTCGGATATAACCTGATGTCTAAGGTAGAGATAAAAGTAGAGCAAATCACCTTTTGGAAGTAACTTGATGCTTGTTTTATTGTCTGTTCAGAATCATAGGAGAATCATGATCTCTCTTTTAAACAAAAAAAATCGTGATTCTCAATTTATCCAGAATCGTGCAGCTCTAATATACTGTGCTGTTTATTTTTGGAGTATACTGTAAGTGGTATTACTTTCTGAACATAGCACATGCAGTTTTATTTCCCGTCAAATATTGCCCACAATCCTTTACACTATGGTTCTCTGTGTGATTGTTGGTAATGTACTAGTGTTCTCAAAATTTGTTTGCTTTTAAAAGTCAATATGAAATTTAAAATTTGACCCTATTTTTCAGGTTGATATTGTGCACAATTCATGGTTCTTCATCATCATCATCATCATCATATTATTATTATTATTATTATTATTATTATAAAAAAAAAAAAACCCTGCAGAACCACAATCCTGTCAAATCCTGAAAAAAATCCTGTCACTAATACTAATTGCATAAAATACACAATGGTTACTGGTGGGTTTTTACTGTAAAACAAAACAAAAAGGCCTCAAATATCACTGCAGTTATTTGATAAAATCAAGGCCTGCAAAATCTTGATAGGTCTGCTTATTAATAATTCAATCTATTCACAAGGGATAAACTCATACTAATATTTTGAGTAGTGAATTTCTCTCTAATAAAGATCTTCTCTTTCCGCAGAGGAGCTTCGGAAGTTGAGCTGGTCTGGAATTCCGCGGCAGGTGCGCCCAATCACATGGAAGCTGCTCTCAGTAAGTAGAACAATCTCAGCACAGTGAAGTCCTGCTTCAAATGGTCAAACTCATTACAGCACATCCATTACAAGATAAATCAAAGAATACATAATGCATTCTACATAAATACACATTTATAAGTAATTAGGCTTCCTACTAATGGCTTCTAGGATGACTTCCGCCTGGAAGCTCAGAGGTCCAGTCGACTGAAAACTAATGGTGCATTAAACGTTTCAGTGTTCGAGCAAAACCTGAATCTGCGAATGAGCAAAACCTATTTCTATTAGGCGGACTCTTTGACCACCTGAGCTGAATCCTATACATATATACTTGCTTCTTTTGAATCACACAAAAAGCTCTTTGGAGTGTTCTCAAATCATACTGGGATAATGTGAGTCATGCTGCTTTGTTCATGCCAGCTGAAGTGCCTGCTGTCATTAAAGCTCTTTCTTTCCTAACTTTAACTTTGCGCCCCATAAATAGTTTTCATGGATTTAAAGAAAAAAAAAAATGTGGTAAATTAAACCGCAAATGTAATTTAAAAACACCAAGTAGAAACACGTTTCTGCACCTAACCTCGATAGCCCATGGCAGATGTAGCCATGTTTTTGTCTTGGTTACTGAAAATGTCCCTGCTAATGATATACTTAATGGGATATTTAATAATAACACCACAGGAAAAACAAACAAATAAATAAATAATAATGATGAAATAAGTATTGTGTTTTGGTTTCCTTTTAATGGGATTTGGGTTGTACAGCTAGAAACATTCTTAATGCAAGTATACAAATGAAGATGTGAATTCTTGACCAATGCACTACAAACATGCGGTCTTGTTGAACGTCCTTAACATGCATTCTTTCACAACAGTGGTGAGAGAAAACCACATGACTCAAAGTGGTGATAATGTGGTTTAAATGTGTGTGCCATTTAAACAAGATGTTAGTTAGGATGCTTTTTACAGCATTGCTAACAACGCATCACATTGTATTAAGCAATTGCGTTCTGACTCATCTTGGAATCCAACGAAACATGAAACAGGGTTTGCGTATCTTGAAGTATTTCCATTCGCATACTTGCGTAGAATGAATTTAAAGCGGTCGTGAAGTTTTCAGGACTATTTGTTAATTTTTCTTACTTAAACACAACCTTCAATTAGGGAGCTAAACTAGTGCATACTAACAAAACCTCTGAGGTAATATGTATG
The DNA here is from genome assembly GCA_039654625.1 of Rhinogobio ventralis. Taxonomy (NCBI): domain Eukaryota; kingdom Metazoa; phylum Chordata; class Actinopteri; order Cypriniformes; family Gobionidae; genus Rhinogobio; species Rhinogobio ventralis. The sequence goes on from CM077207.1 coordinate 23,018,275, forward strand.
TACTGTGTTTTGCTTTGCATGAGTACAATTGAATTGATATTTTTGAATGCATTCCAGCTGGAGAAACTCCAGAAGCTATGGAGATATGAAAAACGTTATTGCAAGCTATAAAAGGGGCCATATTTGAAGTATTTACAGGGATTCAACCTTCAAATAATTAACTAAAAAAATGGGCATCTAGGAAGAGCTGAGTAGATAAATGTCATTTCACTCCCTTGCCTCTTATGCTGGTTTATGCTGGTTCGGAGTGGTGTGAGTAGGGCCAGTTACATTGGTGCCGTGATCTGGATGGGAGTGAGGTTTAAAGGCCGGGACACACCAAGCTGACGGTCAGCTGCTGGGCAATGTCGGGCTGTTTTTGAGCTGTTTTTGAGCATCAGTCGACTTAGTTTTTTCTGTGTGTTCTGGCTCTAGTCGGACGGCGTCTGTGGGCTGTCGGTGAGAGAGAGAACTCTGATTGGTTGATCAGCTTAGCGAACGAGTCAGTGCACGAGAATAAATGCGAAAGCGAGCAAAGTGATCAAGACAGCACAGACAGAAGGCTGTTATAATTTACACCATCTTACCTGAGCATTCGAACATAGCACAATTATTTTCATAATAACATGAGCCGACTGGAATGAAAATGATCAGCATGATTTGATTATTTAAAATAAGCAAGCACTGCTTTATGGTTTTTATATCTGCAGTCCTAGTATCGGTTTCCCTTTTTGAATGATGAAAATAGACTATTGATACCTGCTAATATAAATGGATATTTACTTGGGCCTTGTCCACACTAATACGTTTTCGTTTGAAAAATCATTTTTTTCTATCCACTTTGGCCTTCCGTCCACACCAAGACAGCGTTTTTGTCCTGTAAAAACTGTTATAGTCAAGTCAAGTCAAGTCAACTTTATTTATATAGCGCTTTTTACAATGCCAATTGTTTCAAAGCAGTGTTAACTGTACAGCCGCTCTGGAGAAAGCGGTGATGTTATCCAGCTAATTTCAATTATCATATAGGGTCAATGTGGGCAGATCAGTAATTTAGTAGATATAGTTAATTTAGTTTAGTAATTCAATTTATTTGGATATTGAAAATTGAGTGCAAGCCAAGCCAAAGCGACAGTGGCAAGGAACCAAAACTCCATCAGGTGGCATAATGGAGAAACCTAAACCTTGGGAGAAACCAGGCTCAGTCGGGGTGCCAATTCTCCTCTGGCCAATTAACAAACAGTGTATGGTTATTATTCTGGCAGCCTTACACTTACACAGTTATACACTTTGTACACTCTTCCTATTGTAGTCCTGCAAAGATGACTGATGACAAATTGCTGTCCTGCGGCAAAATATGAGATCAGTTGCGTTTTAAACCAAATATATAATGGTGATTGAGCGCGACCTGGACGCATCAGTGAATGTTGAGATATTTTGCTAAGTAAAGTGATCCTGCCTGAAGAATAGCATAAGAACTTTTTCTGTTCGGTTTGTATCATCTCAGTGAGTTTTTATTCAATTAAATTCACATTTATTTGTATAGCGCTTTTCACAATACATAAGGTTAGCTTTTTCCGATGTTTCAGTGTGGATGCGAAACTTTTGGAAAACGCTAATGTGGACAGAGCATTTTGAAATGAAAACCCCATTTTCAAATGTATCCGAATTAATGTAGCGTAGCCTTACACACAGGCACAAAATGCACATGCTTGTTGACAGTCGCCTTTTGTCCTTTTGGTGTGTTCAATCGTAGCTTTTTGGTCGAGACGCAGCCGATGAGAGGCGACAACACATTCAGCTTGTCATGTCCGTTACCACCCCTTAAATGTTAGCTGGTAAGAACTGTGCAGGTAAACCTCCGTCCTGGCCCAACCAGTGTCAACCGGCACGGAAGGCGTGCTCACACCTCCCACCTCGTCATTGGTTTGAATCCCACTCTGAGCAGTGTGAACAGGATGCATGCATTTTAAGAAAGGGGAAAACTTTTTAAGATTGAAAAAAAAATACACATTTCACATTTTAGAATAGATGAAAGATATCAAGTACATAAGTGGTGTAAAGTTTCCCCCAGGACAAGACTGGCGTGATGAGGGGGTTATATGTGGTCGTACCCTTTGACACACAGACAGGCGGCAGTGTGCCCTCCTGCCACACTGATATATGATGTGCCAGTCTGAAACAGGATGGAGTGGAGGGAGATATTTGATATTCTGACCCCCTTCTAGGCTAGTGTGTGGTCACACACACACAGAAACATCCAATTCACCCGTGTGACCTTCATTTGCCTACGGCTGCCTCATCTGTCATCTTGACTCAAACCCTGGACTGCATCCCCACTCAATCAAACCTCATCGATCTACGCTATTGAGCTCCTACACAGGTGTGCACATTGTGAGTTCATCGGTGTGTGTGTGTATTTGTGTTTGAGTGAGTGGAGAGCGAGCGTGAACAGCTGGAAAGCATCCTTTAACAAGAGTAATGACCGGCGGAGGGCGGCATCACTGTTTGAATGGGCGCTTTAACGCGTGATCAATTCTGTGCATCCTGCTGACGTTTCACAAACTGCCACCGAACTCTGCTCAACGCTTTCCTAAGAAGAAATCATTTCTCTTTTGTCAGGTAGCCCCTAGACAATAAAGATTTCATTAGTGGTATTTGCTAAGGCAAAAATCAATTATTGCTCATACACAGGATTAAATTTTGTACAAGTATTACATTTTGCACAACAACACATCCAGTACTATTTTTGTTTGTCACCTGACGTTTAAATAGGCTAAACATTTACATTAAAGGAGGGACCCAAGCAATATGCAGAGACCAAAATGTCATGGAGACTTGAGTTTAGTTATTTTGTCTTTGGTCAGTAAGCAGCAATCTAGCAACCACCATGGAATGCCATAGCAACCACCTAGAAGCCATCTAGACATCTAGAAATCACCTAGCAGCTGCCTAACAACCACTTAACATCACTCTAGCAACCACCTGGAATACCTCAACCGTAAAGTCACCTTTATTTTTTATATAGCGCTTTTTACAATGCAGATTGTTTCAAAGCAGCTTCACAGTGTTAAACAGGAGTTACCTGGCAACAACATCAAGCAACACCATAGCAGTAACCCACATCACACTAGCAACCACCTAGAACATTCTAGCAATTGCTTAGCAACCTCCTAGCAACCACTTAAACCCACCCTCACAACCACATAGAAGACCCTTGAAACCCCCCAGACCACCATAGTAATTGCCTGGCAACCACCAAGAATGCTGTAGAAACCACCTAAACACCTTACCAATCACCTATCATCGAACTAACAATACCATAGAAACCACACAGAACACCCTAGAAATCACCTAGCAACACTCTAGCAATCACTAAAAAATCACTAGAAACCACCCAGACCATCCTAGCAATCGCCTAGCAACCATTTAAACTGTAGCAACCATCTAGAATTCTCTAGAAACCACCAGAACAATATCTTGGCAATCACCTAACAACAACACCTAACGGCATCCTAGCAGCCACCTAGAAACCACCCAGAACACCTTAACAATCATCTGGCAAGCATCTAAAAACACTCTAGCAACACCCAAGAAACCACCCAGAACACCATAGAAATCACATAGGGTCATTCCATGTTAAATAAACCAAATTTCAGAAACATGGAATGATCCCATAGCAACAACCTAGCAACCACTTAACATCACTCCAGCAACCACCTAGAACCCTCTAGCAGTCGCCTGGCAACCACCTCTAACAACCACCTGGAATTAACTAGAAACCACACAAACCACCCTAGCAGTCGCCTAGCAAACAACTAGCAACCACCCAGAACACCTTTATCAATTGCATAAACAATTATGAACAAAACAGCTTAATATATTTTTGCACAGTTTATTACAATGAGCCGAAGCACCGATCATACAGAGTAATTTTTGCGTTTAAAAACATAAGATGCAGTGGAATGGAAAAAAAACAAAACCATGAAACCTGTTGAAGAGAATGTCACATCCAAGTGCGCCACCCAAGTCCTGAAAAGTGAAGCTAAAGCCTGGTGGCTGGCTGTATAGTACAGGTCATAAACCCCACCCTCTCAATGTAATCGAATGGAATGCAAGCCAAACTCAACAATTTCAGACTTCAAATATTTTTTTTCCAAAGATCGTTTCTGTCATTTTAGGTTTAGGTTCTGTCATCTTATCACGTAGACGTACGTTCAAGTGTTAATTTTTCTAATATGTTTGGTTTTAGTTGGTCAGTTATTTGATGCTACAAAAACAGGGTGTAACGTCATGATTGACAGCTTGTGATTGAGTCTTCTTGGATACCGAGGCTCCACTACTGCGCAGACTCAGGCTCCGAACGACGTAATCGGCAATGACCGCTACTGTGATATTTTGGCTTAATTTTTTTTGGGCTGTGTGAGGAAGTGGAGATGCGCTGTCCATCTTTTTTTTCAGTCTATGGTCACATCTGTCTGACCTCGTTTTGATGCAAACACTATAGAAATGTTTGCCTTGTAACAGAGTGTTTCATTACTTGAGGTAATGGCTCTGTCGCCAAGAGCTAGTGTTTTCTCCTCGGTCTGTTTCTGTACAACAGCCAAGATGAGTTGAAATTATATCCACAATCCCTTGCTGCCTTGTTTATTTGTGGGCATGACAACAATAACTGCTGAAAAATTGGCTTGTACTAGTTAAAAAGTGCAGTTATGAGTGTTCCAAAATAACATTTCTTAGGTGTGCGTTAAAAAAAATACTTACCTCAGTGTCTCATATTCTCTGTGGTAACTTTTTTTGGGGGGTGAAAGACCCATCTCTTTCTCACCCACCCACACTCAGTGAAATAGCACACGGTGGGCTTTAATAAATAAAAGGATAAAGCTGTGCAGATGATTAAATGGTGGTTTCAGTTGCACTAATACGAGGTGTTTGAGTAATGGCGTCCTGTCGTGAGCAGGTGGGAGTGGGTTGATGCAGAGCCAGCGCCTGGACACAGACCTTACGCATGTGTTCATCCAAACCCTGCTGCTGGGAAGCATTTATTACCGGCCTGTTGTTCCTGGACCTCTGCACCTGCTGTGAACAATGCCATGTTCTCTCTTTCTCTTTCTCTGGCGACAAAATGAGAACAACTACTTCATTTCATGTTTATTTCACCTCATGCAGTGTTAATACACGAGTGCTAGATCAGTGTTGTCGTCTTTTGTGGATGTTATTAATAACTCCTCTTTTTGTAGATGAAAATACATCTTTGTTAAAGTGCCCCTAATATGTTTTTATAGAATTTTACCTTTCATGCAGTGTAAAATAGCTGTTTATGAATATTAAAGGTCTGCAAGTTTTAAAGATCAAAGTGCACGACAAATGAGGGTCCTTATTTTTTCCCAAATTCCGTTTTTTTTTTTTCTTTTTACTTTTTTTTTTGACTATTTTAATGGTTAAATTCTTTTTTTTTTAGTAATCAAAAAGCATGTCTAATCTATTGAAATCATGAAACATACAATTTAACAACATTTTATTAACATTTATTTTATTTTCACCAGATTCTGTGTTTTCTGTTTTAAGTTTTTAATGGTTTAAATTAAATGAAATTAATATTACATTATAATAATCAAAAAGCATGTCTACTTAAATGAATTCATAAAAAAATAAATTCACATTCTCTGTTGTGTATTTTTTTTGTAACCAAATGAAGATACAAAACATTAATTGAATTTGTCTTTTAATCATATGAAATAAAAAAAATTTTGTCAAACAACATGCTGCACAATGAGCTTAATTAAAACATGAAAGAAAAATTGTAACAGTAATATATTTCTGTCAAGTTAAACAGAACTTTAATTTTTACAGAGTTTCTGTGTTTCAGGAAGCAGACGGACTGGCATAACCGACCGTCTGCTAGCTGTCTCACGTCATAGAAGTCAGATAAATCCCAACACACGGAGACTCTTTCACCTATATATTATCACATAGAGACTGTGTCTGTTCCACAAATTAGTAAATGCAAAAAAAACATCAAAACCATTTAACGGTAAAAATTGAATTAATGTTCAATAAATAAAAAACAGATATAATACAGATGATCAAATGATAAAGCTCGGGCTGCTGAATATTTGATCCCTTCCCTCAAAAGCACTTATTGTTAACGATATGATTACAGATCATAACCTAGATGTGCTGTGTTTGACAGAAATCTGGCTAAAACCTGATGATTACATTACTTTAAATGAGTCCACTCCTCAAGATTATTGTTATAAACACGAGCCACGTCTGAAAGGCAAAGGGGGAGGGGTTGCTATAATTTATAATAATATCTTCAGTATTACTTAGAAGTCTAGTTTCAAATATAATTCTTTTGAAGTTTTGGTGCTTTACGTAACGTTATGTAGTGTAAATGATATATCCCGTTTGACATTTGTGCTGGCTACTGTATACAGGCCACCAGGGCACAATACAGACTTTACCAGAGAATTTGCTGATTTTAGAGACATTTAGAGACATTCTAAACTCTATTAGAGTTAGGCAACACGTGTCAGGACCCACTCATTGCCGTAATCATACTTTAGACCTAATACTTTCACATGGAAAAATGTTGATACCGTTGAAATTCTGCAGCAGAGCGATGACATCTCAGATCAGTACCTAGTATTGTGTATACTTAATTTAGCAAAGGCTGCAAAGCCGTCCCCTTGTTTCAAATATGGCAGGACTATCACCGCTGCCACTAAAGATTGCTTTGTATATAATCTTCCTCATCAGTTTCATCTCCTCAGCATCCCAGATAGCCTAGAGGAACTCGATGTTGCAACAAACTATTGACTCTCTCTTTTCTTTCTTTAGACACAGTTGCTCCTCTGCGCTTAAAGACGATTAAAGAAAATAGTCTAACACCATGGTACAACGAGCACACCGGGCCCTTAAAACAACAGCCAGAAAAATGGAGCGCAGCTGGAAGAAAACAAAACTGGAGGTTTTTCGCATTTCGTGGAAAGAGAACATGATTGCAAAAAGAAAGGCCGTAAAAACTGCTAGATCTGCTTATTTCTCGACTCTCTTCGAAGAAAACAAACACAACCTTAGGTATTTATTTGATACAGTGGCTAAATTAACAAGAAATAAAGCTTTAACTTCTGACGTTTGCAAACAGCACAGCAGTAATGACTTTATGAACTTCTTTACGTGCAAGATTGATAATTTTAGGAAAAAAACTATACAACCATCTACTACAATATCACATCAGACAGTGCATTGTAGTGTCACTGAGGAAAAATTCCACTCATTCACTGCTATAGGAGAGGAAGTTTTTGCTAAACTCGTTAAATCATCTAAATCAACAACATGTATGCTCGACCCTATACCGACTAAGCTACTAAAAGAGATGCTTCCAGAGATCATAGATCCTCTTCTTAATATCATTAATTCATCCTTGTCATTAGGATATGTACCGAAATCTTTTAAGTTTGCTATTATTAAACCACTTATTAAAAAAACCCACAATTTGATCCCACAGAATTAGTCAATTACAGACCAATCTCAAATCTACCCTTTCTGTCAAAAATACTAGAAAAGGCAGTGTCCTCACAATTACGCTCCTTTTTAGAAAGAAATTATATCTGTGAGGATTTCCAGTCAGGATTTAGACCGTATCATAGTACCGAGACTGCTGTCATTAGAGTTACAAATTATTTACTCTTATCATCCGAACGTGGTTGTATATCTCTATTAGTGTTACTCGATCTTAGCGCTGCATTCGATACTATCGACCACAACATTCTTTTGAATAGATTCGAAAATTATGTTGGCATTAGTGGAATTGCATTGGCATGGTTTAAATCATCCTGTCATGTCACACCGATCACAAGTTCAGTATGGAGTACCGCAAGGCTCAGTGCTAGGACCGTTACTTTTCACCCTGTACATGCTACCCTTGGGAGATATCATTAGGAAGCATGGTGTTAGTTTTCATTGTTATGCTGACGATACTCAGCTCTATATTTCTTCACGCCCTGGTGAAACTTACCAATTCACAAGATTAACGGAATGCATAGCTGATATAAAAAATTGGATGACTATTCATTTCCTGCAACTTAATTCAGAAAAAAACAGAATTTTTAATTACTGGACAAAAAAAACTCCACAAGTAGTAACCTAGAATACTGTCTAACACTTGATGGCTGCTCTGTCAAGCCCTCGTTGTCAGTTAGGAACCTGGGTGTGCTCTTTGATACCAATCTTTCATTTGAAAGCCACGTTTCTAGCATCTGTAAAACTGCATTCTACATCTTAAAAATATATCTAAATTACGGCACATGCTTTCAATGCAAAATGCTGAACAGTTAGTTCATGCGTTCATGACCTCAAGGCTAGATTATTGTAATGCTCTACTGGGTGGTTGCCCTGCTCGCTTAATAAATAAACTGCAGCTGGTCCAAAACGCAGCAGCTCGAGTTCTTACTAGAACCAGGAAGTATGACCATATTAGCCTGGTTCTGTCAACACTGCACTGGCTCCCTATTAAACATTGTATACATTTAAAATCTCGCTAATTACTTACAAAGCACTAAATGGTTTAGCTCCCCAGTACTTGAGCGAGCTCTTAACACATTATATGCCATCACATCTATTGTGGTCTCAAAACTCTGGCCAGTTGATAGTACCTAGAATATCAAAATCAACTGCAGGCGGTCGATCCTTTTCCTATTTAGCACCTAAACTCTGGAACAGTCTTCCTAGCATTGTTCGGGAAGCAGACACACTCTGTCAGTTCAAAAAAGAGTTTGGTTCATATTGTCGACATGTCGAGAAGACGCTGTTTTCTGTGCTGTGAATCCACTTCATATGCATTTCAAATGGATAAGGACTAGCGCTGTAATTGATATTGAAAAAACGATGCCATTGTTACTGTTCACATCACTGTGCATCAATCGCTGAGGAAGAGCTGAAATTCAGATATGGTAGACGTGTCGGTATACAGTAATACTATATATCACGATAATGAACGTGCACGTTATCGTGGGCACTTTAAAAATACTGTGAATAATTATTTATTACGAATTATTCCGATTTTTAGAATACATTTTAAGAATACTTTTCCCATGGACAGTTTAAAATCAAAGAGGTGGAACGAGTGAAGGAGACGCACTGAATGAAAATGCACATTCACTCTCTGAAATGCAGCTGCACTACTTTCTGTTTCTGGACAGTATTTAAATGTTTTAAACAGCCATTCAGATTTTTGTATTCACTATGGTGTTCATCTCAGCACCAAATACTTAAAATACTTAATTACTTAATAGGCTATTTATTTTCAAACTTATTTGTTTACTTTATAAATATTTTTGTGTATTGCTTTATTGTATTTATATGTTAGGAGTTCTTTTTTGTTATAAAAAAATTTGTTATTATTAAAAAAGTTAAATTATAGTATTACAACACTTTTTTTGCAACTTCAATATCATGGTAATACCGTATACCGTAATAAAAGCTTCAGCAATCATAACAACATAAAAATGTGATACTGTCACATGCCTAATACACCAATCAGGCATAATCATGACCACTGACAGGTGAAGTGATTAACTGATTATCTCTTCATCATGGCACCTGTTAGTGGGTGGGATATATTAGGCAGCAAGTGAACATTTCGTCCTCAAAGTTGATGTGTTAGAAGCAGGAAAAATGGGGAAGTGTTAGGATTTGAGCGAGTTTAACAAGAGCCAAATTGTGATGGTTAGATGATTGGGTCAGAGCATCTCCAAAACTGCAGCTCTTGTGGGGTGTTCCTGGTCTGCAGTGGCCAGTATCTATGAAAAGTGGTCCAAGGAAGGAACAGTGGTGAACCGGCAACAGGGTCATGGGTGGCCAAGGCTCATTGATGCACGTGGGGAGCGAATTAAGGCTGGCCCGTGTGGTCCGATCAAACAGGCAAACTACTGTAGCTTAAATTGCTCAAGAAGTTGCTTCGGGGACATCATTACGTTATTTACTATTATTTTCATTTCATGCCTTGTGACCTCTCAAGATTGCTGTTACATCACTTACACCATTTGGATTTCTGTGATAACTGAAAACCTGTAAGGCATTTTTAAATTTACAGGTTGGGTATTTTTCAGAAAGTTGATAAAACTTTCAATAAAACGTTCAGTTAAAATATCCCATTGCCTAGAAATTGTGAACATCCGTGTGATGATTTTCTTTCCAGTATTTATTGTCTGATAAATGTCTCTTGTCTGAGATTAAATATGAGATGTACTGTAAGATGTGTGTATACAATAAAGCATATATTATTTTATTGTATTTATATAGAACATATAATCTATACAATTAGGAAGAAACAAAATGTTTAAAATGTCATTTAGAATTTTTGGAACTTGTGGAAGTAACATTTTGTTGGTTTAGAATTTGGAAAATATTAGAATTTTCTTGTGAGATTTCTCTTGAGAGATTCATATACACACTGTTGGGTATTGTTAATATAAAAAATGAAACTAGCAAGTCTGGAAAGCATTTTCTAAAAGTCCATAGGGTCAAACATGCCTGTAAGTTGAAGAAACACTCCCATGTACCCCATCAAGTTTAATAACTACCATTTTTAACTCTACGGTTTTCTGTTAATAATGTGAACATTATTTATAATGTGTAGGTCTGTTAGACTTAATTACATATACATATGGTAATGGAGAGTACAGAAGAGCGCTGCTTGGCACACATACATCTTGTCACAGAACTCGTCTGAGTGTGGAAGTAAAAAATAGCCACATGGGGGAGCGTCTTGTGTGATAAATGGATTTCTGTGCTTGTAGATTTTCGTGCAATCAATTACTTTATCAAGAGACTTTCTTTTCTGGGCCTGAACATCTGCTGTGTTCTCATTCTCTTGCTATGTCAGTAATAAGAGGAAATGTAACTTTAAATGTGACTGATATCAACTTAGTGGCCCCAAACTCTTGGAAACCTTAAAACTTTTCTGAGTTCAGATTTGAAATGAACAGCTATTGTGCTAGTGGAGGCAAACAGACATTTTGTTGGCGAACGCAGATCTATATCAGATTGATTTAGAGGCATCTCGTCTGGGTCACTGTAAACATTAGCTTTTGTATTTACTTGTCTTTTTACAGGGGTACCTGCCTGCCAATGCAGAGCGGAGGGAAAGCACGTTGCAGAGGAAGCGGCAGGAATACTTTGGTTTTATTGAGCAGTATTATGACTCCCGCAACGACGAACACCATCAGGACACATACAGACAGGTAACAGACTATATTCTAGATTGGATACAAATTTGTATTTTGTGACATTTTTTTAAGAATAAGCATTAAAGTCAAAATTTTCATATTTTTGTTGTTAGAACTATTAGATATGATAGATTCGGACCCACTTTATATTAAGTGGCCTTAACTACTAAAATGTACTAACACTTAAATTGAATCATCTGATACAATGCACTTATTGTGTACACACGGTTTTACATTGTACTTACATTTTAAAAATGACATGCATGTAATTACATCTACAATTATTACATTTATAATTACACTGTTGACACTTCCCTTACACCTAACCCTACCCTTAAACTTACTCATACCACCACACCTGTCCATAACTTTACCCGTATCCCACCTCAATATCAGCAAATGTGTTTTGCAATACAATATGAACATAATAAGTACACTGTACTTATTTATTGATGTACAGTGCATCCGGAAAGTATTCACAGCACTTCACTTTTTCCACATTTTGTTATGTTGCAGCCTTATTCCAAAATTTATTAAATTCATTATTGTTTTCATCAATTCCACAAACAATACCCCATAATGACAATGTGAAAGAAGTTTGATTGAAATCTTAGCAAATTTATTAAAAATGAAAAATAAAAAAATCACATGTACATAAGTATTTATAAGTATTCATCATACTCAAAAAGACTTGAGACTGTAATTGGTGCCAAAGGTGCTTCAACAGTATTGAGTATTGAGCAAAGACTGTGAATACTTATGTACATGTGTTTTTTTTATTTTTAATACATTTGCAAAGATTTCAAACAAACTCCTTTCACGTTGTCATTATGGGGTATTGTTTGTAGAATTGAGCAAAACAATAATGAATTTAATTCATTTTGGAACAAGGCTGTAACATAACAAAATGTGGAAAGGTGAATTGCTGTGAATACTTTCCGGATGCACTGTAAGTACATAGTAGTTAAGGCCACCTTATATAGTTTGACTGAAGATTCTAACATAAAATTAACTTAAAAATAGTTTAAGTAAATGTGTCACCCCATTAGTAGTACCTCAAAACTCTTGACCTTCTTGATTGTGTCTAACCATTAAAATCATGCAATGTCATATTTATGGTTTCTCAGTTGAAGTAATATTTTAATTTAACTCATTTTAATTTAAACAATGTTTAAGTGTAATTTTTAGCTGTGTCATTTTGCATGCAGCCCTGCTTTTGTGGCTGGACAAATATATAATTTCTATCCATTTTATATCCATTTATTTTTTACATGCATTGTTGTCTCGACTGCATTTAAGTGCAGCCATTCAGCCATATTACCCAAGCTATTATGAGAAAAAAAAAATCTTATATATGTTATACTGTTAATACTGTTCTTTTTTTAATAAGTTACTTTTTTAATTAATAATGAAATTATTATTATTATTATTATTTAATTTTTTTGTAAGAAAATATCTTTCATAGAAACTGTATTGGTAACATGGTTGAAATCTAAAATGTATATTTATGGAATTATTTATATAATAAAAATGCTGATATAATATTTAGTTTTTTTTTTAAATAATGGGTCTCACTCACTAAGCATGCGTACACCCAAATTTGTGCATGGAATCTCCATACAAACATCTTCACAAACAAATTATAATTCACCAAAATCTTTCGTACAAAAATCTATTCTAAATTTACAACAAAAAAAAAATAAACAGCTGAGACACAAAAACACTTACTTTGTGTGGCTTTATAATCATGTTAAGTTATATTTCATCTTAACACAACTATAATTATATTAAATTATTTTAAGTATAAATTAATTATATTATTTGTATATACAATTAATTATTATTTGTATATAAAATTATATAAAATTAATAAATACAATTTAATTTAATCTTAAATATACAGTGAAAGCATAAGAAAAGCTTGTTTCTTTTAATAACGCAGATTTACACGTATGTACAGCTGGCTAGTGAGAGCTCTGTAATTTGGGTCTGTATAAAGGTTTTTATTATGTTTGAACTGGTTTTGCTCGAGAATCTGGCGAGGCCATCTGCATAGGGCGAAAGTAAATGTGAAGTAAATGTTGTGCGGAAAGCCCTTATATGGAGATGCGTTTTATGCAAATGGCTAACCTCATGCATGCGGCCACTCAATAGAGGGTATGCATGACGTCACTTTCCCACCGGAACACGCCCCCTCAACCAGACTGAGTGGCAGAAGAGCTGCTGCGTGACTGGATTTAATAGGGGAAACTACGAAAACGCAAGTAAAGCGAACGATTATCAGTTTAAACTAAAGGTTGGACTAGATATAGTGTTTCTTTCAACTTACCAAAGATCCAGTGATCCATGGATATTGACGAGCAGCCAGGAATCGTGTTTCCTGACATTTATATGTGCCTGATTTCGATGCTAGGGAAAATTTACCTGTCAACGCTTGTATAAATACAAGATAGGTATAGGTCTAAATCCAGGTGATCGCTTATATCAATGTTATGTACATATCATTATATCGTCCAGCCCTAAAACTTATATAGTTTTTTGTCTGTGATTATTTAAAAACATCCAATTATGCAGAATATACGATGGTAAATATTTTTTGATGAGTTGTCAATAACAATACAATATATAGGGTATGATTTTACCTCAAAATTCAGCATATTGACACAAAATAACAGCAAATCCATGTTTCGCTGCCTAGAGTCAAGTTGTTTCTGTGAATTTCAGTGATCCATTTGCTTCTGACTGTTAAAATATACCTCAGATTTCTTGTCAAATCTATTTGTACAGTCAATCTCAAGCGCTTTCCCGTTTTAGATGTGTTTTGTGTGTTTTTCGCGGCATTCACGCTGTAAACCAGTGGTCGCCAACCCGTCGATCGCAATCGATCGGTAGATCTTTATCACTGTCCCGATAGCTCCCGATAAATAACCCGATAAATAACCCAAAAATAAGTAACAACACATTATCAAGACTCGAAATTGCTCCATATGCTCCCAAAATGTATTCCCTGCAACCTCAAAATTTGCGCCGCACAAATCGATAAATAAATGTGTGAGAGCGTGTTATGGGCTATATGTCGTGTTATGGGCTATATGTCATGTTATAGTCAGATATGACAGCGCTACTGCAGCACGCATCGCTACAGAGCAGCTGAATATCTCTTCATCAAACTGTCGCAAATTAAAGTGAAAGTTGCAGACGCTCAATACACAATCATCATCGTTAAATGTAAAGAAAATGATCTTACCAGTGCTTATGCCACACTCTCTCCTATTGCGGTTTTTGATTTGGAAGCCGTTGATCAATAAACGTGACAGTGACCTAAACTCCATTAAAAATGCATATAGCGCAGGAATTGAAGATCGGATTTTATATCCGATAGATATCTGATCTGTAAAAACGCATGAAGTGGACCAGGTGTAAATAGGCCCAGCAAGATAACTGTTTGCGATGCTTGAAATATAGGAAGACAATTATAAATATTGAATTGGGGAGGGGAGGGGGGTTACATGAATGTATCTCTGAACGAAACTGACTGTCTTCAGAATAGTTTCGGTGGCGTTTTTACTGCGGTACCCAAATAAATGCTGCTTTTCCATAAGCACCACCTGTCAGAGAGTGAATTTATTCAGTCCATCTGTTTTTGTTTTGTGCAGGTGTGTCTTATGTAACAATTTCACAAAGCTAATGTCAGACCATTCTGTATTTCTCTTGAAATTATTATGCAATCTAAATCAAAAACAACTGCTCATGCTACATGTGTGCATCTTTGTTTGGATCATGATTAATGCAGTGGCTGCCTCTCATTTCAAATGGCTAATTTTTTAAGGCCAGTTTGGCCTGTTATAGAGCAAATAAACAACATAAATTTGCTTAAAGAAAAAAAAAAATCGGCAGCTGGTATCGGAAATAGCAAATTTGCTTGTAAAAAAACTCTGAATCGGCCATTAAAAATCTATAGGTAGATCTTGCCTTTCATCAAGGCTGAGGTCAGGGATCTTTGGCTTGAAAAGGTTGGTGACCACTGCTGTAAACCAATGCTGCCACTCAGTGGGCGTAACCGCAGTCACTCCGGCCGACGGTGAAGTCATGCGCATCCCCTCTATTAGAGTACTCCAAATTCACTAACATTATGAGATTAAGAACAAATTCATGTGCGTACGCACTTGTTGTAAATTAGGCAGAGATTTTTTGTGAGAAGTTCTGCGTACAAATACGAAATAATCCACGCAATTATTAGTGAATGAGACCCAATGTTCCCATGTTGTACTTTATTTGTGGAAAAGGCCTTCTATAGTACTAGAGAATGCTGCTAACTGAACTTTATGCAGGATGATGGCAATAATTAGCTGAATCAAAGACTCTGGAGATTATTCAGAACTTTCTGTGATTTCCTTTTAACTTCATGTACAGCTCAGCATGGCCAGTGCTAATTCTGCTATAAATATAACACTTTTAAGTTCAAAGCCAGCAGTTCAGTTGTCCCAGGGGTTTAATGTAATACAGTCAGGGTTTTTGGTTGTGTTTTTCCTACTGATTGAGGTCTTGGCAGCAGCGGTATGTTAGCTTTGCCAAAACACTGTTATGTTAGAAGCTCATAGTGTTTAGAAGTGCCACCAGCAGATACTGTTTGATATTTAGATGCAGAAGAGGAAAAGATGACAAGTAATGTTCAAATCTCCAGTGAATTGGCAGGAGGATGTGAAGATCAAACTGTCACTATGATCTGATAAATATCTACCCGATTTAAGACTGACGTCTAGTGATCACTGACGATGTGAGATTCACACATTTGTTCCACCTCTCGCAAGCTATATCTGGGTGATTCTCACATGCCTGTTAAGAACATTTCTTGTATTTCACTCCAAAGTGATAAAAAAGAAATAAGATATAATCAGTTGCTTTTTAAAATAAATAAGTCGTTTTTTTGGCATTGTGACATTTTTTTCATGACAGTTAAAGGATAGTTCATCCAAAAATGAAAATTACACCATGATTTACTCACCCTCAAGCCATCCTAGGTGTATATGACATTCTTCTTTAAAAAATGTCTTGGCTCTTCCAAGCTTTATAATGGCAGTGAATGGCAGCCCAAAATTTGAAGACCAAAAAAGTGATTATTATAAAAGTAATCCACACGGCTCTGGGGGGTTAATAAAGGCCTTCTGAAGCGAATCGATTAGTTTTTGTAAGAAAAATATCCATATTTAACATGTTACAAAATAATATAACTGCCGCGACAATGACGTTGGACGTAGTGTAAGCATTTATGAACTGCGAGAGGCGTTACACTTTCTTCGGAAGTTGAATACAGAAGGCAGTCCGCCGGGAGCTAGATATTTTACTTTGTATATATGTATATTTTTCTTACAAAAACCCATCGATTCGTTTCAGAAGGCCTTTATTAACCCCCCGGAGCTGTGTGGATTACTTTTATAATGGATGGATGCAATTTTTTGGGCTTTTAAATTTTGGGCTGCCGTTCACTGCCTTTATAATGCTTGGAAGAGCCAGGACATTTTTTTAATATAACTCAGATTGTATTCGTCTGAAAGAAGAATGTCATATACACCTAGAATGGCTTGAGGGTGAGTAAATTATGGGATAATTTTCATTTTTGGGTGAGCTATCCCTTTAAGCACATATCCGGATAATATAACATATAACATGTCAGGAAAATTGTTAAAAAAAATTTAATTGTGAAGTATTTTATTTAATCTCAGATATATTTTTCATAAATTAAATAGAAAATAAAATATTGTTTGAATATTAAAATATTGTGACATTAGGACAAGGATAAATTTGCATTACAATAATGCAAAATAATGTTTTTTTTAAAGAAATATTTCATATGTTAAATGCATCATTTAGTATTTGCACTGCCTTAAATGTATGCGTTTAAAACAAAAAAATCTGACTAAATGAGAATTGGGTTGCAAAGTGCTTAATTGTTATGAAAATATCCAATGCTAGAAAAAAATCCTAATGCAACCATCATAATGTTCATACTTGTGTGTTTGTGTGTGTTTGTCATCTCTCAGTACCATAACTCTCTGTATGTTCTTGACATCGACATATGTATGTGTGTGTGTTTTCTGAACCATCAGATTCACATAGATATTCCCCGAATGAGTCCGGAAAGTTTAGTTCTGCAGCCCAAGGTGACCGAGGTAAGAGGACTGATGGACCGCACTGAGTCACGCCACATGCTTTTGTCCGCCAGTCACCCAAAAGCATGTCACTCACTCAATCATCATCTTCATCCATCTGTGTCTGTCTGTCTGTCTGTCTGTCAAACTGTCTGTCTGTCAAACTGTCTGTCTGGTCAGCCAGCTGAGTCTTGATCTCAATTTTTTTTGTTGGGAATCTCACGTTAAGGTGTGCAGGAAGTAAAATGCAGAACACAGGAAGTAGAATTAATTGAGTTTCTTCTCAGGTTCAGCCTCAAACGGCCAGACCCGTTTCTCTCCGAGCTTTCTCGCTAGTCCGTTCTGTCCTAACCTGCTTGTGCTCCTCTTTTTGTGTCTCTTCCCTGCAGATTCACATTGACATACCGAGAACTAATCCTCTTATACCTCTCTTTCAACAAGCTTCTGTGCAAGAGGTGAGAAGTTTGCACCACCCATTTTACCCAGCTTGACTCGTTTATCCTCACAAACTCACACCCAGCCACACAAATCATCTTAAGGACACAATTCACCTCATCCTTATCTCATTTCAAACCCATATGATTTTATTTCTTCCATGAAACACAAGAGGAGAAATCTGAAGAATGTGGTGGTCAGTGTTTACCATACATTTAGAATGATTGGGGAATAAAGCTTTCAGCTGCATCATAGAAGTGTCATAATACATATCATTGATGTGTGTGGGAGAACAGACCTAAATCTAAGTTGGTATTTACTGGTAGTCTTAAAGGTGCAGTTTAAATTTTAGCAACATCTAGCGGTGAGGTTGTGAATTGCAACCACCCACCGCTCACCCCTTCCTTTCAAAGCACATAGAGAAACGACGGTGGCCGACACAGGACAAAGATGTCGTCGTCTGAGACAGCAGAGAGTAGCTAGCGCTCTGTAGAGAAGTTTGTCCGTTTAGGGCTACTGTAGAAACATGACGGTGCAAAACGGCGATTTCACCCGCGGTGTATGTAGATTAAAAATGGCTCATTCTAAGGTAATAAAAACATAACGGTTCATTATGTAAGGTCTTTATACACCACTGAAAACATAGATATGTATATTATATTGCATTTCTGTCAAAAGATCCTCATAAATATTACACACTGCACCTTTAAGCATGTATACCCAAGTTAGGGAAAAATAATGTAATATTATTTAAATTAAGTATTTTAATCTCAAATATTATTTTACATAAATACAATTTTTGTGACAATCAAGGGAAAATTCCCACAAAAATGTGAACAAATTATTTAAAAAAATGTTTTTCATATTTTAATTTACAATAAAAATGTTATACATCTTGTAGTATTTGTCATGCTGCCTTAAATGTATGCAGATTTTAATAATAATAAATAAGTCCACACATAATATGATTCATCATTGAGAAGAAAAAGTTTTTTTTAATTGCCATTAAAATATCTAATGCAACCAAGTCATAATGAACTTACCTTAATTTCCATTTTGTTCCTTGTACAAATATATTGTACAACTTCAGAATACTTACAATAAAGTGCACAAGTCAATGCTTTTGCATCCATTTTGAAGCTTTGAAAACTTTAGTCCCAAATCATTTTAATTCTGTAAGTGAGAGCGACCACCAGTACAGTTCTTTAAAACATTTCCTTCTGTATTCCTTGGGAGAATATAGGTCATACAGGTTTAGAATGACATGAGATGAGCAAATCATTTTCATTTGAGAGCTAATCCTTTAAACTAAGTTCGATCACATAGAGCAGGAGCTGCAGGTCGTGTTGCGTCAACTTGCATGTTGGCATTGAAATGCTATCACTGTATATGTATCACATGATAGCATACAAAAAATTGTAATGATGCATGTCATTGATGCATGCACTAAAACATTTCAAACACACCGCTATCTCCAAAATGTACAGCAAGGAACGTGTGGGACCAATGTTCTGTTCTTGAGCTGCTTTGCTTTAACTGAGAAGAACCTTAATATTTACATTTATGCCTTTAGAAGACGCTTTTATCTAAACCTGGTATGGGCAACTCTGCTCCTGTAAGGGCCGCTGTCCTGCAGAGTTTTACACCAACCCTAATTAAATACACCTGAACCAGCTAATCAAGCTCTTCAGGATTACAAGAAAGCTACAGGCAAGTGAGTTTTATTTGGGTTGGAGCTAAACTATGCAGGGCAGGCACCCTCCAGGACCGAAGTTGCCCATCCCTGATCTTACAAGAGAGGAACAAAGTAATTTATCAAGGAAGCCAACAGTAATGGCAAGTTTATTTGACAATAGGTTAGGAGGCAAGCTACAGATGAATCTGAACCTGAAAATCTTGTCATATTTTGAATATGTCCCACACAGGGTTATTATCGTTAACTAAAACTATTAAAAACATTCTTGGTAATTAAAATCAAGCTGAAATAAAATACAGTATAAATATTAGTTGTAAAAACTTTAAACGAAAATTAGACATGTTGCCTTGGCAATAATCGTAAAGTTGAAGCAGTAAAATGATTAACTGTAAATAATTAAAAACTAAAACTAAAAAAATAAATTAAATATATTTTTTTTAAATGTCAAAAGCATATAATGCAATTACTAAAAGTTATTCTAAAATTAACATGGACTTTAAAAATATACAAATAAAAATAACACTGGTCTCACCTCACAAATATTTAGAAAAATATATCACATAGTTCATATGTATGTACAAACATTTTTTACCCCAATATTTACCAAACTATATATATGTATTTTTTGCCTAATTTTTGTCTTCATTTTAGCACACATATCAAATCAGACATCTGAATGGTGATTCTTCAAATATATTAAAAGATCAAGAAAAAAAAATAGATGTCGGAGTAGATATCCAAGAGCTGAGAATAGGGAGTTTCCACATCCCATGCTTGACATGAAGGATGTCCTGTGATTGGCTGAGGTTGTGACCTTCGTTTTTTTTCACTGCTCTAGTGTAGTTGAAGATCTTTGCATATGCTGGGTGAGCATTTTTGTAGGCCTGCCGCCCAACACGGCCTTGCAATTTCATATTCAGTATATCAGATTTAGTGTGATGGGCTTTCTAGACATGAATCGCAAACACAGGTCTGTTGATGCATCGTGGCCCTGAGCAAGATTCCTTCTACTTTTCCCTCACTTCCTTTAAAAAAAAAAAACCGCATTAAAAAGGAGTATCGAAAACAAGCATTGTTTGGAGTATGTAGACCTCCACTGTGGACGTCTCCTAACCAAATAAATGGATAATATATTTGCTCCAGGTGCTTCAGTACACTTCTGCCTGCCCATTGATTTCTTCTGCCCGGTTTAGTGTCTAATTTCCACTATTTAATTGGCTTCTGAAGGAGATTTTGCCATGACTACCTACCTTGAGGAGAAGAGACAGGGTGGGAAGGTTCAAGAGAGAAAAGAGGCAGGAGATGTCAGCTGTGTGGAGAAACTCACATTATCAGTCTTAAGTCTTTGATAAATGGAGCTTTGATCATAGAAAAGAACGCAGATGAGAAAGCCGCACCATTTGATCGACAGAATCTGGAAAAAACAAGTGTGAGCTGCCTTGTACACATTTATTGTTTAGGGCTCAATGTGAGAGATGAGTTTATTTGGGGATGACAGATACATTACGCCCTGAAAGGAGCGCGGGAGATGTCAGTTGTATGCGAGAGAAAAGAAAGAGTCTTCCAATTTTCCCTCTTGATTTAAGTCAAACTTCATGCTGCTTTCCACTGAGCTGACAGCAACGTGAGACAAAAAATTACAAAAAAATCCCGTTACTATCACTTTGAATTAAGGTATTGCCTCCAAAGTAAGGAACACAAAAGTCCCACAAAAGTTCTTGGTTTTTACTATCAAAAAGATCAACTTAAAAACAACATCTGGAGTTAAAGAACTGAAGTTACTCAAAACTCAGACAAGACTACATGTATATTCATAAATGTATTTAAAGAATGAACATCATTTTACCAAGTAGAACAAGTTCTTGAATCACATCTTTTACTCGAATCACTGATAAAAAATTTTACTTTTTTTTTGGTCAAAACAATTGCAGATGAGACAGAATGTGCAATTTACACCAATCAGGCATAACATTATGACCTAATATTGTGTTGGTCCCCCTTTTGCTGCCAAAACAGCCCTGACCCGTCGAGGGATGGACTCCACTAGACTGTGTCCTGTAAGTTGCAAGGTGGGGCCTCCATGAATTAAACTTGTTTGTTTAGCACATCCCACAGATGCTCCATTGGATTGAGATCTGGGGAATTTGGAGGCTAAGTCAACACCTCCAACTCGTTGTTGTGCTCCTCAAACCATTCCTGAACCATTTTTGCTTTGTGGCAGGGCGCATTATCCTGCTGAAAGAGAATCAGAACCAGCATTAACTTCTTAAGCAATTTGAGCTACGGTAGCTCGTCTGTTTGATCGGACCACACGTGCATCAATGAGCCGTGGCCACCCATGACCCTGTCGCCGGTTCACCACTGTTCCTTCCTTGGACCACTTTTGATAGATACTGGCCACTGGGAACACCCCACAAGAGCTGCGGTTTTGGAGATGCTCTGACCCAGTCGTCTAGCCATCACAATTTGGCCCTTGTCAAACTTGCTCAAATCCTTGCACTTGCCCATTTTTCCTGCTTCTAACACATCAACTTTGAGGACAAAATGTTCACTTGCTGCCTAATATATCCCACCCACTAACAGGTGCCATGATGAAGAGATAATCAGTGTTATTCACTTCACCTGTCAGTGGTCATATGTTATGCTTGATCGGTGTATCCTGATAATAATAATGTCTGTCAGTGTTATTTTGTGTTGTCATTTTCGTCAACAGTATGTTTCAGTGTAATATGTTATTACACTGAAACATACTGTTGACGAAAATGACAACACAAAATAACACTGACAGACATTACCATTGCAGTGTTTTTTTGAAGAAATGTGGTAGTTTGTGTGTAAGTTATAAAAAATGCATTTTTTAAACACTAAAACACAAACTCATGCACAGTAAATATTGTATTACAGTAGTGTACATTATAATATTTAATAATATTTCAGAACAGCAATTTTAACATGTTTTTGTTAAATATTGAACACTTAAGTAAGGGATAATGTACAGTACCGGTCAAAAGTTTGGAAACATTTGGAAACATAACCGAGTATCTAAAAAAGGTATCAAAAAACAGGAAACATAACAGTATCAAATTAGCATATTAGAATGATTTCTGAAGCATCATGTGACTGAAGACTGGAGTAATAGCTGATGAATATTCAGCTTTGCATCACAGAAATAAATTATATTTTATAGTATATTATAATAGAAAACTTTACATTTTAAATTGTAATAATATTTCACAATATTACTGTTTTTCTGTATTTTTGATCAAATAAATGCAGGCTTGATGAACATAAGAAACTTCTTCAAATACATAAAAAAATATTAATGTTTCCAAATTTTTGACCAGTACTGTACATCCAGCTGGTTGTTCTCTCAAAAATAAACCCAGACAGGGTGAACAGTTATATTGCTATAACCTGCTGGATGTACATTATCCCACTTATTACACAGCTACTTTCCACATAAGTAAACAATTAGGCACATAATATTGAAATATTTTATTAGCTCATTAAACACAAGGCTTCCACTAACACAAACAGTTCCTAACAAGCAGATTTGAGCATAGATGAGTCCAAACAAGATGTACATTTCAGGGATAATGTAAAGTCAAATCAATTGTTACACAGCTTTTCACCCAAAAAATAATGACGAGGACATGACTTATTGATTTGATCAATTTACCTGTTTATGATCTCATCCATTACAGCGTACAAAACAATTGTTCTATTCCAACAAGACCAACTTCAACAATATTATCGTATGCCTACTATTAATACTGAGGTCCTCTGGTTTCAGTAAATACAGTCGATAACTGAGGCACAAGATAGCACCAGCTGTGTTTGAATGAAAAAAAAAGAGAGTGTGCGTCTGTGGTGTGATATGAGAGACATGAAAGAAGCACCGGCCTCAAAACCCATTGCCATTCCCAACAAACTTTGTTTGCTTCCTTTGTTTTACTCTTTACTTTACCTTTATGTTTCAAATCAACATGCCCTTTCCAACGTCACAACTCTGTTATCATTTGGAATTTAGAGTTTCCTCATTTGGAAATCCTAAATACCTTATTTCTGTTTCCACTTAAAGATAGCATTAGCATAGCGTTTGCGTCAAAACTGAAGTATAATTTGGGCTAAAGTGTATCCCTAGGCCTCATATTAAGAGAGAGATCGCCATCTAATAATAAATATGCACACGGCTACTTGTAATTTCTCACCTTGCTGTCTGCGCTATTGAATGTTGTGATGTTAATGATTAAAAAGCTCAGAAGGCTTAATTGATTTTCTTAATTGATTGCTGGCTGGGGGGTGGCTGATCCCACTGTGTCTCTAATTAAAACCGTTTGAGTGACCTTGTATGTTCAAATTCTGCTACTAACAGTTTTCATGTTGTATTGCATGATTCAATGAATCTGCCACTTGCATTCAAATATTAAACGTATATCCTGATATCTTCTTTTTTTGCTACTTTTTTTCTAGATCTTTGAGCGAATTCTGTTCATCTGGGCGATACGTCATCCAGCAAGTGGTTACGTTCAGGGCATCAATGACCTTGTCACACCCTTCTTTGTTGTTTATGTTTTCGAGTATATTGGTAAGTCAATAACTCTTTTGCAATATGATACATATAAGTCTCATAATTATGTATAGGGCCCTGGCAGACTACTAAAACAGCACAGCTGTGTAAACTCACTAGTTTTTCTGTTTTTCGCATTTGGTGTTGAACCAGCGTGGGTGTTATACCAACTGAGATATGCCCAGTGGCATGAATTTTAATGTAATTTCTCAATCATATTGCATAATATTTGTCATAACCTGCCCCTTTATCTCTTCCAAGGATCTTCAGTTTCTTTGTCAGATTCAATCGTTGTGGTTGTTCCCAACATCTTTCTTTTTCTTGACCTTTAAACCTTTAAGTGTGTGATTTCTAGTAGACTAAACAGGCTGTCCAGACTAATGATTCTGAAGGGCCCAGGGGAACCATTCCAATGGACTTATGAGACAGTAATAACCTGAACCATGCAATGAGCAAGGCTCGGCTCAATTGATGCACTCAACGGATGGAGGATGAGGGTCTTTTCCCCTGGCTCTGTTGTTGTTGGCATGTATGGGGATGTATATTGTTCCTGGGTCATTTGACCTTGTCTGATCCTTGAAGAATCAAAGCCCCCATTTTGTTTTTACAAGTTCCGTCCAATTTGTCCTTCAGGCCAGAAACATACTTTACACAAGGACACAAATGCTTTGCGTGACAGTAGATGATCCGAAAGAGAAAGGTTACATTGCATCACTGCTCATTTGCATACATTTCTACTCAACTTTGTTGCCAGCATTTGCAGTTGCCCACAGACTTCCTTGAGAATGAGTGACTTCTGGTCGCTTTGTCACTGCAAATCACTGTCAATGTGAACACCCCTTCATGAATTGCATTCTGAATTTTTCATTAATGCAGTTATTTGTGTGATTTTCAAAATGTGGATCTGAAGATTTGGCATTAAAGGCTGGGCTCCAAACTAACATATGAGAGCAGTATTTATAATCAAAGTTAATTTAATCATAAAATGACTATTGTTTTGCATTAATAAGTGCAGTTACTAATAATAGTATATGTTTGTTTATTGGAAATTTGACAGTAAAGCACTGAGCTTGAATTGAGATGCAGATAAAATTTACTTTTATTGACAACAGTAACGTGCAGGAAAAATTTTAATATTCCACTCTTATTTAAATGTATCATTGTTCTTTTATAGTATCATACTGGGCTGAGCAACAGCTTCCATGTTTATAAAAGGAATGCTCTTGTTTCCTGTGTAATTCAGTTACAATTTGAAGAAAAGTTTTTGTTTTTTGTGGGACTGACTTTCTACTTTTTTCCATATGGGAGTGGAAATGATGCAATCAATAAGTGCTCCTCTGTTTACTGGTCATAGTAGGAATTTCATTCTTTTTTTAAATAAAAGTGTTTGTTTGCCACAAAGTTTTAGTTTTAACAATCATCATAAAAATAACCATAAAAATTGGATAATATTTAGAGCTTTGAAGTGCTGGAAAAAGTGTGAAGCACTTAAAAGCCCTTGTAAAGTGCTTGAATTTCACTCTTAAAAGGTTGTACGAACCCTGAGATAAATATTAATAATAAAAACAATGCATTCAATTACTTCTGCCACAATACCACGGTTACACTTGGCGTTGCTGCATTAAATCCATGGTGAATGTTGGTGATTTGTTGATTGAAAATTGTTCATGGCACAATATTTTTCCTGGTTTTTACGTCAGCGCTGTTTGATTTGATATCTGTGGTTTATAACAGAGAATTTTGCGTTGAACTTAAGTGCTTCTCACTAGATCTTGCAGCGATGCTATTAATTCTGCATCGAATTCAAACGCTTTCTCACTCGATCTGATAAACAGTGCAGTGCAGCTCAAACGAGTAGCGTGGTTTTGTTTCACTTTCGTTTAATTTGCCGTTTGATGTTTCTCATATGCAACAGAAATGGCAGCTTTTATCAGTTGGGCAATGTGGTGACAATGTGGTGCGATGTGGTGTCTAAAAAAATTTTGTCGCACCGGCAGGAAAAAAGGTTGCAAAATGTGTCCATTTGGCCGCAGTCTGGAGCCTTTTTAAAGGATTGGTTCACAAAAAACATCATCATATACTCCTATTCTTCGTTCATTGTTCTTCAAAATGAAGATATTTTTAAACAATCCTGAGATATTTCTGTCCCTTCATTGAAAATCCATGCAACTAAAATGATTAAATGCATTAAAAGTCGAAAAAGACATTGTAAAAGTACTCCATATGAATAGAATGGTTTAATCCAAGTCTTCTGAAGAGAAACAATTGCTTTATATGATTAGTCAAGCAAGCACATTTGAGCTTCCGTTGAACATGTTTGATGCGCTTTATGTATGTGTGTTGATCAATGTTTATATGTGAATAAAAGCCTAAATTAAATCTGTTGATCATTTAAAAGCGATCATGTCTCTTCACAAGATTTGGATTAAACCGTTCGATTCATATGGAATACTTTTACGATGTCTTTATGAACATTTTGACTTTATTTGAACTTTCAGGGGGCTTTCACACTGGGCACGTTTGTTGCGATCCGAGTCCGAGCGCGATTGTTCTGTGTGCCCCCTGCAGCATTGGTCTAGTTTCACACTCCTCTCAACTCAGGTCAATATATTGTGTTTTTTATTAATTTGGTGCTATTATGCACAGCTGAGTAAACAACACATGGGTTTATTGTATGTGTATCGCATGAAGGCAAATTTCTGCTCCTTTCAAACTGATTGCACTTATAAATCGTCAGCACTATCATCCCTTACTTGTGTTTTATTGAACTAAATAAGAGGGTAATGTGCAAGAGGTTACTTCCTTAACAAATGTGCACCCGAGGCCATGTTGCTTTCACATTCTTACAAATAGTACATAGTACTCGCGCCATAGTACAACCGAACTTAGACCACCTCCTTCAGGTAGACTTGGGTTTGGTACCCCGGTGTGCACCCACTTCCAGCATCACATTAGCAATTTTTCATGCGAATCGTGCCCAATTTCGAACTAAACTGCCAGCTTGAAAGCACCCTCAGTGGAGGGACAGAAATCCCACAGGTTTTCCATTTAAAATATCTTTGTTTTGAAAAGGAACAAACATCTTATGGATTTGGAGCAAAATGAGGGAGAGCGATGTTGCTTGGTTTTGATGCACCATTTATTATTTCCTTATTGGTTTTCTTTCTCCCAGCAGAGCTTCTGGCTGTTTGTGTGGTTAAATGAGATGCTTAATTGTTCTTTCTCTGAAAGGTATACTTTATTTGTTTTGTATGCTTCTGTGTTTGTATACTTGTCAGAAGACAACGACAATGCCTGAAGAAGGCCCCTGTTCTCCCATGATAAAGATTTTTGCGACAACTCTCTCTCTCTTCACTGTGTGTAGAGGAAAGTTTGTAGAAAATGTACCTGTACCAACTTTCTTAGCAATTTATTTCCCACAACTCCACCCGGCGCAATAAGGCATAGTGCCATGTGTGACAGATACTCATTCAAAGTGTGCTATGTGGGCCAAGTGCTGACTGCTGAGGGCAAGCAGTAGCAAAACATCATGGCTTCACTCTGACGAGACACCCATATCGATCAATGTACGTGTAACGGTGCACAGCAAGGAATCCGTACTTGTCTACAGTATTTTGGAAGCTACTTTAAATTATGAATAGCTTGAGTAGATACAGTTTTAAAGTAGTTTAACTACATTCAGTACAGATGGCTTAAGGAATAACTACGGATGAATAGTTAATAGAAAAATAAGCATTTACTCACCCTCATGCGAGTAATGAGGGTCCACACCTTTGACGTTCGTTTTACTGTGCAGGACAAGGTCTCCGGGCGTGATGACTCCAATCTTTCGAATTGTCTTACGAATATCTTTTGATCTAATATGACTTCTGACCTGTAATGTTGCCAGAATCATACACTATTTGTTTGTCGGCCAGAGGAGAACTGGCACCCCGACTGAGCCTGGTTTCTCCCAAGGTTTTTTCTCTATTCTGGCCACTGAAGGAGTTTTGGTTCCTTGCCACTGTCGCCTTTGGCTTTTGGCTTGCTCAGTTGGGGACACTAAAATTTCAACTATTACTGATCTGCCCGCATTGACACTATATGATAATTGAAATGAGCTGATGACATCACTGTTTTCTCCAGAGCAGCTGTACAGCCGAATCAAATTCGGTTGCATTATTTTCCTGTTTAACACTGTGAAGCTGCTTTAAAACAATCAACATTGTTAAAAGCGCTATATAAATAAAGGTGACTTGACTTGACAAGGAAACATTTTGAATGTTAGAGAGTCTCATGCAGTTACAATGAAACAGGACTGAAGCTTTCAAGGTTCAGAAAATCATAAATATGGTCCATGACTTGTGGACTACATTCTGAATCATACAATAGCTTTGTGAGAAACAGACCAGAATTAAATTGGTTATCTGCTAAGAAGCTTGACATCGCCCTAGCTCTGCTTGGCTTTTTTATGAGAATAGTAGTTATGACTGATTTAGATGGAGTTTCTCTATGTTAAATTTGACTCGATCAATAGATTCTTTGAAAAGATTGGACTCAAGACTATGATTCTTTTATAAATTGCTCATAAATCACTATGTCTGTGCCAAGGAAAGCTAAGGTGGATGTCAAGGTTTTCAGGGATATCTTCAATTCTAGTCTGTTTCTTACAAAGCTATTGTATGACTTCACATCACATGGAATATATCGACACTTTCATGGCTTAAAGGCACAGTGTGTAAGTTTCGCCGCTAAAGGTCGATGAGCGTGGAATCATGGGAGTTGTAGTCTTGACTCTTCACCTCCACAGCCAGTGGAAAGGAATCTGACGGACTCAGGCAGAAATCATGTTTATGAATGACTGAAAGTATTAAAGATGTATTAACGTTATGGTGGTATGAAGAGAGTTGCTAATGAGAGAGACCTGTGCGAAACACTGGTCTCAGAGCTCACTGGTTAAAATAGCTGATTCTCTGGATTTAAACATTGTTGGAAACGTTTGGGATAATGTAAGTACATAGGTCAACAACACATATAACATTGTTCTCGAGGTTTTTGAATAGTTTAATCTAAAAAAACATACATATTGTGCCTTTAATGGTTCTGTTTTGTATATGCACCTTGAAAGTTATTGCATGGGAAAGAGTGACCAACTTCAAAATTGTTTTCCAAAATAGAACAAGTCTTACATATTTAAAATGACATAAGGGTGAGATTAAGAATTTAAATTTTTCAATGAACTATGAAGTTTACAGCTACTTTTAATTAGTTGCTCCCCAACTCTGCTCATCTGAAATACTCTGGATCAGAGCATAAGCCCCTTTTTAGTCAGTGCAGAATGAAATACGCCCACAAATTCCTTTTAGCAGAATCGTGTTATTTCTTTAAGCCACAGATTGTTCTTGATTCCTGCTTTAAAAAATGTATGATGGCAGGGCTAAATTAGGGGCCAGTTAGTGTTTTGGCTGTGTGTACCTTGCTGTTAGGACATTTCATTATTAAACGCTAATTTTCATTACGCCTGTAAATAAATGCAAGAAGAGACAGGGAAAATCTTCTTTTGGGCTTTTCTGCCTTTGTTCCGAGAGCCTTCAAAATAAATTTGAATGTGATTTTGCCTACAACAAATGAAATTTCTAATCTGCTCTGGGAGTTTTTGGACTTACAGGGTCAAGGCCTGATGGAAGAAAAAACTAACTGAAGTTAAATTCAATCCTATTGATTTGTTCTAGTAACAAGACAGCTGGGAACCCTTTTCGTGGTAGTCAAAGTAGTGCACAGGAAAGAGAGCACTTGAACGTTTTTGCAGTTTTTGATTGCTTGAGGAGTTTTACAGAGCAAGACTGACCCACATTCATGATTCTTCTGGCCAAAAAATGGCAGCTGTCCAACTGGCCAACAGTTTTGTTTTAATATGGTGTTTAGTGGTGGGTGTATCTTTAGGAATAATCATCTGAAAATTATCACTCAAAGAAATCATTTTCTGAGTACTCAGATGGGTGAATTCCGTACAATGGCACCCATATCAGCAAGTGATAATTTTGTGATAGTTAAAATCAAGTGATAGTTAAAATCAAGCAGACTCTTTCTGAGTGTAGGTCCAATAATTTTTAATATGACTTTGGACCCTTTTCATGGGGTCCAAAGTCCCAACTTCCATCTGGTCGACGTTTTCGTACTCCAAGGTTCAGATACAACCGCTATAAGAATTATTTGGTTCCTCCGGCTACAAAATAATTCTCCCTTAAAGGGACAAATAAAGTTAAGTATAGTGCATTTTCCAAGTGCTCCGATCACTTTTGTTGAAGAAAAGCCTGATAACTAATCCTTTTTTTTTTTAACTGTAAAATTGGGTCAGACATCATTACTCTCCTGGATAACAAGCACTTCATACTCCAGTCCATTTGGTGGTAGTGGATTTTGCCAATATCGGTAACCTAAACTTGAAAAATATGGCCATATCCAATATATCACTGATTTAAAGGTGCAGTATGTAATATTGACAGGCCAAATTCAAAATATTGGAGAGTTGTTTCTACCAGCACACCCAAACTCCCGTTCTTGGAGTGAACGGACCTTTACACTGTAATTTGATGAGTTGATTTATCCGGGTTTTAATATGCCACTGGTCGTTTTTTTAAGATCAGTATAATCTGCGATCTCTGACCCAGTTTGTTTTCTGGCTTCCATGGCTACAATACACCGTTTTATGACAACTGGCAACCCAGGGGCGTTGAAATACTATTGGGTAAATTGCCAGTAGATGGAATCACACAGACGAAAGCCCCCCCGGTAAACATTTTACTTTGAAGTAGTTATGCGAAACATACAGTAAGAGCAAAGTTTACTTTGTAAGAACAGAGAAACGTTTATAAAACTATAAAATGGATTATTCCTGTGCAGGTTTTGCACATTTGTGCAGTTTGTGCATGTTCAGCAAACAATCAGATGTTCAAAAGCAAAAACCTAGGGATACCCTCAACCTTGAAAATGATATACTAGATCTGCACAAAGCATAAGTGATGTATTTTTATTCAAAATGGTGAATCAAGATGTAAAGCAAGTTTCCATTCTTAACCAACATATTGTAACTGAATTCAGACAGGTAATGTTATCCTCTAACATGCAGTTCTCCAAAGTAGCAATAGTAGAGCAAATTAATTATCTTAAATGGCTGTCTTTTTGTATCATAAACATACCTTGGCTTTTCTCTGCACATTTAAATCCACTTCTTCTACAAAGCAACATTTGTCACAACAAACTCCATGTGAACCCTGTGTCTGTTTTTATTTCACGGTTACCAATAACCGATAGTTGCTGAAAAAAATAATATTTCAGCCAATCTCTAGTAGGTGGTGCGTAAGAAGGTAACTTCCCTCTTGCAATGACGAGAGTAAATTGACACATTTTCATTTTTGGGTGAACTATTCCTTTAAATCTATAATACCATACCTGCAACAATAGACTGCATCGAAGGCTGTCTGCAAGCTGTTTTACATACAACACAGAAGTAGCAGGCAATTTTTTTGTTTGTTTCACAGGAGCGCTAATTGCAGAAGCCAAAGTAGAAACATGACTTGGTTTCCTGGTGGACTGATTAAACACATCTGTTAAAAGCACATTTGACTTGTGGAAGTTATGTAGAAATTGGAGCAATTTTCCTCTGCAATGTACATCAGACATTTTTAGTTTTAAAGTCATCTTCATTTGCCTTGGCTTATAGTTCTCTGTGTGAATAAAAGCTTCAAAACCATCAGACCCTTCCAATATCCTCATTCATTACTCTTTTAATCATTTGGCTTAATTTGCATAGCTCGTTAAGCTACATATGTCTATTCTATCAATATTTTTAATCTACAGTGCCGTTCTTCATGGAAGTCTCCATCTAATCAGGCAGCCACTTTGCCTCGGAAGGTTTTGTTCTTCGGCTCCTCTGTTCTTTCCGAGTTTTTTTTTGGACCAGAGCTGTTTTCCCATTAGGCAACTATAAAGTTTTATAATTAAAAGGAATGAGTGTGTGGTGAAATTGTATGTGCAGTAGTGTGGTACACTATTGATTCAGAAGGAAGATAATTTGCATTATCTTCATGTATAGATTCTCCAAGAGTAATGTTCTGGATGGCAGATGTGGATCAGTGGCATTACTGTTAAAGATCGGCTTGATTGGGTGAACTATTACTGAGGACATCACCATCAGTGCTGGTTGAAGAAATAAAGAGGTTTTTTTTTTTTACTTAGTGATCTGAATAGTGGAGAACAAAGATTTGAGCTGTTAGTTGAAGATGGACACTGTCTAGTTCTGTTGAGTTTTACTTTGAGCTGGAAAATTTCACAGATATGGGGTGACCTTGTAACCCTAGGACCCTAGGGCATCTTGTAAACCATTGAGAAGCTTCTAAGGGTTCCTTCAAAACTCCACAATTTAGTGTGTTCTTCAAACGGCACTATTGTTTTTATTTTTGCTCTGTATAAAGGGGTCAGTGTTTGGCTAGTTGGTATGAGCAGTTAGCAAAGAAGAAACATGCTAGCAGATTTCTTCCACAACATTTTGCTCTGTAGAGGATAAAATTCCATCAGCCTGAGCATTCCCGGTGGATTTCTTGCATATACCAACCCTGGAGGCACCGTGGATCACAAAGATTCCAAATAGCCTATGTCTTTACGTCATGTGCATTAAGTTCACTAACCTTGTAACCGCTGACTCCTGCTTTCAGTCCATCTTCTGGAAGGCCTTTGTGGGCTGTTCATTGACTAAGTGCCACAGGCCTCCATGGTTGAATTGAACAGTTAGTGGTGTGTGACCCACAATTGAGGCCTTAATGAGTATCGGTTTGTTTGGATTTTTCGCTTTGAAGAACTGAGCCCAGTGCTGATTTTAATGCAGGTCTGATTAGCTTTCCTCATTTGCTCTAACGAGTTGTTAAGTGACTGCCTTGGGATGCCTGAGATGTCTAGTGGCAGGTATTTTTCCTCTTTTCCTCTTGGTTGAGTTCCCTCTGAGACTTTCCTGCCCTGTCGACAGGCAAAAGGTATCAGCAGTTGATTTTGTAAAATAGTGCCCAACTTTCCATTTAACCAGTTTGACCTTCAGGTTTTGACAGGTTTGCTTGAGAGCGCACTAATTTAGAATTATAGAACAATGCAACAGTGTTGTCAGATAATGTCACACAACATTAAGAAGTTTTACAATGTTAATAAGCTAATGTAAGAGATGATGTAATGTTACTAAAGAACATAACGTTGCCATATAATATTAAAGGATTAGTTCATTTTAAAATAAAAATGACCCCATGATTTACTCACCCTCAAGCCATCTGTAGCAACTCCTAATGTAAGAACTGCACATAATGTAATACATATTACATTATTATTGTAATAAAATGTTCATAATGTCATAATTTTCTCAATGTATTAAAATCTTGAGCTCATAATGTAATAACAATTTTTACATTGAGACATTACATTATAAACTCACCAAAAACAATCATATTTTCATTACTGTAATAGCTTTTAAAGCATAAAAAAATATTAGTATGCAGTACATTTTTAAAAATCTAAATCCAGTCTTAAACTACCTGTGAAATGCAACAGATTTAAATATTCATGCTATTATTATTATTATTATTATTATTAATAAACAAATCATTGGTATTCCTTTACAGTAGGCTACGTTAAAATCTAAATCCAGTCTTAACCTGCCTACAAAATCCATTTATTAGTTTAAAGGTGCGAAAGTTCTGATTTTATTTATTTATCTGGATTATTAATAATTATAGCATGCATATTTAAATCTGTTGCATTTTGCAGGTATTTTAAGACTAGATTTAGATTTTTAAAAATGTACTGTAAGGGAATTATATTTATGTTTTAAAAGCTATTACAATAATGATATTATGACATGATTTTGGCGAGTTTATAATGTAATAATTTTCTCATGTAAAAATGATTACATTATGAACATTTTATTACAATAATAATGTAATGCTTATTACATTATGTGCAGTTTTTACATTGTGTAGTTATTACATTATGGGTTGCTACACCATCCTAGGTGTATATGACTTTCTTCTTCCTGATGAACACAATCAGAGTTAATAAAAGCCTTCTGAAGCGAATCGATGGGTTTTTGTAAGAAAAATATCCATATTTAAAACTTTATAAAGTAAAATATCTAGCTTCCGCCAGACCGCCTTCCATATCCAACTTACGGAAAAGCATAACTGACGCGCTGTATGGCTAGGACGTAGCGTAAGCATTTTGAACTGCGAGAGGCGTTCTACTTTCTTCGTAAGTTGAATACAGAAGGTGGTTCACTGCCATTATAAAGCTTGGAAGAGCCAGGATATTTATTAATATAACTCTGATTGTGTTCATCAGAAAGAAGAAAGTCATATATACCTAGGATGGCTTGAGAGTGAGTAAATCATGGGGTAATTTTCATTTTCATAATCTTTTAAAGGATAATATTATGTAATCTTAAAGGGGTCATGAACTGTGTTTCTTTATTGTTTTATAATGTTTCCTGTGGTGCAGTTATAATGTTAGTATGGTTTTTACAGTGGCTTTATGGTTTTTATTTAGAAATAAAAGGCGTTTTGATTTTTAGCCCTCTGATTTGAATTCTCTGTGTCTGCTGTGAGACTAAAGTTTAAACGCCCACTGGCACTGCTATGATTGGCTAACATATTTGCAAATGAAATATCTAAGTATTACATTTGGAACTATCTCAAACTTTTAGCTTGTTTTATTTATTTATTTTAGCTCGTTTATTATTAGCTATGGCATTATATTTAGATCGTGGCATGAAAAGTTGCAGTGATGATCATTGTAGCCGATCACAGACATGTGGTTATCAGATTGAAATAACAGATTGTTTTCATCCTACTAAGAGAAACAGTGTGAAGTTGACCGTTTAGTCACTGGTTTGATTTACTCACACATAGACAAAGAACATCTGACTGTACATGAATCATTACATATCAGAAATCACTGGTCGCAGATCAGGCATTAGAATTAACAGGGTTACTTACATGTTGCATTACTGTCGAGTCCATATCATCAAAGTCTGTTTGCAAAGCCTGCGCTGAAATTGAGGCTGATTTACCAAAGAATTCACAGTGAAATGTACCAAATACAAATAAATAATGCTCAACTGAGACATTCACATTGTTGAAAATAAATAACCACATTCCTAGCATTAGGATGCTTTGGAAGGTAATATTATTATTATTATTATTATTATTATTATAATAATAAAAAAAGTTTTATTATTATTTTTAGTCCTATACTCTGATCCTCATCTCTCCTTGTCATCTCACTAACACGCTAATGGGCGGGGCCAGAGTTACAATGAGGCGTTGATTTTCTTCTGCAGAGGCGGTCTTTCACCTATATTACATAGATCGTTATATGGGCTTGGTTACAATAAAAGCTGTTTTTGGACTAACAAGGAAGTTTTCAGTTCTGAAACTTACAGGATATTCTGGTAACACTTTATTTTACAGTGTCATTGTTACATATGTTACATGTAGTTACTATAGTAATAACTATAAATTGTGCATAATTACATGCAACTAACCCTAAACCAAACCAAACCCTTATCCTAACCCTATAGTAAGTACAGTTGCAAGAAAAAGTATGTGAACCACTTGCAGAATCTGTGAAAATGTAAATAATTTTAACTAAATAAGAGAGATCATACAAAATGCATGTTATTTTTTATTTAGTACTGTCCTGAATAAGATATTTTACATAAAAATGTTTACATATAGTTCTCAAGACAAAAAAAATAGTACTACATACTACATGTAGTAACTTAATATTACTCAGTACTTAAATGTATAATTACTAAATGTAACAGACACATTAAAATAAAGTGTAACCGATATTCTTATAGTATGATGACCTCTTATATGTCAAAGGAAAATTTGGTTTTTCAGTTCATGACCCCTTTAATGGAAAATGTAACATAAAATTAACAAATAATGTAACATCCTTAAAAAGTGTAATAAATAATGTGACATTAACAGGATAACGTAGCATTAACAAATAAAATAGCAGTAATAAATAATATAAAATTAACCATCATTGTAACATTAATGAATAACACATTATAACATCAACAGATAATTTAATGCTGTGGAAGAACATAATGTTACCATATAGCATAATGTTAAGGAATAACAAAATATAACATTAACAAATAACAACCGTAACAAATAATGTAACATAACAATACTAATTAACATAGTGGTAAGTTATAACATTGTAACATCCGCAAATAACTAGGATTACATACTCTAACAGAAATGGATAATGTAACATGAACAAATAATGTTAACAGATGACATAACATTAACTTTGAAACAATTAGTTTTCCATAAGCTTCCGATTTGTCTTCTTCCATAAGCTGAGCTATGTCTAGCTTTGTGAGCTGCATATTCATTTTTTTCATCTCTGAGTGTAAAATGCCAAGAATGATCTGGAAAAATTGCCCTGCCATAAAGTCATTAGTTTTCTCTGACTAATCACAGTTATTGAATATTTTTGGATCTAGTTTAATTACTTGGCTATAAAAAGCTATAAATTGAATTTCTGCGCAGATCCTAGCTCTGAGAAATCACTTTTTGTTCATTTACATCTGTGAAACGTGTCATGCTTGACTTGGTGTAGTTTATAACAATTAACAAAATAATTTCGTGGAGTATTCTATGGAAATGTCACTTGGTCATCCGTGAAAATTTATTTTTTTCTGTTTCGGGATTATCAATTTATTTATTTTTGGTATCAATTTACAAGTGTGGGTTTATTGTCTGGCCATGCTTTTAATGGCTCATGAGTTTCCCATTACATTACATGTAATGACCCCCCTTATGCTTCTAATAAAAGCAAATGAATTCTTTAATGGGCATAACATCTTGCATAATATTTCACACTAAGGGAAGTTCACCTCTTTTACTGCTGTTCTTACATTCAGTTCTAAGGCTGTAGTGGCAGCAAATGAGTTGTGATGTTTATCCTGTATTTTTACCCCAATCCCCACACTCTCACATCAAACTATTTCAAGCATTGAGGTTTATTGGACTCCAGCCATTCTGCATAACGCACTCCCACTCTTGCACACTGAGCAGCAATAAAAACGTTGCAACATTCCTGAAGTCACAACAATTGCTATGGTTACATGTCCAGGGAGCCGTTTACGCCACTGGTGAACAATTTTGAGACCCAAAAAACCACTGCAGTTTTGCTGAACTTTTTTTATGCAGTCTTAAGTGGATTCATGGACCAAAACCCACACAAGAGCCATAACCTTCCTATGAGTCTGTTGCAGAGGAAGACACTTCGTATTGATTTGTATTAGTTAAATTTTTTGCTTTTGCTTGAATTTTACTGCATCTTCGCTGAGGGAAAGTAGCTCTTCATGGCATTTTGTCTTTACTTGCACTACTGTTCGCTGGAAAGGCTGGATATACACTCACCTAAAGGATTATTCTTATATTATATCATACTGTTCAATTTCTCATTAATGCAATTATCTAATCAACCAATTACATGGCAGTTGTTGGTGCCAGACGGGCCGGTCTGAGTATTTCACAATCTACTCAGTTACTGGGATTTTCACGCACAACCATTTCTAGAGTTTACAAAGAATGGTGTGAAAAGGGAAAAACATCCAGCATGCGGCAGTCCTGTGGGCGAAAATGCCTTGTTGATGCTAGAGGTCAGAGGAGAATGGGCCGACTGATTCAAGCTGATAGAAGAGCAACTTTGACTGAAATAACCACTCGTTACAACCGAGGTATGCAGCAAAGCATTTGTGAAGCCACAACACGCACAACCTTGAGGCGGATGGGCTACAACAGCAGAAGACCCCACCGGGTACCACTCATCTCCACTACAAATAGGAAAAAGAGGCTACGATTTGCACGAGCTCACCAAAATTGGACAGTTGAAGACTGGAAAAATGTTGCCTGGTCTGATGAGTCTCGATTTCTGTTAAGACATTCAGATGGTAGAGTCAGAATTTGGCGTAAACAGAATGAGAACATGGATCCATCATGCCTTGTTACCACTGTGCAGGCTGGTGGTGGTGGTGTAATGGTGTGGGGGATGTTTTCTTGGCACACTTTAGGCCCCTTAGTGCCAATTGGGCATCGTTTAAATGCCACGGCCTACCTGAGCATTGTTTCTGACCATGTCCATCCCTTTATGACCACCATGTACCCATCCTCTGATGGCTACTTCCAGCAGGATAATGCACCATGTCACAAAGCTCGAATCATTTCAAATTGGTTTCTTGAACATGACAATGAGTTCACTGTACTAAAATGGCCCCCACAGTCACCAGATCTCAACCCAATAGAGCATCTTTGGGATGTGGTGGAACGGGAGCTTCGTGCCCTGGATGTGCATCCCACAAATCTCCATCAACTGCAAGATGCTATCCTATCAATATGGGCCAACATTTCTAAAGAATGCTTTCAGCACCTTGTTGAATCAATGCCACGTAGAATTAAGGCAGTTCTGAAGGCGAAAGGGGGTCAAACACAGTATTAGTATGGTGTTCCTAATAATCCTTTAGGTGAGTGTATTTGTTCAAAGTACTGAAAAAAAAATTATAATGTGAAATAGTATTACAATTAAAAATAATTTTTAATAATTTTATTTCATGTTTTGTCATTTATTCCTGATGCTGACCCCTAAAGACCCCATGCTGACCCCTAAAGTTTTCTACAGGTGTGTATAATACATTCTAAGTTAAACATTATTCTTTTCTTTTCTTCACAAGAGTTCTAGTATGAAAAGAAAAATCGCCCTCACCATTTTCCAGAAT
Organism: Rhinogobio ventralis; assembly: GCA_039654625.1. Taxonomy (NCBI): domain Eukaryota; kingdom Metazoa; phylum Chordata; class Actinopteri; order Cypriniformes; family Gobionidae; genus Rhinogobio; species Rhinogobio ventralis. The sequence goes on from CM077207.1 coordinate 23,057,147, forward strand.
CGATTGACCGATTTTCGCCTGACCTAGACTTTAGACTTCCGTTGAGGCACTTTAGCCATATCTAGAGACCAGAATTTGATAAAGACTTTGAAATTGCCATTAAGGAACCATCTGTAATATCTTTGCAATCAATTAGAAAAACCCTGGCAACCACCCACAACACCCTGGCATTGTGGTGGTTTGTTTTTCACAGGCAAGCACCACTCATGCTGTCTTCAGATTTATTCAACATCTGTTTGTCAGTAGCCAAAATCTGGTATCTATGTGAGTTAATTTCTTTGACTGAGCTCTTTTTAAAAAGCACAACAACAACAGAAAATACTTACCTAATTAAGCCCTAGAGGAGATATTTGGCACTCAAAAAAGGCTGTGTTGGTGTTTCTGCAACATGAAATTAGTTAGTTTGGGTCCTTCCTCAAAACTTCCTCTTGGAACTACCATCGAAACTCATTCATCTGTTGTCATTGCAGATTGTTCCTCTCCTACACTGACTTTTTCTTCATTACGACTAGATGATGATCTCCATAAATCACATATGGATCTACACCTCGTCTTTCAGCTTATCTACAGTAATTACCAATCCAGCAATCGTTATCTTACTGTGTTGAAATGGCATGTTTGCCGAGTTGAGTTCCATGTTAATTAACCTTGCCTTCAATTTCACGTCTGTGAATTCTGTTCGATACTCATTAACCAACACAGGGGGCAGTAGTGGGTGGTACCGGACACCTTAGGGGTCAAATTGCATAATCCTCCAGAAAGCTCCTCCGGGCTGTCTTGGGCAATGGTTTAAAAGGCTGGTGAAAGCTCACCGTGTCCTTTAACCTGATGTTGACCGTTTGTGTTAGCCTGCAAAAAGAGGGCATATGGTGCTAAAGGGATGAGTAGAGTCAGACGTCAGTAATGATTCCAGCTCCTTAAAGTTGGATGCTTCAGCATGCCAAGGGGAATCTACCCTTTGCCCCTGTATGCAGGAAGAAGAATATAGGCCAACAGGAAGTGATGGCAGAGGCCAAAGAGCCTGGCTCCAGTTGAAGGGATTTATTGTGCTTACAGCCTGTTTATGGATGCCTCACTTTGACAGTTCTGTCTCTATTTATATTTGTGTTCACTGAAAGGATCATATTGAAGGAATGAACTGTTACTCAAAGTTTTTTTTCTTTTTTTTTTTCGTATTCATGGATTTGTGATCATTCCCTTTTAAACTATACCCTCAGTACTCAAAAATTCAGATACCGTACCCTCAATTTTCAGCTTTTCAGTCGGTATGCACAGTAACCATGCTCTCAGTTTATCAATCAGTACTCATTAACTATACCCTCAGGTTATCCATCAGTTGTTGGGGAACTTGATGTAGTAGGGAGACCTTTCGTTCTTCTTCGAAACACAAACGAAGATCTTTTTTGATGAAATTGGAGAGCTTTCTCTCCCTCCGTTCACAGCTACGCAACTATTACTTCAAAAAGTTAATAAAGAGATTGTTCATAAAGAGTCCACATTTTCTGCTTTTTATAATCAACAGATTGAATTTAGGCTTTTATTCTTATAAACATTCATCAACTCACACATCAGTTGTTGTAAACAAGCTCATGCATGTTCGCTTGATGTGCGAGAACCAATGAGGTTCATTCTCGCGTGTTACACAGCACATTTTAGCTTCCGCAATAACCAATGAGTTTGTTCTTGCTCGTCAAGCAGGTTCGTTTGAGCTTCAGTTTATTTTCTGTGTTTATTATATGTGAATAAAAGCATAAATTAAATCGGTTCATCATATAAAGCATTCAAGTCAATCATTGTCAAAAAAAATCATTGTCTTCAGACAATTTTGTTTACTGCTGGGCAATCGATTAATCACAACCAAAATAGAAGTTTGTGTTTACATAATATATGTGTGTGTGTATTGTGTATAATTATTATGTATATATAAATACACACACATACATGTATACATTTAAAAAAAAATATTTGCATGTATATACTGTATTGACCAACAAGTAAGAATGAAAGAGACATTCACCAAAGGACTGTACCTTTAAGGGAGAGGGGTTCTGAGATACGGTTTTCCGGATTAACGTTGTGTGGCTGTTGTTGACATCACTCGCTGTACAGTTTTGTTTTGATATATTGAAGTGGAGAGTAAAGCCGACTCGACGCATCTCTGTCTCTTGTCTCCTCACTTATAGCACTCCACAATATATTTAGGGCCCGAGCACCGATGGTGTGAGGACCCTATTGGAATTGCTCTGTTTATTATTATTATTATTATTATTATTATTATTCTCCCAAATGAATCGCTTTTTTGGGGGCCTAAACACACTCGAAAACTCACGAAACTTTGCACACGTGTCAGAAGTGGCGAAAATTTACGTCTGTTATGGGTTTCAGAATTAGGTGTGGCAAAATGACTATAGCGCCACCTACAAAATTTCAACGAACTGCCCCTCCCGCTACGTTTCACATACAGGTATGAAATTCGGTAGACACATGTAACAGCCCAATACCTACAAAAAAGTCTCTTGGTACAAAATCTGAAAACTAACAGGAAGTGAGATATTTTTTATATTCTTTGCAAAATTTTAGCAAATTTTGACATTTCCATACGTTGTACTTTAACGAACTCCTCCTAGAGATTTCATCAGATCATCATCATATTTGCACAGTCTAATCTAAAGGCGTTTGCGACGTTAAATTGCGAAGATCTTGAGTTTTCCCTGGAGGGCGTGTCCGTGGCGGCCTGTTAAAGTTCGATGTTTCGCCATGAAACAGGAAGTTGTTGTAACTCAGGCATACAATGTCCGATCTGCCCCAAACTTCACGTTTGATAAGAGTCCAGACCTGAACACATCTACATGCCAATATTCAGTATATGGAAATGTCATGCTTTACACTGTGATTAAGTCCTCATTGAAATTTAACCAGAACAACATATTTGGTCAGTCTAATCTTAAGGTCTTGGTGATGTTAAATTGTGAAGATCTTCAGTTTTGGCTGAAGGGCGTGTCCGTCGCGGCCTGACAAAATCTGATGTTTCGCCATGAAAGAGGAAGCTGTTGTAACCCAGGCATACAATGTCCAATCTGGCCCAAACTTCACATGTTTGATAAGAGTCCTGTCCTGAACACATCTACATGCCAATATTCAGTTAGTCATAGCGCCACCTGCTGGAAACAGGAAATGGCATGCTTTACACTATAATTAACTCCCAGAAACTCATTTAAATATGCCATGAAGTACCAAACATGCTGGAAACACATTAAATCATACAATTCATGCCTAAGTGCTAACGTATGCGATTAACGCCACGAAACAGGAAGTTGTTGTAACTCAGGCATACAATGTCCGATCTGCCCCAAACTTCACTTGTTTAATAATAATTCTGGCCTGAAGACAACTACATGCCAATAGTCAGTTATAGTCAAAGCGCCACCTGCTGGAAACAGGAAATGGCATGCTTTACACTGTAATTCACTCCCAGAAACACATTTAAATATGCCATAATGTCCCAAACATGCTAGAAACACATTAAATCATGCAACACATGGCTAAGTGCTAACGTATGCGATTAACGCCACGAAACAGGAAGTTGTTGTAACTTAGGCATACAATGTCCGATCTGCCCCAAACTTCACGTTTACTAATAGTCCTGGCCTGAATACATCTACATGGCAAAATTCATTATAGTCAAAGCGCCACCTGCTGGCAACAGGAAATGGCATGTGTTACACTGTAATTCACTCCCAGAAACTCATTTAAATATGCCATGAAGTACCAAACATGCTAGAAACACATTAAATCATACAACACGTGGCTAAGTGCTAATGTATGCGATTGACGCCACGAAACAGGAAGTTGTTGTAACTGAGGCATACAATGTCCTATCTACCCCAAACTTCACTTGTTTAATAATAGTCCTGGCCTGAAGACAACTACATGCCAATGTTCAGTTATAGTCAAAGCGCCACCTGCTGGCAGCAGGAAATGTGCCTCACTGTAGTTTGCCATATTTTTCCTATATTTACGGCTTAAATGCATGTCGCCCACTATTCGCTGTTTTCCCGAGGCCACCAGGTGGCGGTGCTCCCGTGTCGAGGGCCCTTTCATCGCTGCTTGCAGCTTTAATTATATATTGTATCTTATATATAAATATGACATATTTTTTCTTAAATATATACATGCATGTGTGTGTATTTATATATACATAATAATTATACACAGTACACACAAATATATTATGAAAACACAAACTTTTATTTTGGATGCGATTAATCGTGATCAATCGATTGCTGTATTTGTATGATACACTTCTAACACATCAACTTTGAGTACAAAATGTTAACTTGTACTTTGGTACCAAGTCGGTACTGAAATTAAAAAAAGGTGACAATACCAGCATTTCTGTAGTACCGGTTGTACCGACTCCCGAGTATATTCAGTACCCGCAGCTGCTTTCAGTCGCTTCTGTGTTTATCTAAGTGCAGGGCTCCAGACTGTAGCTGAATATATATATATATATATATATATATATATATATATATATATATATATATATATATATATATATATATATATATATATATATATATATATATATATATATATATATATATATATATATATACACTAGTGTCTGTGAATATTAAACTGCAAAATACTATTTAAATATTACTCCTGTATGTTAGTTGTATCTGTGTGAATGACGGGCGCAGATGCACGGTTTCATTTGCAGCTTGTGCGCACACTCGCACACGCGTGTGACACTCGCTGTCTTTTTAGCCTCTGCCGTGTCACTATATGAGGACATGAATGCATAAACCGTCACTTCATGAGAATTTACTGTTTAATTTGAGAAAACTGTCATCTCGTGAACACAGACACTCAAAGGTCTTCACGGCAACCCATCAAAATAAAAGTTTGGTTTAACTTGAAGAAATTGACAGAAATATATTAGGCTACTGTTGTACATTAGATTTAGCTACGTCTCTATGTAATAATAATAGGCTACTGCTAATAATAAAAATTAAGCCTAGATGATTGCTTATTTTTCACTTGATCTTTTTTATAAACAATTATTATTTACTTTTAAACAGCACATACATACATACACACATACATACATACACACACACACACAAAATTGGAGCCACGCACCCGGCCATCCACGTGATGTAAAACAAAACGTGATTCATCAGACCAGGCCACCTTCTTCCATTGCAGTTCTGTTGCTCACGTGCCCACTGTTGGCACTTTTGGCGGTGGACAATGGGCTATGCGGCCCCATACCTAACAAACTGCGATGCACTGTGTATTCTGACACCTTTCTATCAGAACCAGCACTATCTTCTTGAGCAATTTGAGCTACAGTAGCTCGTCTGCCTTTGCTCCCCACGTGCATCAATGAGCCTTGGCCATGACCCTGTCGCCGGTTCACCACTGTTCCTTCCTTGGACCACTTTTGATAGATACTGAACACTGCAGACAGGGAACATCCCACAAGAGCTGCAGTTTTGGAGATGCTCTGACCCAGTCGTCTAGCCATCACAATTTGGCCCTTGTCAAGCTCAAATCCTTACGCTTGCCCATTTTTCCTGCTTCTAACACATCAACTTTGAGGACAAAATGTTCACTTGCTGCCTAATATATCCCACTCACTAACAGGTGCCGTGATGAAGAAATAATTAATGTTATTCACTTCACCTGTCAGTGGTCATAATGTTATGTCTGATCGGTCAGCACTTACTCAGTGGTTTGATCGTGTTTAAATAATGAAAATTTAAAGAATGGACCCAAAAGAAACTATGCCTTCATTCTTCCTGCTTAAGTGTGTTAAGTAAGGAATAACGGAGTCTTGAGCCACTGATAGCAGAAGGGGTGGTCTAATGCTATTTCATACATTTTGATTTATTTACACTGTTAAAGAGTTGGATTCTCATGCTAAACGTGGCCAAAATTTCAAAAAACGAGTTGGATGTATGACACAGTATTTCTGTGCCAAATACACTCCTTCAGGATTTGTTTTTTTCGAGTATGGCCCGGTATGACTTCATAAAGGGTGGAATTCCTTGTATGGGCACTTCTCCCGGATGAGTGCGTGCGCACATCAATCAGAGCTAGAGCACGCCCATCAACTAGCTTCGTTCGGGTTACATTTTGTTTTTAGACCATGAAATCAGCAATGTCACCAAATAAGTGTGTGTTTCTTTGTGCGGGAAAGTTAACCTTGTTCAGCTTCCCAAATAACCCAGCGTTGTGAATGCAGTTTGTTTTTCCGGAGCAGGAACGGAGTTGTGAAAGTGTGTTTGTTTGTTTTTCCGGTCACGAGTCGAAACCGCAGGCGGTGAGTGAAACGGCATTAAATGTCTGTGTTTTGTTGGCAGTCAAATTTTGTTTGTAAGTGCATATAATGTCAACAACACGAACGTATAGTGAATCGAAAGTTATCCAGGGATAATGCTATGATGTATTGTGTGTTTGTGTGTGTGTGCTCTTGACTCTTTATCCCCACTGCACGCCTCAACAAGCTCGGCTGTTTTTGGAAAAAATCGGTACAGCTTATCTGTCTTTTATAAATAGATAAAACTAAAGACTCTTGAGAGATATGAAGGATGCAATACTACTCTATAGGTACTTAAGATTAACAGATTGGCAGAAACTGTGTGTGTTATGTACCCTTTAACAAAACTGTATTTGTATGATACCCAAAATATATATAATATAATATATCACTCATGAAAAGGCAGAAAGCAGGTTACAGAGAGATGATGAAAATGAGCAGGGTTTATTGAATAATCTTAGTTACGATGCTCAGACTGTGTCTGAATTTACTTCCTCGGGACTATCTGAACTTTGTCTGAACTTCATCTAAACAGCACAAATACAAGTGTTGATATACCATAGCAATAGGAATGGAAAATTATGTTTCACACCATCATTAAAAACCTTGAAATGCATTTCTTAACTCATGGAGACAAATATCCCTTGAAAGCACATAACCATTAAACGGCACTAAAAAGCACTACAAGAGCAAGGGAAATCATAAAAATGAATAAATGATTAAATGATAATAAATGGCTACATAATTAAATAGAATAATTTAACAATACATAATAATCCATTAATATAAATATACTCTCCTAAAGTTACACACATTGCTATTGTTGCTATAAGAATCCTTGAATTCTTGGTAACACTTTACATTAAGGTTTATAAAGGTGTTTGTTAATGACTAAGTCATTTACATATGCATTATAAATCATTGATAAGCAGTTATAACTGCATGAATAAAAAGGGTGACTTGAACGCAATACCTGCCTAATAGTGAGCCATCTTTAACTCACATGTTATAAATGCTTAATAAATGTATTTATTCACACGTATTTAACTCAAAACCAGATTCCTGATTTATTTCCTGATGTAGCAAAAATTGTGACGTTTTTAAATGGTTCACTTTACATTAAGGTTCAATTTTACAGGTTATTAATGTTTGCAAGACACGAAAAAAATGGTTCACAGATGTCCACCCTACATTTGAGGTTCACAGGTAACTAATACCGGAATATTTTTTATTGTTGTTATTAATATTAATATTCCATCAAGTTAAGGCTGTGCTCTTGTTTTTTATTTCAAAATAAAGTTTGATAATCTTGATAAACAAGATAAAATCAGTTTTATACATTTCTGTGGATAGGCATCATGACCTTTTTGCACAGTATCATGGGTAAGACGGGGTAACTTCTGGTAAGCAACATAGTAACAAAAGTGACAAAAACAAAAGTTATGAGATATTAATGAGAAAACCACAAATAAAACACCATTCAGTTCTTTCGATGATAGTCAATTTTTGCTACATCAGGAAATAAATCTGGTTTTGAGTTAAAGAAGTGTGAATAAATACATTTATTAAGCATTTATAACATTAAAGAGAGGTACTGTGTTCAAGTCGCCCTTTTTATTCATGCAGTTATAACTGCTTATAAATGATTTATAATGCATTTGTAAATGACTTATTATTAATTATATCATTAACAAAAACCTTTATAAACCCTTTACAAAGGGAACCTTAATGTAAAGTGTTACCGAATTCTTTACTTTGGTATTTGCAAATTTGTACAACTCTGACAGTAATTCAATGGGGTCAGGGCTGTAATGTGACTGGTTGTCAAGGCACACGTGATCCTAGTTGACCGTTGCACTTTCTTTAATGGTAGAGGAGATTGGTATCTCCCCATAATAAGAACATTTCTGCTAGAAACTTGCAGGCAGGTATTGGAGCTAAATTTAGGCAAGTGGGCCTCCAGGAGCAGTATTGGACACCTCTGTACTAAATGAATGTTGGTATTTAGAAATGCCACAGGTGATTCGCCTGGAGACTGTTCTTTTGGCATTGTCACATGCTACTCGTAACCATAAAGAACCCCTAAAATCACAAGTATAGCCGCTTCTCCACCAATAGGCCAAACCGTTCTTGTTGCTTAACCATTCCATTCCATGCCGATCTTCACTCACATAGCATGGTTTGCCAGCTACAGACAAACTGGCAGCCAGGTAACAGACAAGTGACCAAACATGAGTGCCGGCATCACTACTTGCGTTCTACCATCACGGCTAACCCCGCTGAGAATTCTGGGCTGAGAACGTTTTTTAATTGTGCCATGCCACACCAAGCTCAAGTGGAAATATAACTGGAAACGTTCCTTAGTGGTGCTAAAGCGGCTTTTGATAGATTCCATAGGCAGTATTTTTTTTTTCCTTCAAGTTTGAATTTTGTCAGGACCTCACTGGAATACAGGCCCCAACCAATTGTAACAAAACATGGACATGTGGAGCATTATTAGGGGCTTTTGCACCGGATGAACCTTTTCATAGTTCCTATATCTAATAGCGAAAGTACACGCTTTTTGGCGGGTTCACACCACGGAAACTGGGAACAATTTTAGTTCTAGGAACACCTTTTGGGGCAACTAAATTAGCTCCTACTTCAGAGTAGGGTCTAACCCAGCGCAATAGAAATTACCAGTGACATAAGTGTACGCTGATTGGCCGAATGCATGCGAAACACCAGCACCTGACATTTTTCAAACAGCCTATATATTTACTCCATGAACGAACTCTACGAACATGGTAAACAGTGATAGATGGATCTCTCAACCTTTACGTTAAAGAGAAAATCCATCGCAACTTTGCAAAACATGTATTTCTGCTCAGCTAACAACATTGGACATCATCCAATACTTTTTCGGACCCACTTTATATTAGGTGGCCTTAACTACTATGTACTTGCATTTAAATTAATAATTTGATACAATGCACTTATTGTGTACATACATGCTTTTACATTGTACTTACATTTTAAAAATTAGCTGCATGTAATTACATCTGTAATTAATTTCTGTAGTTACATTTATAATTACACTGTTGACACTTCCCTTACACCTAACCCTACCCTTATACTTACCCATACCACCACACCTGTCCCTAACTTTACCCGTATCCCACCTCAATATCAGCAAATGTGTTTTGCAATACAATATGAACACAATAAGTACATTGTACTTATTATTTGATGTAAGTACATAGTAGTTAAGGCCACCTAATATAAAGTGGGACCAAATTATAAAGAGAAATATCACTACAAAGATTAACGTGTAAATAATTTCATCATATTCCAATAATTATTCAAATAATTACAAAACAAGTTCCAAATTGTATTGCGTTGAAAACATTCTGAGTAAAGTCTACTGCATTCATGACATGGGTCAGGCCTGTGACATTAATAAATCATTAAAAACATTACCTGAATAAATGCACTGGATTAAAAACTATGATTACCTATTGATTATATAATATAAGAGGAGATTGTAAAGCCACCTCTTCAAAGTGCTCAGTGGTCCATTAACTTTACCCCAAAGTTATCAATCAGTGTTTTAGTGTCAATCGTCCTTTAGCCGTAAAATCAGTTTTGCAAATTTAGAAAGTACTACTTTTCAAAAGTTTCAGGTCAGTACGTTTTTAATAGAAATCATTGCTTTTATTCAGCAAGGATGTATTCAATTGAAAATGCTTTTAAATCTATTTCAAACAAATGCTGTTACTCTGAAATTTCTATTCATCAAAGAATCCTGAACAAAATATATCATGGTTTCCACAAAATACCATTAAGCAGCACAGCTGTTTTCAACATTGATAATAACAAGACATGTTTTTTGAGCACCAAATATATGAATTATTAATTCTAAAATGTTCAACTGATCAACGCAGCCCTTTAACCTGTCTATGGCTTGTGTAATTCGTAAAGTGGCAATATGTCAGCGAAGACCCTTGGGTTCTACAGGCAGTACAGTTGGTATGTTGTCGGCTCTGGTCTGTATCTTTACAGACATCTGCTCCTTTCCTTCGCAATGCGTTCAGACAGATGGTGCGATGGTTGACTTCACAGGGTCGAACTGTGGTCACAGATTCCTGCACCTTCTGTTTTTGTGAATTTATGTATGCGAGTATGTATTTGTGTGAACCTTCTTATTCTCACTTCAGTAATACATGGTTTTCAGTTCATTTAACAGTGTCATACTCCATTGAGTCACCGCTGGAAAACGTGAACCAAAAGATGTGCGTCTCTGTGAATTGTAAGGATGATGTTTCCTGGAAAGTGTTTAGATACACTTAAATATGTCAGTGTCATCACATTCAATTGAAAAGAGAAGTTAGTAAACTCTAGGATCAGTTGCTTGCAGATGCTACTTGCTTTGATATTTGACTCATTTTTGCAATGGTTTTTAAAGCCCACATAGGTGTCAGAGTATAAACATGTACACTTGCTGGCCAAAAAAATTAATTAAAAAAAAACCATGTTTGGATCTAAATAGACAATAGAATCAATGTTTGGATCATTATTGCAGTGATTATTATGTTTCTAACATGTTATACACAGATCAGGCATAACATTATGACCATGGTAAACAGGTGAAGTGAGTAACATTTGATTATCTCTTTATCACGGCACATGTTAGTGGGTGGGATATTTTAGGCAGCGAGTGAACATTTTCATCAACAAAGTTGATGTGTTATAAGTAGGAAAAATGGGCAAGCGTAAGGATTTGAGCGAGTTTGACTAGGGCCAAATTGTCATGTCTAGACTACTGGGTCAGAGCGTCTCCAAAACTGCAGCTCTTGTTCCCGGTCTGCAGTGGTCAGTATTTATCAACAGGGTCATGGGCGGCCACGGCTCATTGATTCACATGGGGCGAAGGCCGTGTGGTCCGATCAAACAGACGAGCTACTGTAGCTCAAATTGCTCAAGAAATTAATGCTGGTTCTGATAGAAAGGTGTCAGAATACACAGTGCATCTCAGTTTGTTGTGTGTGGAGTTGCTTAGCCGCAGACCAGTCAGGGTGTCCATGCCTCGCCGGGTTCAGGGCTGTTTTGGCAGCAAAAGGGGGACCAAAACAATATTAGTCATATAATGTTATACCTGATCGGTGTATGTTTGGCAATAGTTCTTCTAACCCTAATTGATGGAGTGTGTAACTTTTCATTTCTTAAACAACCATGTAGGAAGACACATCATGGCCATATTCCAGGATGACAATGTCAAGATTCATCAGGCTCAAATTGTAAAAGAATGGTTGAAATGGAGCGTGAAGAATCATTTTCACACATGAATTGGTACCTCTGAGTCCTTAAATTCATTGAAAGACTTTGAGATGTGCTGGAGTAGACTTTACAGAGTGCTGGACTCTTGCATTGCCAGGTCAAGATCTTAACCAAAAATTGATGCACCTCTTGATGGAAATGAATGTAATATTATTTCCATCAAGAGGAGCATAAATTTTTGGTCACAGACTCTTAAGAATCATCGACTCTTACTCATTTTCCTATTTAAATCCAAGCAGCCATTTTATTTTTGGCCGTGCAGTGTATTTTATTACATTAACTTCACATGATGTTTACTGAACAGAAATTGTCCAAATACTCATGTCCTCATTTTAAACAGTGTGCCTATTGTTTCATTATGCAAAACCTATTTTAAATACCTTTTTGTGAAAATGTTTCTTTTAATGTATTTTATAATAAATAACTTGCTTTAACATTTATTTTTATAACCCTATAAAGCCTATTGTATCATATTTGATACGCACATTTCTAAGTCCTCTAAATCATCAACATGATGACAATTTAGCAAAATAAATTTAGCGAGTAAAAAAAGGCAGATAGTATAATTGAAAACAAATTTAACTTCTGCTGATACATTTGTCTTTTTGCTGTGGAATAATTATTTTTATAAAGTATAAATACTAACGTTTGTATTGTTATTAATATTTCAACATTTACTAGACTGAAACAACTTGGGTTTACTTGATTATCCATACATTTTATTTATTTTTTATAAAAACTACAGAGACATGTTTTTGATCATAAAACGAATCAATGAAATATCATCTTACTAAGACATTATTGGGGGATATAGAGTGACAACTGACATTTATAAGCATTCTATGTAGTTAGTCTGCTGTACTGTTCTCATATACAAATCTTATTGATTTGCATTACAGAAGTCTCAGAATTTCATTTGTTAGGCTTTACAGGGTTAACCTTAATTTAGAGCAATGACATTCAGACATTTTTAAATGTCACTCAAGTGTCCAAATACTTTTTGAGGCCACTGTATATACCACAAACACATAATTTACTTGAAAATCCACAGTTGCCCACAGGAGGTGCTGTTGTCTTGTTTTATGTGTTCATCTTCTGATCAGCTCTCTTTGTGTGTCCTTGTTTTGTGGTGAGTGAAAGTGCTGTTAAGGGACTCTCACAACCGGAGAGATTAACACTGCCTTATTACAGACCCTCCCACCCCCAACGCGCACACACTTTGGAAGCCTCGTGAGTACTTTCATTCCTGAGCTGAAGGCTGTTATGTGAAAGCACAGTGAGCTTGTCTGCCATTTGGAGGTCATTCAGGCCTCAACTCTACAGATTCCTACGTTTTCTTGCCCTACCTTGGGAGTCATACTCCAACTTGGCTTCCTCTCCGCTGTGACCTGTCTGACAGCAGACAGTGATGAGCGTCTAGGATGAGCGTAGATGACCAGTGGCATTTTAGACTGTACTAATGCAGTGGCCGGCCTGGAGACTGGACAGCCGTTCGCTAAACTGCAGCATTGCGAATATTCCCAGCAGCCCACTGGTCCTGTCAGCCAGAACTCGCTGTACTCTTTAAGGTTAGACTCATGTTGCCAAGGAGACAGCACAGCACAGCACAGCGCTGTGTGTGTTGTGTGTGTGTGTGTGGTTCTATGATATCCTTCCTCTGCTCAACCTGTGACTTGCTTGTCAGAGCTGCGGTTTGACTCATTCACAGTGGTTACTAAATAAATCTACAGTTACATTGGCCTTTGCCTCAGGAAAATGATTCTGACTTTTAATGAAGAAACTGATTTGTGTGTTTGATATGGTAAATAATTAACCTGTTCACAACTTGATTTATCACAATGCCATATTAACCTTCGGAAACATAAAGGTCTAGGTTATCAAATACGAATTGGAGGTTTCCAGTGCTTTAAATGTTCTTGTTGCTAACTAAAACTGTACAAATCATAAAAAAAAGTGTAATAAAGTAAAAATATACTTAAAAACCTTATTTTATTTCAGCTAGTTGCCAAGGAATTTCTCATTATCTTTAGTTTAACTTGATGTACTAAAAAAACTAAAACTGAAATAAAAATTAAGAATAGATATATATTAAAAAAAATTGTCATAAAAATGACAAAAACACCACAAAATCATTAACTTTAAATGAAAATGGATAAATAAAAAAAATTCAAAACTAACTAAAAAAATATTAATTAAAAAAAACATAACAGTGATACTAAAATAACACTGAAATAAGCTGTGTGTGTGTGAGCGAGAGAGCAAAATGGACATACACAATTGTATTATTATTATTATTATTATTATTATAACATATTAAACGTATTTATGCGTTTCTTTAGAATTTTTTTCTTACAAAGAATTGTATTTGACAGTAATGAAACAATCGTAGAGGAAAAGAGGCTCGTAAAATTCAAAAATAGCAAGATAACATGAGCAAAAATATATTCTCCTCCTTTTTTGTGCGGGATTTATTTATTTCTTCTTTTTACAAGATTAATTCTTTATTGAACAAAATGCTTAATGCATATATCCAGCACATGATCTTGTGCAGCATTCTTTAAAAAAAATTATGGTCTATGCAGATCAAGGCTTTTCTAGGACTCTTTGCTATTTATTTCTGCATCTAATTCCGATCGCTGTGTTTTAAGATTGAGTGTTTGGCATTGCAAATCACCACCATCAGTGTAAATGCCCCTTGGCAATGCTCAGTTATCCTGAAGGACATTTCTGTGTGACAACTCTTCTAAAAACTTCTGTGCATGTGTGTGTGTTTTTTAAGCTGTTTTAATACAGAAAAATGCTTTCTGTATGTATTCCCCCAATTCTACCATATCTCACATTTAAAGATTTCCATATGTAAGGTGAATCTTTTGTCTCTCATTGTCTTTCACTCTTATTCGTTTTCTGTCTCCTTATTTTCTTTTGTCTTTTGGCTCTTTGCAGAGGAAGAGGTGGAAAATTTCAATGTTTCCAGCTTGCAGGAAGAGGTGTTGCGGAACATCGAGGCTGACAGCTTCTGGTGCATGAGCAAGCTCCTGGACGGGATTCAGGTAAATTGATTCCCTATCTGCCAGTGGTCGGGCCTGATACATTTTACTCTGTGTGTGTGTGTGTGTGTGTGTGTGTGTGTGTGTGTGTGTGTGTGTGTGTGTGTGTGTGTGTGTGTGTGTGTGTGTGTGTGTGTGTGTGTGTGTGTGTGTGTGAGAGAAAGAGAGAGAGAGTAGAGCACCGCTGGGAAAGAGACGAATGTGTCGTGGCGAGATTCCCCTGCGTGTAGGTGCCCCGTCCCGTTTCCTCTCCTTGCCTTTCCTCGCTCGGCCTGTCCAGGAATAAAATCCATGATGAATATTCTCACTCTGCACCACAGGCAGGACGTAACCTCCTTATCCAAAGGGGCTGGCTGTGCTCGAATTGTCATGGGAAAGCAAAGCGACCCCCCGCCCCACATTCACTTTGTCTTGCCTGCCTCGTCTCTAATTGATTTAAGGCCATAAAACACCCTTGTTGTTTACGCAGCAGAGACGGGGACACACGTTGCGGTATGAAGGTAGGTGGTTGCGATCCTCATCCCCATATTTCCACAGTCCTCTCCCGGAAGACAGCAAAAGATTCCCATGCGGCCTGGTCTGTCACTTTTTTTCTCCTTGTTGATAAAAGACTCTGTAAATGGGTGTTTCTGCAACTATGGACCCTTTTGGCCTCCTCACTTAAAACACAATTTCACTTAACTGGTTAATTTAATTTGTCTTCTAACAGTGTCCGACAGTAGGAGAGGAAGAGAATGTGTTGTTTTTGACCTTTTTATGCAACTGTTATTAGAAAATGTAATTTGCACATTTCGGAATAAAATTACAAACTTGTCTTGCTAAGGTGAATTTTTAGAGTTTGATTGCTTTGTTCCAAAAACTAGCGAGCTGCATTCATAAACATAATTATAAAGCGTCATTGGCTCGCTCTCAACATGAAGTTCCAAAAGGTAGGAACTTCAATTATGCTGCCTCCTAATATTTTTGCCAAATTTGAACGCGACTTTGCACGATTCCTTGAAGAAACCAATTCTAAAATGCAAAAAATAACTTTTTGATATTATTGATAACATTTTAAATATTTAAAAACTATTTAACCCATATTTGTGTCATGGTTAACATGATTTCACCAAGTAGAACATGTTCCTGGATCAACATTCTTGTCAGTATGTTGTCAGATTTGAGAGAGAGTTTTTTAGTTAATATCATGTTTAGACTTACAACATGGGTTAGGAGCTTCCACACATTCTTATTCACCTATAATTTCCCTCTGATTTTAGAGATAAATTATGGGTAGGGATAGGGTTAGGATTGTTTTTGTACAGGAATGTTGTTCTAGGAACATGTCTTACTTGGCAAAATCATATAGTCTGTATTGTATACTGCACATTTAATGGCTTTGTAGAGTGTTCCTAATCAATCACTTATGATTTACCTTTTCATTTAAGGCCCTGATACACTTCAAGTGAAATTGAAGAATTAATCTCTGTGATGTCATTTCGAACAGAATCTGGCCAAAATTAAAGGGTTTCATTAAAAAAAAATGAAGATTCTGTCATTTAATTACTCACCCTCATGTCGTTCCAAACCCGTAAGACCTTCGGTCATCTTCAGAACACAAATGAAGATATTTTTGATGAAATCCAAGAGCTTTCTGACCCCACATAGACTGCAACGTAATCACCACTTTCAAGGCCCAGAAAGGTAGTAAAGACATCAATAAAATAGTCCATGTGAATACAGTGGTTCGACAGCTGTCCGAGACTGACACGGAAGAGAAGAAAATTGTTGAATAAAGTCGTTGTTTTTGTTTTCTTTTTGCGCACAAAAAGTATTCTCTTTGCTTCATAACATTAAGGTTGAACCACTGGAGTCACATGGACTATTTTAAATATGTCTTTACTACCTTTTTGGACCTTGAAAGTGGTAATAATGTTGCAGTCTGTGTGGGGTCAGAGTGTTCTCGGATTTCATCAAAAATATCATAATTGTTCTGAAAATGAACGAAAGTCTTAGGGGATTTGGAACGACATGAGGGTGAGTAATTAATGACAGAAATGTCATTTTTGGGTGAACTAACCCTTTGAAACTGCTTGCCAATGCAAAATTTCTGGAAAACTTAAAATTGCCATTTGGTTCATTTAAATTATGTAACAGGTGTGCTCTGGGGCTCCACGTGTTTTTAATGTGCAAATATTTTCTATTTTTCGAGGTCAAACACCAATTAAAACATCAATACACTGGAATGGCGAATCTCACTTGCAATTCAGAGATCCCTGAAAATGCATTTTTGTGTGTGTGTTATGTTTTAAATGCACTGTACGTCCTAATGCTCAAAATAATTCATTGGTTTGAGTAGGCAAACTCAAATTAAACAAATTAGTTTAATCAAATTAACAATTTAAAGTATTTAGAACTGTCTTTTGAGTTTACAAAAGTACAAAAGTAATCTGAATTGTTTCACTGTTTTGAGTTATATGAACTTTTTTTTTTTTATATATATTAAACAAACTTAAATTTACCTGAAACTGGGCTGGGATTTCTGTTTCCCAGCATGCTTTGCCATTGTACTTGAAAAGGAGAGTAAATGCTAAAATTAAGTGTTATATTATGTGTTTTTGCGTGCAAGATTAATGTTAAGTGGGAGATTAAGGAATTTTGAAGAGTTTCATTGAAGGTTATCGAAGCATTGTGTTACCAATTAGCATTTGCTGAATTAGCTAGTTAGAGCTAGCTAAATTGCTGCTACTAAAATATTTAAATTGAGATTACAAGTTAAATCTATGAATTTTCTATTTAAGAGCAATTCAAATGTATGAGTTCAAAATTGAAATCTGTCAGTTCTGCTTGCTTAAACTACTTAACTTAAATTTGATTTAACTGATTACATAATTTTTTTTTTTAGTTTTGGCAACTTTTTCAGGTTTACAGTGTAAATTAAATATTCACACTTTCTGTATAATTGCGCAAAATTACCCATTTGGAAATCATGCACTAAATTCCGTTCACATGTGATATTTAACTTGATTTTTCATTTTCTTTGCACATCAAATGTAATATTTTATCTCAAGCTAAAGTGCCCGCAGGTAAAGAAACACCCAATTAGAGCGATGGATTTGAAGTGCATAAAGACAGAAATGTACTCTTACGCACACTAGGTTTAGACAATTGTCTCTTTACACATAAAGAGCATTTGTATGCAGCGAATCAACCCTCCTCGCTGGTATTAGATTGAAATGCTCTCCAGGCCCTCCAAAGCTTTTGTGGTATTTTGTCTCTAATTACTGCGGTAATTTGTGTGTACAAAGCAGATTCTCTTAGGTGCTAATGATTTTTCTCCACCCTTTGTTTTCCTTACACCTTCACACCATGGCTGCTGATAGCTCTGAACACTTGCTCGCAAGTTGTTAGCGTCGGCAGTGTCGTGCTTCCTGCATGTGCGTGTCAGTGTTTTAGAGTGGTTGTTAACTCGGGGTGTAGTTTTAGCGTGATTTTATAGTCTCAGCCGTGCGTAATTGTGTTCGGGTCTCAGGAGAGCACTTGCGTTTAGAAGCATAGGGTAGGAAAAGTTGTTAATTACAAGTATTGTATTTCCCTCCTGTGTTTGACAATAGAGAATGATATCATTGCTATTGTAATGCTTGATTATTTGAGCACTTTGTGATGTACATTCTGGAGTAACTATAAAAGGGTTCTGTTTATGCGTCAATCTTCGTTAAAAGAATATTCAAAGCTCAGTGCAAATACAGCTCTCTGAACAATGTCTGTGTTGTGCTGCTGATAACTACAGAAAATGGTTCCTTAGTTTGTAAAAAACACACAATTTGCATTTACAGCAATGCACATACAGGGAAGGTAATGCTTTAAAAGTAGAAATATAATTAATATGAATTGTTCTGTGGAAAGTATGTCTTATTTGAACTGTGAACTGAATAAATTGGACTTTTAGTATTAGGACTATTGTGCTAGGCGAATAAAGTTCTGGTTCTACAGACATTCCTGTAGTTTGATCTATTTAAACATTTTAATATATGTCAGTGCAATTTACTTTCAGTAAAGACAGCTCAAACATGCATTTTAGACTGGGACTAGACTTAAGCCTTGTCTGTGCAACCAGGGGATAGTGTTTAATTATTATTAGTTTTGTGGCTGTGTCAGCATAGACTTCTATTGTAAGTGTGTAAACTTGTTTTTGAATAGTTATTTCTTTTCAACTTGCGTTGAACCCAGAACATTCCTTTAAAATAATGAGTCATGAACAGGATATGAAAATCAAGGCTAGTTTGTTCAGCAGAAAGTGCCAGAGTTCATATTCAAACGTAGATTTAAGTTGAAGGATATTTGGGAGGGTTTTATGCGATCATGCAGCTATGAGCCAGTGGTTTTCCTCCTCTGCAGTCTGTTCTCTTTTAAGTCAAACTAAATGCTTGCTTGAAGGGTTATGACTTATTAATAGGAAGACCTTAAGCCCCTGGAAAAATGACTGCGTTGTTTGTCCCTTGCTAGCTGAGCTGGTTGCTGTGTGTACACGTGTGGATCCATTAGGAGCAAATCCATCTGTATTCTCAGCCCTGAAGAGGGGAAATGAGAAATGGGTGTTAAAGCAGGCAGCTCACTGCAGAAGCCATTATCTGTGATGTCCAACCCTCAGGCCAGGACACCACAAAGCAGCTTCTGCCTCAGGACTGTGGGAGTTTGTGTCTATTCGTCTCGTATTGCAAATCAACACGGTCATCCTGAAGGACCACCGCAGTCTGCGTTTCTTTTCAAAACGAATCCCTCATCCAAGCGAAACCACAGCATTTAAATGCATTCGCTTAAAATTGAGACAATAATTCAAATAATTTGCAGCAGTCAGGAAAATGCTGTTTGTGATCAAAAAGAGTCACAAAACATTTTCACAATTTTGTCTTTGAGTTACCGGTTTAAATCAGACTCGTTCGGTCACTCGATTGTTCAGAGTTGTTAATGAGTTTGTAAGCCTCACTGGCCCGCAAATTAGTTTTGGTCCTGTCTGATTCATCATAAACTGGGATTTGTTGCTTCTTAATTATTAGTCAAAAGATTATTGGTCATTGTGTCGCATAATGAGGCTGTTTTAATTCTAACTATTTTGGAATTGATTGGAATTGTATTTTTTCTGTGTGTTTTGGAGGGAGGGGGCTAGGAATTATATGAATAGACTGACTGGCATTCAGAAGTTTTGATGGCATTTTCTTTTTGTTCTACCTTTATATAATGTGTAATGTGTTGTGTTTATAAGAGAAGCCGTAGAAGAGTTTTCCGTAAGCATCACATACTGTCAGAAAGTAAATTTTTATTTTTCATTCAGCTCATCTGCTGTTTTTGTTCAGAACAATAATTGTATCATTATTTTCTATACTTTAAAGTGGTTTAAAGGCTGGGGCAAACATTAACTAAAATTGTTTTTTGGTCAAAACTTGTATTATTTGAACTGTAAAGCTTTTACAGTCGTTTTATAGTTAGGGGTGTTACCATAGACATTGGTGTTTTTTCAAAATCAACATTGCTAAACAGCATGTAGTTCTATTGCAATATCAGAATTTTCCAAAACGATTTAAACTGCTGATTCCAATCATTTTCCTCTTTTAGAAGAATTTAGGGTCTGTTCACACTTAAATTAAAACGAACCATGGTGGGATTGCTTTGTTAGTGCGGTTCATTTGAATAAGCGTGAACGCTGGTGCGCACCAAACAGATGGGTCAGTCTGCTTCCAAGCATACTCTGGTGTGGTTCGAATGAAATATAAACGCAACATGGACTAAAGACATGTAAACTAACCAAAAACGGGACATGATGTCACAAGATGCGACCCTAAAAAGGACAAAATGCTCAAGCATACCTGTTTTTTCACACCATTGTCGTGATGTTGCCCATCAAAGTTCGATACAGGCATCAGAACCACGTCTCCTTGCAGCAGATCTTCGTTTGTGTGTGTGAGACGGAGGGATTCCTGTTGCTGTTTTGACTCATTTATACATTTAATAAGCTCTTCACGAGTTCTCAGCTGGTCAAAATACCATCATATGTAGGCTAAGCACATACAACGAGCGCATTTAGCCCAGGACACAGCATTGTTTTGGATGTTCGGGAAGTTCCGTCGTGAAATATACGCAATAAAAGCCAATCAATCAGGTTGTGAACATATCCCTATGTCTTCAGGTTTGGTATTTTTATGTTAGGTGTTAAACTGCCAATGCGAACACTTAAGCGGACCAAGACACTTTTTTTTTTTTTCGGTCCGGACCTTAACACTTGTAAGACGAGGTAAAACAGACCGCATCTCTGGGCTACAGCAGACCATAATACTCGCTGTCTCCTAGTATAGGAAATTAACACGGACAGCTGATGTGTAAACACACACACTGAGCAGCAGCTGAAGGAGGAGACCTTTGGACTCCAGTCAGTCATGGTGTTGGAAAGGAGACGAGGCCTGTCGGAGAAAGAGTGGATCCGAAACTTCCTGTCAGCAAGAACGTAATTTACTCGCCTCTCACGGTGAATGCGGTGGTGTTTAGTGTGTTGTGTAGAGGTTAATAGTTGACACATGACCTTCTGACAGTGGAGCTTTGGGTGCAGTAATGTTTTGGAAACCATTACGCCAAAGAAATTTGAAAGATAAACCCAGGTATATACTGTCTGTTCCAAGAGATGTTTTTTTTGTTGTTGTTGTTGTTTTTTTAATACCACTGAAAAAACTATTAAATACCACTGTTTTTTAAGTATTATGATTATGAATGTGATACTTAATTAATCACATAAATAAATAAGCAAACAAGCACTACATTCTTCAATATACACTGCCCGGCCAAAAAAAAGTAGCTGTTTGGATTTAAACAGGCAAATGCTTAAGAGTCTATGATTGGATCATTATTGCATTGATTTTGTTTCTAGCATGTTATATGTTTGGTACCAGTTCTTCTAACCCTAATTGAAGGAGTGTTTAGCTTTTCATTTCTTAAACAACCATGTAGGAAGACACATCATGGCCATATTCCAGGATGACAATGTCAAGATTCAACAGGCTCAAATTGTGAAAGAATGGTTGGGAGGGAGCATGAAGAATCATTTTCACACATGAATTGGCTCCTCTGAGTCCAGACCTTAAATTCATTGAAAGTCTTTGGTATGTGGTGGAGTAGACTTTACAGAGTGCTTGACTCTTGCATTGTCAATATAAGATCTTGACCAAAAATTGATACACCTCTTGATGGAAATAAGTGTTGCGATGTTATTTCCATCAAGAGGTGCATCAATTGTTGGTCAAGATCTTGTACTGACAATGCAATAGTCAAGCACTCTGTAAAGTCTACACAATGTGAACCTGATGAATCTTGAAATTGTCATCCTGGAATATGGCCATGATGTGTTTTCCTACATGGTTGTTTAAGAAATATAAAGCTACACACTCCATCAATTAGGGTTAGAAGAACTGTTGCCAAACATATAACATGCTAGAAACAAAATAATCACTGCAAAAATTATCCAATCATAGACTTTGCCTAAAAGCATTTGCCTAAATCCAACAGTGTTGGAGCACGTGGAGCAATACGTTTCATATGTATTTGGACACTCAACCAAGTAGTGTGAGTTTGGCTGACCAATGACAGATGTGGAGTATTCAAGAAACCTATTTGAAAGCAATCATTATTTTAGTAGTTCCGTTGACGGTGACTCTGGTGGTGCAGAAATGACACACTTCAGCTTTAAAGCCAGTGTGTGACAGACGACAGCAGGACTCAAGGGAAAACACTGGCAGAGAGACAGCTGTTATAAGACGCGGTGACCGCTCACTCATGCTCCCCTCATATGCTTTCATATAAAGAAACTCAAATCTAAGATCAGCTTTTACCAGATGCTCACTTGGCGGTACTCGTGCAGGTTGGCCGTGTTTCTCTGCTGACACATACTGGCACAACATCCGTGCTTTGACACTGGAGGCCATATGTTAGACTACAACTTGTTGGACAGGTTGCTTTGGTCTGGGTCCATTGTCTGTGTGATTAAATGCATAATTTATATGCCATTTATGTGCAACATAAAACTACCACTTTTCCATTGTTTTATTTGTAGATGTTAAACCAGATGTATTTAGGCCAACTCTAGAAGTTTTACAATAACCCACAATAATACAATAATTACAATAATATGTGCTTGTCAGATCTTTGGCCTTGTATCTATGGCCAAATCACAGCCATGCTGATGTTCAGAAAACAGTATATTGGCGTAAAATGTGATGCATTTTCAAAAGACACTGACATTGAAATGTTTGAGGTCAGTAATGTTTTCGAAAGAAGTCTCTTGTGCTCACCAAAGCAAATGATGAATCCGAACATAGTGTTTACATGAACGCTAAATAAAGTGAGCAGGTTGATGTGCGCATTTATATGTCACAAGCTTCTAATTGGATTTAACCTTTTGCCATGCGTACGCTGCACGAATATACAGAGTTTTTGCCTACTAACATCCTTTTTTATTTTCTTCTTTAAAAAAATAAAATAAAAGCAGATTTAATATTTTTCTATTTCGGGTCCTAATCAGGCGATGGTGAGCACATGAACTGTTATGCCGTGCTGCTTATATTTATCAAACAGTAAAAACGCCCATTCCTGCGCCCAAAACCAGTCGTCTGTGGATGAGAGTCCGAAACAAGGAATGGTGGGACGTTGTCCTGCTCCATTTCACAGACGATGAGTGGAAAGAGAATTTCAGAATGACAGGACACTCTTGAGACGCTCTTGAGACACTTTATTCAACAGGAAGAACAGCTCGTTATTACGCTATTTCTACATCATTGCACATGCGCAGTGCTCTCTAGTTTCAATTTTCCATCCGATCAAGTGTTTACATGTCCTCTCGATCGGATTACAAAAGAAATAAACCACCCATTACAATCAGAATGACATTTTAATCAGATCTGGTCAATTCATTTCGACTGACGTGGTTACATGTGACTTTTTATTATTCGACTGTGCTACTAGTCCAATTACAACCGGATTATTAGGGTCCATGTAAACGCAGCTACTATTACACGACTAAAAATCATTCTTGTATGCTAATTTGGATCTCATGAAACCTTAAAGTGATGACTTAATATTTTTGTCGAACATTTTATGTTCAAAATGCCAGCATTTATTTGAAATAGATGTTTTATTTTTGTAACAATGTATTTGCTTTTACTTTTTATCAATTTAAAGCATCCTGGCTGAATTAAAATATATACATTTCTTAAAAATAAATAAATAAATAAATAAATAAATAAAAAAAAACTCGTACCCCAGTACAAGCTATCGTCACTTTTGCATAATTAATTTCTTAAAAATATTTAATTGTGAATTGTGTGCGAAGAAATTAAAACTGTAGCTTGACTACCCCAAAAACCTGCTGTAGCATGAATTATTACTGCACATCTAAATATACTAAAATGTCATGTTGCTCCAAACTTGTAAAATGTACTTTCTTCTGTGAAACATGAAAATGCCTGTTTTGTCCATGAAATGAAAGGCAATTGAGACCAGTGTGGTCATGACTTTTTTATTAACAAAAACAGTTGAACCTTCCAGAATACCTTGTTTTGTGTTCCACAAAAGAAAGAAAATCATGCTTGTTTAAAGCTTTTGATCTATCCCTTTAAACTATGGAATTATGTGTATCAAACACAGGCAAGCTGAGTAATACAAAATAGCAGCGCTCCATGTTGCTTTTCAATCAAGTTAACAGACCAGAACTTAAAGTTCTCTAGCCTAACTGGTTTGTAGTGTCTTGGCACATTAATATAGAATTCAATTTAAGTCCGGTCACAGATGGCCTTTCATGGCTTATTGCTTAATACACTATGCCAAGCCCAAGGTAACTACTTAGTTAACGTCAGATAAAGATTTTTAGAGAATATTCAGTATAATATATAGCAAGCAAATACACTTAAAGGGATAGTTCACCCAAAAAATTTTATTACCCCATGATTTAATCACCCTCAAGCCATCCTAGGTGTATATGACATTCTTCTTTCAGACGAATACAATCTGAGTTATATTCAAAAAATGTCTTGGCTCTTCCTAGCTTTATAATGGCAGTGAATGGCAGCCCAAAATTTGAAGCCCAAAAAAGTATATCCATCTATTATAAAAGTTAATAAAGGCCTTCTGAAGCGAATTGATGGGTTTTTGTTAGAAAAATATACATATTTAACACGTTATAAAATAAAATATCTAGCTTCTGGTGGAAGGCCTTCTGTATTCAACTTACAAAAAAAGCGTAACTGGTGCGACAATGACGATGAACGTAGCGCAAGTGTTTTGGACTGCGAGATGCGTTACACTTTCTTCATAAGTTGAATATGGCCGGAAGCTAGATATTTTACTTTATAAAGTTTTAAATATGGATATTTTTCTTACACAAACCCATCAATTTACTTCAGAAGGCCTTTATTAACCCATTTTTGGGTGAACTATCCCTTTAATGTGTAGTGAAAATGGAGGTAAGTGACAAGAATATGTAAGAATATGTTTTCCTCTCTGGAAAAGCCCATTGCATGATGGAGATAAGCCAAATAAGAGGCATAAGCCAGATAAGAGGTGACAGGGGGCCACAGAAAAACTTGAGATGGGCAGATAGGTGCATTTATATATACAGGCTTGAGAGCGTGATGGAGGCAGATTATTGAGCTCATGCGAAGAGCTCTGCTCTGATCTGTTTCACAGTTGCCACTGCCAATGCCTTGCTTGACTTTGCCCTTCCTTTTTTCTCTGATCAGTGCTTCTCTTTACTAGGCTTCTTGCACCACACTGTTCGTCCACCTCTTTAAACCCAAGGGTTTCCTGCTGTTCCAATGTTTTTTTTCAGTAACAACAGCTCGCACATATAAAAAACATATTTGTAAGACTAAAGCATCAGACCAAACCTGCCTCATATCAGCCTTGTGTTAAACCCATATTCATATTCTAAACCCAGATTATTCTTTTTTGACTCTTGTATATAAAGCAGTCTAATGCTGTCTCATATGCTGATATGGAGAACTACAGAAATTGCTGTAATTAGAGAACTACAGAGTTTTTAGCATGCACATCTGTTGGTGTAGCCTAATGTATGAGATGGTGCAAAGTGCTCTATTCACATTTCTTTGTCTCTACCCTGAAAACATTTCACACTTCTGCCCATTTGAGAATCAAGCATCTGCCACCAACCTTTTGTCATGATCGTCTTACTTAGATTCTCTAGGCCAAATTAAAGGGTTAGTTCACCCTAAACATTGAATGAATTACTCACCCTCATGTCGTTGAAATCGATTATGAAGTTGCTGTCTATAGGGAGTTCAGAAAGCTCTCGGATTTCATCAAAAATATCTTCATTTTTGTTTGGAAGGTGAACGAATGTCTTACGGGTTTGGAATGACATGAGGGTGAGTAATTAATGATAGAAATGTAATTTTTGGGTGAACTAACCCAAATCAATAAATTAATCAATAAATATAATCACATCTTAAATATAGCTTAGTGCACATATATCTCGGTGTGGAGAAGTTCTAATCAATCTGATTTCTTGACATTACATATTTACCAGAGCTTGCATGATTGAGTTATGTCCTGCTTAAAGGGTCATGAAACCCCAAAACACATTTTTGAGATGTGTTCATCACATTTTTGAGGCTGCACATCGCTGAAAAAACTTAAAGCACAAAATTTTACCAAGAAGTGGAAATTGGTTATTTTTGCGTTTTTTTCTGAGCAATTTTCGTTCTCGGAGTGTGTGACTGGCTGCAGGCATGATTCTACGTCAGGCCCTCTGCGTTTATTCATGAGTATGAGCTCTTTTAACCTGTATTATGCATGAGATCACATTAAAGCGGAGAATTCAAACTACATGCGGCACGTGCATGAGAGCAGTTTCTGCGCAGAACGCCACGCTGAGTTTAACAACGCTCACCACGTGGATCATATAGATCAGATACAGGCCGGAGCGAGTGCGTTTCACAAGTTTTCATGCACATATTTCGTATACTCTAGTGCTCTAAACATGGACCAGCACCATGTATGAGCACATATTTAATCACGTTTTCTTCAAATGAAATATATGTGCAAATAGGAACACTGATACAGCCGTACGTCTGTTCATGAACACGATGGATTATTCTAATACACAGAAGACAATGATGTAGACCGACAATTCAAAGAAGAATGGGCAAAAAAGTAACTATCCCTTTATTTTTTCTGTGTTAAACTGACGTGTGTCGTTTGTTCAGGGACTGTAGTGTAGTAAATGTACTGAAAATAGTATTAGACATTTAAATGTTCTCCCTCGTTTGTTGTTATATAAATATTATATTAAAATGCATCAAGCTGCCCTCAACTCCGTGGTCATATTTTTAGGTCTGTGTCTTATTGGTTGTTGTCTCCCCTCTTCCCCCCTCTACACTCCAACTTTTCCACAGCTTTACACGCCCATTTTTAGTCTGAGGTGTGAACGACCAGGATAAAACGGGGGTTTCATGGCGTGACAGTTAGTCACATTTGCGTGATTTGTTCTTGTGACACAAACACATATTTCACCAGAACATCTATATCATAGAAAACACTGATAATCATCATCTGATCAATATTGAAGGTTTTATAACTGTGATAGTTTATAAAAGACATTATTTTCAACAATACAATATTCAGTAAATGATAAAGGGGGCATAACACACATGGTTTCACAGTTTGTTAATCTTGAGTACCTATAGAGTTGTATTGCATCCTTCATATGTCCGAAGAGTCTTTTGTTTTATCATATTTATAAAAGACAGATAAGCTGTAACGATTATTTCCGAAAATAGCCGAACTTGTGAATGCGTGCAGTGGGTGGAGCTAAAGAATCTCGAGCACACACACACTCCCTGGATAACTTTTGATTCACTATACAAGGTTATCTTTCCCTCACAACCAAAAACACACTTCTTTAGTGACATTGTTGATTTTGTGGTCTAAAAACAAAATAACAGCGCTGCTGACGGCTACCGTAACACGAAGGAAGCTCGTTGTTGACGCTCTTGCTCTAGTTCTGGTTGATGTGTACTCTCATATCTGTGAGAAGTGCACATACAAGGAATTCCGCCTTCATAAAGGGCCATACTCAAAAAAGAATTTTACAAAACTTGTCGAATCCTGAAGGAGTGTATTTGGCACAGAAATACTCTGTCATACGTCCAAACTCATTTTTTTTTTTTGGGCCATGTTTAGCATGAGAATCCAACTCTTTAACAGTGTAAATAAGTCAGAATGCATGAAATAGCATTGGACTAATGTATATCTCAATGGAGTGTGCCCCTTGAGATATACATGTTTTTGTGTGTGTATGTGTGTGTGGCTAGTTTATAACTGTAATATCCACTCTATTATGTGTACTTTACCAGGGATAAGTTAGACAAGTGCAGTAGTCCGTAAATTGTCCCACTCTGTAAGGTTAATAAACCACTATTAGACCCCCTACTGGTTCCTCCATCAGCAGCGGGATAGGAGGGACTTATGGGTGTGAGCCAGAGGACCATAAACTAATTAAGGTTGTATAAAAGTGGAGCCCCTTTAAAATTGTTTATAAACCATTAGGGGGAAACACGTTCTCCCGGGGATCTGCCGCGCAATTAGAACCAAGGTCAGAGGAACAGTGGAGGGGGAATGGGGCGTGCTCAGAACTGCTGCTGTGGACAGAAAGTGGCATTTACACTGGGGCAAATGCTCGCTTTTATTAATTTCCTAAATAAATAGGTGCCTCACGAGACCCTTTGTCAGTAAAATGCACCTTCAGTGATATTAATGAACCTCGTGCTTATTTAGCCTATTTTTTTCCCTCTCTGGCTTCCCCCCTTTCTCTACCTCCCTTTTTTTCTCTCTATATGCCTACTTAAAAGAAAAAGAAATGGAGCCATTTGCAACCCGTTTGCACATTGTGGCTCTTGGGGGTTGGTGTCAAATGCAGAAATGGAATGTGTGAAATTGGTTAAAGAAGGAAGAAAGGGAGTTGTTAATCATTCATTTACTAAAGAGAAGCAAATGTTGTTGCATTTTATCTCAGTTTCCATGATTAAGAGACCCCTTGTTCTATTAAAATCAATGGCATTCAATGTTTCACATAAGCCACAGAAGACTGGTGGTAAACAGTCCCTGTTGTATTTACCAGAAATCAGGCCTGTAGGTAATCTATCCATTTTATTATCTCTCTCATCTGTTATTCCCCCCATCCTTGAATGTGGTTAAACAGCCAGGACAAATTAATTGCCAGTGGAGCTTGTGACTTTCTGATAATCAGATAAATATTTGCATGCAATGGTGGCAAAAAAGCAAATGGGGCCTGAGGCTTTAACAATTTGATTTGGCCAATTGCTCCCCTGCTTCGTCGGAACAGTTTATTGACTGGAAGTGCGGCGCGGCGGATTGCATCGACACATGCTCAGACAGTTGCCTGCCAGCCTATTCTTCCATCTCTTACACATTTAGCATTGATTAATTTGTGATCTTTGATGCTTATGCCAAGTCAAGTGCCAGCCTTCAACACATGATCTTTGAAGACTCTACGCTGCATGTAAGACCTCTTGTCGGAAATGCGTCCTAGGTTTTTTTTTGTTTTGGTGTGAATTTTCCGGAGGACCCTAGGGGTTGACAGAGAATACAGATGAAGCGGCCCTCTTTCATCCTTATCAGCTGGGCGCCTTTCAGAGCAAAGGGTTTGAGATGTCCTTCACTCCTGCATGCTGAGACCAGCGATGCTAGAACAGCAGCCAGACAGCTTCCAATACCACCTCAACAGCGCTCTTGAGACACTCAGACTTGTCGCCTCAATCTGTTTTTTACTTTTTCACACTTTTTGTCTCTCTCTGTGAAGAACACAGTACTGGGCCAGCGTGTAATTTTACTCGTTTCCTCCTTGGCCGGCATGGCCCGGTGCACATTCAGGCTATTTTCTGAACTGTTATTTAAGCAAGAGGGGACTATTGTCTCAAATTTTGTTTCAGCACATGAGGGATAATGTGACTCAGAGCAGATACTGCGAACGTGTGCAAGTGGAGCGTTATTTTATTCCACGTGTGTATCAGTGTTGCACGAGTGTTGCAGCAGGGGCCGCTCTTTTGTTTTAGGAGGCTGTGTTATTCTCCTGCCCCCATGCCAATTATATTCAATCAGCCACTCTTGAGGAAGTGGCAGCAGGAAAAGCTTGAGTTTTCTGCTTGGCTGCCACTCTCTCCTGTCCCTCTTTTACTGACAGCCGTATGCCTCCGTCGCAGCTCACTGAGCCCCACAGTCAGATATCTGATAGTGTAGCCTGTCGTTCATATCCTTGCTGCCACATAACCTCCCTCATTAACTCTCCTCTAAGCATGCACATGTGAACGCACTAAACTCATGAACCATATCTTTAAAAGGCAAATCCATCAGCCCCTGGCCACAATAACATGAGTATGATGCACATTGTGCAAATACTGTCTCAAGTGTCTATCAAGATGATGTAAAGGCTATGCCATGGAATGATCATTCACCTTCACATCATTCCATACCCATTTTCTTTACTTTTTTCAATGTAATTCAAAGAAACTTGACTCTGCTCTTTTCCATAGTGGCCACATTTGTCAGGCTCCAAAAATGAAGTCTCTATGGCTTACTATCTCACATTGTCTAATTACATGCCCATAACTTAGTGTGAGAAACATACTGAAATTCTTTCTGTCAAAGCTCTTAAATCTTATCTACATTCCCTTTTCAGATTAAAACTAAGTGCCTTGATGACATCATTAATGCAAAAATGCCATTAGTTCTTGCATGACTTGCACCAGTTCAAATTTGTTTATTTGAGGACGTGTACAGAATACTTTGAATAGAGCACATGGGACATATAGTCTACTTACATGATGTCATTTTTATCCATTTGGAGCTTGATTTATTTAGTGAACAGTCTTCAGATTGCCCTTTTGTATTTCACAGAGGAAGGAGGTGGGAAACATAGGCTTTGTAGAACAAGGGCGAAATGAACAATTGCAGAATATTTTTATTTTTCAGTGAACTATTCTTCTAAGACTCTGTGACTGACATAAAAAAGAAGAGTATAGTCGATTGAAAAGAGGGAACCAGGGAAGCATTGAATGAAGACACTGAAAGGTTTAGAAGATAAGCTCATGATCCTGGATGTTCATAGTCTGCATTGCTGGGTTATTTCTGATCCAGCTTTGCCTGGAAAAGCAGGAGCAATTGTGAGAGGAAAAAAGGCCTGCTTAGACTAATGGAAAGGCATCAGCAGCCACAGAGAGAGTGTAAAAGCCCTTTCCTCTCCATGAATAACACAAAGCTGAGGTCTTATTATGTACTCGGGTTATCATGGGTCATCATCACAGCTCCAAATCCTTTCAGCAGGCCTGCTGTTTGCATCAAGCGGATCTTTTCACCACTTCTTATCAAAGGATTGGCCTTCATCTCTTCAGATTTATTCATCTTATTTACAAAAAAGTCAACACCTTCTTCTGTTGATCTCAGATCACCTTTTTTGTTCAGTCTATGGCTTTATTCTTTTTCACCCAGTGTAGAAATCAGTCCTGTTGTGGGAAGTGTCAAAAGGAGGCTCGTAATCTACTGAAGGTAAGTGATGGACAGTTTGGAGAGTGCAAAATCATCATCATACAAAAAAAAAAAAAAAAAACTGTTGGGAAGCTTCAAAACTTGTTTTACTGGATCAAAGATGGAGTGAACAAGAAAGGATGCCATGAAGCTTCAGCTTGTGCCCAAATTCCTGAAAAAGAGGATACTCTCTAAAGCACCTGCTTGAATCATCAGAACACTTGCTGTCACAGCATGTTATAGAGGTGCAAGTCAAAATCTTACTAGTTGTCCTTTCTAATATTTCAGGATCTTCTAAGCTTGGTTCAGAGCTGGTTAATGATATTGCTGTGGATACTGGATTGTTTACAGCTCCCAAGTTTCAGTGTGTAAGAACACCTCCACTTCATTAATGCACGGGTGCTTTAATAATGCAGACATAATTACAGAGGTCTCTGGGCAGGCTTAATGCATGCTTAAGACTGACCCACTCTTCCTGCCTCAGAGGTAATTGCATTGCATCCATGTGTTGCCAGAACATGACATTACAAGGAACAAGAGAAAGATACATTTGTTTAGCTCCTGCAACTTGTGATCTTGCGATCCAATGGATTTCTTTTCAGATGTTGCCTACAGGGAAATCTCACAGAGTTAAGGCCCCGATATTATTCAAGCGACATCGAAGAATGAACTGATGTGACGTCATTTAGAACAAAATCAGGCCAAAACGAACTTCATTTGGAGTTTGTTTTGGGAGTTCGAAACAGCTTGACAAAGCTGGTAAACACCTTTGTACTACCATTGGTCCATGGCGATTACGTAATAAGGAAGTGTGCATGGAGGCTTCAATCTTTTCTAGTTAATTTCTTCTGTTCAGTCCGTAGACGTACGCGAGTAAAAAACATGAATACACTGGAGAGCTGCTTTATAGTAGAACATTTACTTTTTAAGCAATCTATTGTATAAAGTGCTATAAAAATAAACGTGACATGACTTTACTAGAGTGCCGAATTGCAGAGATTATGCAAACATATCCACATTGCTATGGTCAGATGCTTTTCATATGCTTTATTTAAAAAATGCTTGCTGTTTTCTCAATTTTGTTGTTTATTTTGTTATTGAGACGAAAGCGTGCAGCACATATTTAAATATTCATCTTAACGCTGCTCTTTGCAGTGTGTGCAGCATCGGATGTTCCCTGACAGTATATTGCTGCTCACGTATTTCAAACTTTGTTTTACCCCTAAACGAAGAATGGAAAAGAATTTCTCTGTGAGTATATCGGGGGCTTTAAAACAACAAAATCTTTTTGCTCTATATCCCATTGGAGTGTTGTTGGAGTCAGTTTGGCCTGTTAGCATAAACAAGGAAAGAGTTGAATCCAAGAGCGGTGTTACTTGGTATGTATTTCTGCGGTGTCATGCAGGGAAGCTCTGCAAACACCAAAATCTCATTGGAAGCATAAAACATGGAAGAGAGAGAAACTGGGTTTGGAAGTTTAGAATCAAATGATAAATTCCACAAATAAAGCCATAAAAAGCATATTGTCTGTTGACTCGTCACAAATGTCATGAAACTACAATGTTCACTCTTTAGCTACCTGTTCTGTTTGTGACATGACATGACATAATGCTTCCTGTCCAGTGTAAAGTTTCCTGAATCCTGCCTGATCGCTTTGGATGAGGAGCTGATATATTTCCTTTTACTTGCTAAACCTTCCTGAAAAATCTCTTGGACACAGCATTGTTATCGGTGCATTGTAAAGAAGTGGAGAAACAACATTAAGCTGATAGTCCCGGGTTAGGCTTAGTATCGCAAGAGTTGTATGCGAGAGTTGGAGCCAAGACTTTGCCCACGAGATGCCCTTGTAATATGTTCTCAGATCTGACCTGATTGTGACTAGCTCGAATCGTGACTCTCACCCCTTTCCCCACAACAGGGCCGGTTTGCCCTAACTCTCAGGGACTCCTGCAGAGATAGATTAGCCCGGCATGGAGCGTTAATGTTCACTGAGCCACAAGCATCCTCCAGGGTCAGTGCTCCAGCTGAAGATTAGGTGTAGACCTGCAAAAGTAGGCCAAGCACGGACCGCCGACGCCCCATCTGTTTCAGTGCCGCCTCATTGTGCTGCCCCTTTAAAGTCCTGTTTCGAGGTCACGGCGAAGAGGTGGTGGCTGTTTTTAATGGTCGGGATCCAGCTATTCATGTATTCATCTTAAGCCACCTCTGGAGCGCCGAGGCTGCACATCTGAGCCTGAAGGACAGCTGAAATTGTTTATCGGTTAATGACTTCTCTCCCCTCGCGGGTGTTTGCCGCCTCAGCTGCTCCCAGGCTACATTAAAGCATCCTGACTCTCTGAAGTCTCATCAAAGATGGAGCCATAGACCTACTCACATAGTGCACAATATCTGTCTGTCCACCTTTGCAAGTTGAAGACTGATTACGAAAATCCTTCTCTTTGTTCAGTCCAGGATATTTGCATTTGTTGGGCTTGCCAAGGCACAGGGGACCATGATATTTGGCAAGCAATTAGGTGATTGTCCAAAGTGTATAATTAACTCTCCTACAGTCATTACCTCTTGACAAATTTTGGATCCCTCAAAAGAACCACTTGAGGTTGATCCAGTGAAAATTGATTGGAGTATAAAGACAGATAATACATATATCAGTGCAATTCAATGCCAAGTAAAAGGCTAGCGGACATTTGAATGTAGCTTCTATTCAATTACGAATCTCTTTTGCCACTAAACGTATTTAAGTTTCAAGAGTTTGTATGAAGGTGTCCCCATTAAGTATGATATAACTCAGACTGCTTGATAAGGTGCCACCATTATTGTCACTCAAACTGTCATCTCTCCATTTTTCCAACGAAGTCATCCATTCTCATGGTCATTATGGCAGTGATTTTGATGTTAAACTTCATCTAAAAATAAGAGCAGCTTCTGTCTTGCCATGCAATCCAGTAAATGAGTATGAGAGATTAAATATGTAGTCAGTGAAGGTTGAAAGCAAAAGCGCTAGACTATCCTAAAACCTGTGTTCTTTTTTTATTTTTTTAGCTCTACTCTGTCCTACACACACATTTATGTGACCTTCTAAGTTATTAACTTGCTCTGTTGCATGCTGCATCTTTTCCTCACACAATTTAGTTTAGGGGGAGTTTTCAGGTGTCTTTGGACCCGTTTACGGTTGAGTACCCCGATCACATGCAATGCGTACATGCACACTCAGTCTGTTATTTTCCTAGGGCTGAACGATTTTGGAAAATAATCTAATTTCAATTATTTATTTTTTTTTACCAATATTGCGATTGCGATTTTATATAAATTTTTTTTCCCGCTCTTTGATCTGCATTATTCAACAAAGATGAGCAATAAATCATTGTATAATAATGGTGGGAATCTTTAGGCACCTCACGATCCGATTCCGATTCTGGGAGTCACGATCCGATTTCAAAACAATTCTTGAACTTTTTTTCTTATTAATTAATCTTATTAATAAATCTCTTTTTTATTTTTATATATGTAATTACAAGCACTTTTTAAAATGATTACACAAATTAAATTAAAACAATTGCATGTTAAGGATTTTAAATATATAAACTATATAGCTTCAAAACATAAAAGCTATTAAATAATAAAGAGGAGCAAAAAACATATTACAAGCAATGAACAAAGAGTGCTTTCAGTATTTAAGAGTATCTGAACTGTAAGTGATTTTTCTCTTTTTCAGCTTTACTGTTGCTTGATTATTAATGATGACATCATAGACAGCAGGAGATCTGCATTCACTCTAATGCACAGATCTCTTTTAAAATATAAGATGTGGTTTGTGCTGTCTGTTTAATTCCTTGAGACATTACGGACTGTGTTTACATTAATTTTGCGTCATTAAAGCGTTTTGAGACGCGCATAGCCGCATGCGCGAGCACTCTTCTGAAAGCCTTCTGTCAGTGAGTTTCCTATTTTTAATATATAAGCACACTGCATTCCAAATTACATAAATGAAGACTTCCTACAGTATTTGTAAGGAAAATACCGGCGGGCGAGAACACACACAGCGTAACATCAAGCAAAGTGCACGTTTCTCACGTTTCTCACGTTTCTCACAGCCCGCGAATGTCAACTTTTGTTCAACCAATTCAAGCTTTCCGAACTTTATGAAATATTATTTTATGGTTTGAGTGGTGTGTGTGTGTGTGTGAGAGGAAATAGAAACAAGCAGGATACGGGTGTTTCTAAAACACGCAGCGCCATTGCGCACCTGCAGTTAAAATCTAAGCTCAGAATTTATCCAGAATCGTTAAAGAGAGAATCTTTTCTCCCACTTCTATTGTATAGTATGACCAACACAATATTAGATCGATTAAACACAAACTGTTCTTTCCTTTAGGCCAGGCCTGTAGGCGTAACGTGTAAAAGTTGATGCCTCTTCTGCAGACTGCTTTACTCTCGCGTGTCACGTGACCAGAGTGTAATTGCAGCCTTTGCTGTTAAAAAAATTGTGTTTTATCATATCGCAATATTATCGCAAATGCAATTAATCGTTCAGCCCTAACGCATACCTCCTTCACATCAGCAGTTTTATTGCTGTGAATGATGGGTCTTCAGCTTCTCTTGATTATATCCATGGCTGACAATCTCAGCATAGCAAACCACCCAATTTATCATCCCTAATCCACAGCTTGTTTTACGCTGGCTCTTGACAGCTAAAGTTGTGCTCAGTTTCTATGAGAAGTATAGCTAGCCTAAGTTTCCTCCAGTGGGAGCGCAAAGGGAATCCCACTGAGGCTTGGGGAGAGTTGCTGTCTGGTCAAGAAGGGTCTTTTAACGTGGGCTGAAATAAATGTGGTAATTAAGCTGCACTGTGGGCCACAGGACCTTGATGAATATTATCACTTAATTATAGGGATCACTATTCCCAGCACGCAGTTGAGCTCTGCCAGCACACAATTTCTTTCCCAGTGCGGATGGGCAGTGGTGCATGTATTTGTACATACATGTGCATATGTATGGGGTGTTTTCGGTGTGTGCTGTGTCCAGTGTCATTGTGTTCACATGTCTCTACATTGTTGTCCCCCTCTAGCCAGTTCCAAGGTATTATGTAACCATTATGTTTACCAAGAAATTTTTACAGTATTAATATTGTGCATGTTAAATCTAGAAATGATACATTTGCCAGTACACCATTCCCCCTCCCCCAAATCCTCATTTTTATTTACTAAATTTGTGTTTACATCATATATTTAAGTGAGCAAATATGTCTAGAGTTTTAAGTTGCTCATCTTTCTCTTTTTTCTCTCAAGGACAACTACACCTTTGCCCAGCCTGGTATTCAGAGGAAAGTAAAGGCGCTGGAGGAGCTGGTCAGCCGGATTGATGGTGCGTAGCCTCAGTGAAGCATGGTCTACTTGCCTCCATATTCTCCTTTTTTCTTCCTGTGTCCTTTTTCTCTCTCTCTCTATCTCTCTCTGTCTCTGACTAACCCATACCCCCCCACCCCAGCTGCAGTGTCAGCCCCAATCAGTGCACCAGTGCTTTGGCCTTTAGTGGAGAGCGCTCGCTGCTCTGGCCAGGAAAGCAAAAGGCACTGGAGCATAAGGCTTTCTCATTACTTTCTATTAGGTGGCCGTAATCAGAATTCAATGCCCATTTCTCGGAGACAGGAAGCCCTCTCCTCTTCTCCCGCACAAGGCCTCTATCTCCTCAGCCTGCATTAGACCCAATGATTGCTTTAATTTCTGAGAGAAAGACTGCAGTCAGAGCATATTGTTGATGTATTTACCACACTGGCTTTTTGTCTATGTGGGAAATAGAGAGAGAGACGTTGTGTTTCACTCTCATCAGTGTTTATGCTATATATAGAGCTGCTTGTTCTTTCTACCACTTTTGTTTTGATTGCCTGCTCAATTCTGTACTTTTGCTCTAACAAATGCATTCTTGTCTCTTCCAGTTTGATTATTCAGTTATTTACAGAACCAGATTGAAAAAAGGTTGAAAAGTAGCTGATTACAACATAGTTTTTGCTTTTCTACTAAAGAAATTCCTCCTTTTTCCAAACACAAGGATGACTATCTTTAGGCAGATATACTGTAACTACATCTGTCTACTGAAAAACAAAGTATTCCACCCTGAAATCTGCTAAAACTAGATGTGCCTCTAGTTTTCATCAGTCTAGCAGTTTTGAATCAGGAAATGTGATGTATTTCATCGAGACAAGCACATTAACATGGTCTAATGAGCCTGATGATTGAGCATTATCAGTTGAAGTCTTTGTACTCAGGCTTGTTCTTGAGTAACCTTCACATTGTCAGGCTCCAGAGCTTTTCGCCTGTCACATTTATTGTGTTTAGCCACTCTTGATTACAGATAATGTCTTCTATTAGACATTCAAATGGGGTTTGGAAGTGCCTTGCAAAGAAACCAATGAAAGGGAACAATTGATATTTGAGATTCATGCATATGACGCCTTTTTTCTTTTTTTTTCTTCCACAATTTTTAGCTAAACAATAAGTTCTGCTTTTTGACTAATTATGTAGGTTGCCGTTAATGATCCTGATAGACCTGTGTGCTCTGTGACTATTTTTCGTTAGGGGTGTTTTTTTTGTTTTTTTTTGGAGTCATGGCCTACCATTTAGTGCATTACACCAGGTGTTCAATGATGGACAGTGATTCCACATGATTGAAACAAGTAAAACCCAATAGAATCAACCATGTACAACTAACTAGAATCAATGGTGTTCATTTAACTTGAATTAATGGTTTTAGTTTAACTTAAATACAGTCAAACCAAAAATTATTCAGACACCAGATATATATACACTCACCTAAAGGATTCTTAGGAACACCATACTACATACAATACTGTGTTTGACCCCCTGTCGCCTTCAGAACTCCCTTAATTCTACGTGGCATTGATTCAACAAGGTGCTGAAAGCATTCTTTAGAAATGTTGGCCCATATTGATAGGATAGCATCTTGCAGTTGATGGAGATTTGTGGGATGCACATCCAGGGCACGAAGCTCCCGTTCCACCACATCCCAAAGATGCTCTATTGGGTTGAGATCTGGTGACTGTGGGGGCCATTTTAGTACAGTGAACTCATTGTCATGTTCAAGAAACCAATTTGAAATTATTCGAGCTTTGTGACATGGTGCATTATCCTGCTGGAAGTAGCCATCAGAGGATGGGTACATGGTGGTCATAAAGGGATGGACATGGTCAGGTAGGCCGTGGCATTTAAACGATGCCCAATTGGCACTAAGGGGCCTAAAGTGTGCCAAGAAAACATCCCCCACACCATTACACCACCACCACCAGCCTGCACAGTGGTAACAAGGCATGATGGATCCATGTTCTCATTCTGTTTACGCCAAATTCTGACTCTACCATCTGAATGTCTCAACAGAAATCGAGACTCATCAGACCAGGCAACATTTTTCCAGTCTTCAACTGTCCAATTTTGGTGAGCTCGTACAAATTGTAGCCTCTTTTTTTCTATTTGTAGTGGAGATGAGTGGAGGTTGTGCGTGTTGTGGCTTCACAAATGCTTTGCTGCATACCTCGGTTGTAACGAGTGGTTATTTCAGTCAAAGTTGCTCTTCTATCAGCTTGAATCAGTCGGCCCATTCTCCTTTGACCTCTAGCATCAACAAGGCATTTTCGCCCACAGGACTGCCGCATACTGGATGTTTTTCTCTTTTCACACCATTCTTTGTAAACTCTAGAAATGGTTGTGCGTGAAAATCCCAGTAACTGAGCAGATTGTGAAATACTCAGACCGGCCCGTCTGGCACCAACAACCATGCCACGCTCAAAATATATATATATATATATATATATATATATATATATATATATATATATATATATATATTTATTTATTTTTTTACTAGTGGGTGCATGACACTATAATTCATTTATGTAAGTGAGGATAGCAAAATAAATTAAACAGTGACATACAGTATTATACCCAAAATTATTCATACAGTAGACTACCAGTAAAAGTGATAAAACTTTGGGACCAAAATTATTCAGACCCTTTGACCTGACCTTGTTTTGCTTAAGTGTTTCTTCTTTAATTGCTAACGTGACCTTTTACACCACAGACTGAACAAAATGAAGTATTGCTTGGTAATTGGTTGACCTAAATTGAAATGATCTAATTGTGTACTTAAATTTAACAGCTGACAGCTGATTGGTTGATTGTGATCCATTACATACATTTCTATCAAAGTTATCTGACATTATCAAGATTCATTTGTTCTGACACTCTGAGTTCTTGTCATATTGTATTACCATTTTCTAAACTATAGCGAATAAACTGTGATAATGTGAGAAATGTTGAAGGTGTCTGAATACATTTTGGTTTGACTGTAGGCTTCTTGATTAGTCCTTTGATTTACAAAACAACAAACCAACTGTAACTTTTGTGTACACGTGATGTTCGGTGTTGGCGGTCCAGAGGTGAGACCGGTTTCAACCAGAGCACTACCATAGTGGTTGCTTTATTATTAAAGCAATTTGAATTCTTGTTAGCAGGTCCTCAACCCGAGCACAATTTTAATACTTCACCACTATGGTAACCCCCAAAACCACTAACCTAACAGAAACTTTTAAATAGCAACATAATAGAACATTAAATATTAACAAGTCTCTCCATTGTCTCATCTTGCTAAAAAATGATTTAACATTTACTCTCCCTATTCAGCCCAGTGCAAAGCATGATGGCAAGTGAAAGTCTTGTTTGATTGGGTTACTTGATTGAAACATGTTATTTCAAAATGACAACATCAAGTGAAGTCTAAGTCAATTTAACATGAAGCAATCACATTTGAAGCAGAAATCTGATACAATGGTGTTAAATCAAAATTAATTGTTTAATAAAATGAACGGCATCAAAAAATAATTATTTGAGTGCATGTAATATAATACAATTTAATAATATGTTCAGAAAATTATTTAAATCAAATTAAATGAACACAAATGAAATGTTCTCAAAAGTATAAACTTCATCATTGTGTTACCACAATTTTAGAATATCCTGCCCTAATATTTGTAAAAAAATAAAAATAAAAAAAATAAACCAGTATCCACCCAATTTTATGAGGTATTCCAACTCAGTCTGATGAGATTTTCATGATGTGAATCATACGAAAACAAATGTTTTTCTTTTAGGGGTAATCAGATCGTACATAAATGTACAGATTCCACTAATTTGCCAAAATGTAAAATGCTTACACATTTCTATGAGATTGTGTTGGTTATTTGCAAATGTATTGATTTAGAAAAGGACCATCACACCGTGTCCTAATGATGTGATAATATTTCAGCAACAAGCAATTTGTCTGTCCGCACTAGACACGACATGGCTATAAGACACAACAAAATGAATCACAATCCATCCCACACAATCTTTGCTGTGGAATACCCTTGTTTGTTTAAATAAGTTGTTTCACAGTCTTAACGTTTCTTGTTTCTTTTGTTAAATGATCCATTGTCGCTTTCATTATGGCTGTTGAAGTTATACACAGTCAAATTAAGCCATTTTAATATTATACAAAACACAGTCTGTACCCGATCTGTCAGCCATAATGACATAGAAATAGAAACCATTCCAAAAATAGAATCCCCCATCACTTGTCATATCACTGTCGCAGATGGTTAGGACAGAAACTCTGATTAACATAGAAAAGATGCCTTTTATTGTGTGTCATGGTGTCACGTCTGGTTAGGAAGCAGTGTGCGATGCGCAATGGTTGATGCTTTGGCTTCGTTTGAGATGTATTTTCAATGGTGGAGCAAAAATAGGTAACGTAACTGGCAGTATTTTCTGGATAAACTGGATAAAAGCAATATCACACTCCCAATCATGCTGTTGGTCTAAATATCAGCACTCTTGCTCATGTGATATTGCTTAAATAATTGCCACTTTTTGTTTTTTGCCCAAACAGCTGCTCAAACAGAAATGAGCTTTTTGCGAGTGAAGTTTAGATGCCAAACACCTCTTTCACATTTCCCATTACTCCTTCATTTTAGTTAATCTGCTCTGATCAAACCTAATTTGATCGAGTCAATTGGGTGGGGATTTCTTGTCCACATCAGATAATCACTTCTCTTGATTTAGTCCTATGGGTCAGTGTGCTGTGATCACAGCATAAATCATTCGGTTCGACTCGGTAGGACAAGACGCAAATAGCAATAGTATGTTTTAATTCTTGCCACCTGGGCCAACAGGGACAACATGCCAAGAAAATAGGGTCACAATAGAAAAGCTATCGGGTTCTCACTGCTTTTCAAAGGGGGATACTCTGCGGTCAGCTGAGGGAAAGTTTTGTTGTGTCGTTTTCCTTATGAGAAACAACAACTCCTTAGCATTTCAGTTGGAAGTTTATGCAACAAGGTCAAAGTGCACATATCCTTGCATCTTTATTGTACGACGGCTCTCTCTTACCAGCATCCCTTCATCTTGTCCTCTGAACAGCCCTCGCTCAGTTTGGGTTGCAGTTTCCATATATAAAAGACGTGCCAGAGAGGGAGGGTGTAATTGCTGGTCGCCAGAGAGTTGGGTTTCTGCCATGCTCATCTTCATCAGGCTGCCTGGATTACTGTCGCATTATTTCCAAATTTCCCCCTTGTAAGGACGGCACATGTCGACCTTAATCAGCCTGCTCTTAGATCTGGCACTGTCGTGGTGTTTTACATCATATTCTCCCCTGTAATAAAGTTGGGGATGTAAATCAATCAGGCAAACCCTTTTTGCACTCTTTTCTTCACCACTACGCTGAGGCACGTAGCATGCTTGGTCACTGTCCTGTCCCGAACAGAGGTTACGGTACCTCTTCCAGCACTAATGAGGCTGGGGGTTTAGAACATGCGGCTGCTGGGAAGGTCTGAGCCCAGACCTGCGGTGTAGTGATCAGGGTACGTGGCACTACAGACGCTTGATGCTCCAACACCTTTGTTCACGGGACATGTTCGTTCTGCCTCCGTCGCCATATGGCTCCGCTCAGTCAGGGTAGAGCTAGGGCATGTTTGTCAGGGCCCACAGCGGCCCACCGACATGACAGGCATTCCCTGCAGAAAGCTGCCGCGGAACATCAAGAGAGAGAGGCCGAAGGTCGTCTGACCTCGCAGCTGTGAGCTGTCCGTCCCTTCTCGCTTGCATCGGCGCAGTGCGTTAGTGCACACCCAGATGTTCGGATACAGATGCACCGCTCAGGTGCTAAGGTCACGCCTACAAAGCACCTTTTTTGTTATGGAAGCAGTGCCTTTGAGAGTCACTGGCAGGAATAATGGCAGTAATGAATGCGCAGAGGAAAAGTGAAAGAATTGCATCATTTACCTGTTTAGAAATACATTAGAAAGTCATCAGACTCCTCTAATTCCAGAGCCAAAGTGACCAGAGCTATGAAAGTGACTATTTGATTTTTTTGAAAGAGTTTATTGATATGCTTTGCCCCATATTTAGTTTTATCTTGGTTGATCAAGCTGTTGCATAATGTAGTAATGTGGGTTTTTCAGGTGTAGCGCCCCTATGAGCAGTATATGGCAAAACCTGCGCAGCTTTGCCAAATTTTTATTGTTGTCTATATGTAGTCTTTTCCCAGAAAATTACGATATTCCAGTTTTGTTTGCGATTTAATGTATTTTCCGCATAAAGTAAATTTGCATCTTGGATAGAAACAGCTTAGTCAAATGTGAAAAGTTGATGGAATGTGGTCTATTTTATGTTATGTGTGTGTTTGTGTGTGTGCTAATTATTATTGATGATTGTTACATAGAGATTAATAGAGATTGTACCTGTGAAATTTAGCCAGTAAAGCTGAATAGAGAAGGCAGCCAGATGGCATGAACATAGTTTGATGTGGTGTCTGTAGTGTGAGCTCGCTTTAAATCTGTTCCACTTGTTTGTACATTCTGTTTGGTGATATGTGCTCTTTTAATTAGGACTGCAATAATTATTTTTGGTAATTGAGCACTTGCTTATTCTAACTGTGTAATCAAATCAGAAGAGCAAAAGCTTTAAAAACAAATTAGCTCATGAAAATGCTTTGTTATAGTTTCTTTAAAAAAGTAAGAATATAGAAAGAAGTCTTTCTATATTTGAAGTATACATTTTTGAGGTGGTGGGGGGTGCAAATAATCTACAAAACTGGACTGTGAAATAAAAGTGTACTTTGCTGTTTTAGCTAATATGAGCACTATCCTTTTTTTATATGAATAAAGTTAGGGCAACAGTCTTACCCCCCCTGACCACCCCCTAAGTTTATGATATTCTCACCACTAAATATGGATCTGGTCCATCCCTTCTAGTCCTCCCTTCAACAAACCACCTAATTTGAGGTATTTTTTCAGACACAGACACACAAAGTTACATGGTGTTTTTATACGCATATGCAATACAAATATTGTTGCTTGAATTTGCAAAACACTTCTAAATCACAACTAGATGACTTTCCAGCATCATTGATTATGTAATTCTAACATTATATGAACTGGCATTAAATATGGAGTAAGGCTTGAGAAAATAGAGTTACTTTGCTCACAGACTTCTGTGAAAGTGCTGTAGAGTTTGACTGAAGTAACACATAGTAGCTAATGATACTGGTATGTGCACATATATATAATTTTAAATGTCAGCGCTATAGAAAGACCTTCGTTTTATTGTCATGGAAACTTCACTTGTGGACTTTGCACTGTGCCTTGCTGTCAGGTAAGCTAAAGAGCAAGGAAGCCATTCCATTCCACGGAGAGCAACACCAGATATTATAACACCAGTTTGTCTGATGTGTGTGAGGTCTTTCTGTGTCCTTTGGCTGTATGACGTGCATGCAGATGTACTTTCATGCATACCCCATGCATTTTGTCATGGTTCATTTTTGTCAAGCCTTTGCCTGTAGTGCAATGTTGAAATTTTACAATGAAGACCTCTTTATTTCTCGCTGCATTTCGAACTTGGTTCACTGTCTCTCGCTCTGAGTTAGAAAATAAAATCTCTGACTCTCTGAAGTCATTGTTACAGATCAAGCTTTCAAAGAGCTACATTGATTTCTTTTACATTTCCGTCTCCACCAGGCCCTAAGCGGCCTGCCAATTTCCTCACTATAGAGCGATCCTAGGCTTTAATTATCTGCCTGCTTTTCAAAAGAGCCGCAAGCGCTTTTTATAGGATTTTTTAACACCATAACCACCTTCAAGATATGGCAATTTCCACTTCCTGTTCTCATAATACAGGAACTCATTATACATCATACATGCTGTGGTGAAACACCTTTTTTAAACTTTCACCCACAGCTTTAACCATCATAATGATTACCAAGAAATGCCTGTGGGTTTGGATTAATGCAGTATATTATTAAATATTATAATTATTAGTAGTACATTATTTATATATTGCCAAACGTTTTGGGACGCCTGCCTTTGCATGCACATGAACTTTAATGACATCCCATTCTTAATCTGTAGGGTTTAATATGGAGTTGACCCGACCTTTGCAGCTATAACAGCTTCAACTCTTCTGGGAAGGCTTTCCACAAGGTTTAGGAGTGTGTTTATAGGAATTTTAAACCATTCTTCTAGAAGCGCGTTTGTGAGGTCAAGCACTGATGTTGGACGAGAAAGCCTGGCTCCCAGTCTCCGCTCTAATTCA
Organism: Rhinogobio ventralis; assembly: GCA_039654625.1. Taxonomy (NCBI): domain Eukaryota; kingdom Metazoa; phylum Chordata; class Actinopteri; order Cypriniformes; family Gobionidae; genus Rhinogobio; species Rhinogobio ventralis. The sequence continues at coordinate 23,102,047 of CM077207.1, forward strand.
TCCAAAAAGGTGTTCTATCGGGTTGAGGTCAGGACTCTGTGCAGGCCAGTCAAGTTCCTCCACACCAAACTCGCTCATCCATGTCTTTATGGACCTTGCTTTGTGCACTGGTGCACAGTCATGTTGGAACAGGAAGGGGCCATCCCCAGACTGTTCCCACAAAGTTGGGAGCATGAAATTGTCCAAAATGTCTTGGTATGCTGAAGCATTAAAGGATTAGTTCACTTCAAAATGAAAATGTCCTGATATTTTACTCACCCCCATCTCATCCAGGGTGTTCGTGTCTGTCTTTCTTCAGTCGAAATGAAATTAAGTTTTTTAAGGTAAACATTCCAAGATTTTTCTCCATACAATGGACTTTGATGGCAACCAATAGGTTGAAGGTCCAAATAAATGCAGTTTCAAAGGGCTTCATATGACTCTGCAGGGTCTTATCTAGTGAAACCATCGGTCATTAAAAAAAAAAATATATATATATATATATATACACACTCACCTAAAGGATTCTTAGGAACACCATACTAATACTGTGTTTGACCCCCTGTCGCCTTCAGAACTGCCTTAATTCTACGTGGCATTGATTCAACAAGGTGCTGAAAGCATTCTTTAGAAATGTTGGCCCATATTGATAGGATAGCATCTTGCAGTTGATGGAGATTTGTGGGATGCACATCCAGGGCACGAAGCTCCCGTTCCACCACATCCCAAAGATGCTCTATTGGGTTGAGATCTGGTGACTGTGGGGGCCATTTTAGTACAGTGAACTCATTGTCATGTTCAAGAAACCAATTTGAAATGATTCGAGCTTTGTGACATGGTGCATTATCCTGCTGGAAGTAGCCATCAGAGGATGGGTACATGGTGGTCATAAAGGGATGGACATGGTCAGAAACAATGCTCAGGTAGGCCGTGGCATTTAAACGATGCCCAATTGGCACTAAGGGGCCTAAAGTGTGCCAAGAAAACATCCCCCACACCATTACACCACCACCACCAGCCTGCACAGTGGTAACAAGGCATGATGGATCCATGTTCTCATTCTGTTTACGCCAAATTCTGACTCTACCATCTGAATGTCTCAACAGAATTCGAGACTCATCAGACCAGGCAACATTTTTCCAGTCATCAACTGTCCAATTTTGGTGAGCTCGTGCAAATTGTAGCCTCTTTTTCCTATTTGTAGTGGAGATGAGTGGTACCCGGTGGGGTCTTCTGCTGTTGTAGCCCATCCGCCTCAAGGTTGTGCGTGTTGTGGCTTCACAAATGCTTTGCTGCATACCTCGGTTGTAACGAGTGGTTATTTCAGTCAAAGTTGCTCTTCTATCAGCTTGAATCAGTCGGCCCATTCTCCTCTGACCTCTAGCATCAACAAGGCATTTTCGCCCACAGGACTGCCGCATACTGGATGTTTTTGCCTTTTCACACCATTCTTTGTAAACTCTAGAAATGGTTGTGCGTGAAAATCCCAGTAACTGAGCAGATTGTGAAATACTCAGACCGGCCCGTCTGGCACCAACAACCATGCCACGCTCAAAATTGCTTAAATCACCTTTCTTTCCCATTCTGACATTCAGTTTGGAGTTCAGGAGATTGTCTTGACCAGGACCACACCCCTAAATGCATTGAAGCAACTGCCATGTGATTGGTTGATTAGATAATTGCATTAATGAGAAATTCTTTAGGTGAGTGTGTGTGTATGTGTGTGTGTATATATATATATATATATATATATATATATATATATATATATATATATATATATATATATATATATATATATATATATATATATATATATATATATATATATATATATATATATATATATATATATATATATATATATATATATACTTTTTTACCTAGATTGCTCATCTTGCCATCACATTAACATGCCCATCTATGCCACGGACACTAGACAGAGGAGAAAGTACCCACCTAAGCGAACGTGCGAATACTAATACAACCGCCCTTTACCAAAAAACCTCCATCTCCAAATTCAAAATTGTCCAACATTGTTGGTTTTACCTTTTTTTGCTAAAGGGCATTTGTATTAGTTCTTGCACATCTGCTTAGTACACAGGGGGGCAGTACTTCTGCCTACGTCTAGCGTGACCTTTCCGATGTGATTACGCAATCCATGGCACGCTGCAGAGCTGCGCAAGATGAGCAATTTAGGTTAAAAAGTATATACATTTCTTTTTTTCTTTTTTTTGAAAATGACCGATGGTTTCGCTAGATAAGACCCTATTTCTCGTCTGAGATCGTGCAGAGCCCTCTGAAGCCCTTTGAAACTGCATTGATTTGGACCTTCAACCCGTTGGTTGCCATATAAGTCCATTTATATGGAATGTTTTCCTTAAAAAACGTAATTTATTTTCGACTGAAGAAAGCAAGACATCAACATCTTGGATGAGATGGGGGTGAGTAAATTATCAGGAAATTTTCATTTTGAAGTGAACTAATCCTTTAAGAGTTCCTTTCATTGGAACTAAGGGGCCAAGCCCAATCCCTGAAAAACAACCCCACACCATAATCCCCCCTCCACCAAACTTTACACTTACACAATGCTATCAGGCAAGTACCGCTCTCCTATCAACCGCCAGACTCATCCATCGGATTGCCAGACAGAGAAGCGTGATTCTGTAGCTATTGACTTTACGTGGCCTACCACTTCGTGGTTGAGTTACTGTTGTTCCCAATTGCTTCCACTTTGTTATAATACCACTAACAGTTGACTGGAATATTTAGTAGTGAGGTAATTTCACAAATGGATAAATAAAGATATATTTTTAAAAATCGTTCTCAATATTAAAGAATAGCAGAGTTCACACCACAGCTATAATGATAACGGCACAGAGAAACGATATTGTTGGAATCACTTTCAGAACGATTTTATCCAGCTGATGAACAATAAAAACATTGACAGCCAATCAGAATCCATCCTGCTGTAACAAGCTTGAGCATTTAAAGTGACAAACAATCATGCGCTTATCTTTAAAGTTATTGTTCTTGGTGTGAACGGGCCTTTTAAAGGTTTATCCATGATATAGTCAGTACTTTAGGACAGATTGCTTGCTACTGGCAACCAACTGTTTCATAATTTATGGATTTTACAACATCGACACTGTTATTGATCTGAAGTGAATCAACATTGAACTTACTGTAAGTGAATAATGATTGTATTCTGTAGAGCAGCGTATAGATGAATTAAACTCATTTCATAATTGATTAACTTTACAGTGAATCAACACTGAACTGACCTCAGCTGAACAATCACACTATTGTCTTCATGTTTGATGAAGTTTGGATCATTGATCATGGTTTTGTTGTTTATTGCTGTGAAACTGCTTTGAAATGTTATACAAGTACTATATAAATAAAGATGACTTGATTTGACAGTCAGATGGTATCTTGGCAGAATAAGTTTCATTGTGGGCTTTATTCCAATGTGTTACTCATGCATCATGCATCAGTTCTGTGATCAATGACCATGCCCAACATCCTGATCAGCTGAAGTTTCATTGTTCTGTAGCTGCACTTTCATTTTTCAATGTCTTTAAACTTGCTTGGGAATAAGAATATGCTCACAATTGAATTTAATACACCGATCAGACTGCTAGATAAATGAGGACAGAGAATAGGCAGGAAGTTGCCTTATATGGAGAAGATAAAGAGTGCACATGGAAAGAGAAGAGCAAAGATGTATATCTCCATTACTCTTTGAGGGTGACTTTACTTGTTCATGTCTTTCCCATATATTATGATAGGTTTTGATTGAGTCTGATCACTGTGGTCAAAGACAATCTTGATCTAGATAAACTAGATTAGCCATGATGCTGGAGCTGGCCTAACCATATGTTGTTTAATTTCCCATGTCCTTTTAATATAAGGTTTTGGGATTCATTGTCTGTGAGTTCTTTTTTTGCTTTCTTTTGTTGTAAAAGTAATAGCAACACAATTTGTGGAATTAGTCACGTCTTTTGTCTAGACCAATAAGCAACCACCTAACAACCATCCAGAACACCATAGCAACCACCTAGCAACACCCTACCAAACCGCACAGAATATTTATACACTACTGGTCAAAAGTCTGGAATAAGTTACTTTTTTTAATGTTTTTGAAAGAAGTCTCTTATGCTCACCAAGGCTGCATTTATTTGATCACAAATACAGTAAAACTATAATATTTTGAAATAGTATTACAATATAAAATAACTCTTTTCTGTTTTAATTTAAAAAGCAGAAAGTCTGTCACATGATCTTTCAGAAATCATTCTAATATGCAGATTTGGTGATTTATTATGCAGATTTCTTATTATCAATGTTGAAAACCGTTTTGCTGCTTAATATTTTTGTGTAAACCATGATACATTACTGTTCAAAAGTTTAGGTAAGATAAAAAAAAAAAAGAAAGAAATTAATACTTTTATACAGGGAGTGCAGAATTATTAGGCAAGTTGTATTTTTGAGGATTAATTTTATTATTGAACAACAACCATGTTCTCAATGAACACAAAAAACTCATTAATATCAAAGCTGAATATTTTTGTATCAATATTTTAAGTAGTTTTTAGTTTTAGCTATTTTAGGGGGATATCTGTGTGTGCAGGTGACTATTACTGTGCATAATTATTAGGCAACTTAACAAAAAACAAATTTATACCCATTTCAATTATTTATTTTTACCAGTGAAACCAATATAACATCTCAACATTCACAAATATAAATTTCTGACATTCAAAAACCAAACAAAAACAAATCAGTGACCAATATAGCCACCTTTCTTTGCAAGGACACTCAAAAGCCTGCCATCCATGGATTCTGTCAGTGTTTTGATCTGTTCACCATCAACATTGCGTGCAGCAGCAACCACAGCCTCCCAGACACTGTTCAGAGAGGTGTACTGTTTTCCCTCCTTGTAAATCGCACATTTGATGATGGACCACAGGTTCTCAATGGGGTTCAGATCAGGTGAACAAGGAGGCCATATCATTAGATTTTCTTCTTTTATACCCTTTCTTGCCAGCCACGCTGTGGAGTACTTGGACGCGTGTGATGGAGCATTGTCCTGCATGAAAATCATGTTTTTTTTTGAAGGATGCAGACTTCTTCCTGTACCACTGCCTGAAGAAGGTGTCTTCCAGAAACTGGCAGTAGGACTGGGAGTTGAGCTTGACTCCATCCTCAACCCGAAAAGGCCCCACAAGCTCATCTTTGATGATACCAGCCCAAACCAGTACTCCACCTCCACCTTGCTGGCGTCTGAGTCGGACTGGAGCTCTCTGCCCTTTACCAATCCAGCCACGGGCCCATCCATCTGGCCCATCAAGACTCACTCTCATTTCATCAGTCCATAAAACCTTAGAAAAATCAGTCTTGAGATATTTCTTGGCCCAGTCTTGACGTTTCAGCTTGTGTGTCTTGTTCAGTGGTGGTCGACTTTCTGCCTTTCTTACCTTGGCCATGTCTCTGAGTATTGCACACCTTGTGCTTTTGGGCACTCCAGTGATGTTGCAGCTCTGAAATATGGCCAAACTGGTGGCAAGTGGCATCTTGGCAGCTGCACGCTTGACTTTTCTCAGTTCACGGGCAGTTATTTTGCGCCTTGGTTTTTCCACACGCTTCTTGCGACCCTGTTGACTATTTTGAATGAAACGCTTGATTGTTCGATGATCACGCTTCAGAAGCTTGGCTATTTTAAGACTGCTGCATCCCTCTGCAATATATCTCACTATTTTTGACTTTTCTGAGCCTGTCAAGTCCTTCTTTTGACCCATTTTGCCAAAGGAAAGGAAGTTGCCTAATAATTATGCACACCTGATATAGGGTGTTGATGTCATTAGACCACACCCCTTCTCATTACAGAGATGCACATCACCTAATATGCTTAATTGGTAGTAGGCTTTCCAGCCTATACAGCTTGGAGTAAGACAACATGCATAACGAGGATGATGTGGTCAAAATACTCATTTGCCTAATAATTCTGCACTCCCTGTACAGCAAAGATGCATTAAATTGATCAACAGTAAATACATGTATAATGTTATAAAATATTTCTGTTCAGTAATAAATTTTTCTTGAGCCCCAAATCAGCATATTAGAATGATTTTGAAAGGATCATGTGACACTGAAGACTGGAGTAATGATTGCATCACAGGAATCAATTTTTTTTTTTTCTATTTTGAAATATTATGCTGGAAAAGTTATTTTAATTTACACTAATATTTCACAATATTACTGTTTTTACTGTATTTTTAATCAAATATGTGTAGCCTTGATGAGCAGAAGAGACCCAGTGCGTAGTATGAATCACATGTTTGGCAGGTTAAAATGATGCATAATTTATATATGTACATAAAAAAAAATATTTTAGTAAATATGCTTTTATTAGTATTCTTTTATATGTAACTGTTGAATGTGCAAGAAATCTCTCCTTCCTTTCTCTCTCTTGCTTCATGTCTCGTTCACCCTCACACTCCACTCTCATTAGGAAACCAAACACACTATTGTCACCATACGCTTTCACTTCGTTTGAGGGCTTGTAGTAATTAGCAGTCATATTAGACGATAGCCCATAAGAGTTGTTTAACGCTAAAACAATTCTGTTCGTCAGAAGCGCCCCAGAACGTGAACACGGTTTCCTCTTATCTCGTCTGTTTTGTATGAATACATTGAGGTTCATCAGCATGCAAATTGCTCAAGGTGAATTTATTTATGTAAATGAGGACACAATGTGGGCTTTTTCCACACAAATCATATAAGGTTATAAAGCTCACATTAACATTTCAGGTAAAGCAGTACAGAGACTCCTTAGAAAATGATGAGGGGAAAAAAATGCTGATAACCTGAATGACACCTGATGTCGCTTTTCTTTTGGGGGGTTTTCTTTACAAACGTTCCCTTGAGCATCACATTTCCTTTTCTGACCCCAACAGAAAAACCTCAGCTGGTATAAAACAAAGCTCTTTGATTTCTTTTTGTTGTCATTTCTCTGTTTGGACATCTTAAAGGGATAGTTCACCCAAAAAGGAAAATCTGTCATCGTTCCAAGCCTGTATGACTTTATTTCTTCTGTGGAACATAAAAGAAAATACTTTGAAGAATAAAACTATTTTGGTGACCATTGACTTCCATTATGTGGATGAAGCAACACTGACATGTTTTTCAAAATATCTGCTTTTATGTTCCACAGAAGAAACCAAGTCATACAGGTTTTGAAGCATGAGAAGGTGAGAAATAAGAACAGAGTTTTCATTTTTGGTTGAACTATCACTTTAATTCCTTTGATTTCTCTTGGCAGTTTCTTCCACTGCTGAACATGAAAGTATCTTGCACTGAACTGTAAGTAAAATTGCCCAATTCAGATTTGTTGCTGAAATCTTTTTTCCTTGCTCTCTCAACTTTCAATTATGGTCCAGCGGTCCTACCCTGGCTTGTCAATTTTAAATAAGCAAAAAAATCGATGCTATGCTAAGTCACGTTCAGCGTCTAATTGCATGTCAATTAATTATGAAGGCAAGAAGTTGAAATAGAGGTAAAAATCTATTTCACTTTTTAAAATAAATTGAAAATTATTTAATTTATTTTAATTCATTAATTTTATACATTATATTCATATTAAATGTAAATATCACATTTAGATTATTATAAGTTACTACATGATTAAATTATATGATGTGTATATATTATAAATTAAATATTTATATGAGGTGATTGATATATTATTGAGGCCAGGCCCCATTTTTTTATATCGTCGTCCTCCTCTTCGTGGGAAGTCAGCAGTGCGGTTAAGGCAAATATTGAGTTAGATTGACGCAACAATGGCATGAATTCCAATACCACTCTTAACTTTTATGTCACATCAGAAAAAAATCGAATGCGTATCCAATTTGTTTTCACATATAAGTGGACCAGAACAGAACTTACAGGGGGATCATTTGGACCACCGTTAACTATGTGAGAAAGAAAGAAAGAAAGAAAGAGAAAAAAAAGAAAGAAAGAGAAAGTTGTTGTTGTGCTGCCTTGGTCCCTGATAAATGTGTGCATTATACGTGCCTGTTTTCCATTTACTTTGCATGAATCAACCGTTTGACTGAGGATGTGGATGTGAAATAATGTCAGATTAAAAGCAGTCCACATGAAACTCCAAACACTGGTCTTATTAGACTTGAGGCACTTGACTTATAGCTTATGAACAAGCACAGGAAGTAGTTTTCTGCCATGATGATAAATGTTATCTGTACAATCTTGGCAGTGCAATGACAGTGGCTAGTGTCAACTGTCTCCAGATTGGTGTTCAAATTCATTGTGCATTCAAAGTGAAACAGTGAATAAATAATCCATACACTCATACATATTCAGAGAATTGAACCATTTATGTGTGAAAAAGTGTCCTGGTCCGAAATTAAGGGATATTTGGCACAAAAAAATAGGGCTGTCACTAATGATTATTTTGGTAATTGAGTAATAGGTTGATTATTTTGATAATTAATCGAGTAATCTTTTTTTTTTTTTTTTTTTTTTTTTTTGGTGGTGGTGGTGGTGTTGGTGGTGTTGGTGGTGTTGGTGGTGTTGGTGGTGTTGGTGGTGTTGGTGGTGTTGGTGGTGTTGGTGGTGTTGGTGGTGTTGGTGGTGGTGGTGGTAATAAAAATAGACCTAAGTGAACAATACATTAAAGGTGCACTATGTAACTTTTCCGTCCGCTAGAGGTCGCCTATTCAAAGCAAAGGCATAGTTTGATGACGCCAAGTTTGGGCGCAGAATCTTGGGACATGTGGTCTTCACCTCACAGCCGGTGGAAAAGAATCGGGATAGGACTCGGGCAGAAATCATGTTCATGGATGTGATTATTAACGTTACTGTAGTATTAAGCAGAGCAGACCCGAGTGTTGTGGGAGCTGAGCAAGGCCGCTGGAGTGATTGTTAATAAGATGAACGCAACACAGCCTTGCGAGCTGCAGAGCTTTTATTAGGCCACAGTCTCCATTTCCGCTTTTCTGGTCATGCATATGAGGTAACGCAGCTCTGTTTATCATATAAGATACATTTGAGTGTGTTGAAAATTATGTTATGATGTTACTCTGTGCGTCTGCTCGCCGGCTGCTATGACACTTGTTGCACACTGCAGTAAGAGTAAAGCGTTTCTGCAAAATAAAACTGGAAACCGAGGGTAACACAGATATGACGCAATTGACAGGCACGTCCCGGTTCCTTGGTTAAAAAGCAATTTTCTCACGATTTACAAATATTTGGAAACATTTAGGATATTGTAAGTACTCAGCTGAACAAAATATATAACACTGGCCTAGGGGGTGTGGGATATTTTACTGAAAAAAAATTACATAGTGCACCTTTAAAATGCATATATAATAACAGTGAGGCAATAATAATTGATTCAAATAAAGCATCAAAAGCAAGTAATCATATGGCTGTATTCAACAACACTATGTAATATACTAAAAACAATAATCAACTTATGTGCATGTATTACAAATGCCTGCAGAGGGCACCATTGGCCTGGTGATTGTTGTTGTTACACTTTACAGCTCAAAATCTTAAAATGTTATTGAAATATCTAATTCATCTTTAATATTTGGCCACTTCTTTATGATAGAATTGCTACAGCCACTGCGATTTTCTTAAACACTGCAAATTTAGAGCGAGGGTTTAAACTTTTATTTTGAAATCGTGATGAACAGTTTAGCATATTGATAACATATTGATGTATTCTGCTGTGTTGGCGTAGGTTTATAAATGATTTACCTTACAAATCTGATATACCCAAACTCATAGCATATGCATAGATGGAGTTTAATGCATGCATGTGTATGATAACAGTTATCAGTAGGGCATATATTTATTTAAGTGAATAGCAACCTTTGTGAATTCACAATAGCACTATGCTATAGTATTTTTAAATGGTTTTAATATGTCACGCAGCTTTAGAAAACGGTCTAATAATGCGCTTTATGGATTCTCGTCCTTGCAATGTGCCACTTCCAGTCTAGTTGTCATTATTGCAAATGTCTATATAGTTTTTATGCACTCGTATTTCATATATTTATATATATATATTAAAGGGATAGTTCACTGGGGGATAAAAAAAACATGGCTGTTGTAGCCTAAAAGTTTGTGTAATAAATTTTATGTAATCTTTTGGGGGTAATTTATCAGATAAATTTGATGTGCGATTAATTTGTGATTAATTAGATTAAATATTTGACACATCATGTAATTAAGTAGAGTAAAAATTTGATTCGCTTGACAGCCCTAATATATCAGTTAACATTTATTTCAAGTAATAATTTTTACATCATGGTTTTAGTTTTAGTTAATGATAATATCCCCTGTTCCGCCTGTATGGTTCATGTACAGATACAGCTGCTCGCCCCTGAAGGTGGGCGCTGTAGACCCCCTCTTTCTCTTAGTGTCTGAGCAGGTTTTGGCTGGAAATGCAGCGAGGGCGAGATAGAGGGTCAGTGCAGATGTAATTATGGGATAGATGGGTGGGGGCAGAAGTCGAGCAGAAGTCCATTGCTCAGCAGAATCATGGCAAACAGCTCACTTGTCTTTCTGTGAACTCTGACCTCTGCCTGTTCCCCATCCCTCTCAGAACCTGCATGCGTTTTGCTGCATTGAAGGTGGAAAGAGCATGCAAGAAAATGCTGAAAATCCTTATTCTGCTAATAAAGCTGCAAGGCTTATTCTAACATATTTTACTTTTCTTTTCTTTTTTTTGACTACCTGAATTTTTTTTTTTTCCCCTGCAAGTTTTTATTAGGGTTGGAATGTGATTATTTTCAATTTATGGTTAATGGCATAGAGTTCTTTTTATTATTATTATTATTCATTTAGTTATTAATTATGTGTGTGTGTGTGTGTGTGTGTGTGTGTGTGTGTGTGTGTGTGTGTGTGTGTGTGTGTGTGTGTGTGTTGTGTGTGTGTGTGTGTGTGTGTGTGTGTGTGTGTGTGTGTGTGTGTGTGTGTGTGTGTGTGTGTGTGTGTGTGTGGTTCAGGTAAACCCTACGTTATCGGGACAAAATGTCTCCACAAAGTTTCACAAATCAAAAATCCTTGTGGGGACATTTTTGGTCCCCATGATGAAAATAGCTTATAAACCATACTGTGATGTTTTTTTTTTTGAAAATGTAAAAATGCAGGACGTTTTCTCTAATGGTTCGGGTTTGGGGTTAGAATATACAGTTTGTACAGTATAAAAATCATTGTCTATGGCAGTGGTCGCCAACCCGTCGATCACGATCGACTGGTAGATTGTTATCACTGTCCCGGTAGCTCCCGATAAATAACCCAAAAATAAGTAACAACACATTATCAAGACTCGAAATTGCTCCATATGCTCCCAAAATGTATTCTCTGCAACCTCAAAATTCGAACTGCACAAATCAACCGACCATAATTCGGAAACAGCCGGTTAAATTTGACTCCTCTCAACAATGCTAATAAATAAATGTGTGAGAGCGTGTTATGGGCTATATGTCATGTTATAGTCAGATATGACAGCGCTACTGCAGCACGCATCGCTACAGAGCAGCTGAATATCTCTTCATCAAACTGCCGCAAATTAAAGTGAAAGTTGCAGACGCTCAATACACAATCATCATCAATGAATGTAAAGAAAATGATCTTACCAGTGCTTATGCCACACTCTCTTCTATTGCGGTTTTTGATTTGGAAGCCGTTGATCAATAAACGAGACAGTGACCTAAACTCCATTAAAAATGCATATAGCGCGGGAATTGAAGATCGGATTTATATCCGTTTTGTGGAGACACATTTATGTGACCAAGTGTAAATGGAATCGTTCTGATAAATCAGATAGATATCTGATCTGTAAAAACGCATGAAGTGGACCAGGTGTAAATAGGCCCAGCAAGATAACTGTTCGCGATGCTTGAAATATAGGAAGGAAAATATAAATATTGAATTGGGCAGGGGAGGAGGGTTACATGAATGTATCTCTGAACGAAACTGACTGTCTTCAGAATAGTTTCGGTGGCATTTTTACTGCGGTACCCAAATAAATGCTGCTTTTCCATAAGCACCACCTGTCAGAGAGTGAATTTATTCAGTCCATCTGTTTTTGTTTTGTGCAGGTGTGTCTTATGTAACAATTTCACAAAGCTAATGTCAGACCATTCTGTATTTCTCTTGAAATTATTATGCAATCTAAATCAAAAACAACTGCTCATGCTACATGTGTGCATCTTTGTTTGGATCATGATTAATGCAGTGGCTGCCTCTCATTTCAAATGGCTAATTTTTAAATTTTTAAATGTTTTGACCTGTTATAGAGCAAATAAACAACAAATACATTTGCTTAAAGAAAAAAAAATCGGCAGCTGGTGTCGGAAATAGCAAATTTGCTTGTAAAAAAAAAACTCTGAATCGGCCATTAAAAATCTATAGGTAGATCTTGCCTTATATCAAGGCTGAGGTCAGGGATCTTTGGCTTGAAAAGTGTGGTGACCACTGGTCTATGGAATGTCCCAAATAACATGAAAGCACGTGTGTGCCCAAATAAATTAATACATATTTTACTTTATAGCTGTATTGACAGTGACTTGCTCCTTCTTCTATATGAAGAACATATACAGTATACATACACTGCCCATCCAAAAAAAAGTATTGAATAGTCAAATGCTTTAGAGTCTATGATTGGATCATTATTGCAGTAATTATGATGTTTCTAGCATGTTATATGTTTGATACCAGTTCTTCTAACCCTAATGGATGGAGTGTGTAGCTTTTAATTTCTGAAACAACCATGTAGGAAGACACATCATGGCCATATTTCAGAATGACAATGTCAAGATTTATCAGTCCTTACCTTAAATTCAGACTTTACAGAGTGCTGGACTCTTGCACTGTCAATACAAGATCTTGACCAAAACCTGATGCACCTCTTGATGCATGTATACACAAATTTCAATGTTATGTGTGATTAATTGTAGAAGTCTGTGCGATTTAATTAGTTTTTTTTTTTTTTTTTTTTTATCATTCGACAACTCTTTTACTGATCATTACATTTTTCGATTCACTATGTCAAACCGCTTGATGAAAAAGGTTTTTAAATGCATTATTAACAACATGAATACATAGACTCTCAAAATAAACTTGGAACTTTGAATATGATGTTAAAATAGGAGTTTTCTTTTCTTTTTTGTTTTCTATGTTGGACATCTTTATCTGTCACTGACCCTTTAATTAGGTTAAAAACATGATTTTGATTTGCAATGCTAATAAGCTAAATTGATGTGTTTGTTTCGTCAGTCTATCGCTTCCGTTTCTTGGCAGTGAGATGTATTCAGTGTTAATGAGTATAAGTTGTTTATTCAGGAGAGTTGGATGTGAGAATGACACTGTCAAGGCAAGTGTGAGGTTTGACAGAAGCTGATCTTCGACATGGGTGTGTGTGCTAGCTTTGCAGCTAGGGCTTGATATATACTGTATATGCAACCACAATTCCAGTAAATTTGGGTCATTTTGTAAAATGCAATAAAATCAAAAATCTGATTTGTTAATTATCTTGAACCTTTATTTAGCTAATTAATTTCCAATTTTTTTCTCTGGGCAAATGAATTGTATTTTGTAAATATAAACACATTTTGGTTTTGATGGCTGATACACAGTCTAAAAAAAGTTGAAACAGAGGCAAAATAATAGTGAAAAGATTCTGGAATATCCAAGTTAAACTCTTTTGAAACAGTTCACAATAAGTAGGTGAATTAGTAATAGGTGAGGGTATCATGATTGAGTGTAAAAGGAGCATCTCAGGCTTTGCAAGCAAAGATGAGTCATGGCTCATCATTTTGTGCCAAATAACAGGAAAGAGTTGTCAAAAAAATTAAAAATTACGTTTCTCAATGCAAGATTGCAAAGTATTTAGGTCTCTCACCATGTACCATGCATAATATTGTAAAAAGATTCAGGGAATCCAGAGAAAACTCAGTCTGTGTAGGGCAAGGCAGGAGCCCTTTGTTGAATGTGTGTGAACATCGAGCCTTCAGATGGCATTGCATGAGGAATCAAAATGCCATTGTGTTAAAAATAGCCACATGGGCTCGGGACCACTTTGGAAAACCATTGTCACTTAACACAGTTTGCCGCTGTATCAAGAAATGCAACTTGAGTCTCGGTTATGCAAGGAGAAAGCGATACATCAGTTCTGTTTAGAGATGGCTGGGCACAAGCTCATCTCAGATAGTCCATCAACAACAGATGCAAAAGCAAACATATCTCATGGTGTGGGGGTGCAAATGGCATGGGTGAAGGTACCATTGACGTGGAGGCGTGTATTGGAATTGTACAGAGACATGTATCGCCATCAAGATGACATCTTTCCTGGGAAGCAAGACAATGCCAGCCGTCATTCTACATGTGCTACATCAGAGTGGTGTCATAGACACTCTGCACCGTAGAAGGGATGTACTTGACTGGCCTGCCTGCAGTCTAGATCTGTCTGTTATTGAAAATGTATGGCCCATCATAAAAAGGAGAACCATCACAATTGGTAAAACTAAAGAATATAGTTCTGATGTGCAGCAAAAGATTGAAAGTGGCTGTTAGAATATAGCTAAAACATTGAAAATTAAATTTTCCACCATCAGGGCAATAATTAAGAAGATCCAATCATCTAAAGATGTTACAAATCTGCCCGGAAGAAAACGAGTGTCTATTGTCTTAATGCACAGCAAGGAGGAAAGTTTGAGTGGCCAAAGACTCTTTAAGGATCACAACTGGAGAATTGCAGAAATCAGACGGTCTAAAAGACTCAAAAACATCAACCAGCACCTACAAGTTGTGTGGGAAGGATTCAAGAAAAATGCTCTGTTTTCACTCCAGCATATTCAGTTGCCATACTCTACTGTAACTTCAAACGGAACTGAGTTCTATGGTCAGAGGAAACAAAAAAAAATTACATTTTGGCAGCAAACCCACAAGCTGGGTTTGTTTCACACAGGGATAAAAAAGTACCCAATGCCTACAGTTAAATATATTGCTGTATCTTTAATGTTGTGGGCCTTTTTTTTTGGTGGATGTCCTGGACATCTTGTTCAGATACATGACATCATGGATTCTATCAAACACCAACAGATAAAAAATCAAAACCTGACTGCCTCTGCCAGAAATCATATAATGGGCCGTGATGGATCTTACATCAGGACGATGATCCAATACAAACATCAGAATCAACATAAAAATGGGTCACTGAGCACAAAACTAAGGTTCTGCCATGGCTATCCCAGTCCCCTGACCTGAACCCTATAGAAAATGAGTGCATAAACATGGACCTGGGTATCTGAAGGATCTGGAGAGATTCTGTAAGGAGGAATAGGAATGGTCTGTGATCTCTTGCCAGGTGTTTTCCAAACTTATCAGGCATTATAGGAGGAGACTTTATAAAAGAAGAACATTCTATTCATCAAAGAATCCTAAAAAAAAAAAAAAGTTTCCACAAACAAAATTAAGCAGCACAACTGTTTTCAACAGTAATAAAGAAATATTTCTTGAGCAGCAAATCAGCGCATTAGAATGATTTCTGAAGGATTGTGTGACACTGAAGACTGAATATTATTATACCGCTATATTATATAATTATACACTGCCCGGCCAAAACAGTTGCTGTTTGGATTTAAATAGGCAAATGTTTAAAAGATCAAGATACAAGATCTTGACCAAAAATGTATGCACCTCTTGATGGAAATAAATGTTGTGATGTTATTTCCATTGAAGTGCACCAATTTTTGGTCAAGATCTTGTATTGAGTCCAGCACTCTGTAAAGTCTACTCCAGCACATCCCAAAGACTTTCAATGAATTTAAGGTCTGGACTCAGAGGTACCAATTCATGTGTGAAAAAGATTCTTCATGCTCCCTCCGAACCATTCTTCCACAATTTGAGCCTTGATGAATCTTGACATTGTCATCCTGGAATATGGCCATGATGTGTCTTCCTACATGGTTAAGAAATAAAAAGCTACACACTCCATCAGTTAGGGTTAGAAGAACTGTTGCCAAACATATAATTATATATTGTGAATATTCAGTATATCACCCACAACCCTCAACCATAACCTGTCATACATGTGATGGCCAAAGATTGCCATCTTTGTCAGTAGGCGAATGAAGATGCCTATATTTCTGCAGGGACACGCAGTCATGCATGTTACACACTCTACCCATCAGTAGCACGTCCGTGTTGATTAAAGAGACACCCATAAATAAAGCTGCCGTTTCTCTTCAAACGTAATACGCTCAGACATTGGGCTGACAGCTGAGTAATTACCTCATGCTTACATGACAGCGTCGAGCACATGATGGCATGGACAGAGAAATTCTTTATGGCTTTATTAGGGTGTTATGTCTTACGCCCGGCAGGCTGTCATCCATGAGCTGTGTCTACTGTCTGTGAGCAGAAAAGCAGCGAGGAGAATAAGTGTTATTGTTGTGTTGCGTCCACCGAGCGTCTGTCATTTATTGTTTGGTCTCAATTTTACCGAAGAGATTATAATGATGCTTTAATTGTTTGTGATAGATGAATAGGGTGATTGATGTCAGGGTGGTGATTTATTGTGCTGTTTTTTTTCCTGAACAGAGATGGTACATCGCCACATGCAGCATTATGAGGTGGAGTATTTGCAGTTTGCCTTCCGCTGGATGAACAACCTGCTTATGAGAGAACTTCCTCTACGCTGCACCATTCGCCTGTGGGACACTTATCAGGTAAAAGAGAACCTCAACAGTCTTCGTGCGATCAATTACATATAAAAGTTATGCTGCTTTTTTCAAATGAAAATTTGCAAACATAATAAACCTTAATTATATATATATATATATATATATATATATATATATATATATATATATATATATATATATATATATATATATATATATATATATATATATATATATATATATATATATATATATATATATATATATAAAAATAAAAAATATATAAAACATCTCACAACTCTAGCTTTATATGTCATAATCGCAACTTGATTTCTTAGAGCAATTTTATATCATAATTGTGATTTGAAATGTTGGGTCTTGAAATCCGTTTTCTTTTTTTTTCTTTTTTTTTACTATATTTTTAACAGTTTTTTTTTTTTTTTTGTATGCAACACAGTGTTTTGCACACTCATATGCAGATAACTCCCAAAAATCAGCTTTTTGGAATAAACCCCGGTTTGCATGCAAACAAAATAACCCGGCAACGCAAGTAAACAGCATTTAGCTCATTTCTATTTAAAGTTAGACATTAACCTTCTTAGTATTCCTCAATTAATTCATTATAAACAATGTTACAAGAAAAAAGAAATGTAAAAATTGTATAGGGTCGCTAACGACCCGAGGCGTGTAACAGTGTAAGTATATATTTTCTCTGCACAAAAATTATTGAATTTTTGATGACTAAATAAGTGCAGTTCACCTTTATTCTACAAGGTGGCAACATCTGATACACAATGATGAAGTGGCGTTTCACTCATAAAAAGAATAGGAAGTATCATCAGCAAAACTTAAAATGGTTCAGAGATTTACTGCAGAGCAAGTACTGAACACAATCAAATATTAGTGTCACTGTTACTTGATGGATCTGGTGAAGAAGCTGTCAGCGATCAAAGCATTGATTTTGAAGATGTTGAAAAAGGTAGTTCTGAGAATATGTTTGAGATATTGGGAATATGATCCAGATGCTGAATGTACTGGGAAATGAGCTCTGACGAGGACAGTGATTGATGGTATAAAACATCTGCTCAAACTGAACCCTTCCAAGCTTCCAAAGGTAACAAAATATGCTTTATTTTATTCCTCTGTAATTGTGACTCTAATATCAGGAGAGTTTTATATTATCGTAACAGGTACAGATCCATCCATGTTAGATATAGATCCAGGTCGCTAAAGACCTGAATATGTAATAATGATTGGTGAAACATTCATGCATTTAAGGGTTAATAAAGCCGGTTATTTACCAGTAGTGACATCAAAATGTAATCATTTGTATATCTGATTCTGAGCATTTGTTATGTCGGTTGTCAGGGCTCTAGACTTTTTTTCACTAGGAGCACTGTAGCCCCTTACTGAGAATTTTTTGGAGCACAAGCAGAACATTTAGGGGCACACCTTAAATTAACCTGCAATGCAGTTATTCACATTTCCCCCATTTTGACTGTATTATTAACAAATGCCAGCCCATTCAGAAAAACTGGTTTGTTGGCAGAAACCACTAAGTCCACAGAAACCAATCAGAAGACATGAATCGAATCATATGATTTCAAGATGAATGACGGTATGCATATAAGCTGGCTGTCAATTGCCGCGCTGCAAGTTTTTATCACGTTTTGTCTGTCGTTACAATTGCAATAGTCTCGCGTAGCCAGACCTTCAGACGGCAGAAGGTCAGAACTCTATTACAGCTTCCATTGGCCAAGGACCGCTCCAGAGGCTGTCTGAATGACATGGAACTCAACCAATCACAGTTAGTTTTATTCCACGTCATGTTTAGGGGCGTGAAAATATAAAGTCAATATCTCCTGCAATAACAGATCAGCGTGCATCTATGAATTATTCATTCAAGAATGTTGTGCAAGTTTACTATAACAATGGAGATGTGATTTCCACATACTTTTGAAAATCCAGCATTTAGTCGAACCTGGTAAGTGTTCATTGTCACAGTTGTAAACACGACGGCGTTCTTCCACGAGAGGTTGGCGTCCGGGCATTTGTTTCCAGGCGGACCGTTAAAGAACGCAACACACATCAGATGATAACTTTGAAAGTCCTGAAGTGTTTCCAGATAAGTGTGCCATAATCATCAGACGTTCAGCCAACGGTCCATGGGCATGACTACAGTTGCAATGACAGAATTTCGTGAGAAGCAACTGGCAAGTAAACACAACTGTATTCCTTGTGCTTCTGTAAAACGGACGTGGCAGCCACTTACATCACAGCTCCACCTACTGTGCAGATCAGTTTCTTCATTGTTACATTTTGAATTTTGCTTTCGTCATTTGCAATGTTTACAGTTGCATCTTTAGTGATTTTGCAACTGTTTACTAAGTCTTGTTGTCCAAAGAGGTGAACTTAGAGGTTTTTGCAACAACAAAAAACACACATGGACTTAGCTGGATTTGCAGCAAAAGGCAGTTAAATTTGTTAAATACCAATGAATTTACTAAAGGGACATTTCAATAACTGACTAATAACCTTTTCATTGCCATTAAAGTGAAATTACTGAACCTAAACATAGGAGCCTGATAAAAAAGGCTAATATAAAAGAAAACATTTTTGAATCAGAACTCTTCATATTTAGTCTTATATAAGACGCAAATGCACTCTTATTATGATATATCATAATCACCATGACAGCAAGATGATCTTTGACAGTCAGAATTAAAGACAATTTTTAATACATCCACCTTATTATACATCATTACTGAAATCAACCATGAAAATGTATCAGCTTCTATATATGAGCTGACATTTTTGAAGGCAGTTGCTTCACATTTAGGTTTTCCTAGTTGTAGATGGCTAGATTTTTAGCACCAAGCCATGAAAAGACCTAGAGCATGAAAGAGGAAGAATCTTTAGCACAGCCAGGAACTTCAGAGGTGTCACTAACTCCACAGCACAGAGGAAATGCTTTCAACAGCTGACTGTCCCTTTATTCTACTTGACTGATTTGGATTTTACACAGATTGTAACCATTTCCAATAGACACTTCTCATGGTTTGTTTGCCTAGCTGTTACTCACTGGGGACGTGTCACTGGATTATTTTTCTGACAATACCAGCCTCGTCATTGATGCATGTTGATGTGTACATTAGCGCAGAGGGCGCCACAAAAACACTCTCTTGTTAGGCCAGTCACAAGTCAATAAGACTAGGATATTGCTTAACATGCACTATTGATCATTTATTCCAATATAGAGGCTGGTAGGTTGCAGAGAAAATATGGTACATTAAAATGTTTTTTTAGGAAGTGTAACTTCCAACGATGGCTTATTTTCTTTGGTGAAGGTCTCAGTTTTGGCCAGGTTATGATTGCAGGCACCCTAAAGTTGCTTTCCGATATTGATTTTGCCAGCTGAGCAAACAAGGGCAAGGGCAAGAGGAGATAACTGCGGCAGGATTTGCAGCAGCAACCCATGATTATTTTAGCAATTTATTGATGCTCGAGGTCACTTTTACTCATTTTTTTTCCACCAGTTTTCCACTGACGTGAGAGCCGAACAGTCATGTAGCTGAGTAACCTACATAACATGCCTACAAATAAACATACCACACTGTCTTTGTTTAGGAGTATTACTCAGAATTTTGAGAATATAATACATCGCTCAAAGTAATAGAATGGACAGTAGCTATGTTTCCATCCAAATTTGCGAATTTAGCTTCCGCGCAGAATTTGAATATTGCATAAAACATTCGCAAATAAAGCAAATTTTTTAAGAGAAGTGTTCAAGAGAACAAAGTTGTCTCTTCCTGGGAAATCGGCACAAAATATCTGTAATAAAAATGTTGCTGCAATCAGGGAAGCCAGTGTGGCTCTTGTTCTGTACTTCATAAATTACTTGCTCCTCAGTGCGCAGCCGAAACGAATAAACTTCATATCGAGTTTCGTGGAGGTAATTGTACTCAACCATTTAGATAGAAAGTAGGGATGTGACGGTGTGGACGTTGGAGTTTTCCCTCTTTTGCACCTTGCTTTTAATCGCTAAAATGTGCACTGCGTTCATAACGGTGCAGAGCGAGTGTTTTCAATTAATTCCTATGAAAGTTGAGCTTCCATAGGAATGAACATTGTGTAATACCGTTAACACCAACTATTGCAGCAAGCCTAATAGACAGACATTGTTTTTAGGCATTTCAGAATGACCAAACCAACATTTCAGATGCTGTGCAATGAAATTGGTCCACTGGTTAGTCCAGTAATCCAATCACATCCTCTTTTGAGTCACATAAAAAACATTTTTTTACATCGTAGTTCATTTTTTATCGGATAAAAAAAATATAGTTTAAAACTAATGTGCTACTTTGTATGTTTATATATGGTTTTAGAAAACTTGCATACCAATTTCAAGAAAAGTGTAAATTTAATAACATGTTTTCCTTACACCTTGCCATACATGCGAGTGTTCAATTCTTAATGATTATTTTCAAACAATTGTTTTAAAAAACGTTTTTAAAATGTCTCGAATCAGTAGGTTTTAATAGAGAAAACATTTATTTGTAAATTGTAATATTTCACAATATTACTGTATGTACCGTATTTTTTTACCTAAGACTTAAGTCCGCAAATTGAAACGGGAGGGAAAAATGAAAACAGATTTTTGTATATATATATAAGGATGGAAAATAACCTACTAATTAGTAGGATTGAAAACCCTAGAGGATTGTCAGCAATCAATTTACACTTGAAATAAAAATTCTTTTATTTCAGATAGAAGGGAGAAAAAAAGTGTCTGCAGTTGCTGCGCAGCATGTTAAACATCAGACCGTCTGGTCCATCTACTGAATTATTTCTTTTTATTTTTATTTTATTTTTTGTAAGCCCAAAATTACTTGGGTGGAAATGCATGCGAGATTGGGCTTTGGATCTGTGTTGGTGTAACAGGGCAGCATGAGTAGGCAAAAGCAAGAGAGAACTGCCGGGGCAAGTCTTGATTTATCCAAACCTCCTCTTTCGAAAGCGTTGGCAGTTGATGCAAAAGTTTTGCAGGTTTTTAGCTCTCACTTAAATCCTTTGGATGACTTTCCTATATATTCAAACTGAGGGGGTCGATCGGTGTTATTCAGAGAGAAGTGAACCAAGCTCATCTGTCTTTGAAATGAAAGGTGATGTGTGCCCTTCTGAAGACTTCAAGATGTGACATTTCCAATGCGTAAACTTGTGCTCATTGACCTGATAATGCTATTGTGGTCATGGCGTCGTAGCCTACTGTTACCTCGGCCAAAATCCTTTCTCACGCTTCCATCAAATCACTGGGCCATTTCACTCATGTTTGGCCAGAAGCTATGAAAGCCGTGCTGTCAGGGCCGTGAGCTTGCTTGAAAGTGCTCGCTCAGAGAGAAGTGAACCCAGCTCAGTCGTCTTTGAACTCAGAGAGGGCCGTGGATGGAGGACTTCAGGAAGTTGTGTTTTGTGTAGTGAATTGACTTCAGACGGAGGGTACTCATGGAAACTTTTTCTGAGCTTGTTAAAAAAGTTCTTGTCAAAGTAAAATTGAAAGGTGATATATGTAGTTGAAATAAAAGTACTTTCATATACAAGTGTATTGCACATAAGCCATTGGTAGGCTGAGTTCATGAAGAAATGCAAACAATAGGAATGCACAATATCTCAAAAGGAAAATCCACTTTTGATGCTGTACATTAAAATGTTGTATTTAGAGCCTGACCAGTATGGGTTTTTGGGGGGCAATACTGATATTAGGGAGTAAAAAAAGTCTGATATCGATATATTGGCCAATATTCTTTGTGTATATTGTAGTACAGTACCAGTCAAAAGTTTGGAGACACATTCCCATTGGTGTGTCGAAACTTTTGACTGGTACTGTATAAATAATACAGTATATACACTCACCTAAAGGATTATTAGGAACACCTGTTCAATTTCTCATTAATGCAATTATCTAATCAACCAATCACATGGCAGTTGCTTCAATGTATTTAGGGGTGTGGTCCTGGTCAAGACAATCTCCTGAAGTCCAAACTGAATGTCAGAATGAGAAAGAAAGGTGATTTAAGCAATTTTGAGCGTGGCATGGTTGTTGGTGCCAGACGGGCCGGTCTGAGTATTTCACAATCTGCTCAGTTACTGGGATTTTCACGCACAACCATTTCTAGAGTTTACAAAGAATGGTGTGAAAAGAGAAAAACATCCAGTATGCGGCAGTCCTGTGGGCGAAAATGCCTTGTTGATGCTAGAGGTCAGAGGAGAATGGGCCGACTGATTCAAGCTGATAGAAGAGCAACTTTGACTGAAATAACCACTCGTTACAACCGAGGTATGCAGCAAAGCATTTGTGAAGCCACAACACGCACAACCTTGAGGCGGATGGGCTACAACAGCAGAAGACCCCACTGGGTACCACTCATCTCCACTACAAATAGGAAAAAGAGGCTACAATTTGCACAAGCTGACCAAAATTGGACAGTTGAAGACTGGAGACATTAAGATGGTAGAGTCAGAATTTGGCGTAAACAGAATGAGAACATGGATCCATCATGCCTTGTTACCACTGTGCAGGCTGGTGGTGGTGGTGTAATGGTG
Source organism: Rhinogobio ventralis (assembly GCA_039654625.1). NCBI lineage: Eukaryota > Metazoa > Chordata > Actinopteri > Cypriniformes > Gobionidae > Rhinogobio > Rhinogobio ventralis. Next base: position 23,125,347 of record CM077207.1, read on the forward strand.
TGGGGGATGTTTTCTTGGCACACTTTAGGCCCCTTAGTGCCAATTGGGCATCGTTTAAATGCCACGGCCTACCTGAGCATTGTTTCTGACCATGTCCATCCCTTTATGACCACCATGTACCCATCCTCTGATGGCTACTTCCAACATTTCTAAAGAATGCTTTCAGCACCTTGTTGAATCAATGCCACGTAGAATTAAGGCAGTTCTGAAGGCGAAAGGGTAGTATTAGTATGGTGTTCCTAATAATCCTTTAGGTGAGTGTACATACATTGTACATAAATACAACAGAACAAACATGCAAATGAAAAAGTTATTTTCAGGTTTTTTTAATGTAGGTCTAAACTAGATTTCCAGGTAGGCTACAGAAATAGTAATCAAATGTAAAATATCACTTCATAGTCTTCAATGTATAAATATAGATTAACCCCAAGGTATTCAGTCAAGAGCTGTGAGTGATTTTTTTTTTTTCTGTCTTTTGTTATCTTGACTATTATGAGAAAACGCGCCCCTGCGATTGACGAGATTTTCATGTTTTTAACTGTTATCTCCTGATCAAAACAGAGGCGAAGAAGGAGCAGAAACGAGCGATCTCATATAATCGTATGCGTATGTAAAATAACTCGATCATTATCATTAAATGGCTTATAAATCAAAACTGCCTAATGTTATTGAATGAAACCTCGACCTAGGACGAGCTATTGGACTGTGAAGCTTTAGGGGTGTTGATGGACTCGATTTATCCCATCTGGATGTAGTCTTTGACAAAAACACGATTTTCTCAGCTTTTTTCTCAAAATGTTGCTGTTTTTCATTAAACTTACTCACATTCAAGTGTTGATAAAAAAATAAAAAAAAACAATGCATGAAGCTAGAATAAAACAGAGGGTCTGTTCTTTCTTTTGATATATTGCATGTTCAGATATTCATACAAGATATTCTGTGGGCCATGAAACTTGTGAAAATGACCAAAAACTCTGGCGTTTAATGTTTACGTTCACTTACGACATAACCGACTATGTTTACGATGATACTCGACAAGACAGGCATTTTGACACAATTTTTCGGTGAATATTCGCATGCTGTGAGACGCTTGGTAGCATATGGTGGCATATCTGCGGCATATATATACACTGATGCCGATATATCTGCGACAGGCTCATATCAGCTGATAAAATCAGCAGACCGATAAATCAGTCAGGCTCTAGTTGTATTTCTTAAATTACCTTGTGGCATTTACGATGATTTGATTTTAGTTTTGAGAGGGTTATTTTTCTATTTATTTAGACATAATAGAATTTGGTAATTTATCAGTTATCGGACATGATCTTGAATGATCTTATCACTATTATTTTAATATTTGTCCATCCATAGTAAATACTGTGCCTCTGTGGTGATTTAGTAACATTGCTGTGGTTATTTGAGTTATTTGGCATCATCCAATGGGGGCAGGACTCCTGAGCAATGGAAGGTGGGGATAGGGCAGACAGGATGGTTGAAATGTTTGGGAAACCTGTTTGGAAATAGGCCTTATTCATTAAAACACGCAGAACCAATTTCAGATCAAGTCGTTTATAAAACCATTCTGAGATAAATTGTTGCATTATACATGAAGAGGTAAATGTGTAATTCCTCTCTAGTTTCTCAGTTTACTCAAATTCATTCTTCTATTTCATGAGACATTTTTTTCCTTTTTTCTTTTATTTAACTTTGCGATTCCTTTTGATGCTGCTAGTGGTTAAAATTATCTTTCTGAAATAATGTGTTCAAAAATTCTAAAGCAGTGTAACTGATACACTTTCTTCATACTTCGTTTTAAATATTCAGTAAAAGCATATTTTATTGAACACTTTACTGCTCTTTTCTGCTCAAGTGAAGTTTCAGAGATTGGAAATTTAAAGTTATTCGTATTCTCTGTTTTGCCAAGTGCTCGATTTTGGACCCTAGTGTGAATTCCTCAACAGAGGCCAGGAATAGAATGTAATTCATCCCATGCATTTTTAATGCATAACCAAATAGTCTGAAAATGACTGCTCGAACTCTCTCCCTCCCTCGCCGACTCTGACAATCTGTGTCATACTAACTCACCTTAAAGATCTTGATGGCCTGAATTAGCCAAGTCTGAATGATGAATATTTCATGGGCTTTTGAAAACAGAAGGAGTACCTTCCCTTGTATCTCTCAGGGAGATGGTTTCTGTGCCATTCACTGTGCATTGTGAGTTTTCTTGATCTGTGCTGCTTGTCATCACACTTCTGCTTTACACGCTGACTCATGTTCTTCTGAGCATTTTTTTTTCTCTTACTGTCCACAGCTCCCTGTGAAAACCTCTACACAGTAAACAAAAATCCTCTGTAGTGAAGTGAGCAGTGCATCAAAGCTCATGGTCTCTGCAACTGCCCAGTTTCCGTTCAATCGGCCCCCAACCGCATTTAAAACTTTAGATAATGCTCTGGATTGTTGGTTCATTCTTCGTGGCATATTATAAACCTTTTGAGTGTGTTGAATATCATTTGTTCAGGAATTTTACAGTAATTCTCTTTGAATGCCCATAGGCGTGGGCGTCAGACTGCACGGATGGGGGGAAAAAAGCGTGGAAAGATTGTCACTGAAAAATTGCTAGTAAATTTCACAAATAATTGCAAAAAAAAGGCAAGAAACACATTGACATAAATGTGAATTTTTGAAGTAGAAAGACTGAAATAGTATTTTCTTTTAAAATATACTCCGATAATCTTTGTAGAAATGATTTTTCAAAGTTAAATAAAAATAAAACGGTGTACGCTACATTGTGCATTTAAAATCTCAAAAACTGTGGTTTCCCAGTTATGTTTATGGTACGTTTCCTAGAAGTTTATTTTGAGTATTTAATAAACAACTTTTGTTTATAAAACTACTAAGGCACAAAGTAAGCTTTTTCAGAATGCACGATGTTATTCACAGGCAGAGAACATTTCTGATTGGCTAAAAAAAAGAAGTGTGGGCCGTCCTGCTGTTTACAGAGCCTAGGGCTGTCATAGAGACAGGTATGATTTCTCAGGACACCTATTTTAGTTATATCTGTCAGGTTGTAGGGAAAATGTATTTGTGCTTTTCAGCACCTTTAATTTAACTAATTTAGAGCACTTATCTTTGCATAAAGTTCAAGAGAAGCTTCTGGTTTCTTGCCAGATTTCACATTTTATGAGATTCCCTGACCATACCTCAAAACCTCGTTAGACAGCACATTTGGGAATTAATAGCGATTTTTTTCAAATTCTAGGCAACATTGCATTCAACCTTTTTATAGAAAGGGCAATCCTAGATTGAGCTGTTTCAAATTCAGTTAAAAATTGTTTATCCAAGATGCTAGACAGAGCCTAAGGAAAAGTGTATAATATAATATAATTATTTATTGTATTATTTGTGTTAATTATGTATTCTGCTCTAAACTCCAGACCCAGACAGAATCTGATAATTAATATAATCTATATATTCTGTTGTAAGATTGAGACAGAATTTGCTGAAAGGATTTAAATACTCAGAGCTAAGAGTTATGTTTGTTTCCATATTTGTTTATTTTTTAGGGATGCACTGAAATTAAAATTCTGGTCCGAAACTGAAACCAAATATTCCGGAATCACTTGGCCGAAAACCAACACTGAAAATTGTTATTAATTTCTTATTTTTAATTAGTTTTTTGTATAATTGTATTAGTAATAGACTTTTTTAAATTAAATTCAATAATTGTACTGAATCTAAATTTAAAAAATACAAGCTAATAAAAAAAAAAATAACCACAATTTTATTTAAAGTAACAGAAAACTTGGACAGAAAATAGGCCTATATTAAAATAATATTAAATATCAATATCAATATATCAGTATTGATATTCTTCATTCAGTTCTATGCAACAGAATCAGATTTAACAAATGTAATTTTTGACTATCAAAATAAAGTATAGTCCTAGAAAGCTATTGTTATCATAGCATGTGAGCGGATAGCGAGGAGCAGGTCAGAGAGGGTAGCATCATTTTACCAGCGTTGCCCAGCACGGCTAATGTTATATCACATCATGTTACAGCACAGTAGCGCTAATGCAAACAGAAACATGTCCAGGGAAATTTCATGTCGGCACGTTATCTGAGCGGACTTTGCTTTTCACCTGATCGTTGAACACATAGGGGCGGGGCGGCATATTTGCGGGTCACATTTAACCGAAAATGCCATTTTCGGCGATAATTTTCGGCGGCACTATTTCACTGCATCCTATTATTTATTGTTTACGAACATAGCCAGCGGTTGCAACATGAATGAACCAGACTGAATTAAGATGTGTTGTTGGGTTATCTTAACAGGTTTTGAGATAGCAAGTCTCTTTAGACTTGGCAAAACATATAAAGCGAAAGCAGTTTTACTAATGCACTGATACTGTCTCTTCACTGAAGCAGAGATGTATTATTTGCAATGGCAGTATCATGCGCAGTGCCTGAGGTGTCCTCCCCTCAGTCCAATTACACTTTAAGTATATCTTAGTCTACTTGAACCTGAAAACAGTAATAGTCCCTCTGTGGTCCTTCGATGCGCTGAATGTGTATCACAGCCATCTGCCGTATATGTGTATGTTTATAGCTGAGGCTTGAAAAAGCTATTTTGCTCCTTGACGTCCTTGCTACAATTACCCTTGTCTTTCGATATATTATTCCTTAGTGTGGGTCTAAACATGTTCATAACACTAACACGTACCTCTATGAGTGTTTTGAGTTTCTGGTTAAACTCCCTCGAGTGAATCCTAAGGCAATCACACACTTCCAACAGTATGTATACGTGCTGATTTAACATATGAAACCTTGCTCTGTCATGATGCAGCTTGTTACCCAGCAGGTGGTTTTGTAGTTTCCTTCCCTCCAAATGCATCAATAGCGTGGCCTTCAATTATTGAGCTACTGCACACAACTGTAAGTGAACAGGGATGTTTCCTGACCCTTCACAGTCAATAGAAGTCAGTGGACTAAAGAATAAATGTGTGCGCGTCTGTCTACATTGCCCACAGCAAGGTCTTATGCTCTTTACTGTACCACCACATCACATACTCAGTACTCTGGTGCGTTTGTTAGGTTTCTCAGCAGGGGGACTTATTAGAAGCCCAAGGCAAGCAAGGAGTCTCTTTTAATGTTGTGTGCTCACACCTAACTGCACGTCACACATCTAGGCACAGAGTTTGGCGAGACGCCCCCCAGGAAGAGCGTTTGATATCGCTGACAAACCTCTCATAACCTGTTACGTGGTCTTCCTTTAGGGGGAGCTCTGGGATTTTTCTCTGGGATTTATCTTCGTGGTCTACATTCTCAGTTCTGTTCAAGCCCCAGCTAATCCGTTTCTGTCAGAGGGCTGTTTAAAAAAAAAAAAAAAAAAAAACTAGGAGTTATCATGTGCGGTTAAGTGTGAAGCGTGATAGCGTCTGTGCTAAAGAGTACGATGTCCCCTGGTTTGTGATTGAGCCGAGAGACTGGCGGTCTTGCACCGCCTGGTGCAAACTTCTCTCTGCTATAGAGCCAGGGGGACTTCACACAGGTTTGGTGGCGTGCCGCGTATTAGCAGATTCAGCTCAAACACACACAATGGTTGATGCGTTCCTGCTGTTCGCGGGTGCTTGTTAGCCCTGTACAGTTTAACAAAACTCCCCCAGCTCAAGCCTTTTGCCTCCGTAATGAGCTAGAAGATTGCTTCTGCTAGGACAGGCTCATCTGCAGTATATCCCAAAGGAAAGAAACACTAGCTTTAGCCAATTCCAACTACGCTCTTCTGCATATTCCTAAAGGCTTGAATACCAATGAAGTCTTCCCTTATCTAGAATTCACATCTAGCAAGGACTTTCCTTTCCTTTCACATGCTGTTCACATGGGCGTATTGTATACAAGCAGTAGTTCCATTCTTCTTTTTCCTCGTCTGTGTCAAATCCTGATCTAAAACCTCACCATAAGGCACATTGGACAGAATCTTCCCAACAGGGATTTGAACCAGCGACCTGAATCTCTTTACCTGTCCCGTGGGGTTCCCCCTAATGATTGCCCTATGTTTTCTGACACAGAAAAGGCAGTACCCAGAAGGCAAGGTCCAGGTCACTGGCACAGCCCCTTGAACATCAATATTTCATCACTTCTTACTTTAAATCTCCACTGTTAGCTCCTTCATAGTTTCTGCTCAATCACGTATAGAGCAACAGCTCACCGGGTGCCCTGCACTCAATCATTTATGATAAAAATGTTAGCAAAGTCAACCCTACTGCTCTCCTCTTGAGCTGAAGCTGACTTTAGTGAACAACTGTGGACAAATTCACTCTATAATCGAATGTGGCTCTCAGACAAAATATTGCTTTCAGAGAAATTAATATTCCTATATTCCTAATTCCTTTAGGATTATTTCTCACTAAAACCAAAAATCAGTCATCATTTACTTAATTAATTTAGAAGTTGGAATTCAAAAGGAGAACTTTACATAGTTGTACCATTTGTTCTTTTTCATTACAGCATTACCATGAATGCTTTTAAGTAGTCGGTACCAATACCATAAAAATGTTACGGTTCTTGGTACCACAGCAAAAAATTTGTTTTACATTTTATTTAACCATTTAAAAAAAAGATTATTAATGAGAAGTTTATTATTTATGATGATAATCATTATAAGTAAATAATACATATAAACATTTAAAGGTGACATGCTGTTTTAAAGTAAACATTGTTTATAAAAAAGATGAAAATGATGAAAAGTGAAAAATAAGCAATAATTAATAATTATTAGCAGTATCATTATTAGTATTATTATTATATTGAGACATAGCTAAATCTACTGTAAAACAGTAGCCTAATATATTTGTAATATAACTTTTATTTTGACGGGTTGCTGTGAAGTCCTTTGAGTGTCTGTGTTCATGATATGACCGTTTTCTCAAGTGAAGCGGTAAATGCTCATGAAGTGACACTCTGAGCGGAGTTTATGAAGTTTATGCGTTCATGTTCTCATATAGAGACACGGCAGAGGCTAAAAAGACAACAAATGTTGCGTGTGCGCAAGTCGCACACAGAGACGCAGACCATGGAGGATTAATATTTAAATAGTATTTTGCAGTTTAATATTCACAGACACTAGTATAGACGGTTTCATCGGACGCACGCGCATTGCCACGGTTACGCGCCTGGCCCGAAGTTAACTTCCGGTCTGTTTGTTTATCGGTCTGGCTAGTGGATATGGTGTACTACTCAGTAGAAACAAATTTTTGACGTACTACTCTCGGATAACATGATATAAATATTAACGATCAAGCAGAGAGCATATGACACCAGTGCAAAAACAGTGTGTGTGACTCACCAAAAAGCCTTGAATGTGTCCTAAATATCCAGTCTGACTGCATACGAGAGCAGCGTCTAATGTAATTTACTTATTTATTTTGCTTGTTATCAGAAATAATCTACTCTGGAGGTAACTTATTCTGGCTGCGTTTACACTTCTGGCATTAACATGTGATCACCGTGATCTGATCAAGCAGATCGGCTCATCAGTCAATCAGGACACGGCACGTTTACATTTGTTCACATCAAGTGGTCGCCATCTGGATAACTGATCGAATTTGTTTCCCACAAAATGTTTAAATTAGGTATGTAATAATAGTGTAAAACAACTTTCGCTTTGTCCTCTATTAATGGCAGGGCCCATAGAGCACAGGATTTTTTGTGATGCATTCATATACAATCAATCTCAAATAGGGTACTTAATTTACAAGTTTAAGTTTCCCAACATTAATCTTATATTATGAAACAAAGAAACATGTTATTCCGACGTATTGCATGATTGAAAGGCGAGCGCGCAAGCATATAGGATACTGTACAGAAAACGGCATTACATGGTCCTTAAAGGGTTAGTTCACCCAAAAATATAAATTCTGTCATTATTACTCATCCTCATGTCGGTCTTGCAGATTGGGATCGACATGAAGGTGAGTAATTAATAACAGAATTTTCAGTTTTGGGTGAACTAACCCTTTAAGGGGGGCGTTTCCCCCACTCTATATTGCAGACAGAAATGGGAGATTATTTATAATAAACATGCTGGAACAATAAAAACATCTAAATTAAGATAATGTTGCACAATTAAAATGAAAGATTATAGCGCATAAGAAAGATAACGCAGCCTGTGTTGTTATTGATTCTTTGCGGACGTCTACCGGAAGTTAAGTTTGGGCCACAAAAGCGCACAGTAACGCTTGTTTATGTTGTTGCCGTTGAAACCGTCTATTAATTGTACGACACTTTAATATTACTTTTATGGTACTTTGGCGCCCTTTTTGAAGTTTGAAACCCTGTTCCCATGGGGACTAGTTGCATGAAAAAATATAAAACCTATGGTCATATAAAGTTCTTTGTCTGTGTTCACTCTCTCTTTCGCCCTCTCTGTAATTCAAAAGAACATTGCCCTCTCTTCCTGGCTATGGAAAGCCCTGTCATCTTAGGTTTCGCATTTTTGTTGTCAAAAGTCAAGTTAAAAATAGTTCAAACTTTTTGGGTCCTCGTGGACTGGCTATAAGTTCACCCGACAGCAAAGGCCAGAACTTTGTGTAACTGAAATTGGAAGGACAATATTGGTTGATGACAAGCAAAGAGCCAAGAACTGCATTGGTCTGCTGGAGAGAAGAAGAAGAAAGAAAAAAAAAGAGTGTATATATACTTTATTTTACAGTATATACTGTCCTTGTTACATGTACTTACCATAGTAAAAACAGTAGATTATGCATAATTACATGCAACTAACCCTCAACCTAATCCTACCCTAACCCTATAGTAAGTACATGTAGTTAATCAATATTACTCTACTTAAATATATAATTACACTGTAACAATGACACCGTAAAATAAAGCGCAACCTATATATGAAACGTTTCTTATTATCAATGTTGAAAACAATTGTACTGCCTAATATATTTGTGTGGACAAAAAAAACATTGATTAATAGAAAGTTCATAACAGAAATAATTGTTTGAAATAATATAAATATTTTGTAATATAAACTTTGAGTCTTTGTCATTTTTGATCAGCGTAGCCTAAATAAAAGAAAAATAATAATGATCATAAACCTGGCACTCCTGGCACAAAATTTTTGATCACCTTTTTTGTATCATATATTTTAGTAATTATCATAAATTAGGTATCATTCGAAAGCTTACGAACTCAAAATTTATTCTGTGCAAAACCGTTTTGAAATCAGATGTTGCGTTACCATGGAAACGGTACTCTAAATTCTTCTAGTGGGCGGTGTCATGTTTCATATTACAAAATTAAATTTATTTTAACTACTTTATTGTCAAAATCTTTTCTAATCTTGACAAAACATATCGTCGGAAAGTCTCAAGGTTCCATATTTGGTGTTCCTGTTTTTTGATGGAAGTGATATTTGGACAGAAATTTAGTAATTTGTTACAGGAAAATGCATTTTTTTAAAAATCTATGAAATGTGAATGACACCCGGTGGCTATTTTTGGTACAGCGCCTAAACAAAATCTCATGGGAACTTTAAATTTTTCGTGATATCAACTTCAGATTTGGAACACAACTTGGTTAGATATATGGCTTTGATTTTATATTAGTTTTAGAGTAATTATTTTTTTTAAATATATATATATATATATATATATATATATATATATATATATATATATATATATATATATATATATATATATATATATATATATATATATATACACACACTCACCTAAAGGATTATTAGGAACACCTGTTCAATTTCTCATTAATGCAATTATCTAATCAACCAATCACATGGCAGTTGCTTCAATGCATTTAGGGGTGTGGTCCTGGTCAAGACAATCTCCTGAACTCCAAACTGAATGTCAGAATGGGAAAGAAAGGTGATTTAAGCAATTTTGAGCGTGGCGAAAATGCCTTGTTGATGCTAGAGGTCAGAGGAGAATGGGCCGACTGATTAAAGCTGATAGAAGAGCAACTTTGATTGAAATAACCACTCGTTACAACCGAGGTATGCAGCAAAGCATTTGTGAAGCCACAACACGCACAACCTTGAGGCGGATGGGCTACAACAGCAGAAGACCCCACCGGGTACCACTCATCTCCACTACAAATAGGAAAAAAAATTTGCACAAGCTCACTAAAATTGGGACAGTTGAAGACTGGAAAAATGTTGCCTGGTCTGATGAGTCTCGATTTCTGTTGAGACATTCAGATGGTAGAGTCAGAATTTGGCGTAAACAGAATGAGAACATGGATCCATCATGCCTTGTTACCACTGTGCAGGCTGGTGGTGGTGGTGTAATGGTGTGGGGGATGTTTTCTTGGCACACTTTAGGCCCCTTAGTGCCAATTGGGCATCGTTTAAATGCCACGGCCTACCTGAGCATTGTTTCTGACCATGTCCATCCCTTTATGACCACCATGTACCCATCCTCTGATGGCTACTTCCAGCAGGATAATGCACCATGTCACAAAGCTCGAATCATTTCAAATTGGTTTTTTGATCATGACAATGAGTTCACTGTACTAAAATGGCCCCCACAGTCACCAGATCTCAACCCAATAGAGCATCTTTGGGATGTGGTGGAACGGGAGCTTCGTGCCCTGGATGTGCATCCCACAAATCTCCATCAACTGCAAGATGCTATCCTATCAATATGGGCCAACATTTCTAAAGAATGCTTTCAGCACCTTGTTGAATCAATGCCACGTAGAATTAAGGCAGTTCTGAAGGCGAAAGGGGGTCAAACACAGTATTAGTATGGTGTTCCTAATAATCCTTTAGGTGAGTGTGTGTGTGTGTGTGTGTGTGTGTGTGTGTGTGTGTGTGTGTGTGTGTGTATATATATATATATATATATATATATATATATATATATATATATATATATATATATATATATATATATATATATATATATATATAAATATATATATAAATATATATAAATATATATAAATATATATATATATAAATATATAAATAAAATATATTTTGTACATTATTTTTAATTTACGGTAAGTTTAAACTTCCATGACTTTTTCATACTTTCATCTTTTGAATTGCTTTTACTTCAGCAATAATCTGACGAGTGTCTTCTTTAAAACAAGACCAAGACTAAGACTTAGGTCTGTATTCCAAAGCATTCTTGAATTACAGCAATTTAAGTTTGGATGGTGCATTTTCATGTATATTCTCAAAAATTAAGTTAAGGGGTTAATGCACAAATTTTTGTGAAAACCTCAAAACATTTTTCACTTGTTTTGCATGTAGCTCGTAATTAGCCTGTGCGCATTCTGACTCATTTTGGCTGTATTTACACGATGAACTACAACAGGATAACACAACATTATAAACAGCTACCCTAAGGTGTCCAAAGGTGGCAATATTTTGAAAGTGGCTTGAATATGACATGACACTGGCGAAGACATGGGCATTTATACACTCGTTCACAGTTTTGCAACCTTTTCCTCCATCACATACACTGCAGTTGCTGTCTGAAATATTTCACTCATCTATTCTCAAACATGCACTCTTAGATCAACACCGGGTCATGACTTGTCATAAGTGTCATGTTTGTTGCTATTTGATGTTCCACTGAAAGATATACACATCCTCCCAAATTATGGAGGTCCCCCTGTGACATTTGACTGCACACATGCTCCCAGACAGTGGGTGATATTTTTTTTTCCCCCCACTGACAGCAGGAGTCTCACATCTCACAGGTAGAGATAGGTTTAATAAAGTAATAAAGCACAGTAGCAGAGAGCGTGTCACAGCTTGATACCCTCAGACGGTCATCTTCCCTACTGCTCTGATTAAGGCCAGTAGGTTACACCAATAGGCAATCATCACCCTGAACATAACTCAGAGCGACCCACTCCATTTCATCTGTGCGCTCTCTCTCTTTTCTTGCTTGAGGCTGAAGGATGGGTAGAATTATGAATGTTGTGAACTGTTCGATGTCAGATCTACTCCATCTCAACAAACTTGTTGGGAAATCTAGGGTGCGTTCGCGTGAGGAGCGCACTTAATATTAGAACTGTAAATAACTGACTCTCTAAAGATCTTGAAGATGGAAGTATAATCTGACCTCAGGCATTTTGCTAACCAATGATCTTCAATGCTTGCCATCATACAACTGCCAAAGCGCTCTGACTGCTGCATTGCTGTTTATCATGACAGTGTACCTCAGATCTGTGCCCCAGAAGATTTTATGTTATGGCTGTAAGATTACACTTGTACTTACATGAAAATCCGTCAAGACATTACGAGAATCTGCTTTGAACGAATACCGTTGTGAGTAGGCTTGTCAAGAGAGGTTTAGAAGGTTTTGTTCCCCTAATGTTATTAATGGTGCTTGCTAAGGATTTGAACGAACACTAACAACTTATCCCGCATGTGCTACAGACATTAGTGATACCTCAAATCATGGAGCTTGTTTATAAGAGGTTTTTCTACCCGATCAGACTTTCGGGCTAGAAAACAGCTAAACAAATTCCATAGAAGGAGAGACTCAGAAATATCTAGAGAAAAAAATCTTGAAGGTGGTCACCCAGAACAGAGTAGAAAACGCTTAACAGTGGCCTGGTAGTTATCCATCTCATTAATTTTCAAAAAATTTATAATTTTTTTCCCCCCAGGCCTGTTGCTGTCTACGTTTCCAACACGGTCTAAAGTACCGTGAAGATTAGTCCGGTGACGTAGGACTGCATGGGACTTTCCAGTTCCCATTTGATTTCGACCTCCATATATAAAAGTAAAGCCTGAACCTTGTTGGCGGTCTATTGATCGTATTTTTTAAACTTCAATGTTAATTAGAATAGCAGACAACTCTTACTGCACGCACCACAACAGACTTTTAGGTTAAAATAAAATGCTGCATTGAACCAATCAGCATTTTCAGCACCCAGGCACCAACCCCAAAGTTTGTGAACTTTGAAAAAGTAGAGCAGGGACGTTTTGAGGGAGAACTTTTTACCCGGAGCTTCATTTAGACCAGGGATGGGCAAACCTGGTCCTGGAGGGCCACTGCCCTGCAGAGTTTAGCTCCAACCTGATCAAACTCACCTGCCTGTAGCTTAGTACCACCCCAAAGTCCCTAGTTCCTGGGGAAAGTTCCTGTGTTGGAAACGCGGCTAAATATAGATAGATAGATAGATAGATGAAACTAAACCGCTAGTAGGTGGCGGCAAATTCATTCAAACAATTAGTTCAAACAGCTGATTCATTCAAGAATGAGCCAGTTGTTTATGAATGGGTCATTGAATCTTTGATTTAACCAATTCGTTCAGAACGCTGAATCATTCAGTAATGAAACACAACTGTGTTGCTGTGAGTTTGCATTATGGTTGTGCTGTGATCTTTGTTTGGAACAGTTTTTGCTGCTGAAATATTAATATTGTGAAATATTCTTACAATTTAAAAGAACTGTTTTCTATTTTAATATATATATTAAAAAATATATATATTTCTGTAATGCAAAGCTACATTTTCACCAGCCATTATTCTTGATATGCTGATTTTGCTGCTCCAGCAACTTTTCTTATTATAGACAATGTTGAAAACAGTACAGTATATCCAAAATATGTATTGTTAATATGCACATAACATGGACAACAAATAACTAAAACAGTAAGAATTAATTTATTTCAGAAGGTTTTTCAGAAGTTTTCACGAGGACAATTTTCTCTTAATGTTTATACATCTTAAATATATGAAATGTTTACATTTAACTTCATACTTTCTCGTCAACTAATTTTGTATCCATTAACTAAAACTGGATTTTACTCTGAGTAGAATTGACTAATAACAATTATGGTCAAATTCTCATTTGACTAAGAATATGTCATGATGAATTATTGACAAAATGTAAAGGATATTTTCGTCAAAAGGCAAAAGTCACTAGCCACTACAAAGCAACTCTTTTAAAAACACTAGAGTTATGTGCTTAGTTCCAACAGTCTCTCCACATTTGCACAGGCAAGGACCATTCACAATGCATTTTGTGTGAAGCGTAAAGATTCTTTGATATGTGCATATATACGTATATGGATATTTTATTATAATTTCTCAGCTGTGTCCTTACATGTTGGTACACAAACGTGGACTATGTGTGTTGAGTTTGTCCTCGTTTCAAACTTATCCCACCTGAAGTGTGTCACCAGGTCTTGCGTCAGAACGTTCCAAAATGGACCACTGTGTCTATTCCCCCACTGGCCCCATTAATTAAGACCCATCATCAACCGTTCGCCCCCCGAGGGAGAGACAGACAAAATAATTAAAATGATCAATGAAGAGAAACTACAGCCCATGTAAAGGTGAACCCAGCCTTCACTCCCACATTAAACTGGACCACAGGCTTTGAAAAACACATACGCCTTCTCAGAACCCATAGCAGCTTTTCTTTGAACCAATGATTACATTTGGACATAAGTAGTACCTTCTACTCGAGCACAAATTACATTTTGCAACGTAGAGGAATAGTTCACCTAACAATTTCATGTCATCACATTCACCTTTATTTTATTCCAAACCCATTCCTCTGTGGAACACAAAGGAGGAATTTAACCAAGCTGCTCTCTTCCATACAATTAACATGGATGGTTAACAGGGACTGTCAAGCTGCAAAAATACTATAAGATAAGTTTTATGTGAGGATCAAACCTAATTCTATAACGTTATTTGCGTTATATATCTCACAGCAACACTCAGCCGTGTTTCATTACTGAATGATTCAGCGTTTCTAATGAATCGGTTGAGTTAGAGATTCAATGACTGAGAATGAAAATGCACACAATTTTGCTTGTAAAGGCGCAGCTTTAGATTTGACATCAGTGACACAAAACGGCATTAGTTCTCGTGTTTTGTAACCGAATCCACTAAGTTTGAATATGTGAAAGTGCAAATTATATTTGTGCAGTGTTGTTATTGTTAACTAAAACTAAGATTTAAAAAAATGTATTTTGGTTAAAGCTGAAATCCGTAACTTTTCTTGGTTAAAAATGATCCAAAATCAATCATTGAGCAAGTACATAACCAATCAGTGTTCAGAACTATCTCTTTACCTTATTTCTAATATATATATTACTCTTTGCCCGATTCACAACGGTAAGCTTGTAATCATGTTTTCTAATTCGAGTGGTGAGGTCAGTTTCTGTGAGAAATACATTAAATAGGTTATATTCTAGTTTTAAATATGCATCTGATTACAGATATCTGGGATTACACTGTACTTACAAAAGCTTTGTATTTCAAAGAGGACGAGTTCTAAGGAACATTAAATTGCTTTTTGAGGTCAAAAGAACATTTCTTTAGATGAAATTGATGAGAGATTAGACTGCACAGAAAGTGAAATCTACAGATAACGCTAATACATGTAGTCATGCAATGTTGATGTTGACATTAACAATTTGAGTACAAAGTATAATAATAATTTGCATGGTTTGACGTGATATGAGCTAACTTTGTGATTGTTAAATTGAATCACCATTGGTAGTGTGATTTATTGCAAAACTCATTTTCCAGTGAAACTTCTTATTTTGGACATACTTCCAAGACGTAGTAACTGTAATTCCAATGTACAGTGAAGATCCACACTGGTGCATTGACAGACAACCCACACATACGCCTCAAAACATTAGATTAATCTGCGTTGAGGAGCCGTACCGATGTTATACCGGAAACAAGAAGTCATTTAGACATATGCAAGAACTTAATTTTTTTACACAAAGGTTGGTTTTACATGGTCAATCTGTTTTGCAGTTGTTTTCGCTTGCAAATCGATGTTCACAGGCTTGCAATGCTTTTGGCCATATTTTGGGGGAAGAAACGTGTCAAAAGTGTAACCACGGAAAAATGCACTTACACTTACGAATAACAGTAAAATGCTGCAAACCTTTACAAAGCTTCTCTTGAGCATGCAAATTTAATTTACGCTTTCACAAATCTTACCCTGCGCATGCGATTCTTTATGGCATCATTTTACCTTCATAACAACCCATGTAAAGAAGATAACTCGGCAAATAACTGCAATTTCAGGTTTCAATGGCAACAAAGAGGCAAAACTTACTCACTGCTGCTTTAATTGGAAAAAAGAATAAATAAAATAAAAATATTAGATAACTGCAACTTAAGCTGAAATGAAAGGAAACTAACTGCAATAAAACAAGTTTAAGTACTAAAATTACTAAAACTGGAATCAAATAAATTAAAGCTAAATAGAAATATAAAAAGTGAATGACAGTTTACATTAATTATTTTCCACATAAGACTACAAAGCTTCATATGGACAAATTATATGGAGCTTTCACAGCCTCTGGTCACCTTCTAGGCCGTTGTATGGAAAAGAGCAGCTGGACTTTCTGCTGAACATCAACTTTGTGATCCATGGGAAAATGAAAGTCATTAGGTTTTGTACAACTGTAGGAAAGTGATAGAGGTTGAGGATTAGTAAATAATGACAGAATTAAACTTTTTTTTTTTTGAGTGAACTATACATTTAAAATGCTCAAAAGAAAAATGGCATCTTAACACTAATTCACCTATATCTCTTTATTTATTTAAACTACTGTTTCCAGGGATTAAGTCTTTTAACAAAAACAAATTAGCGGTGCATGTCATCAACAGCGTTATAAATATGTGGAAGAAAGCCAGAGCTCTGCATTGTAGACACGGAAGTTCAACCCGCACAGCTGAACATATGCAGATGCCCTTGCAGCTCGGCCTTGTCTATTGAGTGTCTAATTAAGTGCATTTCACGCTTGTGTGGTCACTTTGACGAGGAGGTGACTGAGAATGACTGCGGGGTAATTGGACTGGATGTAACGTGTGCAGTCTCGAAACCACTTCCTGCCACCTTTGCGCTGTTTGTGTGTGAGTGCTCTAACATGAGGTACAGTTGGGAAGATTTCCATTGCCCACATTTACCCTTGAAGGGGAGACCTGTCCTTCCTGTTTATTGCTGGAAGAAACGCGTCCATTGATTTTCATTAGGACCCTCTGTCCGTGTCTGGCATTGCAGATAATCTTCCCTCCTCTGCGTGTGGAGCTCATTGCACCTCCAGCTGGAGCGGTTACGCCACGTGGGCTCCTCAGGTGGCATCTCACGTTAGACAGACTTTTGGCTAACGGCAACATCCACCTATGTTGAGGAAGACAATCTAACTGATATGTCAAGCAGCCAACCACAGTTTGTTTTCTTATTTAGTGGTGGGTACATCTGAAATGGGACGACAAAGAATAGTTTGTGCCCTAAATTGTAGACCGTGTCCTACCCACAGCTGTGGTTCCCAGAACTTTACTGTAAAAAAAAAAAAAAAGAAATATGGTAGCAACATTTTAGATTTTATGGATTTAACTTTTTTTTATTAAAAGGAAAAAATTTAACTGATATAATGGTAATATACTGAAAAATGTTGACGAGAATGTCACATGTAGAATCAAAGCTCATCACAAGCAGCTTTACCACAAGCTGAGGTAAATACTGATATATCGAAGGTACACTGTGTACTACATATATAAAACAGCATAATGGCAACACAAATGACACTTAATGCAATAAGCATTAATTTAACAAGATAAGTGGACATCAAACCCTAATGTACATAACTAATTAAAAAAAATGAAGAAACTGTTCCATCAAATGTGAATTGTCCATTCATCATTTTTATTCTTTTTCATTTCCAAAAACTAAAAATGGAACAGAATTTATGAAATGTTCTGTTAGATTATAGTTTTTTTAGCTGTATATAATAAGGAAATTTACTGTTAACCAATAAACAGGCTTTACAGGCTTTTTTTAATCTTTATGATCAATTTTACACAATGTGATAAAGCGACAAGTGTTATTAGGAAAAAAAACAACTCAGTTTTCTTGTCAACTGTGTCTAGTCAGTTTCCCACCCACAGTGAAACCTCATTGGTCCAATTGCATATGTTTCAGCATCACTTATGTTCTGATTGGCTTTGATTGTTGCATCAGTTTTGCTTTTAAGGGTTTGACAGATGACTTACTGTCATATGCTCCCTGCTTTGACCACAGCTCTTTTCAATGATGATATGTTCACATTCAGATGAAGAATAGACTGGTTCAACAGGGTTATCACAGTACAAGGTGTTTGAGAAGGATAATGTGCACCATTCCATGTCCCATTCAGCAGACACAAGGCCTTGTTAAAAGGGTTACAATTATTATACCCACTAGCCCTTCACACAAAGGCTCATCTTGTTTCAGCCTGCCCTTTAATTTCATTGGGGTTTTTTTCCTGCACCGTCAGAAAATGTGTCAAGAAACCTAAATAAGTATATATTAAATAAGTGGTGAGAAAAATAAAAATGAGAAACATGAAAGGTCAACTAAATGGAGGATTTTTTCTCAAACTCTTAATAATGTAAATTGTCATATATTCAGATACACTGGCTTCCTTCTATTTTCCTAAAGGGGTCTTATAGCACAATTTTGAAGCACTTCATCAATTTCCCCTGAAGTCCACTTTTAATATTAATAGAGGTTTCTTACACCAAAAAAAGGTTTTTAATTAAATTGGTTTTCATGCCCATTTTCCGTACCTCTAAGATTTCTATATGTAAATGACCTCTGCTCTGATTGGGTGACCTCTGTGTACTAGCATAGTTCACAGTGTTGAACATCAGGGCAGGTACCTCATTCTGTTTCTGACGTTCCGACAACAGGACAAATTAATTTGGAACATTCACTTTGATGCGTCCAGTGTATTGGCACAGTTACTGTGTTATTGGCACAGTGATAGACTGTGACAAACCATTGTAAAGGTCTACTGGAAAAAAATTTTTTCGCAATAAGCAAATAGCCACAATGCGGGGGGAGGGGGAGGTGGGTTGGGGGTCATTAGTATTAGAGATGTGCAAAACTCAAATTTTTTCAGTATTAATCAGCCATTTAATTGGTATCAAAGAGTTAATCATTACTTACTTAGGCTTCTTTTTGAGTTACCATAATCATGATCAAGCGCTCTTGTTTGGGGACTTATCATAGTGTTCTTGCTGCTTAATGGACCACAGCGGAATGGAAGGAAATGAATTAAAAATGTAATTTTTTTTTTTATTATAGTTAACTAATACTAAAAACATAAAAAAATAACTTTTATTGATTGAAATAAAAAAATATTAACTGAAATATATTTTTAAAAAAACTTTTAGCTACTTTTGTCATTTTCATTAATTTAACGATTGTACTAAAATAACTAAAAATAAAAAAATTTATACTCGGTGTGTTCTCACTGTTATACGATAGGGGGTGCTATTGCGCATCTTCTGAAAGAGTACAGAATCTCCTGATCAAAGCACAAGTGAAGAAGCAGCAGAAACAAGTGATAGCACATGCGAGCAGATGCATATGTAGTATAATGCAATCATCAACATTAAACAGCGTATAAATAAAAACTGCCTAATGTTACTGAATGAAATGTCGACCCAGGAGGAGCTATAGGACTGTGCAAGCTGTGGGGGTATTGATGGACTACGATCATCATTTTGAATCTGATCTGGATGTAGTCTTTGACAAAAACATGATTTTCTCAGCATTTTGCTCAAAATGTTGCTTTTTTATAAAACTTGCCCACATTCAAGTGCTGATAAAGAAGGAATGCATGAAGCTAGAATAAAACATTTTTGTTTGTTTGTTTGATTGTTTTTTAAGGCAGAGGGTCTGTTCTTTCTATTACATGTTCAGATATTCATACAATAGAATATTCTGGGGGCCATGAAAGTTTTGTGGCTGACTTTTTTCAAAAATGTCTGAAATCTGGTCGACCTCACTAATTGTCTGTCCTCCAGTTGGTTGTTTATCACAGGGATTCCCAAAGCTTTTTGTCAAGCGAACCCCTTTGACCTAAAATATTTACTTGAAGTACCCCTGAGAATTTTAAGTTAATATTTAAATAAATTAACAACACATTTGTTCACAGTGTTCTGTCCTTATGATTAATCCTTATGATTAAATAAACTTGATCAACTTCTGCAGTTCACTCACAAACCTCCAGGTGGTTAGGTTATTATTGGTAACATTAATGTATTTGGTGCGCCGTTAATAGCAATAAATGAGTTTTTTTGTGTTTTTTTTTTACTGAAACAAGCTGTGGTAAATGTGGGTGATCATATGTTAATGCGCTTATAATTGTGATAATGCAAATAGATATTTCCCCTTCAATTGTGACTCGTTCCCTGCCGTCTTTGTGTTCATAGGCGGAGCCTGAAGGATTCTCTCATTTCCATTTGTACGTGTGTGCTGCCTTCCTTGTGCGATGGAGGAAAGAGATACTAGATGAAAAAGATTTCCAGGTAAGATAGTTTTTGTGTCGTTTTGTGCGGTCCCTGAGCCGCAGTGTGTGTCGTCCTTGCGTGAGCCCCATCCTCCCTCATTAACTCGCAGGGTCGAGGGGTCAGTGCGCCTGCATTAGTGTGATGACAACAGCAGCTGCTGTAAGGTGACATTGTATCGTCCCTTTGAGACTCTTCTATTTCCTGTCCCCTCACACACTCACTCACTCGTTCCATGCGATTGAGAGGTAAAGGGTTTAGGCATGGAGGCTTGGAGAGGGCAGATGTGTCACCAGAAGTACAATAGGAGTTTGCTTATATAATCAGAACTCCCACTTCTGTTACTGGATTCTTTTGTCTTTTTTCCTCATCCTGTCAGTCACTCAACTGTCACAGCTCAATGCCTTTATAGTACTTTGCACAATACACATTGTTTAGCAGTTTAGAACTGGTTGATAATATAACTAACATTTTGTGGTGACACAAGCATTCAAAAACTTGACATATGCTATAAAGTATGTATCACCCTAATTGAGTATACTGTCTTTATGTGGATACAGTTTTATATAATATACAGCTCTGGAAAAAAATAAGAGACCACTTAACATTGATTTCTCAATGTTAAGTGGTCTCTTAATTTTTTCCAGAGCTGTATTTCCAACTTTACATATAGAGCTGTGCAATAATACAGTTAAACATTTTTTTACGACGATGCAAACTATCACACAGTTGAGATTTGCTATTTACAGTATATATCACCTTACATCAGTATACTGTATATATACAGGTAAAGTAGGATGGACTATATATCCAATATTATTATATTGATTGGCGATAATAGTTAATTTTTTTTCTACATATAACAATCAAGCAGTTGAGATTTGCCATATCATAGATATATCGCTTTACATGTGTGTACTGTATGTATCTGGGTAAGGATGAATATACTAATAATAGTTGTACAATTCATTATTAATTGTACAATAATTAATTCTATTATTGTTATTAGTCAGCATGAATTGTTTTTTATTAATACATGTTTTATTAGATTTTCTTTACCAGGAATATCATAACAAATAAAAAAGTGTTTTTGCAATAAAAGTGGTATAAACGTGTATTAACTATCTCTGAATGAAACATTCTTTTTTTCTAGCTGACGTTACTGCACAACTTACCCAAAAAATTGTATTCTGTCATCATTAACTCAGACGTATGTCATTCCAAACGTATATGATGATTGATTTTTTTTAATCTATTTTCCTGTGGAACACAAAGGGGGAATTTTTGAAGAAAAAATCAATCAAATCAAAAAACACTATGATTGAATCATTGACCACCAGTGAATATCAGAAACTGGTTGTTAAATTAATCATTCTTTTGAGACATTTATTTTAAAGGGGTCATGAGTTGAGAAATCAAATTTTCCTTGAGCTTTTGATATATAAAAGGTCATCGTAATACAAGAATATCCTTTAAGTTTCGGAGCTGAAAACTTCCTTTTTAGTCAAAATAAAAGCTTTTATTGACAGCTAGCTCATCAAACGAGGGATCTGCGAAATTTGCGTCCCTGTGACGTCAGAGAGCAGCGAAACGCAGCCTCGACAGAAGAAGACCAACGGCTAATTCTGTAGCCCCGCCCACCGATTCGCGCGTGGCATGTAATAGGTAAATAACATAGGCCTGCCCTACGTGGTGCTAAACCTGATCGAGCTACCAAGCAATAAACATGCCGTTGAAGATTACAAAATAGAGTTCTGGATCAGACTCTGGGTCGAACATGTATGGGCAAATCATTCTGGTTGCCGTTTTTCCACATTGGAAGTTTTCAAAACAATTTCCCATGTGTACTGGTGGGGGAGTCGAGACTCATTATAATATGCAAAACTGTTATCCAATCATAGCAGTGTGCGTTTACTTCCAAGTCTTTAATGTGGCCCATAGCGTTTCAGGAGCTAGGCTTAAAACCAGGGTAGAAAATAGCCTATTACTTATTCATTATGATGTTTTTGAATGTAAAAACCATGCAAATGTCATAAGTTGAATTTAAAAAAAAAAAAGCCAGTTCATGACCCCTTTAAATGATTCTCAATCTTTATAAACTTGCATTCAGTTATGGAACACCCACTTCCACCAATAAATCAGCTCCTTATCAATTTCCTAATTATCAAGCCCCGTCCTAATTTTCAGATATTCTGTTTTGCATCATGTTACAAAATAAAATAGGTCTGAACAGCATTCACAATCCAGAAATCCAAATGAATCAAAATACAACTTTTTTTCCTTCTAATTCTTTGCCTTCACTTTAAACTTGCATCTCTGTGGGTTGAATAGACTGCTCAGTATGTGAGTGTGTGTGTGTTGTTGAATATGCAGGGAGTCAGTGGTGTGTATCAGCAGTGTGTTGTGGGGCGGTTGATTTATTGTGTTTACAGTGCCCAGTGATTCAGAATTATCCCCTGCACCAGCTCTGCAGCACACGGCTGCTGTTTGGCATTCAGACAACAGCCCCGGGCCTCCGTCTTTACTCGCCTGTGCCATGTGTCAGCAAAGAGATTATTTCTCCTATTCTGTCTCCTTATCCTTTTGTTTCACTGTATATTCCTTCCCATTTTTGCTGGTTTGTTTTTACACACATGACCGTTGATAAGCGATAGCCTATCGTGCCCTGCAAGACTGTCTTGACATAGACCAGTTAGAGGTATAGTGGTGTTATGGGAGATCTGTGGTGAAGAAGTTGACTTTGGTGCGCCCTAACCTATGGTTTCACCTCCTTTAGGGCAATCTGCTCAGGTCAAGCTGCCCTAGACAAACAGTTCCCCTACAATTCCTTGCTGATTCTTCCTTTGTGTTCTAGCAAGTGTTCCTGTGGGTCTTAAAATAATTGGCTAGCTGTTTTCCAGACTAGTGAGTTGCCTTTCTGTCTACATAGGCAGATACCTTGTGAGGAAATGAAACAAAGTCTCGCAAGTAACTGATTTAGAAAGCTTTCCATGCACTACCCATGGCACATGGGTGATTGATGTTAGCATGTTGCTAAGCTAATAACACTATAGTCTATTAAGAATAAAGATAGTGATGCCTCAATTTCAGCAACTGAAAATATTTGTCTGGAAAAAAAAATAAATAAATCATCCATGTGCCATTCATCAATCACCCATTCACAGTTTCAGCCGCAATCAGCTTTTAGAGAGCTGAAATCATAGACCGAAACAGTAGTGATTAATTAGTGCTTAATGACATGTTTTGGCGGTGTCATCGTCTATTTCATGCACACCACGTGGGTAAATTACAAGTAAACATGTCAGCTGTTTGGACACTATGTCTGAGTTGACAATATCAATTTCTGGGCTTGTAAACAATCTGCATTTTAATGTTCATTTTGATGAACAAATATTGATTTTTGTTTTAAATCTCAAGATCAATCTTTCAGCCTATGAGTTTTTGTTTATGCATGGATAAAACTAAATCTATCTAAAAATTGCAACACAATGCGTTTTAATATAAAAAACAAACTCTTGGTCAATTTGATCACAAATTTCAAAGTTGTTTGACACTCTTTAATGTGGCGTGACAGATTTCTGTAGATGCCATAGCTCTGTAGTTAGCTAGAAAAACTACTCTAGAGAGGAGCAATTTGTTAAATATGCACAATTTTACACATTTATTATACTGTTACTTAACCTGTTAGTGATATATTTGTCATTTAATGTATGGTTGAATAAATCTGTCATGAAAGTTTTATATTACAGCCATTGTTTATATTTCAGCAATTAATTGCAGTTGAAACATAAATGTAGATATAAAAACTGCCTTTTGTGCCATTTGTTTTATTTGAGTGTTTTGATAATGACATTTGATTCGTTATTTGATTATTAAATAATTAAAATGTTCAATTTCTAAACTAAATAAAAACTTTACTTAAAAAAAAAATGGTGAAGCAATTATATATAGCACACACAAATACTGTGTAAAATAGTTTGCATTTATCAGCAAATATCACAACTTGTCCACCATCATTAATGGCTTTTTTCCATTGAGCTCGTTCATGGCTTGACAAGAAGGATTCAAAACATACATATATATATTCTGTGGAAGTCTCAGGACCAACACATTTTCATCCAATCATTGCATTCAGTCCAAACACAATGATTTGGTTTGGTTACACCCTTTGGTTTGTTCTCAATATGTTAATGAAATATGTTAATGTTAAGAGAAATATGTTAATAGTACCAGTTAACATAAAAACACCTTTAACACACATTAAGTAAAGATTCATTTTTGAAGACTCTCTGAAAACTCTTCCTCAGTAGGTTAAGTTTGAAAATGTCTGAATCTTCTTATGAAGATAATTTTGATTCAGCCGGAGATTTAGATTGAAGGAAAGACCTGATGTGAAGAATTAAATAAGTCTCTATTCAGACAAGAGTGAGTTATAATTCTATCCCAGCATATCAAACTGTGAAAATTAGACTTGTCTTTTGGGACTCCAGTCTTTCATAGCAGTAGATTGCAGGGAGTGCAGTATGCGTCTTAAAGATGGCCCCTGACTTCTTCTTTCTCTCTTTCTCTCACTCAATTTAGCCTTTCATATCATATCTTTTGGATATTTTTCATTTTGGAATTTGTTCTCATTAGGACTGGCCTCAACAAATACTTAAAGCCCCATATTTTCTCATGAGCTGTACACATGCAGTTCTTGAGGAGAATGCTAACTGGAGAGAGATGGATTGCTGGGTGGAATTTTTTTGTTGTTGTGATTTTTCAAGTATATCTTCCAGACAGCGAGACTGTATGGAATGGATTTCAAGAGAGATTGAGTGTTGGTTTCTAATGAAGCTTTCTTAATGAGCGTAACAGTTAATGGCTCTTGAAAATGAGGAAATCAGAAATGGTATAAATCCTTAATTAAGCACAATCCAAAATAAATTGTAGCTGTCATTAAATAATGCTTATTGAAAGGAATTGTTCACCCAACAATAAAAATTGTCTGTGACTTACTTTCTTGTATGGAACACAAAAGGAGATATTTACTGTGATTCATAGTCTTCAGAGGCTTCGAAACTTATTTGTGCTCCACAGAAGTGTTTCAGTCAGTCATACAAGTTTGAAATGAAATAAGGGGGAGTAAATAATGACCAGAATTTGACATAACAGTATAAATAACGTAGATACCCATGCAGGTTTATTTAATGTGTCAGAAGAGTAGGTGTGTCTTGTGTTTCACTGTGACTTTTGTCTGACCCCCTGGTATTTCTAGGCGTTCGTAATGGCTTCTATTCTTGGCAGGAGGGCAATTAATGAGTATTGAAGCAGGGAGAAAATCTTTACTGGGACAGAATAAAGGTTAAAAGGACTATACCACTGCGACCTCATGAAAACCTGCTGTATGAACCAATCTGACCCGCTTTTACCCTTTCTGCACTCCTCATAATGTACATAATGAAATATTGTTGTCTCACCTATAGGTAGTGTTGGGAAACAGGAACCGTTCTTATTGAGAAATGGTAAAGGTTTTGAATAAATATATGTTGTCATGCCAATCAACACATTTATTGGATATGCGTGTTCAACTTTCAAGCATGTTTCTTACAATTACAAATATGTTAAAACATTATTTTGCGGTACATAAATTCTATTTTGCAGACATCGCACACAAAATCCCTTACGGAAACTAAATACAAAATACAAGTTTAGAAAAACCTAATACGACAACAAATAGCAGCTGCAGGGTATTATAAATGTGAATTCAGGTTTAATTTTTTTTCACAAATTCTGTGCAATTTAAAACATTTTAAGGAAATTCGAAATTGTCTTATTTCACAACAGTTAGTTAGGGAACAGTTAGGGAAGTGAATGCAATAAAGTGTTAAGGAACTGGATTTTTTTAAGTGAAACCGTAAAAGGTAAGGATTAAGGAGATCTATAATACCTGGAGAAAGCTATATTTGCATTTCCAAAAATCTCAAGGGCAGTTACTTAGCTGGCGTATGCCTCCCTGGAAGTATATCTTTGCTTATGGACATTTAGACCTGGGTTTCTTTAAGTCAGTCACCTAAGCTGTAAATTTCAATGACTCCCTGACAGCAATTGAGCAGCTGATGATGAAGCCCCTCAATGGATCTGTGAGCGTCAAATATGCAAGACCATTTTATACAAAGCCATCCAATAAATTAGTCACTGGTAAAACATCTACTTTAATACAATGAAATATTTAAAATTTGTTGCTGTGACAAAATGCATTTTATCAAACCTTCACCCTTTGGTTTATTGTGTCCTCCATAAGTATCAATGTCTACTTCAAGAGCAACTGCGCTCAGAGACGATTCTTTTTGAAGGCAAAAAATAAACAATGAAAGAAAATAAATTGGACGCTAGTGTTTAGATGAGAAGCCCTAATACTTGGGTACTTGGGTACAGTTGAACATTGGCTATGAGCTGCCTGCGTCTCCCCCGCAGAGTGGCACGGCAGGTTACAGACAGCCAAATGTCAACCCCTGATGCCATTTAGTAAGGGCAATATGCAGCAAATGAGCTCTCATTAGGGGTTTGTTTATCACGTAATGAGAAAGCCTTTGGTGCAGCTAACGGCCCGAGAACCTCTTCCCTCTTTTGTCTGTGATTACCAATTTACTCTTCATCGATGGGATTTGGTTTCGCTTTTTGGAGCCCCGTTGTCTCAAATGCCTTATAGAATACCAAAATATATGCTTTTTTTATTCCTAAATAACATAAATATTTCAGCACTCCCTGTTCAAAAGAAAATGACCATATCACATATTTCCCCCCAACACGTGCTCCAAAAGCATAATTACACTGCACCCTACGATACCTCATCCCAGAATGCAAGATAGTGGCCAACGCAAGAGAACAGAACAAAACAGAATCGCAGAATCCAGTCATAAAAATAGAATTGACTATATAAGCGGAATGTCAAGGAAATTTAGCAAAATTTGAAAGGATAAATCAAAAGTAGTCCTGTATACTTAATCAGATCACTGTGTCTGTGAATTTTAAACCACAAAAACATTAAATGAAGATGCTCTACATTAACTTTTTCCATTTCAATTGATAAAAACTATTGTCATAAATGCACAGAAACTCAAAGGTCTTCACTACAACCCACCAAAATAAAAGAAATTATGAAATATATTTGTATTGTAAATACAAATATATTTGTATTGTATAGTATAATGTACTTCTCAAAATAATAATAATAATAGTTTATTAAAACATTATTTGGTTAACGACACAATATCACACCATTTCCGATCCATATTCTCATTTAAACTTTAAACCTCTGTAGTGCAGCACTTTGTTTGCCAAAAATGAAAGGAATTGTTCAATTTTCATTTGATTAGATTTTAAAAGATTAATTCAACTTTTAATGTGTGTTTGTTTTATGCAATCATTTCATTACCACTGTTTTTGATGAATACATTTGTATTAAATCATTAAAACACAGAATCCATAAAAATTTAAATGTCAGAAAATATATAGAGTGAATTCAGGTTGATAGGGACACTTTTTCCCGATGGAAAAAAAACATCCAAATCAACCTGAATTCACCATACATTTCATACGGCAGTAGTATTATTTTATTACTATTACTTATTACTATAGTACTATTTGATTGGGGTTCAATTGATCATTTTTTTATTATTAAAGTTTAATTAAACCATTAAAACATTTCATAAGGCCATATGACTATGGCCACATGTTTGTGTCTAACTCTGGATTGGAATTAATTGATCAAACTCTATTGAAATCAATAGTAAATCGAAGCAAAAGTCAGGCTACATGGGACAATGGCTCTTTTCAAATCCCTAGTGAGGTTTTTTGAATATGTGTGATTCGACCTTAGATTTTAGCCAAAGGAATGTTAGTAATGTTACTGTCTGCCTTTTGGAACAGCCTTTGCAATGAAGATGATGTCTTAAAATGCTGTTTAATTAGGTAGATCACAAGGTTTTGGAAAAGAGCTTGGCTCTTCTTTCAGTGGGAGCTGGACTTTGTATCCACATCAGTTATCCTAACCTATTTTCACTCATGCTTCCTGTTTTCAGGACATAGACAGTCATACCCTTCACTGCATTGAACTCTAAATAAACACACTCATCACATGAGCTCACTCTATTGCTATTAAGTTTTGCAGTCTCACTCGCACGTCTTAAAGCTAACATTGCAGTTCATAGAGTTCTCTCCAACCGCTGAGATGCAGTCGGGTGTGAGCTCTGATAACGCGTTTATGCGTGGATGGAAGGAGGAATCGGAGAAATCAATCTTCCACTTTGGAGTTTTAATGGGTTGATTTAAATGGAGTTTACGGCAGAACGGGAGCTAGTTGAATCACAAAGCAGCGTTTTAATATGCGTGTGTGCACGCCAGCTATATTTGGAAGAGTGTTGACTGCACAAGTACCCGCCGATGCCTTAGTGCAAGACCCCAGGGCAGACCGCTGCTATCTCTACAACACATGAAGCGGAAAACATGGAGTTATGTGCAATTATTATGTCCACCATACTGCAAATGTGAGGCTTAATTAAAAGGGGTCTATATATTACACTGTCCATGAAATAAGCTTGTTCCCTCTATATGATGAACACCTTCTTACTGGCTTCATTAGTTGTGTATATTAATAGCCTGTAATCTACACTAGCTGGACATGATCCTTTGGTTATGTCTGTGCTTTATTCACACCTAATTTAAAATTGCATCAAGCTCTTTGGTCAGTCTGTTCTGTGTACTAATAATGTAATAATGAGGATTCAAATATAATATAATTTTATAATGCCACAGACAGCCAATATGATGATCCCCTTGTGAGGGACTCCCTTCTAAAATATAATTTAATTTATAAAGACCAATTTATACTGCCAGGAAAAATATTTGGCATGATACTGTTAAGACAACATGTTGTTTCCATTTAAATTAAATAATTGGCTTTTTTTAATTAACATTTTATTAAATCCAAAAGAGGTGATTTAAAATATTATTTGGAACATGCTTAAGTTGACAACATGCCTTTATACTCACTGTTAAGGATAATTCACCACCCAAAAAAATTCTGTCATCATTTACCCTCATATTGTTGTCATTAACTTCCACTGAGCTATTTCTCAAAATATCTTCTTTCCACAGCGTGAGTGTGAGTAAATGATGACAGAATTTTCAGTTTTGAAAATATTGTCCCCTTTTCACATAATTATATATGGATTTGTTCTTATATCTTAGTGTTAAAAGGGTCCTATTAAGTCTTGATTTTGTTTTTGGGGTGTACTAGAATATGCTTTCATGCTTGATTGTTAAAAAATTTTTTTTTTCATATATATCATACATATTTTACATTATTACAGCACCTCTTTCCCCAGTCTGCGCTGTATATTTCATGTTTTCGATGAAGCCCCTCCTTCCGAAATACGAAATCTGAAATGTGCTGTGATTGGTTAGCTGGCCCAGTGTTGTGATTGGCACAGCTTAGCGCGTGTTCTAGAAATGTCCCGTCCCTAGTGCTAGGCGGTATGACTAGGGGTGTGCGATTATTGACAAAAAAGGATATCTCAATATTTTCTGGGATTTTCTCGATAATGATAATTAGACAATATTTTGCTGAGTGTGTTATTGTGCTGGTTCCTTGGCAGGTTTAGAACTGCCGTGGTCAGCTGACTCCTAAAGTTTATGATATTCTTCATAATCTGTGTGGTGGTTCAGTTCACAGCAGTGACAGAAATAAAAATTTTTACCTTTATAAATTAATTTTTTAAATCTAATTATATGCATGCATCATCTTTTGTGTAAATGTCATAAATGTAATACAAATTAATTCTAATAATAAGACACAATAGGTCTGTTACCAACCAAATAAAATAAGTATCAACAAAATTCATCTTTGCAGTGTAGAGGAAACACAGAAGCTGCATCTGAAGTGGCATTTAGATCATTTCCACAGACTGTTTAATGCAGCTCAGAGTTGACAAATTAATAACCTGCAGTTATGCATAAATAATGTTTTGATGTTTAAAACATAAAACGTTGAATATTGATATTTGAAATTATTTAAAACATGAAAAGATACTTTAACTGTGAAATTAAAACCGCCAGTAGGTGGCAGCAAGTCACTGTTAATGAGTGAGTCATTGAGATTCAACCGATTCATTCAAACGGCTGATTCATTCAAGGAACGAAGCATTTGACTGTCTTAATCTATCTTAGTCAGTGAATCATTGATTCAACTGATTCGTTCAAAAAGCTGATTCATTCAGTAAGAAAACACCGCCGTGTGTAGCTCAGAGACACAGTTACAGTGCTGTGTCTTTGTTTTGAAATATTTTCGGTGGCGAAATAGAGCAAAAACAGGCAATATGGAGTCTAAAATGTAAGTCACTTAATATTAACTTCTTGTTTAGTAAACTTGCATAAATTCAATATCATATTTGTTATCATCCTGATACCTGGAGAAAAACTGCACTCTTTGTGTGATATTTATTAAATAAATTAAAAAATCAAATCACGCAGTGAAAGCGTGCACTCTAATGCGCACCCGCACTAGTCTAATCTACAAAACTACGTCACGTAGTGCCTATGCATGCACTCTCTGGGTGTGTGTGAGGGATATACTCGATAATGTCAGATCGCACATCGTTAAAACAACAATTACGATATATTCGCAGACGATATATGTCGCACACCCCTAGGTATGACCAAAAATTTATATCACGGTATTTTTCTAAATTATACCGGTTTCACGGTATATGACGGTATTTTTTTCCCCTATGCACAACAGGGTGTTGACCACATTTTCTACTGATTGAGAGAGGAAATATTGCAGTAGATTGACTTAGAATGGCCTATTTTACTGTCATGATGAGTGAATATTGTAGAAAAACTCCACACTACAATTAATACAGAATTAATAGAATAGAATTAATACAGGTTTGCAAAGCCCCACAAAATGATGCTGTGGGGAGGCAACAACCAATAAAACACAGACTACACACTCATTACAGACATGTGAATATTAAAATATGACCACGGAGAGAAAAAAACACATAAGTTTAGCACAGAAAGAATAAAGCAGTTATTTTTTTGCCCATTCTTCTTTGAATTGTCAGTCTATTAACTTACATAATTTCTGTGTATCAGAATAATCCATCGTGTCATTGCGGTCATGATCAGACGTACGGCTGTATCGGTGTCCTTGTTTGCACATATATTTCATTTGAAGAAGACGTGATGAAATATGTGCGCATACACGCTTGCTGGTTCATGTTTAGAGCACTAGAGTATATGAAATATGTCCATAAAAAACTTAAACGCGCTCACTCCGGTCTGTATCTGATTTATATGATCCATGTGGTGAGCGTTGTTGATCTCATCGCGACGCTCCGTGCAGAACCCGCTCTCTTGCGCGCTGCGTGTTGTCTGAATTATCCGCTGTAATCATAGGCTGAATCCGAAATCACCCCCTATACCCTCAAATAGGGCATTATTTGAGGGGACAGCCATTTGTAGTGGTGTCTGAAAACCATTGTGTACATTATTGAGTGCACTCATTTAATCCCACATCGCACCGCAATAGCAAGTGTACAGCCTATGTACACACAGCGGCTGCCCGAATTCACTCACTCGTTTTCATTCACTCCTTCAAGTGAAC
This sequence comes from Rhinogobio ventralis, assembly GCA_039654625.1. Classification (NCBI taxonomy): domain Eukaryota; kingdom Metazoa; phylum Chordata; class Actinopteri; order Cypriniformes; family Gobionidae; genus Rhinogobio; species Rhinogobio ventralis. The sequence continues at coordinate 23,157,310 of CM077207.1, forward strand.
TGTATTAGTCGATTAAAGTAGGGAATAGTGAATGAGGGTTTAGGGGGCGATTTCGGATTCAGCCATAGGCTGTAATGCGATCTCAGCTATGTCCTCACTACAGTGCAACAGTGAAAAGGGACCCCTCTCAAACAGTGTCGCGCTGTGCTGCGTTCCGAATTTTGTTTAAGAGTCATATACCGGTATTGCGGTATAATTATAATTCATATCATAACAAAAATAAATACCGGTATTCGGTATGAACCGGTATACCGCCCAGCACTACCCGTCCAGCACTTCCCGTCTCTTACCATAACAGTGAGCTCTACTCAGATGTAAATATTAAGGATGGCGTCAATTTCAAACCAGTTCAAGCCTGATTCAGTCCAGAACAGATTTCATGCACGGACTTTGCAAGCAGGGATTTCACAGGACATTTCAGAGTGGTATGTTTGTTTTGTTTGTTTGTTTTTTGGGGGGTAATTTTCTTAGATACGATGTTATACACCATTTAATGAAAACTATGGTAATACAAACAGTAATTGATCATAAAACCATGGTTAATTTTCCTAAGGGGCGGTAAACAGTCTTACAAAAGCAAAAGCTTACAAAAGCTACAGTAAACACTGTATACATGTCAATTCTGTAATGTTAGTTAGCAGGCTAGCGGAGGCAAAGCTTTGCCCTTTGTTTACATCAGACATGTTCAAGTCCCTGCGGTTCAAGTCAAGTCTCAAGTCTTTAGGGTCCAAGTCAAGTCTCAAGTCAAGTCTTTGTTCTACTTTTAGCAATATTTTTTTCAGCTAGTTGTTATAATTAACAGTGTATTGAACTATCAAAACAGATTACTTTTACTTTAAAATGGCCTAATAAAGCACACAAAATACTACTTAAATCATTACTATTACTTTCCAACTTTACGAAATTATACCATTTAGAACCACCACAAGGGGGTGGGAAAGTGCTGTGTATTTTGAGCTATTAAAGTTGCCGTAGTTTGCTGTAGATCGCATAAATTGCGTATGAAAGTGTTCGTGCAATCCAGATGCAAATTAATTAGGTAAATCTGGATTATATGCATATGTTAGCAAATAGCCTACTTTGGGTAAAAACATAAAAAAAGGACATGGAAATGTGTACTTGAAAATGGACCGCAAGCAAACCTCTGCTGCTGTGCAACACCACAGCTTCCCTTCGGATCAATTGATTGCTTTTCCAATTGGGTGATGAATTTGCGTGCCTTCAGATACGTCACGTGCTCGCTGGCTTGGTGTGTTGATGATGCAGCACATATTTGGGAATTAATGAATAGTAAAGGGTGGTGTTTCGTGCTGTCATGTGGGGTAGTAAATAAAGAACGTAATCGGGAATGCCGTGCCAAAAGACTTGCATTGTTTTCCACAAATCTCAGTCTTCAAGTCCATGTCAAGTCCAAGTCTCGAGTCAAGTCTCAGGTCAGTTGTTCACGAGTCCAAGTCAAGTCGCAAGTAATTTTTTTTTTTCGAAACGGAGTGGAAAAACAGTGTCTCTTTGACATAGCGACAACACTTCTCTAATGCAGATCAATAAGGCCTCGCCCCCTTATTTGCGTATTCCATGGGCGGGGATTATTTAAATGAGTAACATTGTGACTTCACAAAACCCAGAAAAAAACACGTTTGTCTACTTTTATACACCAGCAGTGCCCTGGCAACCAACCAGAACAACTTGTAACCACATAGCAACACATTTAAAAGAAAGCCTTAACAACCCCATCGCAACACCCTGGAAACCATCCAAAACACCCTAATATATTGCCGGTGAGTTTGGCATGGACAAGCACCATGGTTCCTCAGAAAATGAAAAAAAAATCTTGTTCTGTATGCAGCACTTCTTATACTTTCATTTGGATATATTCAATAATGAATGGAACAAATGCAAAGAATATTTCACCCTTGCTCCCCTCTTGTCTTTCGAAAATGACTGAATAAATAAAAGTAAAAGAAATGGCAAAGAACTCAGAGGGGAAGCCGGGTGGTTCATGCTTGTTACGTTCATTATGCTGCTAAATTAAAAAGCAGCAACTATCAGCTCCTAATGTTTAGTCTCGTTCCACCTCAGGTGGTTCAAACAGCCGAAACTAAATGGATTCGCTGTCTGTGTGAATAACTGTGAGCAGACAAACTCTTAATTTGTTGTGCGGGCTCTTAGGGGCGTGTGGCTGATTGGCTTACCGCTCGAACCTCTGAGCTAATACAGCTTTTAAACTCGTGTTCTCAAGTGTGTACATCACTGAGATTCTTGATTCCATCAAGTGCTAGTGTGACAGAACACTACATTTTTGCCTATTGTGCCAAGTTAGTTTTAGTAAACTACAATGATTTTGTTAGTGTAATGCAAGCAACAATTTTGTATGTTATTAAAGGCTGTTTTTGGTACTGTACCTTTAAGGGGGAAATATCTGCACCACTTCCAGTGGCAAATGGACTACTCAAAATCGTTTTCCAAAAGTGTTTACACCCCTTGAGAAAGTCATCCTGCAAATGACTTATCAACAATTTGGGATAGAAAAGAATACTGATATCAACTATAAGCAGTCCCCCCCAGTTTTTCGCAATTCCGCAATCACTGAATAACACACAAAATCAACAAAATGTTTATGCGATCCTGCAGCATTCATAATTTCTCTGCAAAATAATCGCCAAAAAATTATTTTAATAAAAAAATTAATATTATCTAATTGAATTATCCCTAATTTATTTAAAGCTGTAATGCATTATTTTCACGAGGATACAGACGTTGTCCATGCACAGTATGTGGTGTGTGTGAAAGCGAATCTTTCTTACCTGCCATCTCGCATAAGTGCCAAGGACCGGGCGAAGCAATTACGCAAGATGGATGATTGACCAAATAAAAAATATGATATACCTGAGTCAGCGCTCGCGCGAGTATACCGAAATGTGTTCTATTTCTAGGCTTATTGCCCTTGAATGGTCAAATACACACATATTTATGCCTAAATGTCCATCTTAGCAGTTATGTCTTGAGTGAACAAGTTTGGGATGTGTGTCAGTATTGGATCTGTGCATTACTGTACGTCTTAAAGTGAAAGCAACCTAATACATTATATACCCGCTCTTGTCTGTGTCGTTAAACAACAACAACAGGGGGGAAAAAAATAAACTTAAACTTAAAGCACTGTTTGTATCTGTATCTTTATGTTGTATTTATTTGTCTTATTTTCGTTCGTTTATAAGTTCTTATTTTATTACTGACTGTTTACTTGATTAATTCATTACTTGAGAACTTTTTACTTACAGTATCTAACAAAAGTGAGTACACCCCTCACATTTCAGCAACCATTTTAGTATATCTTCTCAAGGGACAATACTATAGAAATGAAACTTGGATATATTTTAGAGTCGTCAATGTGCAGCTTGTATAGCAGTATAGATTTACTATACTGGCAACAAAAGTGAATACACCCTAAGCGATAACAGTGGTATGTCGTTTAACTATGCAAAGCCACATGTCCTATTCATCATGTTCATGTTTTTGTCTGCTTGACAGTACCATACAAATTTGTGTATCTTGTATTAGAGCAGTTAAAATTTGGTGCTTTGTTCAACATGGCACTTCATGGCAAAGAAGTCTCTGAGGATTTGAGAATTAGAACTGTTGCTCTCCACAAAGATGGCCTAGGCTATAAGAAGATCGGTAACTCCCTGAAACTGAGTTACAGTCAAGTCAAGTCAACTTTATTTATATAGCGCTTTTTACAATGCAGATTGTTTCAAAGCAGCTTCACAGTGTTAAACAGGAAAATAATGCAACCGAATTTGATTCATTGCAATTCTGCATTGCAAGTCGGTTTGCATGGCCGTTGTCCCAGAAGGAAGCCTCTTCTGAAGCTGGCTCAAAAGAAAGCCTGCAAACAATTTGCTGAAGTCTGTTCAAGAGCATGAATTACTGGAACCATGTCGTGTGGTCTTATAAGACTAAGATAAACTTGTTTGGCTCAGATGGTGTCCAGCATGTGTGGCGACGCCCTGGTGAGGAGTCTTGCCTACAGTCAAGCATGGTGGTGGTAGCATCATGATCTGGGGCTGCATGAGTGCTGCTGGTACTGGGGAGCTGCGCTTCATTGAGGGAAACATGGATTCCAACATGTACTGAGACATTGTGAAGCAGAACATGATGGCCTCCCTTCAGAAACTGAGTTGAACAGCAGTTTTCCAACATAATAACGACCCCAAACACACCGCCAATATGACAACTGTCTTGCCGAGGAAGCTGAAGGTGAAAGTCATGGAGTGGCCAAGTGCGTCTCCAGACCTGAACCTTATTGCGCACCTGTGGGGCATCCTCAAGCGGAAGGTGGAGAAGCACCTCTGTGATGTCATTATGGAGGAGTGGAAGAGGATCCCAGCAACAACCTGTGCAGCTCTGGTGAATTCCATGCCCAGGATAACAATGGTGCTTTGGACACAGTTGTGACATAGGGTGTACTCACTTTTGTTGCCAGTTATTTAGACAATAATGGCTGTATGTTGAGTTTTTTTTCAGAGGACAGTAAATATATACTGCTATACAAGCTGCACATTGACTACTCTAAAAATATATCCAAGTTTAATTTCTATAGTATTGTCCCTTGAGAAGATTTCTGCATTTTCTTTGTTCTATTGCCTAAAAAATATTGTGAAATCCTGGTGAGACTGTATAAGACTTCAATATATAAATATCTTCTTATGATTGACTGACCTCTCAAATTGTGCGTGTGCAGAATGAGGTGTTATATGACAAGCAGGTATCAAATTACATGGACGTCAAAACAATTGATTGAGTGTGGGTGGTTGCATAGACTGAACTGATTATATTCTGTATATCAAATAAAAACTTATAAAGCATAATTTTACATATAAATTCACCAGCATGATAACAAGTAACCAAAACCAATGATATGTCAGGCAGAGCGTGCATTTTCAGAAAACAAATTCGAGGCAACCATAGCAACAGCAGGCTGTTTAGTCTCAATATGTATAAAATAAAAGTTTAAGATTATAATTTTATTACAGATCTACCTATTACATGTATATCACAAAAAATTAACTACAAAAATCAAGAATCTTTAAGATCAAATTTGCTTTGCTTTGTAAATCCCATGAAAATTCTTTTGAAAATAGACACAAGAACCAATGTAGAGGTTGCAGAAGTGTAAGGTCTGCTTGTCAGTGCTCAGACCATACGCTGCACACTGCAACAAGTCGGTTTGCATGGCCTTTGTCCCAGAAGGAAGCCTCTTCTGAAGCTGGCTCACAAGAAAGCCTGCAAACAATTTGCTGAAGTCAACCTGTCCAAGAGCATGAATTACTGGAACCATGTCCTGTGGTCTGATAAGACTAAGATAAACTTGTTTGGCTCAGATGGTGTCCAGCATGTGTGGCGACGCCCTGGTGAGGAGTCTTTGCTTTGAGCAAGTTGTAAATCCCATGAAAATTCTTTTGAAATAGACACAAGAACCAATGTAATTTGCTATTAGGGACTTCATACCTGGCGTAACTCATCTTGATGCGCAAAGCTTAAATATGGGCAAACTTCTCATCTCTTTCTGGATAATGGGCCAGTTTCTAAACACAGAATATGTGCTTGTATGTAAATGTGGGCGGTCATATCGTAGGCAGTTGTGGGGTTTTGCAGGTTAGTTTAAAGAGCAAGAAAAATCCTACTTTCCACATAGTCCGTCTGCTGCTTTATCTCGGCAGTGCAAATGTCAAGCACTTTTTCAATTAACTTCCCATTTTACATGCATATTGGATATAAACAGTTCACAGCAAGCTGTAATTGAGTGCGAATCACTATCTAATTGTTTGCGGATCGAAAGTTTAATGTTGTTCATTTTGCCTGGTTTGACTTGAAATGAATTCAATGTGACAATGTCATGTTTTGTTCCCTCTTGGGGGCCTCAGCAAGTTCATTATTAGTTTTTTGTGTTGTAGAGTGTAAGATTACACTTAGTCAGAGGTGAATTTTCATCCAATTTTTAAAGAAAAAACATCTCTGGAGATTTATAGTAGTGCAGATATTTTCCTTGCCATCTTGTTACTGAGTTATAGTGTTGACTCTATTAGGACGGTTGCATTGAAGGATTAGGTGAAATGAACTCTTCCTGATTAATCGAAAACCTAGCACATTCATCAGATAACTTGTAATTTTGTCCACACTAGAGCTTCTGGAGGAGACCCGCCGGTAATGATTAATCGAATACGTGCAGGTCCCAAATCAAGAGCAACCCTCCTGCCTGTAAATGTGCTTTAATACAGTTTAATGATAGAGTGTCACTGTTGTTGCAGGAAGCACGCTCAACGAGAGGCAGGGACAATTTATCCATAAAGAGACATGGAAAAGCATGGAGGGCTTAATATCCTGGAAGTAATTACAGCTCTGCTCCTTCCCCGTGCACCCAAATGCCGAGACTCAACCTATCGCTTCTCCATCTCGGAAGAAGCCTTGATAAACAAAGCTGTTTATAAAGTTCCTCGCAATCAATCACCACCTCTCTACCGGTTAGTCTCACAAGTGTTTAAAACACAGGGATCAAACGCTCAGGATCTGCAGAGCTGCGACTTTGCCGTTTGATTGAGTGACTGCGCCGCTGTTCTTGAGCCCCTGATCGATTCTTACAAATTCAGGAGGGCTCAGCGAGAAGATGAGGGGCTAAAAGTCTCCGTTCGACATAATCCTTGGTGGCAAACATTCCTTCACCAGCATTGTGAATATAGTAATCAGTCTCTGCTATGCTAAAATTGTTTGCCAGCAGCAAACATTGGCGAGGTGTTGTCATGGCACTGGTTTGTCTGTCCAAATGTCTGCATCAAAATGCACACAATTGCAGCTCTGTCTATGATTGCCTGTTTGGCTTGAATGCTGTTAGGTTAAAGAACAATCATAAGAGATACTTAATGTCAGTTAGCAAACACAATTCAATCCCCACCGAAGATAAGACACAACAGAATAGAACAATCGAAATGCCTTGGAGAGCGTCAAGATAAATGCCTCTTTTGAAGAAAATCCTCCTCAAGTCAAAGCCATTATCTTAGGTTGCGTTTGTTTGCTTTTCTGCATTTCTTTACCTTGCCAGTTTAACTGGGCTTTTAGCCATGTTTTTGTGCGTAATTAGGCCAACCTTTAAAACGAGCATACGCCATACGTTTGTCGCTTCTGTTGCTGTACAGTATTTATTATTGATGTCCAGTTGCACAGCGTGACTTGATTAAAGTCTGTCCCAGTTTATTGCTGTCAAACTGCAGTGTAATATATGCATATGACACAACTTGGGAATGGTGTCATGGGCGGTGTTAATGTTAGCTTTGCAATGGAAGAGCTTGGCTAGTAATGGAAAGGGACGATTCATGAGTTACTAGGATCTGCCATTATCGCTAAGCCCTGGAGCAAGGCACTTAACCCCAGGGTACTCCAGAGGGACTGGTCCTGTTGGAAATGCAATATAAGTCACTTTAGATGAGGCTGCATCTGCTAATCGTCAGTTTATTTCAAAATAAACATTCTGTTCCATTTTGGGTGATTCTCAAAATGCTATAGTTTTGCAAAATGCTATAGATAGTTTTGCAATGTAACGGCACCATGCCAGAATCTTAATGCATGTGGCAAACATACTGACAGTATAGATTTTATGAACACTCTCCATACATCTAAAAACATCTGCAGGGAAAACTTCTCTTCAAGTCGGTATGAATTCATGTGCTTGATTCATCATTCCACAGAAATTATAACTTACCTGATCAGCTTTTTTTTGTGCAGGCTCTCAGTAAACATGCTATTTTCTTTTTTTCTCCGATGAATTTATTGGGCATATACACCGATCAGGCATAACATTATGATCACATTCCCAACATTGTGTTGGTCCCCCTTTTGCTGCCAAAACAGCCCTGACCCACCATGACCCTGTCGCCGGTTCACCACTGTTCCTTCCTTGGACCACTTTTGATAGATCCTGACCACTGCAGACCGGGAACACCCCACAAGAGCTGCAGTTTTGGAGATGCTCTGACCCAGTCGTCTAGCCATCACAATTTGGCCCTTGTCAAACTCTTTCAAATCCTTGTGCTTGCCCCTTTTTCCTGCTTCTAACACATCAACTTTGAGGACAAAATGTTCACTTGCTGCATAATATATCGGACCCACTATCAGGTGCTGTGATGAAGAGATAATCAGTTATTCACTTCACCTCTCATAATGTTATGCCTTATCAGTGTGTGATCGTCAGTATATTGTGCAGCCCTACGTTTAATGTTTTAACTTGAATGCCATGTTGCATTCAGAAATGTTGACTGTAATAATGGCTATTGGCAACATTGTTATTGTGTCCCATAACTAATAGTTTGCCATCCGTCGTCATGCTCCAGAGATAAAGTCCCTAAATGCAACAAAAATTAACAGTCCTGCATCAATTATGTTAGCTGGATGTGTAGATCATTACATACTTCATTTATATCCAATTATTCGGCTTGGCTCATTACAAGTAATTAGTGTCCTAATCTAGTTATTTGGTTGTCTTGGTTGGCTATTGCACAGATGTTTTTTTTGTTTGTTTGTTTTTTAAGTATAGTTGACAACTGTTTTGCATACACATCAGTGATTTAGTAAGGTATGCACTATATATATATTTTTTTTGTCAATCTTCTGATGACATCTTTAGACGGGTCTGTTTCTCAAAAATACATTTGCTTCAGGTACTCCACAGTTATGGAGCTCTTCAAAGACCAAAACTCTTGGACTAACACCTACACAATCTTATAATGATCTTCAGGGATATTATTCACCATCAAACTTTTATAGACTCTCACACTTCTTCATTAAACAGCCTACTTGAATTCAAGGAGAACATGGGTACTTCACAAAAATGATTGGAGACAAATCCTTCCCTAAGAAGGGTCTGTTGACATTTAGCAAAAGATGTCATCTGCCGTTACCTGTTAGAGTGCAATATATACTGCATTGTAGAGGTTGTGTAAGGAAATGTTCAGACTGTGACAACTCCAAAACTCTTTAAATGCATTCTTGAGTGTGGTTGTGTAACTTTAATAACAATACTTGGATATCAACCTGTAGCATTGCTTCTGGAATCACATTTTTGGCACATCATCTTCATGACTTCTTACTCTGAGATAACAGAATCCTCAGAATGTTAATTATGTTAATGTACAATTAATTATGAAAAATAATGTGATTCCTTCTGATCTGTACATAAACTCTATAATTAGGAATTGTCCTGTCTTTGGAGCAATTCAAGTTTAAGGGATTAGCAATGCACTTACAATATCCCATGCTTCTAACAGTATGCTCTTTGTTTACTCCAGAGATGAAGTCCCTAAATGCAATGAAAATGAACAGTGCCCAGTCAATCTTGTTGGTTGGCTATGTGGATCCTTTATATCACTAATTTATTTCTAATTATGTGACTTGGCTCATTACTAGGCAATTATTGTTCTAATATAGTTATTTGTTGAGAAAAAAACACTAGACTGAGATGACTGTGTGGATTAGTACTTAATTTGACTATTAAATGGATGATTTCATTTAAAATATAGTTGACAACTATAGTTATAGATATCGGTATCAGTATTGAATATGACACTGTGCCCAAGTACTTGTTAAAATGATCAGATACCAAAAAAACCTGAGAATTCTTGCCTTTGTAGAACTGCTATTGTGCAAACATAACAGCTTAGTCTACAAAAAATGCAGGTATCGGCTAATACTAAAAATAATGTATTGATACTCATACTCACAACTTTCCATTTTAATACTCATATTGAATACTCAAGTATCAGATCATCTACTTTATTAGAGCATCATCCATCTACTTTATACATCATAAAGATGATTATTTTCTCTTTTGGTGGTGTCCCTCGACTCGTAACATTTAATAAAATGCCTTTATTTTGTGACTGTGGAATTCCACATTAATTTATACTTGCATAGTCTTTGAATCATACATACGAGGGGCAAATAAAAGCCTAATGAACACTTTTGTAATACAAAAATGCTGTTAATCTAATTGTCTGTGCTCAAGACAGAATCAAATAAAACAGTTTAGCTTAATTTCTCACCTAATGCCCCATGCGACAACGCTCAAGATTTTTCACAGATGTATTTGGGCCTTAAAGTGTTGAGCTTTAAATTCTTGGAACCGTGTCTGAACAGAACAGTCTGAGGTGCTGCAGCTCTTATGTGCAGTATACACTCTGATTGTTATTTCATCCTTTTTTTGTTTTCATTACACTCATCCCAAACTTGGAGAGAATGGCGGTTTTAAGTACATTCATTTGAGATACTCATTAGTTTTTGAATGAATAAATGAGGATTTGGCTTATTAACTAGCAAATGTCTAAGGCACTTTGACATTCTCTTTATTAAAAGATACATTATCGCTTTTTTTCCCTGTATCCTTCTCTTCTACCTCTCTCACCTCCATCCATCCCCTTGTACCTCTGTGATGGGGTATTAAGAGTTCTCATTCTCCTTCATCAGGGCCAGCAGGATAGGTGAATTAGGCTGGGAGATTGAGGCTCTAAGCCGCTCTAATGCAGTCATTGACTCTGAGGCCTGCTGGAGCCGCCTGACGCCGTCTTGAGTGAATTAGACTTGGCCTTCTATACCTAAGAGAAATGGGCTTCCACCGGCGAGGTCCTGACCGCACCGGGCGAGAAGAGAGAAACACACAGCTTGACTGGCAGCTCGCTCTCTTCACCCTACACTTAAGATTGAGCAGCCGAAGAATCTGTGATTGAAAGTTATAATAATTTAGAGGAGTACGGTGGTGCTTTGTGATAGCATGGCTTGACCCCGCTGAAGAAAAAGAAATAAACAACTCTGTGCAGCGATGCCTTCCCTTGTCTGCTAAACGCCAAGTAAAACTCCTTCCAGCAAAAGTTAAAGCTGTGGTTTGCCAATGCAACACTTCCTCCCAGGATGTATGTGTCTTTAGATGCTAAAATGTCTTTCAGTAGCCAACTAGCCGATTAAGCCCTTTGTTGTAAGCAAATTTATCACTGGGCATTGGCAAGTTGCTGTATTGGTTCACTGTCACCACATCACATAACTGCTCATTTGCATGGTGAAATATTTGGATCTAAATTCTGCAGGACAGTGGACCTCAAGGGCTAGTGTGTCCCACACCTGTTATAAAGCATACCAAGAAACATGTCCGATAGGTGGGGATGACCCTAAAGCGTCCATAAATTGCTAAGAAACACGTCTGATTGGTGTACATGATTTGAATGTGTCCAAATATAACCAAGAAACACGTATGATTGGTGTATATGACCCCAAAGTGTCCATATATAACTAGGAAACATGCCGGCTCAGTGGTTTTGACTGAGCCTAGTAGTAAGTAATAAAGGGCTTCTTTAACAATGACAATTAGTTGTTTAGACTACCCACTAGTTGATTAAAAAATGTATGTGTATGTGCATGCAATCGTTTTAACAAAATCTCTTTGTCCTCCACAGGGTCTAATGATTCTGCTCCAGAATCTACCAACAATGCACTGGGGAAATGAGGAAGTTAGCGTTCTCCTAGCTGAAGCTTACCGGCTGAAGTTTGCCTTTGCTGATGCCCCTAACCATTACAAAAGATGAGGCTTCGCCCAGTACAATCACTGAATTTCTCGACCCCTACTGACCTCGGAGGCGCCACTGTCTGTGTGATGATACTGAAGTGAAACAGTGACATTTTTATGGGGGTGGGAATGTGTACAGTGAATTGTTCCTGGAAGTTTTCCACATTTCTACTAATATCAGCACTCCGAATGCCATGAATCACCTGGATGTCAAATTCATGCACTCTTGAAATACACTAATTTAGTCTTTGTTTCTTTTCTTTTTTCTTGAATTTATTCACAACCATTTCCACGATTTTTCTTTTATGCCCTGAATCTGTGGAAAGGTTCATTTAGACGTCAGGATTCGGCAATACAATTGATTCATGGCAATAATTACTGAGAAAACATGGTTTATAAACATTTGCAGTAAGATCGTTTGGTTTAAACAGCACCTACGAACACTTATTTTAACCATGGTCTACCTCAGGAAATGGCCAGAATTTGTAGGGTGATCATTTTGTCTCTATATTAGAACAGTGCCCTTGAGGCATTGGAATGGAGTCAATAAATTTGCCTTATTTTGGCTGCTTGAGATTTGCGAGGCGCAGGTTCAGTCAAGAAGGGCAGCTGGAAACGAAATCTGGACTGATTCAATTTCTGCTTTCTCTGTTGCTCATGGTACTGTCATTTTGACGTCCCATTTTGATAAAGCTATAATAATCTGTACTGACTGTACAATGCTGTCATTAATAGATGTGTTTGGGGATATCAGCTTCTGACTTTTGACATTTTGTCAGTATTTGAACTGTGCGCTGCTTCAATCATGTCATGAGGCTTTTAAATTTGTGTGCCAGTTCTTACAACTAAATAGAAGTGAAACTGCACTTGATAAGTCTATTTTCATTCTTTTTGTACAAGATATATTCTGTAAATCAGCTTTTTTTTTTTAATTCTTTCTTCTTTTTTTATATACTGTTTACATGAGCCCGTTAAGTTGTGCCTAACTCTAGAGATTGACGACATCACAGATATTTATTTTACATTCATGATCATTTAGGATGTGGCGAAGCATAACATTTGCCTTTACAACATTCACTTCTGCATAAACAGTGAATTCAGCAACTCTTATCCTTTGACTGTTTGATGGGCCATAGAATTGAAAGAGTTTACTGTAACTGACATTCAGTGCCTTGGCAACAAGCTTTGTGGGGTGCTGGGAGATTTTGTGGATACCAAGCTTCTTGACTTAGTTTCTTCAACTTACAGATATGTCAGAATGGATTTTAAAAGAGGTGTGAATGAAATGATCTTGAATTGAATAGCTTTGTACAGAATTATCATGTTTTTCAAAGATATGTAAATAGAAAAATGTGTAAATAAATGCTATATATATATATATATATATATATATATATAAATATATATGATTATCATTTGTTTAATATTTGGTTTGTTTAACGTTGTTGACTAATAATGTAAATTGGAATAATTTTTTTTAAAAATTGCAACAGAATCATGCAGCATAAGTACAATAACATTTCTTGAGGTTAAAATCAATGTGTGTTTAAACTTGCCTTTGTTGCCATTTTTGCTACTTTTATTTGTAAGCACAATATAGATTGGGGGGGGGGGATCAGGACCCTGGTGTTAAGCAAATCAAAAAATTAAATACATAGACATGCATTATTGGTTGATATATTTTTTTGTTTGTTTGTTTATGTGAGAAGAGAGTATGGGGGGATACAGCCGATTTCACAAAATTAACTTTAATTAGACAGTTCGATCAGACTTGCATTGCCCTGTATCACCCTTAACAATTTTAGATGCATGCTATACCCTCATTAAAGCCATTTCAAACCCATGTTTTCAAAATCACCATAATTTTTACTGTTTTTATATGGGGTAGGAAGTAGTCAGGTCCCTGTGGCCGCGTGCTGCAGGTTTGCTGATTAGAGTCTTAATATGCGTGCTGCATGCAGGGCGGGAGTTCCTCTCATTAGACTGACTGATGTTCACAGTGGCAGGTAATTAACGGCCCGCAGCAGCTCTGCCAGGCCATTCACATGAATTAAAAACACATTCAAATCACCATGGTGCCTGCATCTGAGATGTGCCATAAAATGAGAACCTGCAAGAGTGATGGAATATGGAGTTTATCACAGAATGAATGCCGAGCTGAATCCACGTGCATTTGTGAATTTACATGAAGTTATCGTTATTAAAGTAATTTTCCGGATCCAGTAAGTTAAGCTCAATGGACAGCACCTATGACGTGTTGTTTATAATTTGTCGCTCCAAAAACAAGCAAAAATAATATGTTAAGTGGCACTGTGTCTTAAGGGAAGTGTTTAGCAACTAATAATTTGTCTACAATGAACAAAAATTACTGTAACACAATCACAGCTAACCAGAGCATGTTTGATTTTGGTCACACTTTAGTTTAGGGTCCAATTCTCACTATTAACTAACTATTAACTATGACTTTTCCCTCAATAAACTCCTAATTAGGGTTTATTAATAGTTAGCTTATTGCGCTAATGGGATTTCACAGTGAGCAGGTTCTAGTAATGTGCACCAAATGCAAAAATGCTCCATATTGTCCCTGGACTTTTTTATCACCAAGAATCTCTAAAATCACTCACAAATTTAGGAGGAATAAGTAAAACCCTGAAACTGTAAAACCATTACTGAGTAAAATTGAATGCATTAGCTTATACACACCAATCTGGCATAACATTATGACCACCTTCCTAAAATTGTGTTGTTCCCCCTTTTGCTGCCAAAACAGTCCTGACCCATCGAGGCATGGACTCCACTAGACCCCTGAAGGTGTGCTGTGGTATCTGGCACCAAGATGTTAGCAGCAGATCCTTTAAGTCCTGTACATTGCGAGGTTGGGCCTCCATGGATCGGACTTGTTTGTCCAGCACATCCCACAGATGCTCGATTGAATTGAGATCTGGGGAATCTGGAGACCAAGTCAATATCTCAAACTTCTTGTTGTGCTCGTCAAACCATTCCTGAACCATTTTTGCTTTGTGGCAGGGTGCATTATCCCGCTGAAAGAGGCCACAGCCACCAGGAAATACTGTTTCCATGAAAGGATATACATGGTCTGCAACAATGCTTAGGCAGGTGGTACTTTTTAAAGTAACATCCACATGGATGGTAGGATCCAAGGTTTCCCAGCAGAACATTGCCTCCGCCAGCTTGCCTTCTTCCCATAGTGCATCCTGGTGCCATGTGTTCCCCAGGTAAGCGATGCACACACACCCGGCCATCCACGTGATGTAAAAGAAAATGTGATTCATCAGACCAGGCCACATTCTTCCATTGTCAAACTCGCTCCGATCCTTACGCTTGCCCATTTTTCCTGCTTCTAACACATCAACTTTGAGGACAAAATGTTCACTTACTGCCTAATATATCCAGCACTAACAGGAGCTGTGATGAAGAGATAATCAGTTTTTCACTTCGCCTGTCAGTGGTCATAATGTTATGCCTTATCGGTGTAGTTATTTCAAGTAATGGTATAATAATAACTTATAAGTAAATAAATGCAAAAATAAATACAGTGTTTTTAGACATTTAGAATTTCTTTTAATTTGTTGGAATTTAAAATACTTAGTCACTTGTGGAACATGGAACAGATATAATAAAAGTAATATATAATATAATAAATAAAGATTTAAAGGCTTAACATATGAGTAACAGTATCAATATAGTTGTCTGTTTTGGAACATGTTAAACTATTACATCTTTATTTATTATATTATATACATTATATCTGTTCCATAAGTGACTGAATATTTGAAATTTCCACCAAATAATAATAAAAAAAAAATCAAAACATTTTATTTGCATTTCTCATTTCCATCTGACCTTAAAAAAAAACAGCAGAGGTGTACATTTAAAATGTAAAATTGAATAAAAATGGTAGTCATGTCAGCATGAAATTTCAATTAAATTAAACTTTTTTTGAGAGAAGCTTGAAAGAATGATATAAGCTAAAACATTCAGTTTTACTCAGTAATGGTTTTACAGTTTCAGGGTTTCATTTCTTTAACAAGTGAAGTGCAGGGATATAATTCATGTACTTACTACGATTTCAACACTGTGTAGCTTCTGTTCCCTTTCAAGTACTGATATACTGGTTAAGGTCATTTTGCTGTTCAACATTTTTCTCATATTCTAGCTGGTTTCTAAAAGCTAAGGAGCTCGAATGCCCAGGGAAAAACACAAAATACACCAGCTAATGTGATTACTGATGATTTCTTACCACCCAGTGACAGCCATGTAAAAGCCATATACAATACTGCACATATTACAGCTCTAGAAATGAAAAGGATGATAACAAATTACCCATATGCTTTGATTCCACATCTAATTCACATCATGTCTTTTTCAGTTCTGATAAATTTGCATAAAACTTTAGTTTTGTAGGTAGCACTACATTGATTATTCAGTCTTAAAAGGTGGTATAAGGATTCTTGCACTGTAAGAAAAAAAATCAGCAGAACAACGGAAAAGGTACTGTTAATTTTCTGCCACGACATTATCTGTTAGGTTTACGTTAATGTGTTGTAACCGAACACAACACAATGCAATGCATAATTAAAAAAACACCTGTAAAAAAAAATAATAATAAAATAAATCATCAATGAATAAGGCCAAATTACATTTAAATTACAGTGAAACAAATTAAGGTGTAAAGTCAAAGAAGAAGGAAAAACATCTTCAGGAATCCAAAAGCCATTATGGCATCACAAACTGACATTTTGAAAAAGCCTGCAGATCATTCTTGTCAGCGATCTTTTTCTTAGGCAGTCATTTCCATAGGAATCTATCTGGAATTTTGCATCATGGTGCAGATTTCCCAATGCAGATTTTGCAACAGGTTATATTTGGTCATGCAAATTTTCTAAAAATCCATTAATGTGATAATACCTTAACACTGTGTCAACACCAGATGTGTCCATTTGTCCTGTTGTCGGATGTAGTTTATCAGAAATAGTATGGGGCTTCAGTTTACTGTTAGTGACATGCCACGCCGTATCCAGTGTAAACACTGATGGTAACTCTTTCTATGAAGCCTAACGCATTATAAGGGAATTCTTAATGCATTTTAATACATGCATAATGCCTTATAAACAACCTTCTAATATGTTGTATCATCTGGTAATCATAACAACAGTTACAATACATTATAATACTTACCTATTTGTGGTTATAACTTTTAAGAGTACAATGCATTATAACACTAGATAAATCCTGAATGCATCATAAGGGTATTCTTAGTGCATGATAATACATGCATAATGCCTTATAAACAACCTTATAATGTGTTGTCATCATTTAATGAATAATTGTAACAGTAATAATACGTACCTATTAAGAGCATGATGATTTATAACACACAATGAACATAATTTTATCCACTTAGGTTATAATTGATTATATATACCATATTTTCATATATTTTACTTTTCCAAGTCTCATATCTTGACATTGTCTTAGTCTGCTTTAAGTAACAAAAGTTAAGTCTTCTTTTAAACAGCCATAATATATCATGCAGTGGTTATAAGACATTTCCCTTAAGGTAAAATCAAAGTTGTGTGGAAAAGTACAAAGGAACAATACATTCACAATGCAATTCATGTTTTATTCATAAAAACTGTAAAATTACAAGGTTTTACCAAATGTAATACCTATGTAGTAATATAGGGAAACAAACGTAGATTTAATAGGTAGCTTAATATTTATATATACAAAAAGAAACTAAAAATTAGAAGGTCAATTTTATTTTCAACAAATATTTTCAACTATGTATGTGCAGCTAACGTATTTTTATTTAAGTCGAGCTTATTGGTTATTTTTGTTCTTGTCCTGAAAATAAGCAAAGATACATTTTAATATACAATATAAACAGTTTGAGGTGCACAAAAGTATGTTCTTGTGATTTGGTTAACCACTTTCATGTAAGTTGTATTTTCTGATGTCATGTATAAAGCGGCCAATAATGTGTGAGGGTATTCCCATTCAATGACCTGAGGTGCTCTTTCAGAAGTTTAGATGTCCTGTTCCAACGGTGGCTCCATATATTGTACATCTTCCATGCATGCTCTAAATGTTTTATTGTGTATGTTGTCTATAAGGTTGTTTATAAGGCATTATGTGTGCATTATAATACACTAAGAATACCTTTATGATGCATTATAAATACAGGCTTCATCTAGTGTTATAATGCATTGTACTCTTAAAAGTTATAACCACAAATAGGTAAGTATTATAATGTATCGTAACTGTTGTTATGATTATTTATCAGATAATACAACATAGTACAAAGTTGTTTGTAGGGCATTATGCATGTATTATAATGCATTATAAATACAGGCTTCATAGAAAGTGTTAAATCAAAATCAAATCAAATCACTTTTATTTATATAGCGCTTTTTACAATGGCAATTGTTTCAAAGCAGCTTCACAGTGTTAAACAGGAAAATAATGCAGCAGAATTTGATTCGGCTGTACAGCCGCTCTGGAGAAAACGGTGATGTCATCAGCTCATTTCAGTTAAATAGTGTCAATGCAGGCAGATCAGTAATATAGTTTAAATTGAAGTGTCCCCAACTGAGCAAGCCAAAGGCGACAGTGGCAAGGAACCAAAACTCCTTCAGGGCCAAAACCTTGGGAGAAACCAGGCTCTGTCGTGGTGCCAATTCTCTGGCCGACAAACAAATAGTGTATGGTTATGATTCTGGCAACATTACAGTTCAGAAGTCATATTAGATTAATAGATAGATCAAAAGGATTATTCGAAAGATTGGAGTTTTTTTTTTGTTACCGCTTTAACAGATGGGAAGATTCTAAGCAAATAATTACTTAAAATTTGGTACATTTTAAGTTGAAATATAACACTTTTAAAATACTTTTTTCTGTTGTTTTGAATTTTGTCAAGATCTTTCCCCTTTTTGAAAAAAAAGTAGCTTCAACCTTCTGCAAGTTCAGCAGAAGTACTGGTTTAGAATTACATGAGGGTGAGTACAAGATAACAGAATTGTCATTTTCTCAGTGAGCTATTGCTTTAAAGCTTATGTGAGTTCGACTGCATCTGACGAATGCATCTGAATTATGAGTTGTGAACAAGACCTTATTAGTTCAGTAGCATAAACTCACTTAGCGTCTGATTCTGACCTTCCATCATGCCCAGACCAAGAGCATCAGATTACGGTTTCTAATGGCCAATGCTCTTGAGTCTGCAAGATCAAATACATATATAGCCTCTGAAGGTTGTTTTCACAGAAATGATTGAGCAGGACAGACTCACAGAGACAAATGCTGACATTCCAGCTCTGAATCAATTTTAAAAGGCCCTACTCATCTGTCCTTGGACTATATGTCCTCTATCAGCGCTGGTCATATATCTGTTACTCAGCAGACTGCAGAAGAATCATCTGAGCGCTGACGTGTTCTGTGATTAAGACGCAGGAACATTAGTGCAGGTCACGTCAGAACATAATTGCCTTTTGTATGTGCACCATTACGGCCTGAAGAGAATGTACAGTCCTACTAAAGGCAGCACTATTATTATTGCTCATAGTTAGGGTTAGGGAGTTGTACAAACTAACACGATTTAGTTTGTATTATAACTAATACTACTTTATGGATTACTCGCCCCGCACCACTAGTGCTACATACTTGGATTATAACTTGACACGGCTTTGATCATATAACAATTTTTACAACATAAATAAGTTCACTTAAAGGTGCAGTGTGTAATATTTATGAGGATCTTTTGACAGAAATGCAATATAATATACATTACTTTGTTTTCAGTGGTGTATAAAGTCCTTACATAATGAACCGTTACGCTTTTATTACCTTTGAATGAGCCATTTCTATCTACATACACCGCGGATCCCCTCAAAGTCAAATCTCCATTTTGCGCCGCCATGTTTCTACAGTAGCCCTAAATGGACAAACTGCTCTACAGAGCGCTAGATACTCTCAGACGACGACATCTTTGTCCTGTGTCAGCCACCGTAGCTTCTCTATGTGCTTTGAAAGAGAGGAATGAGCGGTGGGCGGTTGCAATTCGCAACCTCACTGCTAGATGCTGCTAAAATTTAAACAGTGCAAGACTTCATGCTTATGGACATACACTCACCTAAAGGATTATTAGGAACACCATACTAGTACTGTGTTTGACCCCCTTTCGCCTTCAGAACTGCCTTAATTCTGCATGGCATTGATTCAACAAGGTGCTGAAAGCATTCTTTAGAAATGTTGGCCCATATTGATAGAATAGCATCTTGCAGTTGATGGAGATTTGAGGGATGCACATCCAGGGCACGAAGCTCCTGTTCCACCACATCCCAAAGATGCTCTATTGGGTTGAGATCTGGTGACTGTGGGGGCCATTTTAGTACAGTGAACTCATTGTCATGTTCAAGAAACCAATTTGAAATGATTCGAGCTTTGTGACATGGTGCATTATCCTGCTGGAAGTAGCCATCAGAGGATGGGTACATGGTGGTCATAAAGGGATGGACATGGTCAGAAACAATGCTCAGGTAGGCCGTGGCATTTAAACGATGCCCAATTGGCACTAAGGGGCCTAAAGTGTGCCAAGAAAACATCCCCCACACCATTACACCACCACCACCAGCCTGCACAGTGGTAACAAGGCATGATGGATCCATGTTCTCATTCTGTTTACGCCAAATTCTGACTCTACCATCTGAATGTCTCAACAGAAATCGAGACTCATCAGAACAGGCAACATTTTTCCAGTCTTCAACTGTCCAATTTTGGTAAGCTCGTGCAAATTGTAGCCTCTTTTTCCTATTTGTAGTGGAGATGAGTGGTACCCGGTGGGGTCTTCTGCTGTTGTAGCCCATCTGGCTCAAGGTTGTGCGTGTTGTGGCTTCAAAAATGCTTTGCTGCATACCTCGGTTGTAACGAGTGGTTATTTCAGTCAAAGTTGCTTTTCTATCAGCTTGAATCAGTCTGGACTGCTGCATACTGGATGTTTTTCCCTTTTCACACCATTCTTTGTAAACTCTAGAAATGGTTGTGCGTGAAAATCCCAGTAACTGAGCAGATTGTGAAATACTCAGACCGGCCCGTCTGGCACCAACAACCATGCCACGCTCAAAATTGCTTAAATCACCTTTCTTTTCCATTCTGACATTCAGTTTGGAGTTCAGGAGATTGTCTTGACCAGGACCACACCCCTAAATGCATTGAAGCAACTGCCATGTGATTGGTTGATTAGATAATTGCATTAATGAGAAATTGAACAGGTGTTCCTAATAATCCTTTAGGTGAGTGTATATGATGTTGTTTACAAAAATAAATAGATACAATTACTTTTGGAGCATTAACCTTTTAGTGCCACTCACTAGACATTTCATTTCTGAACTGCCGCAATATGTACAACAACCATAAAACGTTGCCATCTGTTTCAGATAAATCTAAACTTTTTTTTCGCCACTCACTGGACTTTTCACTTCGAATGTGACGTGAAACAGCAAATTGTTATATGCACCTGGTTTATTTGCACAACATTTTTGACATAACTAAATTTATTGTATGAGTTTATATTTATTGTCCCTTATTCATTTCAGATCCTTGGATATTATTTGCATATTAACAATTACAATTAGTGGTATTTCATGAATATATAGAAATTTGCGAATTTGCCATGCATTGACATGCACAACAAGTTAGGAATATATACAGAATATATAGGAAGTTGTATTAAAAAATAGCATTGCTTTTCCAAGCTTTTTATGGTAGTGAATGGCCATCCTGATTTTGAAGCCCAAAAAAGTACATCCATCCTTCATAAAATTAACCCATACAGCTCCAGGGTGTTAATAAAGGCTGAAGCGAATCGATGGCAATTTTGTAAATAAAAATGTAAAACTTTATAAACTAAAATAACTAGCTTCTGGCAGTCGGCCTACGCAAGTCGACATACGCCAAAAGTGTAAGCGATGTATGACGTATGTAGTAGCAGCGTAAGCTTTGACGCCTCTCGCGTTTCAAACAAATATGGTTGGGAAACAAACTCAAGCTCCTCTTCTCTTATATCAAAATCCTCTGACATTTCTCTTTAAAAATCCTTGTTTTAGACTTCTAATTTGTGACAGGTGTTTTGTTTTGCTCCCGCGTTCAGCAATACGTCATGTGTCAGGTCAAGGGTTACTCTTTCGCCGTAAATTGATGCATACAGCCTTCTGTCGGAAGCTAGATATTTTAGTTTATAAAGTTTTAAATATGGATATTTTTCTTACACAAATGCATCGCTTCAGAAGGCCTTTATTTACTTTATTATGTTTTTCTTTTATGATGGATGGATGCACTTTTTTGGACTTCAAAATCAGGACTGCCATTCACTTCCATTATAAATCTTGAAAGAGCCAGGATATTTTTTAACATAACTCTGATTGTGTTTGGCTGAAAGAAGAAAGTCATATACACCTAGGATGGCTTGAGGGTGAGTAAATCATGGGGTAATTTTCATTTTTGGGTGAACTATCCCTTTAATATGAAGTGAAAACCAAAATGCACTTCTTCTCAACATAACTACTGTCAACTATTTGAAGGCTGCTTTTTATTATATTATTATGTCACTACACATTAACTTACAGAAAGCTGATTACAACCTGCTAGCTAAGTTCTGCTTTAAATTCAAATGATGAAACCAAATTAATGCGCTACTTTTCCATTGTTTTTCAATGTAAACGCACTAGATGGATGTGTTTGATCATTGTGCTTGCGTCTCACGTCTTTTGCAGCATATTGTGCATGATAAGGCATTCTAAAAATGTGGAGCTCAAGTTAAAGTCTCTAGAATTTGCGTTTTTTTTTTTTTTTGTTACACTGACCAGCATCTTGTGTTTTCAACAGCAAAAATGTGTTCTGTGTGATCCGGCCCTTAGTTACAACCAAAGAAAATCTGGCCATTAAGAAAACCTGACGAACCACATAGCAGTGCTCTCTGGAGACTGGAGAATATATCACACATGTAGCAAATGTTACTGGGAAACACACATCTCTCTTTCACATAACTCTAGTTCAAAGGACACAACTGTGTGATTATGTATTGGTGTGGGTATCTTGTTATGCAGCTTACCTGTAATGCCCAAAATATTTTCCCTTAAAGGGACAAATAAAGTTAAGTATAAGTATATAAAGAAAATGTAAAAAGTTTGGTTTATTTTTGCTCCGGCAGTGCATTCCATTCCAGCCTCCTGCTTCCAAAAACAGTAAGCGACATGGTGCAATAACTATCAAAGCTTCCCTGCATCTGCTATTTGTTGTTCGCCTGAAACATTTGGTTAGGTCTGTTAGCTCTGCCTGGCTGTTTCCTCCATGTTTCATCAGATTGCCCTGTTTTGCCCGCTATGACATCTGTGTGACACTGCTGTGGCTTCCCCTTCCTCATCAGGCTGAGCTGGGTACTGCTCGCAAAAAACCTTGCGGTGAATCACACCGCCTTTTGGCCTTCATTATTCGCCCTGCCTCGTTAGCAGAAATGATTAATATTAATCCTGTTTTAGTGAGGAGCATTGCTGCATTTTAAGCGGTGAGCATGTGGGTTGAGGATAGCGTCTAGGGAGAACCCAAAGATATAACGCACAAATAATCCATCGCCCACACGTCAAAATGTGCAGCTGGTTCTATGCCTGCCTGTGATGGATCTATGCATTTTCCTTGATGGTCACCTGAGGGATTATGCTTTGGATTATGAACTGCATCATTAACAGAGTTGCACTCAATGATGTAGATCTGGTAGAACCGCAGAAGTTGGCAGGTATTCCAGTAAAAGTGCAACAGTTCAGAAGGTTAATGTCCTGAGGTTAATACACCTTTCAAGTACACGGTTTAACATCTATTCCAGAAATGTCTCTAAAATAGAAGCTTGTTAACCGGTGACCTGAATCAAGTGCTTAGTATGGATATTTTTCAGATTGAGTTCTCTTAGCATGTGATATTCACACATAGATGACATGCACACAACATTTGATAATGTTGAACAAATGCAGTCATAAAAATCATGTTAATCATGTTAGCTCTTACGGAGAAGGGTTTAGCATGTACAAGATGATGATTTAGTTGCCATAGGTCAATATTGCAAAACATAAAAGTTTGTCATCTGAACTATCTAAAACTGTATCATGCCAATTACATAATTAAACAATAAGTCAAAGGTCCAAGATCCCAAGCAAATGGAACACTAATCACCATTACCATGACTTCAAAACAATTATAGTACAATACAATATAATTTCTTACAGTGGCATGGTTAAAGACAACTATATAATGGGAATTCACAGTAAAACAAGAGCAGTAAATTACTGTGATGTCAGAATCATTTTGCTGTTAATTACCAGTAATTAGTAAGAAAATGCATGCATTAATTTCACTGTAAATTTCTGACTACAGTAATTTATTGTAAAATAATACTTTTTAATACTGTAAATTCCTTGCAATTTTTTACAGTGTACATAACATAAATTGCTCAAAGAGCGAGAGATGCATACCTGACAGCAGCAGTTGTGTGAGTGTTCTGGGTGCAGAACTCAAGACACTGACACAGCACTGTGCACAGTTTTATGGTTACAGAATCCCAATTACTGTTTTGCCACTTTCTCTTAAGTACCAAGACCAGAACAAAGGAATCTTCAGATCTAAGTTGTATATTAGAGAAGACCTTTTGGTTGAAAACATTTTTACAATTTCTTTTCCATTTAAATGGCAGTTAATGATTAGGGCTCTCTCTCTCTCTCTCTCTCTCTCTCTCTCTCTCTCTCTCTCTCTCTCTTATTATTGAAAGGTTGTTTTAGAACCAACCAAGTGGCTGATACAGGAACATGTCCCATTTGGTAAAATCATGGCCTTAGACACCAGGCACCATGGGCCTATCATACACCCAGTGCAATGCGATGCCAGGTATAGCGCAAGTGTTTTTTGCTAGTTTCAGCCTGACGCAGTTATCATTTTCACATCCAGCACCACGTTGTTTAAATAGCAAATGCATTCGCGCTAGAGATGCACCGATCAATCGGAATCGGACGATTTCCCTTATGATCGGCCCGGATCGGTGATCTTACCGATTCTGAGCTGATCCGTTTTGTTACCAGCGGCACAGGCAATAACATCAGCTGCGCGTTCTCGCTCTCTTCTCTGTCATGGTGAAGTGACACACATCTGCGTGGGCGCCTCCTCTCTCACACTGTCTCATTCGCTCCGGTTAAATAGTGCTTCTATTGCGCATAATTTTAGTCATTCCCGCCGGTTTCGCGCTCACCAAAAGCACGCGCACCACTGATCTATATAAGTGAAGCGAACAAGCCACGCTCAGTCTCAAACAGAGTCACAAGTACCAAAATGAGTGACTTACTGCGCTTAAACTGTCAAATACATACAAAAGTATGTCAAAACCAGCGGCACAGGTAATCTTGGCGAGTATTCAGATAAACAGTCAGTTTTGAATCGTTAAATAGCTAAGAAAGTGAACCCATGTTGTGTGTAACAGTATACACTCACCTAAAGGATTATTAGGAACACCTGTTCAATTTCTCATTAATGCTATTCTCTAATCAACCAATCACATGGCAGTTGCTTCAATGCATTTAGGGGTGTGGTCCTGGTCAAGACAATCTCCTGAACTCCAAAAAGAATGTCAGAATGGGAAAGAAAGGTGATTTAAGCAATTTTAAGCGTGGCATGGTTGTTGGTGCCAGACGGGCCAGTCTGAGTATTTCACAATCTGCTCAGTTACTGGGATTTTCACGCACAACCATTTCTAGAGTTTACAAAGAATGGTGTGAAAAGGGAAAAACATCCAGTATGCGGCAGTCCTGTGGGCGAAAATGCCTTGTTGATGCTAGAGGTCAGAGGAGAATGGGCCGACTGATTCAAGCTGATAGAAGAGCAACTTTGACTGAAATAACCACTCGTTACAACCGAGGTATGCAGCAAAGCATTTGTGAAGCCACAACACGCACAACCTTGAGGCGGATGGGCTACAACAGCAGAAGACCCCACCGGGTACCACTCATCTCCACTACAAATAGGAAAAAGAGGCTACAATTTGCACGAGCTCACCAAAATTAGACAGTTGAAGACTGGAAAAATGTTGCCTGGTCTGATGAGTCTCGATTTCTGTTGAGACATTCAGATGGTAGAGTCAGAATTTGGCGTAAACAGAATGAGAACATGGATCCATCATGCCTTGTTACCACTGTGCAGGCTGGTGGTGGTGGTGTAATGGTGTGGGGGATGTTTTCTTGGCACACTTTAGGCCCCTTAGTGCCAATTGGGCATCGTTTAAATGCCACGGCCTACCTGAGCATTGTTTCTGACCATGTCCATCCCTTTATGACCACCATGTACCCATCCTCTGATGGCTACTTCCAGCAGGATAATGCACCATGTCACAAAGCTCGAATCATTTCAAATTGGTTTCTTGAACATGACAATGAGTTCACTGTACTAAAATGGCCCCCACAGTCACCAGATCTCAACCCAATAGAGCATCTTTGGGATGTGGTGGAACGGGAGCTTCGTGCCCTGGATGTGCATCCCACAAATCTCCATCAACTGCAAGATGCTATCCTATCAATATGGGCCAACATTTATAAAGAATGTTTTCAGCACCTTGTTGAATCAATGCCAAGTAGAATTAAGGCAGTTCTGAAGGCGAAAGGGGGACAAACACAGTATTAGTATGGTGTTCCTAATAATCCTTTAGGTGAGTGTAGGTTCTGCTAAACACCATTCATAAACTCTTAAACGGAGAGCAGTCCAATATTCCTGCTGCTGTCTGTCATGTGAATCAAAGAACAAAAGACAAAAAAAATCACTTTCTGCTCTTGACTGAATGCGTTTTATAACTTTAATGGTAAGAATTGATCTGTATTAATATTTACAATAAAGACTACAGAAATTAAGGTAACCAATGTAAAATAACACTGAATGTTTTTCTTACCTGAATAGAAACCCAGTTAACCTGAAAAACTTAGTTTCATAGACTTTTTACTTGTGGTTTTTTTTATGAAAATAAAACTTGCGTTGAAGAAAAGTAGATTTTTGTTTATATATATCAATTATAGTTCTTAGAAGGAAAATCGTAATTGGCAAAAATCGGTATCGGCAGATCATACTAACAAAAACTCGGAAATCGGAATCGGCCAAGAAAATTGCAATCGGTGCATCTCTAATTCGCGCCCATCTGCTGGTCTGAGAATGAGGCACATTGTTGGCGCGTTGCTATTTTGAGGCAACTGAAAACGACTGCGCCATTGACCAACTGAAACCTGGTCTAAAGTCAATAGTGCAGTATTTTTTGTGTTATTTAAAGGGTGTGTTAGTAATATGCGCCTATAGATGGGTGCACAACGCACATACACTCTGCTTATTACACACACAGGGACGCGCAGCAGCACACAAACATTTTTAAATAGTAAAAATAAAAGGATTCCTTTCTGGAGAAGCATTCAGTCTTTCCACTCGCAAATTCTGCCATGTAAAATGAAAATTGGCTACTTATTTAACCAATCATGGCAATACACGCATGTATTTAAACTGACTCTTCAGGTTGAGGGTGTCTGTATTCCGCCGTGTAAATAGAGAATCCACCATGGTGCAAGCACAACTGGCTTTTAAAGGGAATGGGAGATGAGACTCTGATTGATTTATTGCACGTTATGCCCAAAACACACCCATGACTCATTAAGAGACTAGGTACAACCCTTTTGGACCATGCGCCTGGCGTGCCGACTGTTTTTTCCATCGTTAAACTAGCAAAAGTGGATTCGGACACACCCTAAGTGCACCTGCGCCATGTGCTTCAGACCGTGCGCTCAGATTGTTAAAATAGGGCCCTGTGTCACAAGTACACCGGTCCTCCCTCACCGCTGCACTCTTCATCTAAGACTACATTTTCCAGCATCCCTCCTGGTTCTAACCTGCCATCACCCGCCATCATCTGGTTTATGACCAGACTACAAGACCAGAATAGACAAGGACTACAAACCTGAATGCTATTCTCCAACAAGCTCCTAGTCTCTGTAGAATTGAAAATAATCAAAGATATTTGAAAATGAACAAAGACATTTGCTTTAATGTTTCAACCCCCACAAGGGCCATTTGGAATTCCTAAAGACAAAGAGATGCTGAAGGCCTGTAGGCCAAGAGGTGTGTTCCACCTTTAGTACAGTGGAGGAAGTTGTAATTATCTGATTGGTCAGTTTAAATGTCTCACGTTTGGGTTTAGTCACATGGTCAAGAAAAGGATAAAAGAAGATTGTAACGGCTGCTCTGTCTCTTGATTCTCTGGCTCTCTCTCTCTCTTCTCAGGGCCTGCTCTTTGGCTCTTCTCCTCTTTGCTCTCTTCTTCTCTTTGTCTCTTTCTCCCTACACTTCCTCTCTCTCTCTTTCTATCTCTTTCTATCCAGGTAACATTTTATACATGCTGGGTACGATTAATGGTATAAGTTTTATACCATTCACACATCTATTTTGTAACTAATTTAAGTGTAACCATAACCAGATTTTGTCATTAAATTCTTTCAATAACAAATGATGTGCTAACTAGTTTTGATTTGGTATTGACTTTGAAGTGCTTCCTATTGCAATACAATATAGTCACACTATAGCAACGCTCTCCAACATATTTTGCTATTGTAACTGCGCTTATTTCCGTTGTTGGTATAAGTTGCAGTGGGTGGTAATAGACGAGAAATGTACAGTTTTCTACAATCTTGCTGATAATGTTTCTTTAGTCTTTCGGCAACCCTGCAGCCTGAACCACTGTAGGCGAACCTCCCCTTACATCTCTGATTCCCCAACAGTCCTCTTCTCTGCCAGTAAGCTGCATTCTGTTCTCATTTTCATCTGGTATATCAAGTTTGCTTTCCTGCCTGTCCCATTTCTGCTACACTGCAAAATAAACCTGTTACTCTCACTATATTGATATCGTCATCTAAGTATTTCCTGACACACTGTTAGTAAGAGGACTTTTACAGTGTTATTCAACAAGTGGAAAGGTAACTCTATTGCCTGTAACTTTATGTGCCTTTGAAAGAAGCAGATCTCTTGTTATGTTAAAACATGTCGTCATTGCTGGCTGTCGATATATAATTGAAAATGAATATGGATGTTCTCATCTAAAAGAGCGCCACTTGGTCCCGCCTGCAATAAATGTCAGAAAGTATTGATAAGCTCAGGGGTCATGAAGTATGGATTTTTAGAATCATTTAGTTACCTTGTAAAAATGTCCTTTTGTCAGCAGGTTTTCATTTAAGTCGTCCCAAGGGACATTTTTTTTTAAATTCTGTGTTTAATGTGGCTAAGCTAACAGCGCTCACAGAAGTCAAACTCCAGTGATTAATGGACACTGAGCAGACACTGACGTGTGATGATGTGTGACCCAGACATCCTGCACAGAAAAGGTCCTCCTTCTGTTCTTACAAAAAAGAACTCTGCCAATTTTGTAAAACCCAAATTTAAACACAAAATGGTGTTAACCTTCAATGGATTAACTAACAATGACCAGTACAGTTTTACAACATTTAATAACCTTTGCTAATATTGGTTATTAAAAATATTCATGTTAGTTCACAGTTATTAGTAAATGTTGAGATTAACATTAGCTAAGATTAATAAATGTGGTAACGCTTTTATCATTCTTATGTGACATAGTTACATGTACTTACACTAGCCATAAAGCAAATAGTAACCCTATAGGAAGTGCATGTTGGTCATTAATATTACTCATTCCACAACATTCCAATCAACCAATCAGATTTGAGGGACAAGTTTACAGTTTATGTCAAGTTTAGGCTTAGGTGCCTCTACTTCAGTGTTATCCACCTATCATTTTAGGGATAACTTATTAGTTATCTTATAGGTTAAGTTTAGGGGTAAGGATATGATTGGTATGGATCAGAATGTTATTCCATGATCAACAGAACATGTCTAACTCTGCAAAATCAGGACGTGAGAGGTGACACAGCTTACACATTAACACTTACTCTGCTCTCCCGTACTGTTACATATTATTTACTTCAAAGCTGAAGATTATGTTGACTTTATTCACTACGCATTCTTTTAAACTCATCCAGAGTTAATCACAACGATTTATTTCTTTGCTAAGTCTCCGGTGGCATTTCAGTCTAGACGGACGTTGTTTTCATGGCAGATGTTGTTTGTGACCTTTACAGGAAACGGCAGAAAATTGTTATAGCACAAATAGCCAGCAGTAGTTAAGCAGCTGGGACAGATTTTCTGGGTAATGAATGCCCCTCAGAGACGCCACTTAAAACGGTACGTGTGTCAAGGCTATAGAGTTACTTTTGCCCTTACTTTGTCCTGTGCTGAACAGACATGTTCATTTGTTGTCGCGAAGGTCTGAATAAATGCAACGTTTTTCTTTGTTTCGGTTTAAATCTCATTATACATTTGCATTTCAATGCGACAAGATGTTCATTATGATTCAATAATGCCAATTATGAAGGGAAAGTGAATATCATCTCACATGGTCTCATTTCAAACATCTCATCTGTTTAATATGATCCCTTATGTTTGAGCTTTAGATTGAGGCACCTCTACAGGCCACGAATACTAATAGAGCTTGTTAGATTTCAGATTTGCATTTCTCAGCGGTCTGCGTGATATGCCGACATCATGAGATGACGATGCGTGAAACAGCAGCTCTACTGGGGCAATGGATGGAGCCAGAGTTAATGTACTTATAGATAATGTAAGACCCTTTTAGTGATATTTATGGAAGACAGTTATTCATTCTATCTATGTTCAGTAAAGTATTGGTCTCCAAAATCTCTGATTTGTACAACTGGGTTTAACTTGATTGATTTTGCTAAAATATTGTTTTACTTTTCAACCCACCCCACCTGCCTAAAAAAGACATAACTGAACTAATGGGACCTTGTTACCCCTTATATTCAGCTGTGATCTTTGAGGAAACCTGAGTCATTTCTTTGAACTTTATTGTTTTGCACATTTCATGCTAATTTGGCAGAATTAAGTACTTTTTTTAAATAGAATGATTCATGCCTTATACACTCATCTAGAGCAATAAATAATCTTATTAGCCTGCTGATTGTCAGTCAGAATAGACATGTCTAAAGATTACCTGTCTTCTCACGTCATTCTTTTCCATACAATAGCAGTGAACGTTTAATGAGGCTCTAAAGCAAAAAGGGCCTAAAAGCATGACTCATATGCTATATTCCACGTTCTCTGAAGCTGTACAATGATTAACAAACCTATAATAAAGTCATTATGTATGCTTCCTTATGTTCAAACTCTTTCAAAATTGGTTATGAGACGATGTTG
The DNA here is from genome assembly GCA_039654625.1 of Rhinogobio ventralis. Lineage (NCBI taxonomy): Eukaryota > Metazoa > Chordata > Actinopteri > Cypriniformes > Gobionidae > Rhinogobio > Rhinogobio ventralis. The sequence goes on from CM077207.1 coordinate 23,188,265, forward strand.
TCAAAACCTGAGGTCACAAATATAAGGAGACATAAATTAGTTTTGGGTGCCACGGTCAAGGGTAATATAACTTAAATATAGTGCACGTATATATTTCATGACATTTTATCATAGTTTTATTGAATTTTTTGTCTTTTTTGGAGCCTTGTCATATGCCGTTAGCAGATGCCTTTATCCAGCTCAAGCTACAGTGCATTTACATACACATTTAGGCCTGTATGTTTGCCATATTATTCATAAATATTTTAATGCGAAAGGTTTCTGGGTAAAGCTGTTCTTGCCTGTTGTTATTGAAGATTTGGGGGATTTTACTGTGTCCTTGCTACATGTAGTTACTTTATTAATAACAGTGAATTCTGCATAATTACACGCAACTAACTGTAAACCAAACCCTAATCCTAACCCTAACCTTAACCCTAACCCTATGTTTACTTAACTGTTTCCTCACAAGCGTGTTTTTTCAAAAAGTTGCCAGTCAGTGACATTTTTGATCCTTTTCACAAAATTTTCATGGCCCCCAGAACGATGAATATCTGAACATGAAATATATTAAAAGAAAGAAAAAAACAAATTTTTTTTTTATTATTTATCTTGTCTTTTAAGTTTAAAAAATAAAGCAAAATTTTGAGCAAAAAGCTGCATTTTTTAATTTTTTGCGTTTTTAGCAAACACTACATCCAGATCGGATTCAGAACGATGATCAAAACATAGATGGAGTAGATCGAGTCCATCAACACCCCCAAAGCTTGCACAGACCTATAGGTCATCCTGATTTTATTCGGTAACATTAGGTAGTTTTGATTTATAACTTGTTTCTGCTTCTTCTTCAACTGTGTTTTGATCAGGAGATTCAGTACTCTTTTAGAAGATGTGTCATAGCGCCCCCCTACCTTACAACAGTGAAAACACAGAAAGCTGATATTTCCGTCAATGGTGGGGAGTTATTTAATATTACTCAGTATTTAAATGTATAATTACGCTGTAACAAGGATACCGTAAAATAAATTGTCACCAAGATTTGCATTTGCCATGCATTCTGTTGCAGTTTGATGAATACATGTCTATCCCGCTGGGGACAACCTGAATGCACACTGACTCGTGGGGACTCGTGACACCGTGGGGACCTAAATTGAGGTCCCCATGAGGAAATAAGCTTTTTGAAAATGTAAAAATGCTAAAAGTTTTGTGTGATGGGCAGGTTTAGGGGTAGGTTTAGTGTAAGGGGATAGAATTATACAATTTGTACAGTATAAAAACCATTACGTCTATGGAGAGTTCCCACAAAGACAGCGAACCAGGCGTGTGTGTGTGTGTGTGTAAAGATGAGTAAAGAGGGATGAGTGTCATCCACACAGATTACAGGAACTACTAATAATTACACACGGGCATATTATTAATAGTAATATGTTCACTATGACAATATTAGGCTATTTAATATTTCATCAAAGAGGTACAAGAGGCCATGATATATTTTATATTGAATATAGTCACAGGTAAAGGATGTTGTTAGGCACAGTGGCAGTGGACGATACACAATGTATGGCCTTTTTTATTGTATTGCTTGTACAAAACAGTTACTATATATGTTAGGAAAAGAATATCAAAGAGATAGTTCACCAAAAACTGAAAATTCTGTCATCATTTACTTACCCTCAAGTTGTTCCAAACCTGTATGAGTTTCTTTCTTCTGCTGAACACAAGAAGATATTTTGAAGAATATGGGTATCCAACAGTTGATGGACCCCATTGACTTCTAAAAAGAATACTATGGAAATCAATGCGGTCCATTAACTGATTCTTCAAAATATCTTCTTTTGTGTCATACAGGTTTTGAACAACTTAAGGGTGAGTAAATGATGAAAGAATCTTCATTTTTTTTAGGTGAATCATCATTTTAATAGCATACATTTTCATGCTATTTCATAAGTAATTTGATATGTTATGCTCTTTTAGTTTAACCGGTGTAGCATTGCAGGATTTTATTAGCTTTAATATCTTCAAGTTGAAATGAGTGAATCTCACAAAAACAGGTAAAATTTTACACCACTAGAAGTTAGTCAATAGCATTACAGAGTATTGATATGAAACGAAAACTACTGTGGAAGCTCTGCAGTAACATAAACATTCATGAATTTTAGCACGTTTGGAACATTGTATTGACCAATCAGATGCGAGGACAGGAACTGTCTGTTTTCCATCTGTTTTATGGAAAATAACTAACCAAATAAATACATTGTATAAAGTACAGAATTCGACAGATAAATTAGCTTAATTATCATGAAAATAAATTCACACTGAAAAAAAACCAAACAGTTGGCTTAATGAGCATTTCTGTAGGTGGCACTCACTCATTGCTACTGTAAGCAGACGGTTGGCAACATGTGTCGACCGTGTGTGTCTATGCGTGATGACAGCTATAGATGTCCCAGTCAACAGAGCCAAACGCTCATATTCATGGATCAGTCCCAGAGCAGCACCAGCCCTGCGGTCCCTCATCCAAATCCGACAGAAGTGGATCTAACCATCTGCTGAATGCTCAAACAGCCACTGTGCTTCATTCCCCACATGTTCTTTAGGAACCATCTCCTCAAATGTCAAAGTGGGCGGCAGTACATGGAAATCTTGATCTGTTGCAAGACGACAGCAAACATCGACCCTATACATGACCTATAAAATCATTGAAATTAGTCAATGTTGCTTTTAGGTCACTTGGGCTTAAAATGGAACAGCCTAGTCTTGATTTGTAGGTCTTACGCTAGGGTTTAATATGTTACATAACAAGTGCAGCCCATGCAATGTCTGACAGCATCATTAGAGACATATCAGGCGCTCCAAGCACCTCTGGGTGACATGCACTACAGCACGATCTTGTCCTTCTGCCTGTATGATGCTGAGGGCTAAAATCAGTCAGCGTTCTAATCCAAGAGGATGCATTACTATCCAGAGACTTCCCATACACGGCTGACGGTTTCTGAGAGAGCTCTGTCATTAGAGATGAGAGACGAATTGTTTGCTTTTGTGTGCTTACGCGATTACAAGCCCCCATAGCGAACCGTCTCTGCTCCAGATACATAATTAAGCAGTTCTGAATGAACTGAATTGTTAATTTTTGCTATTCTGAGGGGTGAAACATGTCCGGGTCTCATTTCACACCATAATCAAAAGAAAGAAATAAGAAATTGTTTGAAGAACAAAAACACTTTTCTGACTGTTTTATTATTATGTAACATTGCATTATTTCCATTAACACTAAGTACATTTTCCCATCAAATTATAATTGCCATTATGCATCCAGATTAGCTTTTTATTTTATAATTCTCTTTATTCTTAGTGGATATTTTTATTAGAGTCACAGGTTACTTATATTAGGTATTTACCAACTATGCACTTATAAAATGTTAAGGTTTTTGTTTAAATTAAAGTTGAAATTACAGTGGCTCCGGAAGCTCAGGTAGCCAAGGCGGCTCGGGCAGTTCAGGGAGAGCCTCCGTGGATGGGTAGTCCAACCCCCCCCCCCAAAAAAAAAATCTTCTTGGGAGGAGCTACTGACTCTGGAGCGCGGACAGGAGGGACAGGAGACGGAGTCCTCTCTGGACTCGGGACGGAAATAGACGGAGTCCTCTCTGGACTCGGGACAGAGGGAGACGGAGTCCTCTCTGGACTGGGGACGGAAGGAGACGGAGTCCTCTCTGGACTGGGGAGGGAAGGAAGACTCTGGAGGGAAGGAAGTTTTCTCTGGACTCTGGTCACGGGCTGGAGCCCTCTCTGGACTCTGGTCACGGGCTGGAGCCATCACTGGACTTTGATCACGGGCTGGAGCCATCACTGGACTCTGGTCAGGGGCTGGAAGTGGCTCAGACCAAAAATCAATCTGCCAGTGTGTTTCCGCTGACTTCCGGTAGGGACTGACTTTCCGGGGGCGGCCATCTTGGCTGAGGATGCTGGCTGGTCAGGAATCAACTCTGGAACAGCTGTGGAGGGCTTGGGGTGAGCTGGAGCACTCAGATGTTTTCGGGATGGGACTGGATGATACTTCAACCACGAAAATCTGAACCGTATAGGCAGAGGACGAAATTAATGAACTTGACTAGGGGTAAATTATAATGACCAGGAGACAGGAACTGATATATCCAGTCCCATCCGAAAGTAGGCCTTGAGTGAAGAATCACTCCAGCTCACTAGATGTGAATAATCCAAAAACTCCTCCACAAAGTGCTCCAGAGGACGTCTGTTCTGCTGGAGGGAGAAGAGATAATCTTCAGCCATTTTAGATGTTGGTCTAGTCATCTGTAACGGTTGGGTGAACCAGGAACAGACTGATCTGAAGACTCAGAAGATCAAAATACAAACTTAAACTTTAATAATGATGCTTAGGAACAAACAGAAAGGCAGGGAAACAAGTGAACAAGAGGAACTTAAATAGCAAACAGAAACAAGATAATTAACTGGACAGAGCTGAAATAAACGAACTAACGAAGTTAACCAAGGAAACAGACAAGTGGCGGGAAACTGCGACAAAGGAACACGTAACAGAATCAAAACAGACATGTGACGTGTACAATTATTATATAAATATAAATACACACACATGTATATATTTAGGAAAAATGTGTCATTTATATATAAAATATTTACATTTATATATAATATAAATTATATAAATATATATTCAGTATATACATGCAAATACACTCACCTAAAGGATTATTAGGAACACCTGTTCAATTTCTCATTAATGCAATTATCTAATCAACCAATCACATGGCAGTTGCTTCAATGCATTTAGGGGTGTGGTCCTGGTCAAGACAATCTCCTGAACTCCAAACTGAATGTCAGAATGGGAAAGAAAGGTGATTTAAGCAATTTTGAGCGTGGCATGGTTGTTGGTGCCAGACGGGCCGGTCTGAGTATTTCACAATCTGCTCAGTTACTGGGATTTTCACGCACAACCATTTCTAGAGTTTACAAAGAATGGTGTGAAAAGGGAAAAACATCCAGTATGCGGCAGTCCTGTGGGCGAAAATGCCTTGTTGATGCTAGAGGTCAGAGGAGAATGGGCCGACTGATTCAAGCTGATAGAAGAGCAACTTTGACTGAAATAACCACTCGTTACAACCGAGGTATGCAGCAAAGCATTTGTGAAGCCACAACACGCACAACCTTGAGGCGGATGGGCTACAACAGCAGAAGACCCCACTGGGTACCACTCATCTCCACTACAAATAGGAAAAAGAGGCTACAATTTGCACGAGCTCACCAAAATTGGACAGTTGAAGACTGGAAAAATGTTGCCTGGTCTGATGAGTCTTGATTTCTGTTGAGACATTCAGATGGTAGAGTCAGAATTTGGCATAAACAGAATGAGAACATGGATCCATCATGCCTTGTTACCACTGTGCAGGCTGGTGGTGGTGGTGTAATGGTGTGGGGGATGTTTTCTTGGCACACTTTAGGCCCCTTAGTGCCAATTGGACATCGTTTAAATGCCACGGCCTACCTGAGCATTGTTTCTGACCATGTCCATCCCTTTATGACCACCATGTACCCATCCTCTGATGGCTACTTCCAGCAGGATAATGCACCATGTCACAAAGCTCGAATCATTTCAAATTGGTTTCTTGAACATGACAATGTTCAAGTCACCAGATCTCAACCCAATAGAGCATCTTTGGGATGTGGTGGAACGGGAGCTTCGTGCCCTGGATGTGCATCCCACAAATCTCCATCAACTGCAAGATGCTATCCTATCAATATGGGCCAACATTTCTAAAGAATGCTTTCAGCACCTTGTTGAATCAATGCCACGTAGAATTAAGGCAGTTCTGAAGGCGAAAGGGGGTCAAACACAGTATTAGTATGGTGTTCCTAATAATCCTTTAGGTGAGTGTATTTCTTACATATATACATACGCGAGTGTGTATTTAATTCTACACTGTACACACACATATATTATGTAAACACAAACTTTTATTTTGGATGCGATTAATCGATTTGACAGCACTAATAATAATACATAATCATTATGTATTATACAATTGAATAACACCTTATTTTACAGGGTGCTTGTTATTTGTTACATATAATATATTAATCACAACCTATAATTATTTATGTACTTTAAATACATTGTATAAATGTACCTAATATAAATCTGATCTGATTCTCATTATTATATAGAGTAATGAGAGTAATTAGCTTTATATTAGGTGCATTTATACAATGTATTTACATGTAATTACAGTGTAATTACACATTTAAATACTGAGTGATATTAACAGTGTGCATTTACTATAGAGTTAGCGTTAGGATTAGGGTTTGATTTAAGGATTGAATGTAATTATGCATAATTTTCTGTTTTTACTATAGTAAGTACAACGAATATTACCATAATGTATGAATATTTTTAAATTGAAATAATATGCATTTTTTTTAAAATCCATATTACAGTAATGACAACAAGATTTATTTATTTTTTATTATTATTGTTGTTTTTTGTGTCATAGTAATGGCAATTCTACAGTTCGAAAAATAAACTTTATTTTCTGTAAGCAATTACAATATAGTTTCTTATTTCTCTGATACTGAGTCGAAATATAATATTTCTTGACAGGTTTCACGAGATTCTCCCTCAAAGGTACAATGGTGCACATGATGTTCATAATATTCTATATTACGGAGAGATGCTCTTGGGAGTGCCGATGTATTTGCTGTATAACTCATGCAGGGCATTACAGCTGTGTGATGTAATCGCCATGGCAACAGATGCTGACTCTCAATGTGAAGTCCACTGGCCTGCATATGTGTTGACCACAATTTACTGACAAATAGACCTTAAAAGACAGAAGAGATGAATTTTTTTTTTGGTTCAGACATGTCCCTGAAACACATTAATATCCAGTGAGATTGAGGGGAGGAAGAGAAAAGGAGGGAGGTGTGGTTTATTGAAACAGATAGGGAAGCTATTTTAGGAACAGGGTCTTACTGGATATGGTTTAAAGCCTCATTTCAATTCCTGATGCAAACCAAACTACAGTTGATTCAAAGTCTGTAACAAACATGTGCACTTGACTGCAGGAGGTCAAAGGTTGTGTGCCTGTTGAAGCTCTGAGTCCTCATTGAATCTGAAAACACACACAGTTCTACAACATTCTGCCCACTAACAGACTTAATTAACTGGGCTTTCAGAAATCCACTAATTGTTCCCAGAGAGCAGTGGCAGACAACAAAATACTGCTCAACCTGAACTTACCAACTTCTAGACGTGGTATAAAACATTTATTAATTAGAAAAGAATATCAATGTATTTAATGAAAGTTCATTTCTGTAAAAAAAAAAGTGTTTTAACATGAAATCCCTAAACGTGCCCTCACCGTAGATGAAACAGAGTCATTCCATTTTAAAGGTGCTCTCAGTGGATTTTCCCTGATTAAAAAGTTAGAATGTACTTGTGAATAATGCTAAAAAATATGTACACAACATTCATATAAGTTTTACATGGAGCAGCATGAAATCACATGACAACACATACTATTCACATTATTGGACACTTTTGCTTGCTAAAATAAATGAATCATGGCTTACTGCAAATATTGCAAAGAAAGGTGCTTATCAGATAATTTGATGCTTATAATTCTACAAACATCCCCATTAGTTATCAGTTGTTTACCTAAAATATTGGTATCAGGCACATTCTGTGCACATTTAGACGCTTTTCCCATAATAACACACAAATCAAAATAGAAAGTGATTAAAGGCATGTCATTTTACCTTGTCTTCTAAAGGAGTGATGAACTGCATTGTTTTATAATGTTTCCTGTGGTGCACTTATAATGTTAATATGGTTTTTATAAATAAAAAATAAAAGGCATTTTTCTACCCTGATTGTAGCCCTCTGATTTGAACGCTGTGTTTGAAGTCTGCTGTGAGACTTCAGTGTAAATGCCCACTGCTGTGATTGGTTAACATCTTTTTCATATGAAATAGCTAAGGATTACGTTTAGGTTTTGACGTGATCTTGTCATTGCAACTCGATTTCTGCACACTAACATCATAACTAACTAAATAAGAGATTTGTTGATTTATTACAGGAGTTTTGGCACAAGTTCAGAACTCAGTCACTGATAAACTCATGCTTTTTTATTGACAGCTCCAGCGATTGCAAAGGGAGCGTTCTTTGATCGCTTTCTATATATATAATTTAATCACAGTTTAAATAACTGATTATTTTTAGAAACAATGTGAAGTTGACCAGTTTGATTTACTGACACATAGACAAAGAACATCTGACTGTACATGAATCATTACTTATCAGAAATCACTGATCAGGCATTATAATTAACAGGGTTGCATTACTGTCGAGTCCATATCATCAAAGTCTGTTTGCAAAGCCAGAGCCAAAATTGTGACTGATTTACCAAAGAATCCACAGTGAAATGTGGATACAAATAAATAATGCTTAACTGAGACATTCACATTGTTGAAAGTAAATAAAAAGATCACATTCTAGCATTAGGATCCTTTGGAAGGTAATGTTATTTGTAGTCCATCCTGTATTGCTCTTCTCTCGTCATCTCACTAACACGCCAGTGGGCGGGGCCAAAGTTGCAATGATGAAGTAGGCATTGATTTTCTTCTGCAGAGGCGGTCTTTCACCTATCTGTCATAGACAGGCACATTCCACAATGAGTTGTTCTCTGGGCTTGGTTACAATAAAAGCTGTTTTTGTACTAACAAGGAAGTTTTCAGTTCTAAAACTTATATATTCTGTTTCTTATATATTCTTAAAGTATGATGACCTCTTATATGTCAAAAGTAAAATGTGATTTTTTCATGACCTATTTAAGAGCTTACTTAATCAAAGAAAGATTGTCATTAGGATAATTATTTTTTCCTTTTTTTTTTTTGCGACTCTCCGTTGTGTGATTCCCAACAGTACTCATCATGCTAAACATACAGTAGCATTATCATACAATAGCTGTGTATGAAGAACACACCATGTTTTCATTATTAGTAATTATTTACTGATAATCTTGGCATCTTGTTGTAGGCCTACCTTTCAAATTTAATTTGTGTTTGCATATATTCACTTTTTTTTATTTTTTTTATTTTTTTATTAATGATACCAATGGTATTGCCTGACTTATAATTGAGATATGTGTACACACTAAATATTTGGATGGCATCTTTCCATGGTTTTGGAAGTCTTGAAATATGCTCATATTGCTATTTTCTAGTTGTAGTACAAACGTGAAAAGCATCATAAAAGCATTATTAATTATTACACAGCTCTCTGAAATGCTTGATACTGATTGGTCAGTTGTGACATTCTGGGGTCAGTTTTTCCCTGGTAATGATTGTCGTCAATGGTGTATAATGACCGCTCATCCGGGTATTTGAGGCCGGTCCTGCTTTCATGTCTCGTCAAGTCAGGTCAAGTCACCTTTATTTATATAGCGCTTTTTACAATGCCAATTGTTTCAAAGCAGCTTCACTGTGTTAACAGGAAAATAATGCAACAGAATTTGATTCGGCTGTACAGCCGCTCTGGAGAAAACGGTGATGTCATCAGCTCATTTCAATTATGATATAGTGTCAATGCGGGCAGATCCGTAATATAGTTAAAATTTAAGTGTCTCGTATCACACTGTGGACGCTCTCTCTTTCTCTCTCTCTCTCTCTCTCTCTCTCTCTATCTCTCTCTCTCTCTCATTTCCTTCAAATGCACCTCATGCCATCTTGCGCGTCAGTTATCGGCTGTATTTACAATAAAATGAAACCAGAGGACCTCAGTATTAATAGTAGGCCTATATACAGTAATATTGTTGAAGTGTTCATCTTGTTGCTAGAATGATTGTTTAGTACACTGTAATGGATTATAATATAATGAGGAGGCAAGATTTTAAAATCAATGTTCTCAAATCAATAATTAATTCCCTTGTCATTATTTGTGTTGTAAAAAGCTGTGTAATAAGTGATATGACTGTACATTATCCCTTAAATCTTTGTTTTTCTTCACGGAAGCTTTGGGTTTAATGAGCTAATAAAACATTTAAACTCGAATCAATGTCTGATTATTATTCACGTATGTGGAAAGTAGTCATATAATGGCGGGATAATGTATATCCAGCTGGTTATTATTGCAAAATAAACCCATTATAAATAAACCCATTCGAAGACATTGATTATCTGGTTCAGGTGTGTTTAATTAGGATTGGAGGATAGTGGGCCTATCCCAATATCCACACCTATCCTTATAATGATCACTTGTCCACTTGCATGACGTATTTCTGGTATTTCGGCAAAGTGCTCAAGTAGCTGTAAAGAATAATAGTTGTCATCTCATCTCACCTCACCTCACCTCACCTCACCTCACCTCACCTCACCTCATCTCATCTCATCTCATATCTTATATCTCATCTCATCTCATCTCATCTCATCTCTTCATCTCATCTCATCTCATCTCATCTCTTCACCTCATATCTCATCTCATATCTCATCTCATCTCACCTCATCATCTCATCTCATCTCATCTCATCTCATCTCATCTCATCTCATCTCATCTCATCTCATCTCATCTCATCTCAGCTCAGCTCAGCTCAGCTCAGCTCAGCTCAGCTCATCTCATCTCTTCATCTCATATCTCATCTCTCATCTCATCTCATCTATCTCATCTATCTCATCTATCATCTCATCTCATCATCTCATCTCCTCATCTCATCTCATCTCATCTCATCTCATCTCAATCTATCTCATCTCATCTCATCTCATCTCATCTCATCTCAATCTATCTCATCTCATCTCATCTCATCTATCTCATCTATCATCTCATCTCAACATCTCATCTCCTCATCTCATCTCATCTCATCTCATCTCATCTCATCATCTCATCTCATCTCATCTCATCTCATCTCATCTCATCTATCATCTCATCTCATCTCATCTCATCTCATCATCTCATCTCATCATCTCATCTCATCTCATCTCATCTCATCTATCTCATCTATCATCTCATCATCTCATCTCATCTCATCTCATCTCATCTCATCTCATCTCATCATCTCATCTCATCTCATCTCATCTCATCTCATCTCATCATCTCATCTCATCTCATCTCATCTCATCTCATCTCATCTCATCTCATCTCATCTCATCTCATCTCATCTCATCTCATCTCATCTCATCTCATCTCATTTTTGTTTACTATCACCATGTCCTTTATGTCCACGTCCATCCACATAGTTCCTTTATAACAGATAACATACTTTATTAATTGGGTAATATTATATTTCGATAGTTCACTTTAGATGTTCTACTAGAACAAGTAACTGGCCATAGTGGCCAAAAGTGATGTCCGGAGGGGATATTTGTTTTTAATGACCCTAAGAGTTCAATTAAACAATCAAAATATGAAGAAAATATTTTATATTTGGTAACGCTTTACTTAAAGCCCTTATGCATAATGCATTATAAAGGTATTCATAATGTACATTATAAAGCATTATATATTTTCACAAGTAATTGTAACCAATGATAAAATGCATAATATTTTCTGAAATTGGTTGTTTTCCATGTGTTAAATGCATTATACGTTCTAAAGGTGTGTTAAATCAATAGATAAGTATTATAATGCATTATAACTGAGGTTACAATTATAATAGACCATATAATGCATTTCAAGGCATAATTACTGCAGTAAAAATACTTATATGATGCATTATACATAAAGGCTTTAGTAAAGTGTTACCTATATATTTTTTAGAATTTTAAATATGAAGGATTACACAGGATGTATTTGTCACAGGGTGTTTTGGTTATGTTTCATGTGTTTAAGTTTGCCATGTTCACTGTCATGTCTTGCCATGCACTTCCTGGTCTTGTCATGTGATCCTGCCATGTGCTCCTTTGTCTTGTGTTCTGTTGTCATGTCATTGGGTAATCAATGATCACAGGTGTCCCTCGTCTTGTCCTTAGTCAATGTGTATTTAACCCTCTTGTTGGCCATGTGTCCTTGTCTGATATTGTATGTGGTAACCCATTGTTGGTGAGTGTTTGTGTCGAGTTAAGCCAAGCCAAGCCAAGTTTATGTTTTGCCTTGTCAAGTCAAGCCAAGTTTATGTTAAGCCAAGCCAAGCCAAGTCAAGTCTTTGTTCCATGTTTTGCATTTTTTTATTTATATTTTGATTCTTTAATTTTAATAAAAGCTGCACATGGGTTCTTCAACCTTGCCTCCAGTGGACTTAAACGTTACAGTACTGACTAGACGGCAAATATCAGTCACTCTACAACATAAACATTATCCTTTACAAACATCGTGTTTTTTGAGTAAAGAAAACGCTGTACTTATTCAAAGAATTGTACTCTTTCCACTGCAAAGAAGCAGAGACCGTCTCCAAAATGTGTGCAGAACTTCATTCACGATTGAGGCGGGTGGAGCTACTGTATGAGGTTTTGTGCAGTTTGAGGATTCACTCAAGGTTTAGTCACAAGCTTTTAGTATAAAGTTCTATTCAAGCTCTTCTATTAGGTTATAGCTCTTGTATAAAGTATAGGCAAAATAAATAACCAGTATGTTATCTAATTAAAAAACTTTTCGGAATTTGGTAATGTTACAAAAGGAATGCATGAACAGCAACATTAAATACTGATTCTGCTTGGAGTGAACCGATTGATTCCACAAATTTTAAGCCCTAGTTGCAAACATTTTACAAAATACATGTATTTATGTCTGCACCAATAAAATGGGTCCCACTTTAAATTAGGTGGCCTTAGCTACTATGTACTTACATCAAAAAATAACAATATACTTTTTGTGTTCATACTGTATTGCAAAACACATTTGCTGATATTGAGGTGGGATACGGGTAAAGTTAGGGACAAGTGTGGTGGTATGGGTAAGTTTAAGGGTAGGGTTATGTGTAAGGGAAGTGTCAACAGTGTAATTAAAAATGTAACTACAGAAATTAATTACAGATGTAATGTAATTACAATGTAAAAACATGTATGTACACAATAAGTGCATTGTATCAATTGATTAATTGAAATGTTATTACATAGTAGTTAAGGCCACCTAATATAAAGTGGGTCCTTAAAATGTGCAACATTTTACAGTTTCCTAACAAATTATATGTAATATTGAATTAATTTAACTTACACTTGCATCTTACAATTTCGGGGAACATGAGTTACTGAACAAGAAGTCCTGCGTATTTACTTTTTTCATTGTCGGGGTATTGGGAACCGGATTGGACACCCCTGCCATACTATATGTACATTATATTTCCAGTCTTCTGAAGAGTTCTTAAAATTTTCTCCTCTGCAACAGCTCTCAAATCTGATTCACATGTAAACACACATTCAGACCTGCTGTCTCAATGCATGGAGCCAATCAATACAAGAACCATTTCATTAGACATCATTCAGTTATCCTGCCATCATCACAGTCTGTTCAAAACACCTCATAATGCCTCTCTCCTTGTTTCAGACATGCCCACCTTGAGTAAATGGGTTCATGTGTGATTGTATGACACAGTGCACATGTCTGGATGCACGCATGTGCTTCTCTTAGAGACAAAAGGATGACTCTGTGCGTGTCCTTGTCTTGGTAAAACACATCTTTGCTGAATTGACTTCTTCCTCTGAAAGCTCTAGCAGGCACCTAAAGAAAGCTCTGTCTGGCTGAGCTCAGGGCAAAATAAATTAGTGACTCGCGACTTCAAAGTCTCTCACCAAGGGAACGGCTGAGAGCTGGCCAGACTAGAACAGAATTCAGCAGGAGGGAGTGAGGGTTTGATATAGAGGAGGATACTTTAATCCCATGAGTTTCTACCAGCACCACACCACCTGTATACATCTATATCCATTACAGCTTTGATCCAGTCAGGCTTCATTTATCTGTCCACCCATCCATTTATTTAAGCCGCCACCCCATCCATCCATCCATCCATCCATCCATCCATCCATCCATCCAATGTAATTCAAACCTCACCCATCTATTCATATACTCATCCATTGATCCATCCATTCATATAACTAAACAAAACCCATCCATCCATCCATCCAAGTAATTCAAACAAACAAACCTCACTCATCTATTCATACACTCATCCATTGATCCATCCATTCATATAACTAAACAAAACCCCTCCATCCATCCGTCCGTCCGTCTGTCCGTCCATAAATATAAGTAAAACACAAAATAACTGCACAAGGAGCTTTAATAAATACTTGAAGAATGTATAAATTCAATTACTATAAATAGCACTTGAAATCATTCCTCTATCAAACATTGAGTGTTACACCTGACAAATATTTGCATGACTGTAGCTTTGCCACATATTTTAGCTTACAATTGTTGTCATAAATGTTCACAATACCTATGTATGGATAGTTTAACTTTCAACCACCTCTGCATTCAATAAGACTTATTTTTTCCATGTTATTTATGTATTTCTTCAAATATACCACGCAGAAGTCTATCTAGAGCATATTTCTGAAAGTCTTTTAAGTTACAGAGTTAGAGAGAAGGTGCTGCATGTCAGGAATTACCTATACCATCTCTCTACAAAACCCGATCAACAGACGGCAGTTGAAATAACACAAGAGAGCAACAGAAAGACACAGCTGAGAGGAAGGACTGATGATATTTGCTCTGTAATACCTGCTGCTGAGGGGGGATCAGTGAGTTGAAAAGCTAATAGTGGCCCTGGTGTGCGGGCACAGCGGGGGACGTCACTCGATTCAGGCCTGGGCTTTAAAGCAGTATAGCAGCACAGTTCTCTCTGTCTCACTTCCAACACTGCTTTCTGCCAGAGCTTGCAGCGGCTGTGATCACAAACCAACCCTGACGGGCTAGGATGCCGATCCAGCTCATTACCAACGGAACTAATGGAGCTTGCGTCACAGGTGTGTTAGAGACTGCACTTGTGTGTGTGTGTCTTCAGTGAAAAATGTGCAACATGGTGTGGTTTAATTCCAGGCTGCATCACAATCACAACCCTGCTGAAAAATCCAACATAAACCAGTATGGATTCCATGCTGGTCCAGGCTGGTTTAGGCTGGTATAGTGCTGGTCCAGGCTGGTTTATGCTGGTATAGTGCTGGTCCAGGCTGGTTTAGGCTGGTATAGTGCTGGTCTAGCTGGTCAACCAGCATATTCATGCTGTTCTCAAGCAAACCGGAGATGGTGAAGTAGGCCAGCTGTCTGTATGCAAGCAGTGTTTGGGGTCAAGCATTGTTTTAGCTTGCGTATTTCTATATTTAATACATTAATGATGTAAAGAAAAAAACAATATAAGGTTAAAACATATCATCTATTGAATTATATGATTATAACAGTAATTTCTTTTACTCGCTCTGCTGATAGTAGAACTGAAAATCTTAATTGTTTTAGTTATGTAACATTATTAATCAATGTCACTGGTAAACTGGTAAACTGGTAAAACGTTTCAAAGCAAAGGAATTATCTCCTGTTTCAAAAGATCTATACACAAATCATTTAAAATCAGTACAAAAAAGAGCTTGTGTACATTGCAAAACAAAAACATTTAGAGATATGAAAACCAAGAAAACTTCCTAATAAAAGCATAATTATAAGCAGTTTGTTCAACAACTTTCCATTTCCCAGGGGAATGCAAAACATTTGTTAGAGAACGCAAAAGTATTGCCAAATAGTTTTTCCTCCCATCCCACAATTTCTGTCCCTTCACCATGTCCCTTTAGGGGCTCCTTAATATGTCATTGCAGTCCGGAGCATGAAATATTGTCGACAATAGTGATAGCACTTTCACCAACTGCTGAAAGAGAATTCATTCAACCAAAGTCAATGGCCAAGTGCCCAACTAAAGGGCTTTAACAACCTTTGTACATGTACCATATGAAAAAAATAAATCCAAATGGGTTTTTAATAAGTGAATATGGTAATTCTGTTTGAATTACCTCTGGTGAGATATTGATTTTATTTGCAGTTGATTTCATCTAAGGCTGTGTGGCTGTAAGTCAGTTGTAGTTTTTGTGTTTCATCTTTTTTCTTCTCACTGATGCTCCAGAAGGAAACACGATGCATTAAGAGCCAAGGGGTGAAAACTTTTTGAATTTGAAGATCAAGGTAAATTGTACTTAATTTGTCTTTCAGGAAACATGCAAGTATCTTCTGTTGCTTCTGAAGGGCAAAACTAAATGAAAAAAAAAAAAAAGATATTTAAACAAAATAAGAAACATTTGGACATCTTCATTCTGTTCAAAAGTTTTCACTTTTTGTGAAAAGTTCCCCCCCCCCGGCTCTTAATGTGTCGTGTTTCCTTCTGGAGCATCAGTGAATGTTTGAACCTTTATTAGTTGTGTTTAAGTCCTTAAATTGTCCTCAGTCTGAAAAGATGGATCTTAGAATCATACAGTCACTGCTGGAGAGGTTTCAAATATGCAAAAGATGGTGGAAACCTAAAGAATTTGCAGGACCTGAAGGATTTTTCTGAAGAACATTTGGCAGTTTAACTGCTCAGAACAAACAAGGGACTCAAGAACAACCATCACAACAAAAAAGAAAAGAAAAAAAAAACGCTGTGGATCATCCAGGTAACGACAAGTATTAAGATTTTTGAACTTTTGAATTTTTCATATTCAGCTATTTGTTTTGTCTTGTTGTAAACAATATATGTAAACATCTTTTATGTAAAATATCTTATTCATGACAGTACTAAATAAAACATGCATTTTGCATGATCTCACTTATTTTGTTAAAATCATTAACATTTTTGCAGATTCTGCAAGGGGTATGTAAACTTTTTAGCACAACTGTATTTACATAAACTTTTGCTTTGCCAAACACTCACAGTCATTTAAAATAATAACACTGTAAGAACTGTACATCCTCAAGGTCTATTATACAAGAGCCTTCCTGTACAAAGTCAGTTGTGTAGCATTAGCATTCTAAGTAATTTGATTATTTTTAAGAAAAGTTATTTACTTATGTTATTTGCTTATATGCAATATGTTAACTTTCTGCAGAGGCATAGGAAGATGACAGGTATAGTTGCCATGGATATATTCATAAAAATAACCATTTGAATACTTTAAACTTTATTACATTATAATTATTTTAATTGTTGTTGCATCCCTGATTATACACTGAAATTGCTATTACATTTCACAAATAATTACAAATAAACAGCATGTAACATTGAATTAAATGTGAAATTTTGAAGTTTAAAGAGTGAAATGGTATTTTCTTGTTTCACTATACTCCAATAATCTTCTTCTTAATATTATTAATCTTCCAAAAGTTTTCTCTACAACTAGAGATTAGAATATCATAAAGACTTAGAGGTGGACTGTTTTGACTAAAATGGCACTTTGAGAAGCTTGATAAATATGGGCCCAGAATATCATAAAGACTCTGGTCTCTTTTGACTTGGCTTGGTCAATACGTAACCGCATAGCAACACCTTGGTAACCAGCCACAGCATAAACAATGTGAATTTTGAGGGGTAAGACACCACTGATTTGCCTCATTCCACTCCCCTCCCCTCAAGCTACATTACATAAGGCAAGCTATTTATGTAGCAAGATGCTAATTAAATAGAGATTGAAAGTTTAAATAAGAGGATTCTGGGGGTTTCTGATAGATAAAAAGGTGGCAGACTTTCATTTTCCATTTAGATTCTATTCCCACCAGAGCCTTAAACATTCCAATTTTCTCTTTACATAAATATAAAGTGTAGTCTTTTAATTGATGTGACAGATGTGTTGCTTATGAGAGTTGAAGATCGCACACATTTATGCTTGTATTCCTTGAAAAACAGTCCTTGAAAAACTAAAACTGACAGTGCAAGAACTTTTCAACACATTATAGACATTTTGTATCTCGAGGGAAAACATCTGTTTGAGGCCATATGGATCCTACACAAAAACAAAGAAGCATATACTGTATTAAACTGATGTTTGGGCTGTGCTGACATTCGGCTGGTACGATGGCAGGTTCAGCTGTCAGATCTACACATGACACTTTACAGGGTGTCTCTCACTGCCAGAAAAGGCGTCCATGAAAGCTCCAGTGACTGTGCACAAAGATGCATGAAAAGCCGACAGCAGCATCCTGTCTAAACGCAGTCTTGCATGAAGCTGTGAAATATAGAAGAGCTGGTTTAAAAAGTTGTAGGTGGTGATGGGGTCCTGGCATCAGGCCACTCCACCACTCTGTTCTCTTACACACACACACACACACACCACACACACACTTCAACTCTTATTGCCACGGCAACATAATGTTAGTTTCTTGCAGATCATGGAGTGTTGACCTTTGAGACACCTTGTTGAGACATCTGTAGCATCTCAATATAGTCTAACACTATAATGAAGACAGGTGAGCGTGAACCATGAACGGTGCCTCTAATTGGCACCATGCAGGTAAGCGCCTCAACATCACACCAATGAATAATTTATTTCAAACTGATATACTGATGTAATTAGTCTGAGTTAGTCAAAATCTTGTAATTGGTTTACTTTCGTATTACAGTCATATCATATATTTCATATTATACTAGCGTTCAAAAGTTTTTTGTTTTTAAAATATTTTTTAATTGTTTGTAATACTTTTCCATCATTAATGAATAACTACACAGGAACAAGTGAGTATTAACACTCTAGTAACTACTATTAACTAACAAGAAATTCTGATTAATAAATTAGTAAGTAATAGTGCTTAGACGAATGTGATAGTTCACTATTAGCTTATCAGTAGTCTCACATAGCTGGACCTTCAGACTGACGGCAGAAGGTCTGGACTCTATCGCAGCTTTCATTGGTCAAGGACTGCCCAAGAGGACGTTTGACTGACATGTAACGCAACCAATCACAGTTTGTTTTGTTCCGCGTCATGTTTTGGGGTGTGAAAATGTAAAGTCGATGTCCCTGCAATAACAGACCGGCGTGCATCTATAAATTATACATTCAAGAACGTTGTGCAAGTTTACTGCAACAGTGGAGCCGCGAACTTCACATACTTTTGAAAACACAGCATTTAGTTGATCCTGGTAAGCGCTCATTGTCAGTTGTCAACATGATGGCATTGTTGTTCTTCAACGAGGGACTTTGGCGTCACAGCATTTGTTTCTAGGTGGACCGTTAAAGAACGCAACACATTTGTCTCGCGGACATCCTGTAGAATTCAACCAATCAGATAATGACTTCGAAACTCCTGAAGTGTTTCCAGATAAGTGTGCCATAAGCATCAGACGTTCAGCCAACGGTCTGTGGGTGAATTTGAGGCTGAGACTAGCTAATCAGTAACTAGTATTTTTTTTCATACTTCACAGAGGACTACTAAGAACTACTACATATACAGGTTCATAATTAATGTGAATAATGCATAATGTATAATTAATTCTAAAGTGAAGATCATGGTAACTTACTAGTAATGACTCAAGTGTTACTAAATCCTTCAGAAGGAACTACTGATGATTTGGATCAGTATTCTAAAGTGAATAGCATGATAACTCTCTAGTAATGGCTGAAATCATTGTAAACTTTTGACGTTTTTGTAAGGTTTCGGATAGTAACGACTCAAGTGTTACTAAATACTTATATAGAATTACTAGTTATTTTGATCAGTATTCTAAACTGAAGATCGTGATAACCCTATTAATTACTTAAACGCTATCCAAAACCTTACAAAAACCTCAAAAGCTTACAATGATTTCAGTAATTATCTGAGTTATGTTTTTCACTTTAGAATACTGATAATTAGTAATTCCTTTAGAAGGATCCTTTAGAACACTTGAGTTATTACTAGTGGGTTACCATTACCTTCACTTTAGAATTAATTATATATTATGCATTATTCATGTTAATTATGAACCTGTATATAGTAGTTCTAAGTAATCCTCTGGGAGTTATTAAAAATAGTTATTGATTAGCTAGTGAACTACCATATTTAAATGCAGCTATTACTTACTAATTCGTTATTCAGAGTTTCTTGTTAGTTAATAGTAGTTACTAGAATGTTAATAGTGCATTACTCATTTGTTCCTGTGTAGTTATTCATTAAATGATGGAAGAGTGTTCTAAATTCACCAAATTATCTTATGCTCAAAGGCTGTGCTTATTTGATCAAAAAGTAAAATATTAAAAACGGTAATATTACAGAATATGTGTCAGGATATATGCAAGGAGGCAGAGGTAAGTGAATCCAAACACATTGTTTATTAAGATACTAAGAGTGCAAAGTGAGTATGCAAAGAATACTGGTGCAGATTCTGTGAAGATCACTCAGTGCGGGGCTGATCACAGGTGAGTACGTTCGCTTCAGGTATGTGTATACTAAGCAGTCACAGTTCATTAATACTTGTCCTTTCTCCTTCAGACGTGGTCGATACCAAGAAAGCTCGAGGGAAACACTGGAAGCTCTGGAGAGCACGGGATCACAGGCGATGGGAAGCGAACAGGTATCCTGGAGACAGTAGGGCAATGACACAGAGGTTAGTGGAACACAGGTGAGTATACGTTACGTCTTGGGATCTTTGGGTGTACAATCCACCAAGTACTCGAGTCGACCACCCCGACGTCGGGAGTCCAGTATCTCCTTCACCGTGTAGATGGACTCAGCTTCAATGGGCGGTATCGGGGGAGTGTCGTCAGGGACCGGGTCTGCAGAAGGAACAGGTACAGGTAAGTGATGGGGTTTCAGAAGAGAGACATGAAAGGTAGGATGTATCCGATACTGAGCAGGGAGTTGAAGTTGGTAAGTGACTGGGTTGATTTGTCTCTCGATGGGGAATGGACCGATGTACTTTGGGCTTAACTTGCGACAGGGTTGCCGTAAACGGATGTCTCGGGTGGAGAGCCATACCAGTTGCCCAGGTTGGTAGTTGGGCGTCTGGCGGCGGTGAGTATCTGCAAAGCGTCGCTGACGATTTACTGCTTGCTGAAGATGATGGTGTGCCTGATTCCAGACTCTCTCACTGTCTTGGAACCAAGCATTGACTGCGGGTACTGCTGACAGCTCACCGGACCAGGGGAATAATGGGGGTTGGTATCCCAGAACACATTGAAATGGTGTTAGATTCATGGATGCCTGCCGGAGGGAGTTTTGGGCATACTCTGCCCAGATCAGATATTGGCTCCAAAGGTTCTGGTTGGAGTGGCAAAATGTGCGAAGGAACCGACTGACATCCTGGATCTTTCGTTCAGTTTGGCCGTTTGCTTGTGGGTGGTAACCTGAAGTTAAGCTTACTGTTACATTCAGGAGGGAGAAGAATGCTCGCCACACTCGGGAGATGAACTGGGGCCCTCTGTCAGACACGATATCGTCGGGAATACCGAAAATGCGAAATACATGCTCCAGCAGTAACTCCGTGGTGTCAAAGGCTGTAGGCAGGTTCTTTAGAGGAATTAGCTTGCACGCTTTGGAGAATTGGTCGATGGCTACAAGAATGCATGTGTGGCCGTCAGAGACTGGAAGATCCGTGACATAATCGACCCCAAAATGGGACCAGGGACGATGCGGGACAGGTAATGGTAGTAGTTTCCCGGTAGGCAGGTGTCGTGGGATCTTGGTCATGGCACAGAGCGTGCATCCTTAGATGAACGTCTTGATGTCGTGGTACATGTTCGGCCACCAGTATTTCTGTTGAAGCGTCGACCAGGTTTTACTAACGCCGGGGTGTCCCATTCCAACAGACGAATGGGCGGAGGAGATTAGCGAAGTGCGGAGATCCTCGGGTACATAGGTTTTACCAGTGGGGCACTCTGGAGGAACAGGAAAGCGTTGTGACCTTTCGAGGAGTTGTTCGTCGAGATCCCACTGGATAGGGTTGACAAACAATTTCACTGGGAGAATGGTTTCTGGTTCTTCCATGGTTTCCTCGGGGGCGTGAAGACGTGATAAGGCATCTGCTCTGGTGTTCTTTGACCCCGGGCGGTAGGATATCTTGAAGTGAAACCTAGTAAAAAACAGAGCCCATCTAGCTTGACGTGGGTTAAGCCTCTTGGCTTCCTTCAAGTATTGGAGGTTCTTGTGATCTGTCAGCACTGTAAATGGGTGTCTGGCCCCCTCCAACCAGTGCCTCCATTCCTCCAGGGCGAGTTTAACGGCTAGGAGTTCTCGGTTGCCGATGTCGTAGTTACTCTCAGCAGTGGATAACTTCTTTGAAAAGAACGCACAGGGCATAGGTTTGGAGGAGTGTGTTGAGTATTGTGACAGGATGGCCCCCACTCCCGTAGTTGACGCATCCACCTCGACGATGAACTCCTTCTCCGGATTTGGGTGATGGAGCAGTGGAGCAGTGGTAAAGACGGTTTTGAGGGTCTGGAAGGCATGCTCCGCGTCAGGGTTCCTGTTAAGGGTTTTAGGTTTTCCCTTCAGGAGGAATGTTAATGGCGCTGTTAACATGCTGTACCGGTCTATGAACCGCCGATAAAAATTGCCGAAGCCCAGGAATCTCTGTAACTCTTTTATCAACTTGGGAGTGGGCCAGGAGGTGATGCCTTTGGTCTTGCGATCATCCATCTCAACTCCTCTCTCGCTGAGATGGTAACCCAGGAATTCGACGGCGGTTTGGTGGAACGTGCATTTCTCTGCCTTTAAGAACAAGGAAAACTCTCGGAGCCGTTGGAGGACCAGGAAGACATGATGCTGATGTTCAGCTGGATCTTTGGAGAAGATGAGAATGTCATCGATGTAAACTAGAACAAAGTGATTCAGGAAATCACGGAGCACCTCGTCCATAAAACTTTGAAATACAGAAGGGGCATTTACTAACCCATACGGCATCACAAGGTATTCGTAGTGCCCTGCGGGGGTGATAAATGCTGTCTTCCACTCATCCCCTTCTCTAATCCGGATCAAATTGTATGCACTCCTTAAGTCAAGCTTGGTGAACATTTTGGCTTCGTTGGATCCATAACGGTTATGGTCAAACCTTCTGTCAGGATATATGCAAGGAGGCAGAGGTAAGTGAATCCAAACACAGTGTTTATTAAGATACTAAGAGTGCAAAGTGAGTATGCAAGGAATACTGGTGCAGATTCTGTGAAGATCACTCGGTGCGTGGCTGATCACAGGTGAGTACGTTCGCTTCAGGTATGTGTATACCAAGCAGTCACAGTTAATTAATACTTGTCCTTTCTCCTTCAGACGTGGTCGATATCAAGAAAGCTAGAGGGAAACACTGAAAGCTCTGGAGAGCACGGGATCACAGGCGATGGGAAGCGAACAGGTATCCTGGAGACAGTAGGGCAATGACACAGAGGTTAGTGGAACACAGGTGAGTATACGTTACGTTTTGGGATCTTTGGGTGTATCAGAGGGTCAGGAGACATCGGAATATGGTCTGTTCCTGTTGGAGGTTTGACATTGAACTGAGGCTGTGGTGACTGTTTTATTGTGCCTGGTGATGAGGTTGTTGATGGGAAGCAGGTGTGAGTGATTAGTATTCTGGGGAGAGTGATCGTTGAGTAGTGGATGGGACCGAGCTTGACTGATCTTGACTGATTTTAAATAATTTCTATTTTAATATACAATATTTTAAAATTTAATTTATTCCTTACTCCATGATCAATCAGAAATAATTCTAATCAATTCTAACAGTTTATAAATTATTATCAGTTATAAAACAAAATTATAAAAATATATATATATTGTGCTGCTTGATATTATTGTGGAAACTGTGATACATTATTCTTTCAGGATTCTTTGATGATCAGAAAGTTATGAACAGCATTTATTTGAAATTGAAATCTTTTGTAACTGTTACGGAATGTATACTCGGAACACAAGAGGAATGGTTAACAGTTTATTCGAGACAGCACGAAGCAACAGGCAATATCAACAGGTGAGTAGACACACAATAGAGACTTGATGTTCTGTGGACGTGAGAATGATGGAATGTCTTTTCCTTACAGGTGCAGGGACTCGTGGGATTTGGTGAAGAGGAAACCAGGTAGGATGCACACACCTCGACCTCAGACAGATGAACATAGAGAGTGAAGGTAATGCTTGGAGGTAATCTCTGGAGAACAGGACACAGGAGAAACAGGTAGGTAGTCCGTAATGCATAAATGAGACCGGACCACTAACTGAGGTGAGGTGTGTGCTTATGAAGTAAGCTAATGAGGGTGCAGATGAGGTGCAGATGTGCACAATTATTAAGTGCATGCAGGTGAGAGTCAAGGAGGATGCTGGGAAGTGAAGTGCAGAAGTGACAGGTGACCATGTGACTGTAACAGTAACATTGTAAATGCCTTTACTGTCACTTTATTTAATCAATTTAATGCATCAAAATTAGAATCCTATTTTGCATACTTATACTTAAGCATAAAGCAGGCTTAATTGACATTTCCTACAATTTAAAACCTTAAAATATAAGTGTTATAAATAATTTGTTATGATTGGCAGAATTAAAACTGAATATTTTTATAAAATGATGTGGCAGAACAGATGAATAGGCACAATAGAGCTGAAAAGTGGTGCAGGAATTTAAATAGCTTTTTCGAGAAAGAAAAAACCTTTCATGCAGTTATTGTCTCCTAACTGCTGAAATGAGTTGTCAGTATTTCCAGTCTCACTTCCGTATCCGAAACATATCTATGTAGGTATGTATAAATTTGCAATGCCAGCCTATGATCTTCATTGACTGCCCGCATTGGATGAGAATGAGATGCTTGTAAAGTCCACTGAGATGAGTTGCAGTGAGAATCCATGTGCAGTTTATTGACTGAATACAAACTAAACAAAGACTTGGAACATGAACATGAACATGAACATGAACAACATCAGCAGTTACACAGACAAAGCTAGACAAGATACAATGGAAACATGAGGGCTATTTATACAACAAGACTAATGACTAACAAGAAACACCTGTGAACAATCAAGACGATCAACCAATCAGAACATGACACATAAGACAAGGGAAGCAGAAGACATGGTCACATGAGGGCAAGGAAGTCACATGACAAGAAATTAGGAAACATGATTATGAGAATTTCAAACTAAAAGACATGAAAACAAATCCCAAATCCCAAACCAACGTGACTGATTGAAGGACGAGAAGGATACACTTGATGAATCATTTAAAATAAGCTGAATGAAGGACATGAAATGAAGGCTGCCCTCCAAGGATCTTTCAAATTGAGACGTCCTTTGATGGAGTTTGATGGCGTGGCAGCCGAGATATACAGCCTTACTAGGATGCAGCCTTCCAATTAAGAAGCACTCAAGTAGGTCATCCAGGTACTTTTCACCTACTGTTCAGCTCCCTATAGACCCAGTATATCGTGTACACAAATTCGGGCACTGGTAAGAACAGGACAGTAAGGACCCTGGCTCACATTGGGACACTGATGGTGACATGACAACATTCTCATTTTACATCGTCACCACTGGTATTTATGAACAGCAGAATGGATATTTTTATGTTATTTTTTTGTTTTTATGTTAATTAAAGTACATTATTATAAATACTTTGTCACATATAGGCACATATATAATAAATGCTAGCTAGATTATGTTCAATATGTGTCTAGCAATGCATGTTTATGCTGAAATATAATTAAATAACGGTTAGCTTTATCAAAACATCTATCGCGTGTCATTATGTGTGGTGAGTTGGCATTGTGTGATTTGTTTCTCACTTCAGAACTTCTTTTAAGGAAAAATAGTGAGCATTGATGCTTCATGGTGCATTGTGCTTTGTGCATTGTGCAACTTTTTAGGAAGCTAATATTTCTGTGCACTGGAAGGATTTTTCAATTGACACTGCCCTTAAAATGGCCGACTGAACTGACTACTGAACTAGGGACCTGATTAAGACAGGTAAAACTATGTATTCGGACATACTCTGTTGGTGTACTCTTTTTCTACAGTATGTAGTAGGGAAGTATTCGATTTTGTATGGAGTGACTGTGTATAAGTGCTAAGGAAGCCTCCAGAGATGAAATTCAGATATGGTAATGGGCGTTTAGTTTCCAACACACACTGTAAGCGATCAATCACAACAGACTTGGCCATCTGGCCAATCAGAGCAGAGGAAAGAAGGGGTTTAAAGAGACTGAATCCTTTATTTATAATTAAAGTGTTTTTTTCGATGAATGACAACCTATTGTAGAGGACCTGCAAAAAACAAAATTAGGAATATTTAATAGCATAATCGGGTACTTTAAACTAAGTTTGTAAATATATATTGCCATTGAATCGGCAATGTGCATCCCTGCTCTGTAGGTATAAGCACTGGTAAACTAGTTTGAACGAATCTACAGCAGTGCTTAACCTACTACAGTCTCATAAAATTAAAACTTCAAGTCAATCACATACAAATATTCTTGTGCAATGCAAGGGATATTGTGTTAAAATTAGCTGAAAAAGCATGCATGGAAGCATACTTTGAAGATCCACCAGAAGTAGTAAACCATTAATGCGTCCTTGACATACGTAGTATGACTTAGGATGCACTGATCATACTGTTTGTAGTACATACAAATAGCATGCGATCTAAGAGTCAGCACTTATTTTCCTTATTGATTTGTGGAAATATAGAGTTTTTTACCCAAGGTAGTAGAAGTTTTTCATGCTGAAATATCATAATGACAAAGTTTTCTTTGAGCTGCCGCCGTGGTAGTAACACACAGCATTCACTATACTGTCAGTATCTTTAGGTCTCTCTCCCTCTAGTGATACTGTGAGAAAAAGTCTAATTGCAGAATGCTGTTTCCTTTTCTTCGCATTGTGTTTGACTGTATGCGATGTGTGACATCTTTCTTCACACTCTTTGTGTATACACACATGTGTTTCTACAGGTGTGCATACACATTTAATCATGTTGTATATGCATGTGTGTCTTCAAGCTGTGCATAGCCATTGTCTACAAAGCATAAAACTACAACTCTTATCTGAAGATTAACTGTTTGGGTCTAGATATTACATAAATTATATGGCCAAATTCATTCATATATATATATATATATATATATATATACTTTTATACTGTACTCCACATAATACACCACTGAGCCACATACACTACCTGTCAAAAGTTTGGGATTTTTTTAAAGAAAAATAATAGCTTATGTTTTATTTAGCAAGGATGCAATAAATAAATGGCTGCTAAAAATTCTGCTTTGCCATCACAGGAACACATTACATTTTAAAATATATTAAAATAGAAAACAGGTTGAAATATTTCACAATATTGCTGTATTTTTTAAATAAAAGCAGACTTGGTGAGACATAAGAGATAAAAGATAAGAGATTAATTACCCCGTTTCCACCTAAATTACCCAGAACAATTTGTCCCAGGAACTTTTTTTCCCAAAGACCTGTTGCTGTCTGCGTTTGCATCACGGTCTAAAGTAGTATTTTTTGCTCTGGTCCCCTCCCCGTTAAAAGGAGTGATGAGATACTTAGCAGACTATCATCACTCAATGGCTGGTTGTCTAAGTGGTGTCCGCAAAATAACACAAAATAACATAGGGTTCATAGACAATTGGAAAAGCTTTTGGGGCAGACCTGACCTGTTGAAAAGAGATGGTATACATCCCTCCTGGGGTGGTGCCGCTTTTCTCTCTAGTAATTTGGCACATAGTCTTAAAGCTAAACCTTGACTAACTAGAGCCCAGGTCAGGAAGCAGACGGACTGGCTTACCCGACCGTCTGCTAGCTGTCTCGCGTCACAGAAGTCAGATAAATCCCAGCACATAGAGACTCTTTCACCTAGATATTATCACATAGAGACTGTGTCTGTTCCACAAATTAGTAAATACAAAAAAACACCAAAACTATTCAATGGTAAAAATTTAATTGATGTCCAACAAATAAACAACAGATATAATACAGATGAACAAATGATAAAGCTCAGGCTGCTGAATTTTCGATCCCTTTCCTCCAAAACTCTTATTGTTAATGATATGATTACAGATAATAATCTAGATGTGCTGTGTTTGACAGAAACCTGACTAAAACCTGACGACTACATTACTTTAAATGAATCCACCAGAAGTCTAGTTTCAAATATAATTCTTTTGAAGTTTTGGTGCTTTACGTAACGTTATGTAGTGAAATTGATAAATCCCGTTTAACATTTGTGTTGGCTACTGTATACAGGCCACCAGGGCACAATACACACTTTACCAGAGAATTTGCTGATTTTCTATCAGAGTTAGTACTGGCTACAGATAA
Source organism: Rhinogobio ventralis (assembly GCA_039654625.1). Classification (NCBI taxonomy): domain Eukaryota; kingdom Metazoa; phylum Chordata; class Actinopteri; order Cypriniformes; family Gobionidae; genus Rhinogobio; species Rhinogobio ventralis. The sequence goes on from CM077207.1 coordinate 23,216,427, forward strand.
AGTCCTAATTATTGGTGATTTTAATATCCATGTAGACAATGAAAAAGACGCATTGGAATTGGCATTTAGAGACATTTTAACTCTATTGGAGTTAGGCAACACATATCAGGACCCATCGCCGTAATCATACTTTAGACCTAATATTGTCACATGGAATAAATGTTGATACCGTTGAAATTCTGCAGCAGAGCGATGACATCTCAGATCATTACCTAGTATCATGTATACTTAATTTAACAAAGGCTGCAAAGCCGTCACCTCGCTTCAAATATGGCAGGACTATCACTGCTGTGACTAAAGATTTCTTTGTAAATAAACTTCCTCATCAGTTTCAGCTCCTCAGCATCCCAGATAGCCTAGAGGAACTCAATGTTACAACAGAAACTATTGACTCTCTCTTTTCCAGCACTTTCGATACAGTTGCTCCTCTGCGCTTAAAGAAGATTAAAGAAAATAGTCCAACGCCGTGGGAACAACAAGCACACCTGGGCCCTTAAAACAGCAGCCAGAAAAATGGAGCGCAGCTGGAAGAAAGCAAAACTTTTTACGCATTTCGTGGAAAGAGAGCATGATTTCATACAGAAAGGCCGTAAAAACTGCTAGATCTGCTTATTTCTCGACTCTCTTAGAAGAAAACAAACACAACCCTAGGTATTTATTCGATACAGTGGCTAAATTAACCAAAAATAAAGCTTCAACTACTGATGTCTGCCAACAGCACAGCAGTAATGACTTTATGAACTTCTTTACTTGTAAGATTGATAATATTAGGAAAAAAATTATAACCATGCAGCCGTCTACTACTGTATCACATCAGACAGTGCATTGTAGTGTCACTGAGGAAAAATTACATTCATTCACTGCTATAGGAGAAGAAGAATTGGCTAAACTTGTTAAATCATCTAAATCAACAACATGTATGCTCGACCCTATACCGACTAAACTACTAAAAGAGATGCTTCCAGAGGACATAGATCCTCTTCTTAATATCATTAATTCATCCTTGACATTAGGATATGTACCGAAAACTTTTAAGCTGGCTATTATTAAACCACTTATTAAAAAAACGCAGCTTGATCCTACAGAATTAGTCAATTACAGGCCAATCTCAAATCTACCCTTTCTGTCAAAAATACTAGAAAAGGCAGTGTCCTCACAATTATGCTCCTTTTTAGAAAGAAATGGTATCTGTGAGGATTTCCAGTCAGGATTTAGACCGTATCATAGTACTGAGACTGCTTTCATTAGAGTTACAAATGATTTACTCTTATCATCCGATCGTGGTTGTATCGCTCTGTTAGTGTTACTCGATCTTAGCGCTGCATTCGATACCATTGACCACAGCATTCTTTTGAATAGACTCGGAATTGCATTGGCATGGTTTAAATAATACTTATCTGACCGTTATCAGTTTGTAACAGTAAATTAAGAGATATCACAAGTTCAGTATGGAGTACCGCAGGGCTCAGTGCTAGGACCGTTGCTCTTCACCCTGTACATGCTACCACTGGGAGATATCATTAGAAAGCATGGCGTTAGTTTTCATTGTTATGCTAACGATACTCAGCTCTATATTTTTTCACTCCTTGACGAAATTTACCAATTCACAAGATTAACGGAATGCATAGCTGATATAAAAAATTGGATGACTAGTAATTTCCTGCAACTTAATTCAGAAATGTAGCGACTCGGCTACATATAATAATAATAAATTAAATTAGCTCAATAGGGAATTATGATTATTAATATTTAATTATTTATAACTAATCGCAACGGGTTATGATTAAATTATAAATCTCCAAATCACCCAAAAAGGGAAATACCTAACTTAGGTATTTATGCAATATATATATATATATATATATATATATATATATATATATATATATATATATATATGGTTAGCAACAATGGGTTGCAATTAACTACGAATATATATTAAATCATAACAGAACAACCTTTGGATTTAGAATTAATTCAAAATTCATCTGATCCGTTCATTTAACGAACGAACAGTACAATCTTTTATCAACTCTCACAAAGTTTTATTCTTTCTTATCAAATCTTCGGGAAGGTTATCCTTCTGGTCACAAAGAATAAACTTTCCGAACTATTATGATATTTATTAAAGTATTCAAAGATACTTATGAGAGCTCATAGCTAGATCAGAACATTAAAGTGACCATGCCTTGTGAGCGGCAACAATGACAATCGAACGTGGATACAATGGTTTTAATAATTGATACTACGAATACATACGACTAATACTAATACATGTATATACAGAACAACGAATAGTAACGAAAGAGAATGAGAAGAAGAGAACGAAAGAGAGGAAGGAAAGGTTCAGGAATGGCAATTTCACTAACGTAACCACCGAGAGCCAGCAACGAATAATATCACCTTAAACAGGGGTACACATCTTAAAACGCATCTAAATTTCAATTTTGTGCTGAGTATAAGGAATGCACGTGAGTCTTCTCAGAGCGTTCTTGAGCTGGAGCGTGTTCTCTTTTGGTCCTTCCGGAGCGTTCTCGATCCGCGGGAAGTTTGAAGGTGGTTGGAGCGAATGCCAAAAAGGGGAGGAAAAGAAGATTGTCTCGTCTGAGTTTTTAGAAGATGGCGCGCGTTTAAAGGAACCTTCAAAGGAACCAACCCACGTGACTGAGCCGCCAAGCCAGGGCCGAAGCTGCCTGGCCAGGGGATGAGCCGAGATGATAAGAGGGTTGTGTATCGACTGCACCGACTGATATGCTGGTGTTACTGTCCTTTAAAGAAAAATTAATATTCGCCCATCTTTTCTGAAATGACCAATCAAATGTGGGAGTTTTAGGCGGGAGACCACTTTCTTTGTCTCTGTTTATGACTTAATTTGCCTAATTTATGATGGTGTCATACTTGGTACATTTCTACTCCAAAGGTGGGGGTAACATAATGTGATGCATTTCATAATCATCTACTGTGCACCGTTGGTTAAGAGAAAGAGAGAGGAATATTTAGATATCAAACACAGTATGGCTGGGAGATATTAGAGCAGAGATACATGTACATGAATACAAGCATTTTAAATGACTTTACATTGTTCGTACATCATGACTATGTTGGCAATGACATAGGGAGCATGCGTACACACAAGGATCATCATATACATTCTGGGATAGTTTAATTAAAGTTACATAAAGAAAATGTTTGTGTCTGTGTATTGGAAGGAGCCTGTGTGTCTAGGCCCCCTATCATTTTGAGTGAGGGGGGGGGGATTGAATCCACATACTCTGGTTGGGCAGGCTGATGCGGGTGCCCGTGTCATGCTGATCGTAAGTCAGGGTGGCCGTACGAGTGGGAGTGTTGACGAGCCATCGGTCACCCACGATCTCAGCTCGAGTTTCAGTGACTTGGGTGCGAGACGTGGCCTCGGAAGGGCAACGGGTGTCACTTCTCATGGGCTGCAACCCACAGATTCCTTCAGTGTTGTCTCTGAGGAATGGCTTGCTAGGGCAGAGGTAGTGAATGTCCTTTGTCAAAGTACACATACGCAGGTTGGGGGCCAGGCACAGCTGTGTGTTACTGTCGTGGTAGGCCACCACATCGGGGGGGTGTATCTTGATATGAGTGTTGCCTTGCCAAAACCCGACATTGACCATGTCCTTGAGTCTGTAGATGTTGTTTGATTCGATGATGGGTAGAATCAGGAGAAAGGCCACCTCCCTTTGCTCAGGGTTGACGTGCAAGGGGATGGCACTACCCAAAGAAAAGGCAAGGTGTGCTTGAAGAGGATCTGCTGGGCTGGTAGTGGTGGAGGCCAGCACTGTTTGCACAAGGCACAGGGGTACCAGATACGGAGGAATCCTGCCCATGGCTAAGCTGTCAATTGAGGAGCTCACTTCCCGCAGCATGTCTGACATCAGGGCTGTGACCAGCTGAGTTTGGGCAAAATCATTTTGGAAAACTGAAAACAGTTGTCTCACTGAGTTCAGTTTGGTTCAGCAGGACACTGTGAGTATTGATAACCACCACAGTGCCTTTCAATGATTTGCCAATGGTCTGCAGGGTTGCACTCTGTGTTGCGAGCTGTTCTCTCAGCTGTGGGATTTCAGTCTGGCTCACTGCGTTGACGCTAGACATGCCAATGTTGAACAGGGTTCCGACGGCAGCGTGAACTGGAGGCACAGGACAGTGAGCTAGAGGCACAGGACAGTGAGCCACAGCAGCATCCTGGTATAGGAAAGAGAGAGAGAGAAAAAGAGAGATGGGGAGAGAAGTAGTTGATCAGCGAGGAGTGTCCTTGGTTGGTCAGGACAGTCTTTTTGCTGTGGGGTCTGCAACTGAGTTTAGCTTGCATTGGCCCCTCCCAGTCTTTCTCTGCCAGTAGCCACATGTCTTTTGACTTGATTGCGGTGGACCCATTTGAAAATTGGCTCTTTCTGTCCCCGGCTTAGTTTAATTCAGTACGCAACCGGGCAGAGTTTGTCCACAATCTCATAAGGACCTGTCCAGTGAGGCAGGAATTTCTTTGACAGCCAATGGGAGGCTGTCCGGGGCAGCTGGACAAGGCTATAATACCAGACCCTGTCGCCTACGCCCAGTTTCTGGTGTGACGCTTTCCGGTCATAATATGCTTTCCGGCCTTCAGCACTCTTTTGAAGTTGTTGCTGGGGCGAAAGCAAAGGTTGCTCTCAGGTGCCGGTGTGGTTCATCAAGATACTGGTGAGTGGTGTAGGCTGTGACAAGGCTGGAGTCTCCCGTTTGATACGGCAGGTACAGTGGCAGTGTCATTTGCTGCCCAGCCATTAGTTCAAAGGGAGACATATGAGTTGATTCATGCGGGGTGGCTCGGATGGCCTTGAGCACAAAAGGAAGTTTCCCATCCCAGTCTTGCTGGTTGGCAGACACATACTTTCTCAGCATGCTGACTACAGTTCGACTTGTTCGTTCCACCTGGCTGGACGAGATGGAATGGTGGCTGATGGGCAGTTGAGCTTGTACTCCCAGGAGTTTCCAACTCTGCTGCATGATCTCAGCTGTAAAGTGAGTGCCTCTGTCCGAGTTCACTTTAAGTGGCAGTCCGAACCTGGAGAAGATGTGGTTCATCAGGAGGTATGCCGTGGTCTGGGCAGTGTTGTTTGGTGCTGGAAGACACTTTACCCACTTGGTGAACTGGCACACAACCGTGAGGAAGTATTCGTTGCCCCTCGTCGATCTGGGCAGGGGTCCTACCCAGTCTATTTGGAGGTCTGACCATGGGAATGTGACTCCTCTGCGTTGCAGTGGGGCTCTATGGTTTGGGTTTGCTGGTTGGAATTGACAGCAAACCAGGCACTCTCTGACATATTCTGCCACGTCTTGCTGCATGCCCGGCCAGTATGCCACTTGTTTCAGTGTCTCGTAAGTGGCTCTGGTACCGTGATGTCCGGCACATGGTGCGTCGTGGGCATACATTAGCATGACCCCCCTTTGGCAATGTGGCACCACAAGCCTTTGCGCTGTGAGGTCATCAGGGGCATACCACAGAATGTTGTCTTTCACACGCAGCATGTGTTTGACGTCATGCAGTCGTCTGAGGCCTGAGGCAACAGTGAATTCAGACGTAGTAATAGGGTGGTTGGAGGGGTCTGAGAGGTGGTTTAGCATAGTTTGTATGGCAGAATCAGAGGCTTGCATGTCAGCTATGTCGTTGTTGGAAATTTGTGGAGCCAGCGCAAGCGGCTGTGATGTTGGAACCATCACAGGAATAGGTCGTTTGCTGCGGGTTATCGCTGCAACTTTAAGGGTGGGTGGGTTGGAGGTGACCATGAATTGCCATGAAGTGCACCAGTTTTGGCCAGGCCATCAGTTTGGTCATTCAAGTCTTTGTCAAGGCCTGGTTGTTTTGAGTGACCTTTCACCTTTTTCCAATAGACGATCATGTCGTGTAAGCTTGTGATGTCGTCGCATGCTTGGAACAGGTGTTGGTGTTTGACTGACTTGTTGTTTGCCGTTTTGAACCCATTTTGTTTCCAACCTGGAAGATGGCATGTGAAACTGAGTCTGGCATAGTTGGAGTCTGTGCAAATAAGGAGTTCTCTGATGTTATGGGTCGATGCAGTTTGGAGGGTTATTAGGATGGCTGCTACCTCAGCATATTGCGATGACTGAGGCCCCAACTTGAAGTGCTGTGGAGGGCAAGGCTGGTCATTCAGCCATAGTATGCCCGCACCTGCTTTTAGGATACCCTCGTGGTTGTAAGAGCATCCATAAACGTAGGCGGTGGGCATTCCCTGACACGTATTCTCTTCAAAGTACCTGTTACAGGTCTGTTGTTGTTGTTGGGGTTCTTCTGTGTCCAGCATCGCCGCTGGTGTGTCATCAGAACAGTTTTGGCAGGCAGCCAAGCCATTGCCAAGCGCAGACTTGTCGGAATGCGTTGGCTGTTGAGGAACATTACAGGCTGGTGGCATGTCTCTATAATAACCTTCTGTGCTCCGATGTAGTTGGAGAATCGCTGGATGGCCCATACAGTGCAGAGTAGAGCCTTTTCACAGTCAGAATATTTGCTCTCTGGTGGAAGAAGTGTCTTGCTGGCATATGCGACCACTCTTTTGTCTTGATCATGCCTTTGGTATAGACCAGCACTAAGGCAGTGTTTGGAGAATCCAGCTTCCAAGTGGAACTCCTTTTGTGGGTCAGGGTAAGCAAGACATGGAGCTATGCACAGATGTTGTTTCAGTTCATTCATGGCATTTGCTTGAGCTTCTGTCCAGGCGAATGGGCAATCCTTCTTCAGAAGAGCAGTTAGTGGTCGTGCAATGTCCGCGAAGTTCTCAATAAACTGCCGTGAGTAGTTGCACACCCCAAGAAAGCTTCGCAACTCTGAGACATTAGTGGGTGGCTTGATGTTCTGAATGGCTTGGATACAGCTGGATTGCGGTTCGATGCCCCGTGATCCAATGAGTAGGCCCACGTAATTGACCTTGGTTCTACACCACTGTCCTTTGTGGGGGCAATTTTGGCGCCGGCAGTGGTTAATTGGTTCAGAACATGGTCTATTTCTTTCAGGTGATCAGCCACTGTTGTGCTCTTCATGAGAATATCATCTACGTAGATGAGGTTGCCTCTCATTCTTGCGTCTGGGCATGCTTTGTTCAGGAAGATGTTGAACTCGGCTGGTGAGTTGGCATAGCCAAACGGGCACCTTGTGAAGGTATACTGTGGGTTGCTGAAGGTGAACGCAAGCTTGTGTTGATCTTCTGGATGCACTGAAATGGTCCAGAATCCTGAGGCCACATCGAGTGTAGAGAAGATTGTGGCTCCTTTGATTCTGGGTATTTCCTGCTCCAGCTGGGTCATGGGCCATCGTGATAGTGGCACCTGTTGGTTCAATTTCCTGTAGTCAATGGTGGGTCGCCACTTGCCGTTTGGTTTGAGGACGGGCCAGATAGGAGCAGAGTAGATGCTGTTGCATGGACGGATGACACCTTTCTCAAGCATATAGTCAACGATCTCCTGCACCGGTTCGTGTGAGGCTTTGTATTTGTAAAGAACTTGTCTGAGTTCTGCATCGTCCTTTATGGCATCTGCTTCTTTCAGGATTTGCTGGACTTGTGTCTCAAATCCTGGATACGGCTCCTCTGTTGTTTTGTCACCTGTCGTGTTGGCAGTCAGAGGTGCAGCACTGTCATTAGTCTCGCAGGCAGGCTGGCTAGTGACTGTGTATACTGCAAGATGTTGGTCCTCTGTCAGCTCTGTTCTGCACACTTGATCTTTGGCCATAGGCATGACAGAAGCAATGGAGATGATTTTGAAGGGTGCTGTGAACACTGTGTTGTATGTGCTCCCTTCTGGGATCATCGATGGGATTGGATGCCCTTGGCAGTTACCATGGTTGATAGGCAGGAGTCCAAAGGGAAGCGGGTGCGCTTGCTGGCAGACGGAAGGTCTGGTGTGTCTTCCATGAGGGCTTTGAACAGTGACAGGCTGATGGCTGAGTTGTCTGCCCATAGTGCGAGCATGATGTCTGTAGTTGTTACATCATTCAGCTGGAGGTCAGTCATGACCTTGGGGCAGTGACAGTCAGAGTCTATGGTGAGTTGAAAAGTGCAGAGTAGCGAACTTGAACTTTGCTTTGGTGCTGAGACAATGTTCTTGTGGCTGGCTGAAAGGTTTCTCGTGACCTCTGTGGCCTGACAGTCTGGCTCAGGTGATCTGGGCGGCTGGAGAGGCAGAGGTTCTCGCACTTGAGCCCAAATTTTCAGCTGTCTGAAGTCCAATAGGGGCTCGAAGCGATCTAGCAGATCTTTGCTGACGAGAAGGGGGTATGTGTCCATTGGTGAGATGTACACATGGTGTACCAGACTCATTGGACCAATCGTTAGATGGATGGGAGCGATCCGTTCAAGTTGGATCTCATTTTGGCTGTATGACTGCACATTTAGCTCACATTTTTGGGATTTCAAAGTTCGATTTTGTCTCTTAGCTTCAATTCGGAGTCTGTCAAAGAGTTGAGATGACATTAAAGTGAGATCAGCTCCTGTGTCGACCAGGGCTTCAAGTCTCACCTCATTCTCCAATGTGATGGCTAGATATAGTTTTCTGGCCACCCCCTTTTCGATCAGGTTTCCCAGCAGTCTTGGTTCTGGGGTTTGTGTGGTGATCGGTAAGCAGTTTGGGATGGTATCACGTGGCTCGTTAGGGAGGCAGACAACCAAAACAGCACTCATTTTTGGTTGTTGGCGTGATGACTTGCGTTCTGTTGATCAGGAAGTGCAGCTGTCAGCTGAGGTGATTAGGCGACGCTGTCACTTGCTGATGAGGTGTCTGGTTCTGTGGACTGTGACTGGTGCGCAGTGCTTTGGGTGCTTGGTTTAGTCAGAGGGCAGTCAGGAAGGATGTTGGGTGCAGGCCTTACACTTAGTCATAAGGAGTCTAGCCTGTCCTTCTTGTCTCCCTCGCAAGGTTTCTTCTGAATGAGTTCTTTCAGAATCCTCAGGATCTCTGCTGACTCAGACAAAGCTGCACTGTTTTGCTCTGGTGGGTGCTCAGACTTGAGTTTGCTCGGGGCGTGTCGCGAGCCGTTCCGCTGCTGGCCATCTGGGCTGGATGCTCTGGCTGATGAAGGTCATCCATTTCTGGGCCATCGGCTGGCATCCCACGTGGCTCCACCCTTTGGGTGGTTAGACGGACGGTCACTCTGCAGTCTGTAAGCGTACTTAAGTTCTCTGTGAACAGCTTCAAGTTCTTCTTTTAAATAGTCTTTTTGTTGAACCAAATCATGGATCTGGGCACGGGCCGCTTGCAAGTGGTTTTCACAGGCTTTGGCCTTGCCGTCCCTTTCTTTCAGTTCAATTTCTGCTCTTGCTAGGAGAGCTTCACCTTGTTGGAGTTTTTCCCTTAGTTCCTCTTTGGATTCTCTCTCCAACTGCTCTCTGTGCTCTGTATCTACACGAAGGTCTGCCAGGGCATTTTGAAGTCTCTCCACTTCCTCCTGAAGCTGTGGGTCCGTTTCATCCTCTCTCTCGGGCCGGTCCTGGGCCTCGAGGAGTAGTTGATCTAGACGACTCTGCGCGTGGGCCTGGTTCCTCCGGGCCTCCTCAGACTGGAGCTTCAACGCTGCTGCTTCTTGCTCCAGGTGGATGTTGCTCTTTTTGCTGAGTCGTGCCTGGACGATGAGGTTGTGAGCGAGGCCCCCGACGATCTTGGCCCATTCCTTGTGGTTGTGGCTCTGGGTTGGATCGTATGCCATCAGCCGGTTCAAGTCGTCGTCCAGCTGCTCTTGGCACAGGTGCTGCAGGTCACCGGCGGCTTTAGGCAGGAACGCAGTCGTCATGGCAGTCAACCAGGTCTCGACGTGATCCCAGTGGTCAGTGGGGCTGGATGAACGGGACATACTGGGCTGTAGGCAAGAGAAAGACAACACAAAGAGGCCAATGCAAGTCCGTATAGGGTTTTAGCGAGCTATAGCAATATGTGACTATTCAATTTGTGTGCGTAATTTTGACTAACTGGTGCAGACAGTTAGTAAAATCTAGGCTGGGCACCTATTGTCTTGGCCGTGAGTGGCCAGGTGGGGCCGATTTGTGTGGGTAAGTGTCGGATCTAAATAACAATTATGACAGTGCGGTAGCCTACTGGGTCATTTACTGACACTGGCTGCTGGGTCGTCAATCTATTATTCAGCTTTCCTTGATGGCTCTCACAGGTTCTGTCTTTAGGTGAACTGGAAGAAAACTAAATTAAAGGAAAGCAAATAGAACAAAACAAAATAATCGAAAACAACTAAAAGAAAAGGCATGAAATTAAAATGAAACAAAAATGAGAACATAAGAAGAGATAGAGAGGGAAAAGGTCTCGGCTTAATACCAATGCTAGGGTTTATGACAGGGCCAAGCGAGTGGGAGGCGCTGTTGAGCTATAAAACCTAGGGGGATGGTATGGCTTAAGACAGGAAGGTGGGGCCAAACACTTAAATGACCAGGGAATATGTATATTCTATGGCTTGCAATAAGTGAATGGGCTTTACCTGATTTACTATGCCTGGGGTGAATTGGGGTCACTCAGGGGAGAATTGGCGGTGAAGTCAATCTCATCGGCGGTCCCTGGACACTCGACTGCGGTGTCCCCGGATCCTCGTCCCCTTGCTACCATGGTGCGCCCACTCAAACAGCTTGTGACTCTTAGCACAACTGGGCAGCACTCAGGTAAGGCGGGTCAACGGCCAGTCTGCAGGGTCAAAAATTGGGTTTCCTCTGAGACTCCTTTGTAGTCCAAATGGGTGGATCAGAGTAATTAACCAAAATTGCCCTGGGGGTCAGCTGGACTCGTTGACTTCTCCCTGGAGTGCCCGAATTGCTGATGTCGGCTGCGTGCCACCGCCAATGGTACGAGGACAGAGGTGCCCGAGATTCACACACGGCCACTGTCAGTTACGCCGTCCAGGTGACTCCACCCCTCGAAACCCAACCAGAAGGTAACCGTCACTTCACCACCAAGCACTAGGGGAAGTACTACCTGTAAGTACACAACTGGCTGAACAAGTGAGACGTAACGTCAACTTAAGCTTAGTACTTGTTTACACCAAATTTAAATAGTTAGGTACGGTAAGATAGGTAAAGGATTATTTACCAAATGGTGCTAAAACACAAAATGATGATAATAATGGTAATTATCAGAATAACCTTGAAAAAGGGAGACATCGAAATAAATCCATAAAAAAAAAATTGGAGCCAAAGGAGAAGAGAGAGGAATGCCCACCTATGAGGACACCCAGTAGGGGGCGTGCTACTGATAAGTGGCTATCACAGGCTGAAAAGAGAAGGCTTAATTTAAATTTAAGTTCAAACTTGTCTAAACTAAAATCTAAATAAGTGCGGAGTACTAGAATGGTACCAATTGGAAATAAGGTAATGATAAATTGATGAAGGAAATCAAATAACTTGATCAAGGTTTAAAAATAAATACTCCCATTTACACATCAATCGGACACTGGCCAGCAGTTTTTCTGATTGATTTGTATAAGGTATAAGCATTTGGTTAGCTAGTTTAACCAAAGTTTAACCTAAAGGAGTGAGATCGCTTAGTTGAATAATACACTGACGCAATTAAATCAACTACGATACATTAGTGAGGCCTTCACTAAGATGAAATGATGAACATCGCTCAAATCAATATTTTATCACACTGAAAGAAGATTTCTTCGTTCTTACAGGTTTTGATAATATTAAACTGTGCTGTAAAGAAGTTTCCTTCTCTTTCACAGAAACAGTTTTAATATTATGAACTGCAGTTTATTTTTAGCAATTAACAGTGACTCAAATGTTTGACACATAGCAGCTGTTAACTGAACTGTAATCAGCTTTGGGCCATTTTGGGCCAGTTATCAGATATGTGAGTTTGCGTCGCGTTGCGACTTCTCTCACTTTCTGAAGCGCGTATACAAAAACAAAAATTAATACCAGTAATATACACATAAAACTGACACTGTTGCTCACAAAACAAAGTTTAAAATGTGCTCGAATTTTTCTCCACCATACAATGTAGCGACTCGGCTACATATAATAATAATAAATTAAATTAGCTCAATTGGGAATTATGATTATTAATATTTAATTATTTATAACTAATCGCAACGGGTTATGATTAAATTATAAATCTCCAAATCACCCAAAAAGGGAAATACCTAACCTAGGTATTTATGCAATATATATATACATATATATGGTTAACAACAATGGGTTGCAATTAACTACTAATATATATATAATCATTACAGAATAACCTTTGGAGTTAGAATTAATTCAAAATTCATCTGATCCGTTCATTTAACGAACGAACAAGTACAATCTTTTATCAACTCTCACAAAGTTTTATTCTTTCTTATCAAATCTTCGGGAAGGTTATCCTTCTGGTCACGAAGAATAAACTTTCCGAACTATTATGATATTTATTAAAGTATTCAAAGATACTTATGAGCGCTTGTAGCTAAATCTGAACATTAAAGTGACCATGCCTTGTGAGCGGCAACAATGACAATCGAACGTGGATACAATGGTTTTAATAATTGATACTACGAATACATACGACTAAACAAAGAATACATGTATATACAGAACAACGAATAGTAACGAAAGAGAATGAGAAGAAGAGAACGAAAGAGAGGAAGGAAAGGTTCAGGAATGGCAATTTCACAAACATAACCACCGAGAGCCAGCAACGAATAATATCACCTTATACAGGGGTACACATCTCAAAACGCATCTAAATTTCGATGGAATTTATACTTGCATGGGTTGTTTTGTGCTGAGTATAAAGAATGCGCGTGAGTCTTCTCAGAGCGTTTTTGAGCTGGAGCGTGTTCTCTTTTGGTCCTTCCGGAGCGTTCTCGATCCGCGGGAAGTTTGAAGGTGGTTGGAGCGAATGCCGAAAAGAGGAGGAAAAGAAGATTGTCTCGTCTGAGTTTTTAGAAGACGACTGAGCGCTGAGATGGGGCGCGCTCAGATAGCGCGCGTTGCCTGTCCGCCTGGCTGCGGAGCGCGCCGACTTCAAAGGAACCAACCCACGTGACTGAGCCGCCAAGCCAGGGCCGAAGCCGCCTGGCCAGGGGATGAGCCGAGATGATAAGAGGGTTGTGTATCGACTGCACCGACTGAGCAAAGATATGCTGGTGTTACTGTCCTTTAAAGAAACATTAACATCCGCCCATCTTTTCTGAAATGACCAATCAAATGTGGGAGTTTTAGGCGGGAGACCACTTTCTTTGTCTCCGTTTATGACTTAATTTGCCTAATTTATGATGGTGTAATACATGGTACATTTCTACTCCAAAGGGGGGGGTAACATAATGTGATGCATTTCATAATCATCTACTGTGCACCGTTGGTTAAGAGAAAGAGAGAGGAATATTTAGATATCAAACACAGTATGACTGGGAGATATTAGAGCAGAGATACATTCTTACACATGAATACAAGCATTTTAAATGACTTTACATTGTTCGTACATCATGACTATGTTGGCAATGACATAGGGAGCATGCATACACACAGGGATCATCATATACATTCTGGAATAGTTTAATTAAAGTTACATAAAGAAAATGTTTGTGTCTGTGTATTGCAAGGAGCCTGTGTGTCTAGGCCCCCTATCTTTTGGGGGGGCATGTGTTGATAGGGGGAGAGATTGTGTCCTGATTGAAGTTCTCACAGGATTCTAACGGTGCTGTCTGTTCTACCTCGGCCAAGCCACAAAACTGTCCACGATGCCATCTTCCTCAGACTCCTCGGTACCAGAACCTAATTTATATACGGCTAAAAGCTTTCTGACGTTTATAGTGGAATCGACTCATCTTTGATCCTGTCCAGAGAGACTCCAGACGCTACAGAAAAAACAGAATTTTTAATTATTGGACAAAAAAACTCCACATGTAGTAACCTAGAATACTGTCTAACACTTGATGGCTGCTCTGTCAAGTCCTCGTCGTCAGTTAGGAACCTGGGTGTGCTCTTCTCCAATCTCTCATTTGAAAGCCACGTTTCTAGCATCTGTAAAACTGCATTCTACCATCTTAAAAATATATATAACTTACGGCATATGCTTTCAATGCAAAATGCTGAACAGTTAGTTCATGCGTTCATGACCTCAAGGCTAGATTATTGTAATGCTCTACTGGGTGGTTGCCCTGCTCGCTTAATAAATAAACTGCAGCTGGTCCAAAATGCAGCAGCTCGAGTTCTTACTAGAACCAGGAAGTATGACCATATTAGCCCGGTTCTGTCAACACTGCACTGGCTCCCTATTAAACATCGCATACATTTTAAAATCTTGCTAATTACTTACAAATCACTAAATGGTTTAGCTCCCCAGTACTTGAGCGAGCTCTTAACGCATTATACTCCATCACGTCTATTGCGGTCTCAAAACTCTGACCAGTTGATAATACCTAGAATATCAAAATCAACTGCAGGCGGTCGATCCTTTTCCTATTTAGCACCTAAACTCTGGAACAGCCTTCCTAGCATTGTTCGGGAAGCAGACACACTCTGTCAGTTTAAATCTAGACTAAAAACACATCTCTTTACTATGGCATACACATAAAACATTTTTAATTTATATTTTATTCAAATTGTTAGGCTGCATTAACTAGGTCAGCCGGAACCGGGAACACTTCCCATAACACCTGATGTACTCGTTACATCATAAGAAGAATGGCATCTACGCTAATGTTAGTTTCTCTGTTTATCCCGAGGTTTACTGCAGTCAGCCGGATCCGGGCCATATCCAGATCAGATGGTGGACCAGCGCCCAGACATTACCAACGCATCCCTGAAGTGTCTGCAGAGACCGTGTCAATTAGTCTACCCTCTGAAATTGCTCATCGACATGGCATCCTCAATGGATTCATCTCCGGCATGATGACTCCGATATTTAGAATATTCCTATTTAATAATTGTTTAATCGACACGCCATCCTCAATAAACCCGTCTCCGGCGTGATGCCTCTGATCTTTCGAATATTCCGATCTAATATGACTTTTGACCTATAAGGCTGCCAAAATAATAATCATACACTGTTTGTTAATTGGCCAGAGGAGAACTGGCACCCCGACTGAGCCTGGTTTCTCCCAAGGTTTATTTTTCTCCATTATGCTACCTGAGTTTTGGTTCCTTGCCACTGTCGCCTTTGGTTTGCTCAGTTGGGGACACAAAATTTTCAAATAAATATCCAAATAAATTTAATTACTAAACTAAATTAACTATATCAACTACATTACTTGAATATAATAATTGAAATGAGCTAGATGACATCACTGTTTTCTCCAGAGCGGCTGTACAGCCGAATCAAATTCTGTTGCATTATTTTCCTGTTTAACACTGTGAAGCTGCTTTGAAGCAATCTGCATTGTAAAAAGCGCTATATAAATAAAGTTGACTTCACTTCACTTGACTGTGAAGATTAGTTTGGTGATGTAGGACTGCGCGCGACTTTCCAGTTCCCGCTGGATTTCGTCCTCCCGTATATATAAGCTTAATAAAGCTCATCGTCGGTCCATGGGTCGAATAGCAAACAACTCTTTCTGCCCGCACCGCAACAGACTTTTAAAAATGGTGCGTGGAGTCAACCAATCAAAATGCTGTGTGAACTCACCCACCATCAACTCAACCATCAGCATGTTCAGCACCCAAGTCCCACCCATAAAAGTTTGTGAGCAGGGACTTTTTGACGGGGACTTCATTTAGACCCTGGTTCCTGCGGTCAAAACACACCTCAAAGTACCACCTCAAAGTCCCTAGTTCCTGGGGAAAGTTCCTGCAGTGGAAACGTGGCTTTTGAAAATATTACTAACCCCAAACTTTTCAGTAGTCAAGATATGATTTGCGCCATCAAAAACTTCATATTCCTCCCTCTGCCTGACCCTTATGATTAAAAAGTATGATTCTTACTTATAGATTGCCTGTTTGATGTCTAGTCTGATGTAGTTTATGCTGCTCCATCCTTTAATAACCGTCTCTTTGTGAAGCTGCATTACATTGCAATGTCTGAAAATTCATTGACACGAATACGAACAGGGTGACTAGAAGTATTCGGGACAACATGAGAATAAATGAAAATATTTGAGACAGTCATTCCCCTGTGGAGTCAATGAAAACATGGCCATGTGCTCCATATTGATACAGTGTTCAGACAGCTCTATGCTGGAAAGGAAACCACTAAAATTCCTGTTCAAAACAAGGACGATGACTGTAACAATAAAAAAGAAACTTTTCTAATTCTATGAGAATAGCAAAGGCCACACCACAGCAGTAATAACTTTCAGAACAAATTTTCCTGCTGAAAAACACCAATCGGAATCAACCTGACTTTAAAGTGCTCAAGCATTTAAAGCAGCAGACGTTCTTGGTGCTAACAGGCCTTAAAAATCACATTAAAAAAAAAGAAATTCTCCAGAAATGCCTCATCACGGCATATTTTTGTTATTGAAACGAAATGATTGTTCCCCTACACTGAACATTAATTCAAAGAGCGTTCCAGGTCCTCCTTCGCATAGCACTTGTTTGAGGAGACAAAACTAGTAGGACTATAAAGATATGATATTTTACATGCAATGGAACAAGTCAGATTCTTCTTCTTTTGGGAATGAGGCTAAAGAAACAATTCCTAGCATCTACAACTGACTATAAAAATAAGCCCAAACTTCAGCTGCACATAAATTGTGTTGATTCAGGGCTTCTTTTTTTTTTCTTTCGGTTATTTATTTTTTAGCAAGGCACTTTTTTTTAAAGTTACTCACAGTAGAACTACTGCAGGGGCAAACCCCTATTAGAAGGTTTCTCCAGCAATGCTCTAGGGCATAACATTTGTAGCGTAACTCAGTAACTAAACTGGTGGCTAGTCTGGGTCGCTGAAATACTGACCCAGCTGTCTAGTCATTACTTTTTCAGTTTTCAAACAAAAAAAGCATAATTTTAGTCCACTGTAGTTAATTACTAGAATATGTTGACAATGCTATTGAACTAACATTTAAAAGTCTCCAAAATGGTGTCAAGTCATTTATTTATATAGCTCTTTATAATATCGGCTGCCTCAAATCAGCTTCATAACAAATAACAGTGTTAATGTTGCTAAATTATGAAACATTAAATTTCAGCTGTAAAAAGAGAAAAGGTGTATTCAATTAAAGTTACAAGAGGTCCGGTCTCTAAAAACTAGTTATATCAAAGTTTTAGTTGTCTTTACTTGCCATATACAAATCATTTGACCAATTATAACATTGTTTATTATGAAATGCTCTTAACATTCTGATTAATAATGCTAAATGTAAAATCTTGTTTATTTGAAAGGTCAGAGCCATATATGTATGACAGATAAAAGTAATTGTATTTGCTGCATTCAGTGTTTTAGTGAAAGTATGAATCTATTTTGCTGTTCACTGTGTTTTTGCTAAAATAATCGCGTCATCTTCAGCTCTTAATGTGGCGCTTTGGCGTCTTTAGAACAGGAGAGAGAACAGAAAGGGCCTGAATGAAGCACGTTTGGCTTTAGATAAAAATAGGGGAGAGCGGGGCACAACCTAACGCAGGGTTGTAACATGGTTTAAAACTTTCCACACATGCCAGGATGACGAAACTTAGTGTATTTACTAGTTGCCATATCAACATATGTTGTTGGGGCATGTTGTTATGGGGCAACTGACATGTAGTTGCAAAGTTACTTATAGTTAGTAGAATGTCTAAAGTAGTCCATCGAATAAACTGTTATAAATATATATAGATATATATATATATATATATATATATATATATATATATATATATATATATATATATATATATATATATATATATATATACACACAGTATATATATATATATATAATATAAAGTATTGCTTCAAAAGATAAAATACAGCATGTGTCCAAAATACAGTATGTGTTTACAGTATGTCTTTTTTTTTGTTTTTTTGTTGGCCTACAACAACCCCAGTCACATATTACTTTGTGAATGTAGAAGAGCAGCTTAGACATTCTGCTAAACATCTCCTTTTGTGTTCCATCCATGAAAGTTTTGGAACAATATGAAGGTGCGTAAATAATGACAGAATTTACATTTTTGTGTAAAATAGTTCTTTAATATCAAGATAACCAGATGTTTCAGCTTTTATTTGCATGGGGCTAAAGGTTCCAACTATTGAACACTTTATTCTAAATCGCATCTTCAAATACACCTCCACTCCTTCTGGCTACAATCAATATGTCATAGAGATATGAAATGACAGTCTGATAGGTACTCTGAAAGACTGTAGGGGCTGTGAATTTGATCGATCCTTTCCAAAAGAGAGCCTGTATCCATAATCATTTAATGCTAAAGCTAGTGCATGCTGAGCATTTCAAATTGTAACTCTGATATTGAAATGATCTCTGAAATAGTGGTTCTCAAAATGTGGGCTGCTTATTCTAAAAGACTACACTAGCCTACATGCAGTTTGGTCATTCTCCAAAATATGCCTCTGTTCTCTGTTGTCAGTTCAGTTTTCTCTCCTAAACAAGGTAACTATTTATTAATGTATTGATATATTTATTAATTTGTCAAAATATGCATCACTGATTTTTGATTTTTAAGGACATTTTTGTAGCAGAATACACTCTGCTTTGTTGTATTATCACACATCTACATCCTGAAGAAATAGTTTCCACTGATCTATAAAAATATTTGTTTTGATAAGATGTAGGTAATGACTTACAGGGTCATATAAAGCTTCAGCAATTGTGAGATGAACCTGCAAAGCTCTCAGTGAGACCTCTGTCATTAGGTCAGGAAATGTATGAGGAAGAAATGCAAAAATAGGCTACCTCCTTAGCATTCATCTTGTAACAGAAGTGCAACCTAGTAACCTCTACAAGAATGAACACACACACACATATAAATGCACACACACAGGTTTTTACCCTCAGTGGGCTTGTGGGTTATTATCTGTGAACCTCACTGCCATCGGTTGGAGGCTTCATTAGCTGTGGCATTTAGAGGAGGCGTCGCTATACAGCCAATACAAATGCCAACGTGTCGTCCGTGCCGCACATATTACTCTGACACGCATGGAAAGGTTAATAAAGTCTATGAGTGGAGGACATCCATGCTCAGATGTGGAGCTTGTTCTGCTAACACATCTGAGGCTGCTTTTTAACAACATTCAGGGTTTTTTTCTCATTATAGAAATGTAATTGTATCTGTAGAATGCCATTTATTATGTACCTGGGGAAACAGTTAGCGATAATCGTAAAATCGGGTTCTGAAATTCGTTTTATAAATAAAATATATTTATATATACATCTTTTAAAATTGAGATTTGAGTTTGCAGTCTGCTTTGGATTGACCTTTAGACCCTCTCATAAATGCATTCATTTGGGTAGAATAACCTTCTGAGTCACAGTTTTTGTCTAGAAACTTTTGATATGGGGTATCAACTTAGTTCGTAGTATGAATAATTTTTTTGTCAATGTTGTTTGATTAATATTGCTTAATTATTGCCTAGTTTTTATGCTCTTCAAGGGTGCATTTATTTGATCAAAAGTACAGTAGAAACAGTAATATTGAAAAATATTAACTTTTTTTATATACACTTATATTGCCAAAAGTATTAGGACACCCCTCCAAATTATTGAATTCAGGTGTTCCAATCACTTTCATGGTCACAGGTGTATAAAATCAAGCACCTTTATAACAAAGTGGAAGCAATTGGGAACAACAGCGACTCGTAAAATAATTTAATTCAGCGCATACTGACGCGCACAATGCAAAGAAGTCGTCAACTCCAAACTTTGTGTGGCCTTCAGATGAGCTCAAGAACAGTGCGTAGAGAGCTTAATGGAATGGGTTTCCATGGCCGAGCAGCTGCATCTAAGCCTTACATCGCTAAGTGCGTCAGATGCAGTGGTGTAAAGCATGCCGCCACTGGGCCATCTGATGGATCTGGGTTTGGCAGTTGCCAGGAGAACGGTACTTCCCTGACTGCATTGTGCCGTGTGTAAAGTTTGGTGGAGGGGGGATATAACTTTTGGCAATATAGTGTATATTTTAAAATGTAAACCATTACTCCAGTCTTCAATGTGTCACATGATCCTCCAGAAATAATTATAATATGCTGATTTGACCGTTAAAGCAGTAATAAAACTTTCTTTTGCTCTCACCATCTGTACACAAAGTTGTTCAACAAGGATAAAATGTAGAAATGTTCTTTTAAAAGTGCTCTCTCTAGGATATATTTTCAAACTTTTGCGTACAAGTTACAAGAATAACTTGGAAAAAAACTATAATTACATGTTCTGACAATATTTGAATCCTAAAATGCACTTTTGAAACCCGCTGTGTAAGAATTATTTCATTCTTGAGACTCAGATGACATGCCTTTTCAAAGCTGTGTGCTCATTATGCCAATCCAGTCTTGATTTATTGCTTCTTAATTATTCATGTGTGGCTGTAAAGCATTTGTGCCAAATTTACACCCTTGAGCCCATGACATCCTTTAATATGGTTGTTACTGTAGTCAGAACGAGACAATTGCAGCCGCACAAAACACATGATTTGAACCCGTCATATGAATCAGTAACATCCCTGTTAATTTTCTCACAACTAAGCAAATCATCACTTTCTCTTCTTTGTAGTCTTGTGGGAAAATTAGTCTTACTTGACTCAGCAATGGAAAAAATTCTCATACCTCTGAACCTCTCACTCATTGGTGAAGGACACCTATTTACTGTTGGTCACTACTTGTCCATCGTGTTCTGTATAGTGGTAGATTATATGAGCTCTTTGGTTGATGCTGCACAGTCACTGTTGAACTTTGTCTACTCACCTCTTTTAAATTGCCAACAGTCACTCATGTCTCTTTGAATGACGCTTTAATGGTGCAAATTGCAATCAGAGTTCAAGGCCCTTTATTCACCAAAATGAAAATTCCATCATGATTACCCACCCAGAATATTCCAAGCGTGCCACATGAGTCCTGAAAAGTGAAGCCAAAGCATCTCGATCGTCCACAGGTGGCTGGATGCAGTATAGGTCATAAACCCCGCCCTCTCCATGTAATGTAATGGGACATAGACAAACTAAACAATCAAATTACTCTTCAAATACATTTTTTCCAAAGATGTTTTTTGTCATTTTAGGCATTTTTATCAAGCTGATGTTAGTTTGGATTGGTTAGTTATTTGATGCTATAAAAACAGGGGCGTGACGTCATGATTGGCAGCTGAAACTGACAGCTTCTTTGAGCGAAATAGTCACTGAGATTGGAGCTTTAACTTTAATTTCTAAATTTCCATAAGTTTATTTCACAAAAAGTTCAGGGGCGTGTGATTAATCAGGTGGGAGTGTGGGCGGGACCTTGATATCGCGGCTCCACTTTGGGCTCACTACTGCACAGACTCGAGATCCAAAATGTCAGCACCATATTTGGACACTGGCGGCTTCACTTACTACAATGGAAGAGAGTGAAGGTACATCGTCTATCTTTTTTTTACAGTCTATGGAATATTCCAGTATCTTTTTTTTATAGCAAAACGTTGATTTATTAATGCCAAACTCCAAAAACATACAAAAAGCATAATAAAAGTATGATGTCCATGTGATAATATGGCTCTATCCACAAAAGAAGTGTTCTAACATAAGTGTTCTGAGATGGTTCATTTTGTTAATCAGTGGAAAATTCTCCTCTGCCGACACTCTCAAATCCTATTTGGACTTGTGTGTATTTAAAAATGCTGCCTTTAGGTGCTTCACACCAGGTTTGGGGGCTGTCTCAATGCCCATACTTGCGATCTTGGCACCTTGAGAGCACAAGCACGCAACAGAAAGTAAGGGCACAAGACTGATAAATGCCTGAGTTCAGTGCCCTTATTACACGGCTCTGAAATGCTTGATTCTGATTGGTCAGTCACAATCATCGGCAATCGCAATGCTGTAAAATAACCGATCATCCGGGTATCTCGATTTTGTGATTAAAAACCTGCAGGATGTAGATTATTCCACTTATTACATGGCTACTTGCCACATAAGTAAATAATTAGCCACAAAGTATTGATTTGAGTTGAAATATTTTATTAGCTCATTAAACTTTCCAGTGTATCTAATTATTTCGATATTACACATAATTTGGTAGCAAAACTAAAGTGTTACACATTGTATTGGAGCAGAGATTAAATTTGTGTATTTTGTCATCTTTTACATAGGTACTACTGAATGAAGACGTTTATTTTAAAGTTCAAAGTATTGAAAATGTGTAAATAAAGCTTTGTACAAATTTTACTTGCATTTTTCAACACTGTGTGGTAAGTCAAGTCAACTTTATTTATATAGCGCTTTTTACAATGCAGATTGTTTCAAAGCAGCTTCACAGTGTTAAACAGGAAAATAATGCAACCGAATTTGATTCGGCTGTACAGCCACTCTGGAGAACACAGTGATGTCATCTAGCTCATTTCAATTATCATATATATTCAAGTAATGTAGTCGATATAGTTAATTTAGTTTAATAATTAAATTTATTTGGATATTTATTTGAAAATGTAGTGTCCCCACTAAATTTGTGGGGTAAGTGTGTCCCATCAGTCAACTAAAGGTTGAAAAGTCTTCACGCACACTTGAACCTAGGCCAAGAAAGGAAATACATCAAGTAAGAAGCCATGTTGTTAAGTGCAAAGACTGCAAGTGTGGGTATTGGGACATGCCCTTGATGTCACTGACAGCAAAGCATTGATGCTTATGTGTCACATGACCAACTGTGATGCGGCAGAGTGTGAAGAGACTGTTTTCAATAAATAACTTTCTCTGGTTTGTTTCTCACATCACACTATTGTGTGATTAAAGAAGACTTGGAAAAATCACTATACACTATATTGCCAAACGTTTTGGGATGCCTGCCTTTACATGCACATGAACTTTAATGCTATCCCATTCTTAATCTGTAGGGTTTAATATGGAGTTTGCCCACCCTTTGCAGCTTCAACTCTTCTGGGAAGGCTTTCCACAAGGTTTATGGGAATTTTTTACCATTCTTCTAGAAGCGCATTTGTGAGGACAGGCACCGATGTTGGACGAGAAGGCCTGGCTCGCAGTCTCCGCTCGAATTCATCCCAAAGGTGTTCTATCGGGTTGAGGTCAGGACTCTGTGCAGGCCAGTCAAGATCCTCCACACCAAACTCGCTCATCCATGTCTTTATGGACCTTGCTTTGTGCACTGGTGCGCAGTCATGTTGGAACAAGAAGGGGCCATCCCCAAACTGTTCACACAAAGTTGGGAGCAAGAAATTGTCCAAAATGTCTTGTTATGCTGAAGCATTAAGAGTTCCTTTCACTGGAACTAAGGGGCCAAGCCCAACCCCTGAAAAACAACCCCACTCCATAATCTCCTCTCCACCAAACTTTACGCTTGGCACAATGCAGTCAGGCAAGTACCGCTCTCCTGGTGCGTCAGAACACGTCTCCACTGCTCTAGAGTCCAGTGGTGGTGTGCTTTATACCACTGCATTCAACGCTTTGCATTGCACTTGGCGATGTAAGGCTTGGATGCAGCTGCTCGGCCATCAAAACCCATTCCATGAAGCTCTCTACTCACTGTTCTTGAGCTAATCTGAAGGCCACACAAAGTTTGGAGGTCTATTAACTCTGCAGAAAGATGCCGTCTTCTGTGCACTGTGCGCCTCAGCATGCGCTGACCCCGCTCTGTGATTTTACTTGGCCTACCACTTTGTGGCTGAGTTGCTGTTGTTCCCAATTGCTTCCACTTTGTTATAATACCACTAACAGTTGACCGTAGAATATTTAGCACTGAGGAAATTTCCCGAATGGACTTACTGCACAGGTGGCAATCTATTACAGTACCTTGCTTGAATTCACTTTTTGTTTGTAGAAGCAGTCTGCATGCCTAGGGGCTTGATTTTATACACCTGTGGCCATGGAAGTGATTGGAACAGCTAAATTTAATGATTTGGAGGGGTGTTCCAATACTTTTGGAACTATAATGTATGTCTATGGCTCTGTTTTTGTCTTTTTTTTTTTTTTAAAGCTCAGTGTTATATGTTAATGATGTAACTAAGTTGTTGAATTTGATTGCTGCTAAAATAGCGTATTTTGCTTATGTTGTTGTTGCGTGATTGTTCTGTCGTGAGAATGTTCCGTCTTTGTGGGTCATCTGCGGTAGAGAAGGAAAAAGGTTAAAGTTGCACGCATGTCCCTAATCAGACTCTTGAATCACCATGTGATTCATTTCTCCTTAGGCAGCACCCTTGTGTTACCAAAATAACTATCTGTCCCATCATGCTGTCTGTCTTGACCAAGCACAGTCTTTCATGTAAATGTTCTGGGCTTTTTTGCCACTGTCTGATGACCTTTTTAGTCATAAACGCAGATGAAATCATACATAGTTGGAAACTAAACCTTGTGTGTCTATAGAGACAGCATTTGTTCTCCCGAAAAGATCCCGCAAATTTTTTCGTACATTTCAATGATTGCCTTTATACTCCCTCTCGCCTCTTCTGAAATTGTTCTTTTCTGTGATCATGTCAAGATGGTAGAATTAATCCAAACTCATTTAAAGGACACACACCACTTGTACTATTTTTTGCTCTTTTGTAAGCCTTAGTAAATATGACCAATAGATTTGAAGTTTTCCCATTACCCTCCGTTCACCTCAAATCATCGGTAAGCGCCTGTAGAGATGGCCAGACAGACAATCTAATAAAGCTGTAAATTCACGACG
Organism: Rhinogobio ventralis; assembly: GCA_039654625.1. NCBI lineage: Eukaryota > Metazoa > Chordata > Actinopteri > Cypriniformes > Gobionidae > Rhinogobio > Rhinogobio ventralis. Next base: position 23,241,144 of record CM077207.1, read on the forward strand.
CTCCGGCGGCTCTTGGAATATTTCTGTCATTCCCTTCCTAATCATTTTACAGGTCATGTTCCATGGCTTATTGAGATGATTATTTCGCCACGCTTTTGTCTAACCCCTGTAACGCTTTTGAGCAGCGCAAGAATGGGACGATAAATTTCTCTGTAACAACCTGATTTAGAGCTGTCATAAAATTGATAAGTTTGCCCATGCTCATTCGGTGAGTTGTCACAAACAGCTCAGCTTTCATTTTTAGATATTGGGCTTTGTCAGTCTTTCATAGATTGAGGGTCCAGCAATGTCACACACTATTCTGAAAGCCTCTTCACTTCGCTGATGCACTTTATACACAACCTTGAATAATAACAAGCCTTATGAAGATGATTTGTGAATGTGACGGAGTGACTTACAAGCTCTGTATGAAAATAAAAAGATAATAACATGAAGACATAGTTAAAAAAAAATATTCATTACAATTCAGTCATTATGTATTCATCCTCATATTGTTACAAAATCCACTTTCTTCTGTAGAACACAAAATGTAACTTTTTGAAGAATATCTTGTCCACCATATATTGAAAGTGAATGGGGCTCATAAATGACAAAAAATAACCATTAAAACATAATAAATTAGTCCATACAACATGCACTTTTCTTTAAAATTCTTTCAACATTTTAACAATTTTCAGCTTTTACTTCAAGGTCACTTCCATGCTGACATGTTGTTTTTTTGTGTGTGTTTTTTTTTTTTTTAGGTTTTAAGCCAAATCACTTGACCTAAATATTTCCAGGAATTCCTTTTTTCAATATTTTTCTCAGAAATTTCCACCACTCCAAATTATAATTACCAAATTATAGAAACTAGGGAGACCCTAAAAGGAGATGCTGAAATATGAGAATATATTTTGCCAACACTTTACAATAAGGTTTAATTAGTTAACATTAATTAACTACATTAGTTAACATGAATGAACTACGAATGAACAATACTGCAACACTGCATTTATTAATCTTAGTTAATGTTAATTTCACCATCTAATACATTATTAAAATCTAAAGTTGTATATGTTAACATGAGAGAATGCAAAAGCTATGAAAAAGATTTTTTTTTCTCCCATCCCATTTTTTTGTTTTTCCATCACCATGTCCCTTAGGGCTCTGTAAGAAACAGTTCTAAGCTGTTTAAAAATATTGAAATGTTATTGCATTAGAATACAAAATATCATAGTAGCTTTTCTCTGAACAAACGTGTGCCATTTAGTCAATAATCAAAATAGAGCTCAGTTGTTCTTCACATTAACTATGAAAATATTCCAGTATTTATTGTTTCCTTTTGTTTCAAATATCACTATAGGTTTGATATATTGTTACAGTGACATTCATACAATTTTTAAGTGTGTTCAAATACTTTGTGCACTTTACAGTAAATGCCATGACAAATTGTATTATTCATTTTCTATATTTCATCTATTTATAATAGCTGTATTGGCATTAATATTTCAGTTATTGGGTAATTCTGATATGATCACAATGAACCGTATTATACAAAATCTAGCACATATTTAAACTGCAAATTGAAATTTATTATACATGGTATGAAGTTGTGTCTTTGCATGTGCTCCTGAAACATTAAAATTAGGCATCATTTTAAGAACAAAGCTTGCTTTTATGTTCACTTGCACTCCTTTTTACCCTGGAGATCAAAAAGCACTTTTTACATAAATTGTACATACTGTATATTCATAGTTCTCACAGTTTTTATCAAAGGGAACCTCTTCACATTCTTGTGGGCAGTTTCAAAAAAAGCCTCTGTTCAAAAACCTAGTGAGCTGCTAGCCTTGCTAAGGCAGCATCCTATTCCTAACCGTTATGGAGCATCATAAGTGACCATTTTGGAACACTCTATAGGCAGTTACACAAAATGCGCTATATAGACCCTACTTGCAATTGATTTCAGATGAGTCTGACGTTTGCATGTTGCTAAGCAACTTGAAATGCAATACAATACTGAAAATCACAAAGAATGCACACACACTCATTTTTTTTTTTAGATTTAAGTTATTTTATTTATAGTTTTAAATTAACACAGCAATAACATTTATCCTGACTCCTCAGCCATCTTGAATTTATTTTTTGCAATGAGCTGATTGCACAGTGCATTATGAGATTGTTGTCAAAGACAAGAACAATATATACATGATGCTACTTTAGAATTTTGACAAAACAATATATCTTAGAAAGCGTCTCACTGGAGTTGGGAAAGTCATTCAAAATCGAATTTTTTGCATGACCATTGTGTTAAAACAACATACAACAGCTGGCATCTGAATGTATCCTGTGTGAGACGCTTACCAATATGAGAAAATTATGGTAACCCCTCCTTGGAGAACTGACCTGTGCATATTTCCCATGGGATATAAAGAAGATGAAGAACGCCGGTGAAACCCGAGCTCACATTGGCAATCACCACTAAGAAGATATTTGTGACAAATTATTGCTTTCCGTGAGCTGAAGTTATCAAAACCACTTTGTTTTCTCTAATATTAGCATTCGACCATGTCTCAGTTGAAAGGTGTGTGCATACAATGTTGGAGCAACCGATGGATAGGAATGCATTATATCTGGTTTGATCTGGTCTGGAAAACAGGGTTGTTCAGTTCATTAAGAATTGAACTAAGAATGCCTTAATTTCCTGTTCACTTAGTGTATGTGATTTGATCTGACAAACAGAATGCGGACTTGTATTTTGAATTTCAATTTAAAGTAGAATTAAAATGTAAATAATTTCAGTATAGTTTTTAATATATTTAATATGCAAATACTCATATCATACACACTTTAATACACTATAGGGTGACAAAGAAACCCTTGCAGTTATAGGAAGTTAGGAAGGAATGAATTTATTTAGGAAAAAGAACCATGGACATTTATGAAATTGCCTTCTTGGTGCAATCTGTGCAAATGGCAATCAGTGTTCGATTCCACTTCACACATTACGACTTTAGTTTTATAATACAATTTAATCTCTTACTTTAATCTTACTTAACTTTGGCTGCATTTTCAAAATAAATTCCATCTGAAACTCATAAAAGTCCTATTATGAGATCATTCACAAATTGTGACAACTTCAAAAAAGAAAGGCTTTTTTGTTCATGTTTATTCACCACCCCTTTAAAATAAATATAAACTATAAACTTTAGTGTGTAAGCACCCTAATACTTGTGCCGGACACTAGCTAACACATACTCTGATGAGCCAAAACTTCCATTCCCACGCAACTATTTGGAGTCAAAATATCAAACGTAGGTTTCATCCTGAAAAGGCACATAAGGAGCAGTTGTTTGGCATGCCCCATTTCCTTTAAATTCATCTCATTCCTCTGATTTCATTTCAATATTTAATTGGCGATCTTGTCCATTATTCATGCGGAGGCTAGAGGAAAGGGCACAGATGCTCTGGCCCTGGAGGAGGGGGTACTGTGAAATAGAGTGTGTTTTGGAACATCTAGTATAGCAAATGTCCAAGAGGATTGCATATATTTTGGTCTAAAGCCAGATAGTTGTTTTACTTGAGTTATGAGGTGACTGTGGGATGTTCTCAGCAGTGTTGCAAATATCTTATTTTTTTTAAATGTAATGAGTACAGTAACACTTTATCAATTAATATTTACACTATAATAAAAACAAACAAAAATAATGTTTCTCTAGATAGTTGTCTACAGTTTGTTATGTTGATGTATATAGTCAAAGACTCTTATTTTGACATGGTTTGGCTCTTCTGTTTATTTTCTTCTTCATCCCTGGCTGCATCTGAAAGCTTTAGGTGGCTGACTTGTTGCCTCGCTGCCCTATTAGACTTCGCAGGCAGTGTTTGCACATTAAGGTACCTCACAAAACTGATTTTGGACAGACTGCTGAGGTAGCATTTGATGATCTACAACAAAACAGAGCGAGTTTTGGGATAACTGAACGGATATTTAATTGCTATAATAGTAATTTCTCGCTAGAAATAACATCAAAAGTGGAAAAAGTTAGTCAAAAAATGTACATTTACACACAAACTGACCACCAAATGCAACCTTTTTAGATGCCATATATACACTCACCTAAAGGATTATTAGGAACACCTGTTCAATTTCTCATTAATGCAATTATCTAATCAACCAATCACATGGCAGTTGCTTCAATGCATTTAGGGGTGTGGTCCTGGTCAAGACAATCTCCTGAACTCCAAACTGAATGTCAGAATGGGAAAGAAAGGTGATTTAAGCAATTTTGAGCGTGGCATGGTTGTTGGTGCCAGACGGGCCGGTCTGAGTATTTCACAATCTGCTCAGTTACTGGGATTTTCACGCACAACCATTTCTAGAGTTTACAAAGAATGGTGTGAAAAGGGAAAAACATCCAGTATGCGGCAGTCCTGTGGGCGAAAATGCCTTGTTGATGCTAGAGGTCAGAGGAGAATGGGCCGACTGATTCAAGCTGATAGAAGAGCAACTTTGACTGAAATAACCACTCGTTACAACCGAGGTATGCAGCAAAGCATTTGTGAAGCCACAACACGCACAACCTTGAGGCGGATGGGCTACAACAGCAGAAGACCCCACCGGGTACCACTCATCTCCACTACAAATAGGAAAAAGAGGCTACAATTTGCACGAGCTCACCAAAATTGGACAGTTGAAGACTGGAAAAATGTTGCCTGGTCTGATGAGTCTCGATTTCTGTTGAGACATTCAGATGGTAGAGTCAGAATTTGGTGTAAACAGAATGAGAACATGGATCCATCATGCCTTGTTACCACTGTGCAGGCTGGTGGTGTAATGGTGTGGGGGATGTTTTCTAAAGAATGCTTTCAGCACCTTGTTGAATCAATGCCACGTAGAATTAAGGCAGTTCTGAAGGCGAAAGGGGGTCAAACACAGTATTAGTATGGTGTTCCTAATAATCCTTTAGGTGAGTGTATATATATATATATATATATATATATATATACACTCACCTAAAGGATTACTGTGTTTGACCCCCTTTCGCCTTCAGAACTGCCTTAATTCTACGTGGCATTGATTCAACAAGGTGCTGAAACCAGCCTGCACAGTGGTAACAAGGCATGATGGATCCATGTTCTCATTCTGTTTACGCCAAATTCTGACTCTACCATCTGAATGTCTCAACAGAAATCGAGACTCATCAGACCAGGCAACATTTTTCCAGTCTTCAACTGTCCAATTTTGGTGAGCTCGTGCAAATTGTAGCCTCTTTTTCCTATTTGTAGTGGAAATGAGTGGTACCCGGTGGGGTCTTCTGCTGTTGTAGCCCATCCGCCTCAAGGTTGTGCGTGTTGTGGCTTCACAAATGCTTTGCTGCATACCTCGGTTGTAACGAGTGGTTATTTCAGTCAAAGTTGCTCTTCTATCAGCTTGAATCAGTCGGCCCATTCTCCTCTGACCTCTAGCATCAACAAGGCATTTTCGCCCACAGGACTGCCGCATACTGGATGTTTTTCCCTTTTCACACCATTCTTTGTAAACTCTAGAAATGGTTGTGCGTGAAAATCCCAGTAACTGAGCAGATTGTGAAATACTCAGACCGGCCCGTCTGGCACCAACAACCATGCCACGCTCAAAATTGCTTAAATCACCTTTCTTTCCCATTCTGACATTCAGTTTGGAGTTCAGGAGATTGTCTTGACCAGGACCACACCCCTAAATGCATTGAAGCAACTGCCATGTGATTGGTTGATTAGATAATTGCATTAATGAGAAATTGAACAGGTGTTCCTAATAATCCTTTAGGTGAGTGTATATATAATTGTTTTTTATTTATTTATTTTTTTTAGCTCAGCTGTCATGAAATGGAATGCACAGGATTGTGGGTTATCATAGGCAGAAGGATAGGCTACATCTGTTGCCTTTCAAAATCGGTTAGATGAAGGTATCTCAGGAGACAGGAAGAGAGCTAAAATAGGATTTGGACGTGCATTGATGCCTTTTTACCTTGGACTGCTTTTAAGTCTACTTTTAGACATACACCCATGAACTTCCCTAAGCACTTCTCCTCAGGGGGAATCCCCACCATCATTTTGAAGTGCGTTTAACTTCGTCAAGTGGACGAGGGGAAGTTTATTTGGACAGACCCTCGACCCCTCGATTTTGACAGAGGGATTCTACTCAACATGTACACTTCAGGCAGATCCACAGACCACAATGCATCATGATTGTGACATCACAGCAGATCACGCTTAATTTACCCCCACACAACTCTAGTGTATTGCCGTTATTTTGACATTGAACTGCATTTATTACTTGTTGTAGCTACCTTAGGATGACTGTTTTTTTAACACAGTTTTAGTTTATTGTATTTTTACCATTTTCGTTAGTGTATTTTTTATATTTTATATTTAATATAAATATTTTAATATATTAATATTGAATTTTTTTAACAACCCAAGCATTCATACAGGCCTATATCATGGTGCACAAAAAAAATTCATGAAGAAAAAACCTGTAAATAATAAATCAGCTGTATAACAGATTCCAAGTGATCAAGGGCTTACTTGAGCGTTCCATTTAAACACACTTCAAGGGTTCAGGCAGTAGTGGGTACTTGTGCAATGTAAGAAATGACATATATCTGAGTGAATGAGACTTAATTTTAGCGAAGGGCATAAAAAAATTGGACTTAAACACAGCCCTGGAATGCATCATCCAAATGCAGCATTTTTCGGATGCAGCCACTGTGTTTCCTTTATGTTTGTCACTATAGTTACTCATTAGTTCATCACCTGTGCCTTATTTAACTCATTATTACCCTGTGTATTGATTCCCTTCTGCTTGTGTTTTATATGTTTGGATGTTCTGGTTTTGGTACCCCTGTGTTCATCATATACATATTTTAAAAATACACAACATTATCCTCCAATACTTAATTATGCTTTACTTGTGCATTTAAAATGTTATTAATATTAAATATATATTCTAACTGGATAAAGATAGTGTCAGCATGGTTGCAATCAAGACAAGGAGATGAGGAGTTAGGATTTTTTTTGTAGCAGATTTTATTAAGAAAGACTCAAAACTAAAACACTATACCTCAAAACAGGAACAGAACAACCATGTTAACCTGACGAGATCAGACAATCAACTTTCAATCAAACACAGAGCTAAAATACAAACAAAACAATTAATGAAATGAACAACAGGTGCGCATGATAATGAAATTATCGATAAACCATAGAAACGAAATGCAAAACCAATACAAAACGAACACAGACAAGATATATGTGGCGAAAGCAAACAGAGACTCAGAAATCCCTTACAAATCAACAATAAAAAAGCAGGAACGAGGGCAGGTATGAGCGAAGACCACAGGAACCAGGGAAGCGGGAACAACCAGGGAGGAGAGGATAGAGGTAGTCAGGACTCACCACCCGGAATCCCTTGATGTATGAGTTGAGGGAGCCATGGTGGAGACTTGGCAGACAGAACCAGGGGGACGACCAACCGAGACGAGGCTTATGGAGATGAAGACCCAGGCAGAGCCGAAGAGTCAACGAGACAAGTTTAGGAGACCAAGGCGGAGCTGTGGGAAAGCGACTGAGGTGAAGCCAGGCTGCCAGAGGACTGATGCGGAGCCGGTGCGCCGAAGGACTGAGGTAAAGCTGGAGGGATGGCGGAGTCTAATGGAGCCAAAGGGATGGAGGAATGACAGACGACGGCCCTTAAGTCCATGGCAATTGCAGAGCGACGAATGACCAAGGCGGAGCCGAACCTCAATTGTTCAGTGCTGGGCGACTGAACAGGCAGGGTGTTATCCTCAAAATCAGGAACTCAGAGTACAGCACATCCGCCTTTGCTGATGGGATAGGGCTTCACACCATCCTCTCATATCACACCAAAATATCCACTGGATAAGACAATGTTGCTGGCTCATGCACCTGGTCAGACGTACTAGGTTTGGGCTCCAGGGTGATAAATGGCTCTGGCTCTGGCATTGCAGCACGGGCTCTGCAGTGGGCTCTGGCTTTCTGTGTGCTGGGTTGGTGGCAGCAGGTGGCACAAAGTGCGTGGCGTGGAGATCCTCCTCCATCTTGCCGATGGTAAAGGAGGATCCGCAGTGATACAAGACCCATTCCACTTACTCCTTTAAGCTCCCTTGAGGACCGTAAAACACTCACAGGTTTTCGTCATCATAGTGGACCAGATGGTACAAGTCCAGGAAATCCTGCGTGTGTCTCTCAAGGGAGCTTTCCCCCTGAGTGAGGAGGATTCGAACTGTCACTAAATCCATTTGTGGTAACAAATGAAAACAGAACTAGAACACATGCAAAACTAATACAAAATGAACACAGGCAAGATACACATGACAAAAGCAAACACAAACTCAGAAATCCCTTACAGAATCCATATTGTACGTCATTTGTTTTATTTAAGTTTTAGTTAACAATAACAATCCTGATTTCCTTAAGTTTTATATTCATTAAATTAAAACCAAATAAGTTATGTTGATTTACAACTAGATATCAGTTTTTAAAAGAGGTTAAAACACTAAAACAAACAACAGGTTAGGAATGTCAGTGAAAAAAAAAATGGTGCAGTGGTAGCACATATGCTTCTGAGCCTGTGTCAATTCCTGATGCTATTCCTCGCTGTCTCTGCTATTATTTTACTGTCTCTCTTTAAACGCTTAAAAGCCTATAAATAAATTAACACTTACAATAACAGTGAAATAGACCATTGTAGTCATAGCTCCATTACAGCTATTACACAACTATTGTCACAGGTCTATTACAATTACAGTAGACCACAGCTTTATTTATATCTCCGTTCTATTGTTCTACTGCAATTATGATGTCAGTGTTCATGAAAAATACAATAGAACAAAACTTTATTACAGGTATTGTGTTGTCATATATCTCTATTACCACGACATCTATTGTTTGTCAAAATCTGAAACATTTCTAAATAGCCTAACTTCAAGTACCTTCCACTAAGATAAGTTTTTTCAACTATTCTTAGTAACCATGATAATATTATAATCATACTTCAAACCATGCATGACCAGCATTTGCTGTGTCACTTCCTGACAGCAAAAGGGAAAACAGATGAGTCAATGTTTCTCTGTATGGAGAGCAGCTGTTCCACAATACATTGAGGCCAATGAAGAGAGACACTAATAACCCAGAGAGAGACATTTACTGTATATAATCTGTTTGTGTCTATTGATGCCTGGAGAGCTCTTGAACACATCTGCGGAAACCAAACACAAAGGCTGGAGTGACAACACAACGAAATCCTCATTTTGAGCATTACACAAATTGATTTCCTCAACAGAATTTTGAACTCTCAGTGCAAGGAAGTGAAGAGAAAAAGAGCACTGCTGGTAATAAGGAATATCTTTACCTAGAAAGATGTATTAAATCAAATAATGAAAATTATGTCATTATTTGCATATAAATCTTCACACACTTCTTTACCATTCAACAACAGTTCATAGTAACCATGTCTGTTCAGTTGCAAAAATTGCTAAACTATTTCCACTATTTTCCAAGTCTTCCAAATCATACAATATTATTCATGGGATGGCTTTATGTGAGAAACAGTGGCCCTGTCTCAAATGGCACACTAAACACTCGCAGGCTTCTTACTGTCACGGTGGGTATGGGTGAAAAGGAATGAGGACTCAAGTGCAGGAAGAAATAAGGTTTTATTTAAATAATAAAATAAAACAAACACAAACAAAACTACCCACGAGGGGGAAAACCAAAATATTCACACAAGGAACCATGAGACACTAAGCAAGGCAGGGAACAGAAGACAACGATCCAGCACAGTTCACCAAACGCAAGGAGACTAAATAGGGAACAAACAAGCAGGTAATGAGGAAGAACAGGTGGGGCAAATTAATCAACAGGTAACAAGGGGAGGAGTCAGACAATAGACATGAGAGCACATGGCACAAGGAACACGTGACAAGCCATGTGCTCACACCAAACATGACAAACACAAGCACATGGCCAGCAATGACAAATACAAGCCATGTACTCACACAAAGACAAGACAGACATGTGACACTTACAAGTTTGCACTTTTGCGAAGTAACACCGCTATGGCCCTGTCCCACATGGCATGCTTCATATGCACTTGCTGTCTTGTGGACTAATGGCTGCTGTGTGTGCGTCCGTTAAGTTGTCAAGAACGTAGGGTGTCCCTATTGTAATTTTAGGTTTCAGAAGGGTGCTCTCGAGCACTCCATTTGAGGCCGACATGCACCCTCGATGTGCCCTAGATTAGCAGAGCCTGCACTGAAGCAAGCTCCTCAGAATACTTCTACCCAACAGTCAAAGCGACACAGTCGAAGCGCAGAGGTTAAGTTAAGTTTTACTAAGTTTACTGGGTTTATGCCATAAGGGTCCATTAATAATGACAGAACTTTCATTTTATTCCTTTAAGGGTAATATAACTCAGATATACCAAACAAATATTTCTTTCGCACACTGACCCATAATCCTTTACAGTGGAAGGCTAAAACACGGGCCTGCAGACGTGTGTGAAAAAGATTTTCCGTGACAGAACATCATTTGTAATTAAAGAATGGAGTTTGAAATTGGTGACCTGTTGCTCTGCTGTTTATTGGATGTAAGATATTTCTCCAAGAGTCCCTAAAGCACCCAGTCACAGGGTTCAAAGAGACAGCAGTATTGGGCCGCAGAAAGAATCCTTTTTGACAAATATGACAGGCGACAGAGAGCTGACATTGCACACTCTTGTTGAGAACCATCATCCGTGAAGCTCTGCTTGAAGGCGGAACTCCTAGCACATTCAGAGCTTTAATTCAATCATGCACACAGAATAATGTAATGTGCTGACAGAGTTTGTAAAAGTTTGTAATTTAATTCACTTTGATGATCCCTAAGGATGAACATGATTTGATATTTTCATTCTCAAGCATACTTGTAATAAGTGAAATGGTATTATGTTAAGCCTTAATATTTTTAGGGTGCAACTATGCATGCTTCACTCATCAGAGTTTGCAAATGTATGCAAAGCAAAATTGTATGCACCAGCAAGTTACACTGCTATGTAATAGAGTAGTTCTACTGACAAATTAAACTGATTTCTGGCTTACTGCAATGTTTTTTTTTGTTATTATTATTATTAAATGGCCATAAATTATAAAATGGTTATCAGAAGCTGATCACTGGTTGAAGGATTAATACAGACTTGAAATGTAATATACATGAAGAATTAGATTTACATCCAAATATGGAATGGAACCCAAGCCCCAAAATGTTGCAGCACTAGGGGCAATATTAGGTCCCAAGGGCCTTTCACACTGGCAGTTTAGTTAGAAACAGAACACGGTTTGCATGAAAAGTTGGTAATGTGAAAGCTGTCATGCGGACCCGGAAGCGCACCGGGGTACTAAACCCGAGACTACCTGTAGGAGGTGGTCTGAGTTTGGTTACACTGGAACTGTGGCGCGATTCGTGTGAATGTGAATATGCCCTTCCATTGCTAACTTTGTTCACTCTGATGTACGTCTTTGCTTATGTTGAACAAGTGCCCACTACTGGTGGAACCCATGCAATGTGTTTAAATGGAACGCCCTAAGCAACATGTGTCAAACTCCTGTCCTGGAGGGCCACTGTCCTGCAAAGTGTAGCTCCAACCAGCTCTAAAACACCTGCCTGGATTTTCTAGTAATCCTGAAGACCTTGATTACCCCGGGAGGATAAAAGGAGGAGTGATGACAGTGCAAGACGAGAGAGGACCAGGCCTGGACTATTTATGTTGTGTTTTATGTTCTATTATGTTTATACATTGGTTTTGTTGTTTGTTTATTTTATGATTAAAGTTTTGTTGACTGTTCGCCAAGTCCCACGTCCTTCCCTGAACTACTGTACAAACATTGTTACACTGGTGCCGAAACCCAGGAGGAAGGAGGGACGCGCTGTCATAGAGCCCTCGGCGCTGTGGGGAAGTCGCGGTGGCATCGATTTGGATTGTGCAGAATCTGGCGGTGGAGGCGGTGAAGCTGGAGGGCTTGTTGAGGGGACGGATACTCGCCTCCATCCACTGTAAATAATAAATCAGCTCCATAGCAGATTCCAAGTAATCAAGGGCTTAGGGTGTTCCTTTTAAACACATTGCAAGGGTTCTGCCAGTAGTGTGCAACGTAAGCAATGACGTACATCTGAGTGAACGAGAGAGGGAAGTTAGTGAGGGAAGGGCATTAAAAAAAAAAGACTTAAGCATGCAGAGAGCGGCAAATGAATGGATCGCAATCAGCGGTCTGTTTGTAAGAAGCAGAAAGCCCTCATGCAACACAAATACAGTAGATGCAAATGTTGTTAACTCTGCTGTGTATAATAGCGCCAAATTAATAAAAAATACAGTATAATGACCTGAGTTCAGTTTTCTATCATGTAATGTGCACGTTTGGGATGATGTAAAATGAATGCAAATACACAGAGTTTCAAAAGAATCAAGTGTGTGTGAAACCAGAAAAACAAACAGCAGTGAGAAAAAAAAAGTAGTTAAGAAAGCATCTGATCATAACAATGTGGATTACTACCCTTAAACCTACCCGTACCACCAAACCTGTCCTTATAACCTTACCTGTATCCCACCTCAATAGTAGCAAAAGTGTTTTGCAATACAACTTCATTCTGTTATCAGCAGAAGACGACAATACCGGTATATTTGAAGCATACATGTAAGTTTATTTGCAGGAATGGATTAAAGCAGCAGACGAGGATATCAGGCGAGTAATGGAGCAGTCAGTTTAAAAAGACTTAGCTGTACAGTAACTGTTCTGTCTTATGTTTGCAGGAGGAGACGATCACGAGAATCACTGGATGTGGGAGACAGATGACTGAAGACCCAGTAGCAGTAGTACAGGTTGATAGCCGGGTAAGTTGAAGCATGTAAACATATGTTACCGGCAATGTGTGAAAAGAAGGTATTGTATAGAATACCTAAGGGAAGAATAGAATGCGTGAAGTTTGTAGGCAAAGTATGAAATGTCTGGTTTTTGTGATTATTTTGCATACTTTTCCTAGGCATTCTATACATTACCTAGGTATTATACAGAATGACAAGTACACTCCTTTATTGGCACTGAACATGTTTTTGAAAATGTACGAAGAGCTACGACATAAAGTAAAGGACATTCTTACCAGAAAAACATGAAAGCAGAAGTGACGTTACCTAGAATACTGTCTAACACTTGATGACTGCTCTGTCAAGTCCTCGTCGTCAGTTAGGAACCTGGGTGTGCTCTTTGATACCAATCTCTCATTTGAAAGCCACATTTCTAGCATCTGTAAAACTGCATTCTACCATCTTAAAAAATATATATATATAAATTACGGCACCTTCTTTCAATACAAAATGCTGAACAGTTATATTAATTGCCTAGTAAAAGTGTGAAATATAAACCATTTCATACTTTGCCTACAAACTTCATTCTATACATTTCCTAGGCATTCTATACAATGCCGGATTTCACACATTGCCGGTAACATATACAACAACAAGACCAGACAAAAAAAGGGTGACTGCTTATGAAGGATGAGATAATGAGCCGATGCAGGTGCGCTTTGTTAGTATTCCGGTGATTGGGATCGGATGGGTGGAACTGGATGGTCTGGTGTTGAGGGTGTGACGGATGGTGTGGCAGATTCGGTGACACATTGTACTAAACAATTCTTATTTTTAAGTACATAGTAGCTAAAGACACCCAATATGGAAACGAAACGTTTAAATATAGAGATAGTTCAGTGCAGTTGGGGATGTTTATTACAAGTTATGTAAAATGACCTTTACTCAACTGACTACTAGGGCATGCATGTTGTTTTGTCTTAAGCAGTGATAAGAATTAAGTGACTTCAGGTGGCTGATGTGAGCTTGGTATTATTTCAGCATATTCCTCTCCTAGACATCCACAGGGTGCTTTAGACATGACTGGCACAGCCGTAAAATGCTCCTACATCCCTCCTTTGATCTTTCATCATGGTTTGGCCCTGCCAAATAAACTCTGGCTTTGGCTCAAAATCATACCATAGATTAATAATTTAAAAGAAGTCTGAATGTTTTACTGTGCACGAAACCTTGCAGGAAGAGAAATGTGATTAGTTACATGTCCATGAATCAGATATTATTCTCTTGTGCTTCTGGGGCATTGCCACACATCTTGCACTCTGGAAAGCAGGAAAAAGGAAATTACCTCATAACTGGTAGATCAAAACCCTTCACACTGATACTGCTTTGGTCAACAGCTCCACTTTTGATTAGCACAAAGCATCTTTTTCCATCTACTACTTTTTACACAGGTGACAACTTTGAAAACTAAAGAAAAAAAGATGGCCACGAGAACAAGGTATTACATAAAACTATTATATAAAAGTTGCCATGTGTCCCCCTATTTTTACATTGGAGGTGACATAGGGTTATTACTGAAGCAAAAATGGTGACATAGCAAATCCAGAGAAGATAAAAAAGGATTGATTGCGCTCCAGGGAGGCCCATGCATGAATGGTGCCATGTGACCCAATCTCCGTTTGCTCCCTTCACTCCTTCTCCTGCCAACAGCTCCACCCTCCTACCTCCCACATAATAAATCCCTTCTACTGATTGACCCCTCAATCATTCCCCATTCGTACCTTAAAATAACAAGGAGTGCTGGCAGGAGGAGATTGAAACGTGGTGTCCGCCTACAGAGGTAGTTAATTGTTTAAAAGATGATTATCTCATTAATGTACGGGGGGCGACATGGGGTTCAAATGATTTATGTAAGGTTCACCTATTCTTGATTAAACAAGGGGTATACAGGAGTTGCCGAAAATCCAAAGCTGTGTTTGGAATGCAATAGTAGCTTACTGAATGTACACTTAAAAGTAGATCTTAAAAGTATTTTTTTTTATAAAAACTGATTATATAATATCACAGAAATAAAAGGCAACTTATTTTTCCTTTAAAACAGTGCACTTTCATGTTTCTTAAAATGTAATACACTTTTAAAACATACACTTTGTAATAACATTAAATTAAAAGTTAAAAGTAAATTATTATGTTTTAATAATCTTTTGTCATGCTACAATACACTTATTTTGATGTGCTGACCAACATACTAAAGCACATGTAAATTATAGATTATAATTTTAATTAAAATGTTATTCTATTACATTTAAAATATAAACTATAATACATTTGGTAGCATTTTATTTTACAGTCCTGTTCCGCATGTACATACTATGTACTTATTATAGCAATTACAATAACTGGGTTATAACTTGGTACTAACCCTGAACCCACCCCTAAACCTTAACCCATGTAGTTACCTTATATTACCAGTACTTTCTTGGGTAAATACACTGTATGTACACATACTTTAAAATAGTGTAACCATACATTTTCATTTAATTGTAAACAACATGCAATTAAATTGTAATTTATATTATGTATGTAGTAAGTACTGTTACGGTGTGTAGTGCAGCAGGGAAGAGAAGATCCAGGGCTTCCACAAAGATGGGTTTTTATTTACAAAGGGATACAGAACACGACACACATAGGCATAACACATAAGAACGGACAAGGAGTGCAGGGAAGTGAGATCAATATAAAGGGAGTGCTAATGATGATGACCAGGTGCAGGGAATCCAGGGAGAGTGGGAGAGATGAGGAGTGAGTGATTTCAGGTGTGAGACAGGGAGGATCATGGGAAATGGAGTCCAGGACAGGCGTGGATTGTAACAAGTACTCTTTTTTTAAAGTATGTTAGCTTTTTTTCTTTTCTTTTCATTTATTTTTGCATAGGTTGTGACAAAACTTTATTACATCTGTCCTTAAATGTCATTACATAGACATTTAATGGTGCCCAGTTATTATGTTATATACGTATAAGTTATTTAGCATTTTTTAAACCAAATGTCTTAACTCTTGGATATCACAGCAGATATTACTTCAGGATGATTCATCAGATGGACATGTTTAAAGAATTGAAAGATGGAAAGATGAAGTTGAGTGCATTGCTTTGTGAAGTACAGTATTGTGGGATACACTATGCACAGCATACATACTGTTGACATTTTAAGTATAGTATGATAATATTTTAAGAAAACCAAAGTGCAGGAAAACAGCTGTTGTTGATCTCTGTATTTCTACAATGTGCACATAAAGCTTATTTAGACACTCTTTTCCTCAATGATGCACTACCAACATACACTCTTTGCTCAGAGATGCCAAATGCGTCCCCTTTGCAACAGACAACTGTAATTCATGGGCATAATTAGAGCGATTGGAACAATGTTGGGCCACGTCCAGGCGAGACAGATATGGGTCAAAGCAGTTAGCCAGTCATCTGAGAGATAGCAGGAGGAAGGGTAGAGGCTGCTGACAGGTTCAATCCCAGAAGAGCCTTGTGATTGACAGCAGCATTGCTTCCAAAACACTCCCTCAGCATCTGGCCAGCTGATTGGTGGGTCACATGCCTGTAGAGAGGATCTGGCTACAGCTCACCACCACACATGCTGTTCATAGTGACTGATCTAAGCACTGGGAATATGACAGAAATGTTCTCAGCCATCCTGTTTATTTATCTGCAGTACATGTTAGTGTTTAAGGAGCTGTTGCAGTGACAGGTACAGGGGTAATGTAATGGATCCGGAGAGAATTAAGGGAAGTTGCAAGAAGTCTCACAACTGCATCCAGAAAAGCATCCTAGGAATCAAGACAAAAAAGCACTGATTATAAATATTAGCTACACATGGTAACTGAACAATGTAACAAAGAAAGTTAATTTACACTGTAATGTTAGAAATACAAAATGAGTGATAGGATTAGTTCACTAAAAAAAAAAGTTGTTTAATTATTTACTCATCATTGTGACTTTCTTAACCTGTATGTGTGTCTTCTGTAGAATACAAAAGAACATTGTTAAAGTTGCTCAATGCAAATGGATGGTGATTCATACTGTCAAGCTCCACAAATGGGAAAAAAAAACTACCATAAAAGAACCATTTAATGATTTAATAACACTATGCTGCATGCATTCCAAGTCTGCTGAAGTGAATTCTTATTGTAGTTTGATGTGGAAAAGGATCTGTGAAAAATGGCCCGTTAGGTGCCATTCACATTGAACACGTTTTTGCATTGGAAACGCATTTGCTGAAGCAACCATGCCATTTTATGTTTTCTTATCTAACTCTTTGAACTTTGTATGCAATGCTGTGAAATGCTGTACCTGTTGAGCTTTACAGATTTACTGTGTTAGAAAAGGCATACATATGGATCTGGTAATGTGATGCAAATGTGAATACGTATTAGTATGCAAATCATGTACTATGGTAAAAATGTTTTGAGGTTATAACATAGTGAAAAGTTCTTGAGGTCATGAATCACGTGAAAATAAGTCCTTATTAATAGATAGTCTGCCCCAGTAATCATAATTTTTGTGGAACGGAATAAAAGTTGTTGGTCATTTCAGCTGGAAGTTTCAGGTAGAGGCAAGTTAACCAGAATTGTAGGTAGAGGCACATTTGTCCAATGAGCTAATGTTCACATTATTAAAGAGATAGTTTGCCAAACAAAAAAATTCTGTCTGAAATTCTGTCTTAATTATTCACTATCTATCATGTTGCTCCAAACCCGTATGTTTTTTATTTTTATTTTCTGTGGAACACTAAAGGACAATTTCTGAAAAATATTTATGCAGCTCTTTTCCATATGACAACAGTTCATGTGGACAACATCCATCAAGCTCCAAAAAGGACAAAAACACCATAAAATCACCATACAATTATCATCACATTGTGCTTTTTCTGTCTGCTGAAATATCATGTATGTGCGAAGAGTCTTCAAAATCCCCCTTTTGTGTTGCACATAAAAAAATAACCTCATGCAGTCTGTAATAATACAAAGATGAGTACATAATTTTTGGCATGCTATTCCTTTAAGCACTTTGGATTCATTTTGCATGGAACACTTGCTTTATTTTCGTTTTAATTACCTCTGCTCTTAACGGAGCACATTGCTAATTTAGCTCATAGATACTTCTGCTGGTCTTCTATGCTTTTGGGGGATTAGATGTGTCCCAGGTAACAGCAGTGGCAGCATGTAATTTGCAGCAACCCATCCTGTCACAGGGACTCTACAGTGCAGTGATTGTCGAGGCAGATACGGCGTATTTCTAACCCCTAAAAGGCAATTACTGCAACGCACCTTTCGAGAGGTGATGGAACAGAGAGAAGTGGTTATAGGACACAATGAAGGTGCTGACGAGAGGTCTAATTAGAGAGCACATG
The DNA here is from genome assembly GCA_039654625.1 of Rhinogobio ventralis. NCBI lineage: Eukaryota > Metazoa > Chordata > Actinopteri > Cypriniformes > Gobionidae > Rhinogobio > Rhinogobio ventralis. Next base: position 23,259,435 of record CM077207.1, read on the forward strand.
TTTTCTGACGTGGCCTGAGCAGATCAACTTGGCGTATAATACGGAAGCTTAATGCATGTAAGCTGCCTTTTTCCAGGTCCCCAGCAAGCCTTGAGCTAGAGCAGCAGCCATTATGGACAATTACAGAGTACAGCTGCCAATTCCACAATGCACAAGTGGTCAGATTTGTCCAGAGATTACAGGCCTCAGCTAGAGGGTTTGGTCAGGATAAGATGGGGATGGTGTCTAAATTGACTGTTATGGCTACAAGACTCAGAATCTTAAACCTTAAAGTTCCATAAATAAATGTAAAAAAAATTATAGAAATTTGCCAAACTTATAGCATGAAGAAATTTTTTTTAATGTGTTTTGGCCGTTAATTGACACGAAAACGGCATTTTGGGGGCCTGGAAATGCAAACTTTTCATTTGAAAAGGGGATTCAAAGTGCAAGTTTTTGAAAGCAATAACGTTACATAGGTGAACACAATGGGTTGTTGTGGAAACAAATGAGCACACACAAGGCAACCAAGGCACATAGCAACTAACAGGGAAAACTAGTAACAGAAAACAGATGACACCTGACAATATCTGCTAGCACTTTATTTTGATGGTCCCCCAACTATGGGAGCTTGTTTAAAGTCAGAATTGCGTGATATAAAGTCGCAATTGCAAGTTATAAAGTCAGAATTGAGAGATATAAAGTCGCAATTGCGAGTTATAAAGTCAGAATTGCGAGATATAAACTAAAGTATTTCAGGCACTTTTTGTGATTATTCCCTTCTTCATGACGGATCGCTGCCTGTATTCCTCAGTTGTAAGTCGCTTTAGATAAAAGCGTCTGCTAAATGAATAAATGTAAATGTATAGTTTATATCTCGCAATTCTGACATTATAACTCGCAATTGTAAGAAAAAGTCAGAATTGTAAGATAAAAAGTCACAATTATATTTTAAATTGTTTTATTCTGTTGCATAAACAAGCTTCCATACCCAACAGACATTCTACTGACTATAAGTAACTTTGCAAGTATGTCAACGTATTCTACTAACTAACCCCTTATTCTACAAACCCTACCCCTAACAGTCTACTAATACTCAGCTAATACTCTAATAAAAGTTAGATGACATGTAGGTGCAACATTACTTATAGCAAAGACTTTAGATAATCAAAGACGGTGCACTCATATTACTTATGAATGGGAGAAAGTGTAAGTCCCACCTTCTAAAGAAAAGAGCCAATCGCTGATTGGTAAAGTCATTGCATCACCGCAGCTGCCGTTAGAAGCTCTGGTTGCTATAGAAACAGTCAGTGTTCTGATATGCACGCGTATGACTGCACATGCGCATTGGCTGGTCTAGCCTGAGTTTAGGCTATAGTAGTTTTGCTACAGTTACTCCTGGCAGCCACGCTACTCCAGAGTTTTCGACCCTCAAAAACTGAGACTTTTGGAAATGTTGCAGACCCCGTTTTAGTTTGAAAACTCTGGGGTTGCGTTTCAGTGTAGACGGACCAAAACTGAGACTTTATAAAACTAAGGCATGCCTGCCCACATTCGCTTCCTGACTGGGTCTTCTGGATCATTGCGTATCCTTCCCTGATTTGTCAAGCTACTATTATATGACCATTAAGCTTTTATTAGAGCAATCAGTAACAAATCTCATTTCAAGCGGTGTATTCCCTACATGGTTAACTTTATTTATATAGTGCTTATTACAATGCCGATTGTTTCAAAGCAGCTTCACAGTGTTAACAGAAAAATAATGCAACAGAATTTGATTCGGCTGTACAGCGGTGATGTCATCCAGCTAATTTCAATTATCATATAGTGTCAATGCAGGCAGATCAGTAATATAGTTGAAATTTTAGTGTCCCTAACTCAGCAAGCCAAAAGACAAAGGCGACAGTGGCAAGGAACCAAAACTCCTTCAGTGGCCAGAATGGAGAAAAAAAACCTTGGGAGAAACCAGGCTCAGTCGGGGTGCCAGTTCTCCTCTGGCCGACGAACAAATAGTGTATAATTATGATTCTAGCAACATTACAGGTCAGAAGTCATATTAGATATTAGAACGCCGGAATTGGGTTTAATGAGGATGTCATGTCGATGCGGCATTTACAGGGGGGAGTTTAATTGACATTTCAGGGATGCGTTGGTCTAGGTGCAGGTCCACCATCTGATCTGGATACGGCCCGGATCTGGCTGACTGCAGTAAACCTCGGGATAAACAGACTAACATTAGCGTAGGTGCCATTCTTCTTATGATGTAACAAGTACATCAGGTGTTATGGGAAGTGTTCCCGGCTCCGGCTGACCTAGTTAATGCAGCCTAAAACAATAATTTAACTGATTTGAATAATATAAATTAATAATGTTCTATGTGTATGCCATAGATAAGAGATATGTTTTTAGTATGCCATAGTAAAGAGATGTGTCTTAGTCGGTATAGGGTCGAGCATACATGTTGCTGATTTAGATGATTTAACGTCAGAAGTTGAAGCTTTATTTCTTGTTAAAATTAGCCACTGTTTCAAATAAATACCTAGGGTTGTGTTTGTTTTCTTCTAAGAGAGTTTTTAAGGCCTTTCTGTACACAATCATGCTCTCTTTCCACGAAATCCGAAGAAACTTCCAGTTTTGTTTTCTTCCAGCTGCGCTCCATTTTTCTGGCTGCTGTTTTAAGGGCCCAGGTGTGCTTGTTGTACCACGGCGTTGGACTATTTTCTTTAATCTTCTTTAAGCGCAGTGGAGCAACTGTGTCTAAAGTGCTGGAAAAGAGAGAGTCAATAGTTTCTGTTAAAACATTGAGTTCCTCTAGGCTATCTGGGATGCTGAGGAGATGAAACTGATGAGGAAGTTTATTTACAAGGCAATCTTTAGTGGCAGCGGTGATATTCCTGCCATATTTGAAACAACGGGACGGTTTTGCAGCCTTTGCTAAATTAAGTATACATGATACTAGGTAATGATCTGAGATATCATCGCTCTGCTGCAGAATTTCAACGGTATCAACATTTATTACATGTGAAAGTATTAGGTCTAAAGTATGATTACGGCGATGAGTGGGTCCTGTCACGTGTTACCTAACTCCAATAGAGTTTAGAATGTCTCTAAATGCCAATCCCAATATGTCTTTTTCATTATCTACATGGATATTTAAATCACCAACAATTAGGACTTTATCTGCAGCCACTACTAACTCTGATAGAAAATCAGCATATTCTTTGATAAAGTCTGTATGGTGCCCTGGTGGCCGGTATACAGTAGCCAGCACAAATGTCAAACGGGATTTATCATTTATACTACATAACGTTACGTAAAGCACCAAAACTTCAAAGGAATTCTGAGTAATACTGAAGATATTATTATAAATTACAGCAACCCCTCCCCCTTTGCCTTTCAGACGTGGCTCGTGTTTATAACAATAATCTTGGGGGGTGAAAACATTTAAAGTAATGTAATAGTCAGGTTTTAGTCAGGTTTCTGTCAAACACAGCACATCTAGGTTATGATCTGTAATCATATCATTAACAATAAGCGCTTTTGAGGAAAGGGATTGAATATTCATCAACCCGAGCTTTATCATTTGATCATCTGTATTATCTGTTTTTTTATTTGTTGAACATCAAGTAAATTTTTTTGGGTGGGTTTGAGAGTTTTTTGTATTTACTAATTCGGGGAACAGACACATTCTATATGTGATAATATCTAGGTGTACAGAGTTCACTAAGCTAGTCGCATCCAAAGCAGTGTCTAAAGCTGTTACATTCTCACTATTCTCAGATAAAGTCTGGATGCGTGTCTCTAATTCTGAAATCTTCTCTGTCAACATATCTCCCTGCATTTATCACATAGGAAGCCCTCTTTGCCAACAGAGAAGGTAATGCTAATCATGTAACAGGCAGTGCAAGTGACAATAACAGGAGAAGATGACATGGCTTACCGTGTTTGTTGACTAATCCAACTCACCACAGAGAGAAACAGGAGACCCGGATGGCAGGCTAACAGGCTAGTGAAATGCTAACGCGTTGTAATAGTGATTTGGTTTAAAAGCTAGCGATGTCAGATTTAATGTGATAGGCAGTAGTAGACAATATATGTTTGTGAGTAAGTTATATTTAGCAGTATAAACAACAAGGAATTATATCCAATAGAGAATCAAAAGCGAAGCTGTACGGAGCTAACAGATGCAAACACCCAGCAGCGAGGCAGACAGGTAGGTACTTCCGTTAGGGTACCTAGCACAGTAGTCCGGTACTAAAGGGTGGAGCTAATCTCACTGCAGAGGAGGAGCAGGAAATGCTCCTCCTCTGGAAATGAGGGTTACATACGTAACCGAGATGTTCCCTTTATTTCAGTCACTCCGAGTTACGTCAGTGACTGACGAATGGGGGTCCAATCTAATCACGCCGCCTTGGCTGTCGCAAGTCTGAGCTCCCTGTCGTGAGACTAGCACGGACGAAGGACTCGATTTAACACAGGAATACCAATGTACACTGGGAAGCATATCTCTCGTGGAAATATGTAACACAATGCCTGCCCGCAGGGAGAACTTAAGAATACACATATGACCCGAGGGCGCGATGCATATGGAACACACTGGGGTATCCACCCCGAAGGGTTTCAACCACAGGGGTGGCAAGGGGCTTGCCAGGGGAAAGACGCATGCTCAGAGAGGGTTACAGTGGAAATACACATGTGGGGGTTGCCCAACGGGGGAACCATGCACATGGAGGCACCTAGCCTAACACAAGGGCTGACCGAGCGGGCATGCACTCTGCTGTCGGCATCAACAATGGAATCGGCAAGGAAGGGGCTGTCGCGAGGAGCACCAGTTAGGAGAACCAAGTCCGGTTGAGCCAATGAGGCGCATACCCACGAGGTGGGGCGGAGCTACGCTATGCAAATTCCGCAGACCTATGGCAATTCCTTGCCCCTGGCTCGTTTTGTAGAACTCGAAGGTGATAGGCTTCTAAGCGAACCCCCCATTCATCAGTCACTGACGTAACTCAGAGTGACTGAAAGGGAACACAACATGAACGTGAACATTTTTTATTGATACGTAATTTTCTTTGATCTATGTATCATATGTTTCATAGCCAATCATGTGTACCAAGGCTGGTGTATATATATATATATATATATATATATATATATATATATACGATTCAACCTCCCCTATGCATTTAATGTGTATCATTATGCTTATATATTGTGTTGTGTAATGCATATATCAAAGTTTTGTGATTCAGAAAGAATTTTGGTTATATTTAGACCATCTCACATCATCTTTCGGCCATTTACATAGACCACAGGGAGGCAGTAACCTGTTTTCTCTGTATGGTTGGATGAGCACCTGGCCCTTGCAGCCGGGTCCACACAGAACCAGAGGGAGCGCAGGTCATTCACTCTTATTAATGAGGGGAGAGAGTCTAATTGAAAGTAGAGTGCACCTGTAATATATGTGTGTAAGGAGAGCTGGGGAGAAAAGCAAGTAGCCAGCTGGGGAAGTAACTAAAGTCTCACCACACAGGTCTCTCAAAGTGCTGAGTCAATTGGAGGTATGTGTGTTTAGGGGATATGGCTCTCTCCTCTCTAGAGTCAAGCACAGCTGCCACCCACACTGCAGAGTGCTTCATTATCAAGCCCTTGCACCTGCAGCTGCCCTGTAAAGTGGCACAGTGCAATTACTACTGGAATAGGAATGAACCTTAAGCAAATGCCAGTAATGGGTAGAGAAAGCGATGTTGTGGGTGGTCTAGTTCTCTCAAAACCCAACTTACTGTTTTATCTTCATTTTCATACTACATTAGATGTGTCCTGCTGCTTTTATTCTAGAGTTGTCACAGTGGGCCAAAATATGCACCCTTCCCTGCAGGATGCAAAATATAGTGTCAAGTGTAAGTCAGAATACTGAGGCAAATTTAATAACCAGTTGCGCCACTTCTGTGCATTGTATTTGTAATAGAGCTGGCCAAGTGGTGGTCTTACAGCGTCTTAGGACATGAGTAGTGCAAAGAGAGAACTCCCCTTTAAAACATACAAAAATAGGGATACAAAAACAGAATCCTAATGAAAAAATGTAGCTTATGGAAAAGAGCATTAAAGAATCTATGCCTCTAAACTAAATATAAATCCTACATCTAAGGAGGAATGGCAACCATATATATATATATAAAGGAAAAATCTCACGAAGACCAAAGGAGCACCTCTTGTCAAAAACAAGGATCATATTACAGTATGCGCATACTATGAAAGTATGGTAATTTGAACTCAGCCTGTGACATTTTTTTTGCACGATTGTTTTGCATAAAAAAAAGTATATGAATAATCAAGCAAAACTGATGATTTATAATTAATCATCACATTCATAATTATTCTAAAATTCTAAATCATTCATCATTATGCATTATTTATTACTATATAATGTTAAAAGAAAATTACTATCACAAGGCCCGAGTTGACTTAGATCATTGTAATATAACACTGCTATTTATGAAAGAGCAGACCTTTCTTGTCTTGCTCCGTCTTTCCATTTGTATATTTTATATTTTATTGTAAGATATGTTTTAGTGTTTTAGCATTCTCTACCCATAATTGGCATTTGGTTAAGTCTTACCAAATGTGATTAAAAAAATCAAAATAAAATAATAAAGCTGTAAAAACTGTAAAACAGTGTGTATTCGTTGTCAAACTTAAAATCTCTTTGAAAATTTAATCTAACCATACCATTGGAACTATTCAATAAACTGGCAATTAAAGGAGCAGCATGAATATGATCAAATTTAATATAATGAGGTGAAGGACAAATCTATTTCAAGCCTTATGGGAAAGTTAATAAAAAAAATGAGTCATTGGAAATATTATCTTTCCTCAAGCAATAGTATGTTAAGTAGCAATATAAATCTACACTTCAACAAGAAGTTTCTCAGAGAACCAACCATATAAATTGTTTTTAAATATGAATCTGGATTCATTTTTTTTTTCTGACAAAAAGCTGGATTTAAAAAAAAAAAGTAACCTTTACTTTCCAAATCCAAAATACACACTTCACAACTTTATCCTTACAAATTAGAAAACTGCACATCATTTCAGGCTGAATGAACAGACTTTGGTTTCATAATGTAGATAAAAATCAATATCTCATTTGTTTCATACATTCCACAGTGAAATGAACAGACAACAAAAGGAACATTTTTGTTTAATTCTCTTGCATCTCAGATTTTTCTCCTGAGAGAATGACCCCAGTCATCTCACATAAAGTGGCCTGAAAGTGAGACCACATTGAAAATCTGGGATTTAAAATCATTTAAACCTGGAGATAAAGTTTAAGAATATGGAAAAAACAATTATTATATAAAATGAAGAAGAGATATTTAAGATTCCGTACAGTTTTTAGATCACTTCAAATCAGCAAATGTGACATTGACCATGTTTTCTCCAGTTTAACTGCTGTCAATAAAGTAAACTGTCTGTGGTAACACTTATTAGTACACACTACAATACGGGTGCACTAATATGCATTAATCCATGCTTAAAGGTGCACTATGTAAAATTTTTTCAGTAAAACATCCAAAAACCACTAGGCCAGTGTTATATATTTTGTTCAGTTGAGTACTTACAATATCCCAAATGTTTCCAACTATTTGTAAATCATGAGAAATTTGCTATTTTAACCAAGGAGCCAGGACGTGTGAGGGAGTCGCCTGTCAATTGCGTCATATCTGTGTTACCCTTGGTTTCCGGTTTTATTTAGCAGAAACGCTTTACTCTCACTGCAGTGTGCAACAAGTGTCAGAGCAGCCGGCGAGCTGACGCACAAAGTAACGTCATAACATAATTTTCAACACACTAAAATGTATCTAATATGATAAACAGAGCTGCGTTACCTCATACTCATGACCGGAAAAGCGGAAATGGCGCCGGCGACTGTGGCATAATAAAAGCCCCGCTGCTCGCGAGGCGTATGTTGCGCAATCGCTCCAGCGGCCTTGCTCAGCTCCCACAACACTCGGTCCTGCTCTGCTTCATACTCGGTAAGGTTAACAATCGCATCCATGAACATGATTTCTGCCCGAGTCCTATCCCGATTCTTTTCCACCGGCTGTGAGGTGAAGACCACATGTCCCAAGATTCTGCACTCAAACTTGGCGTCATCAAACTACGCCTTTGTTTTGAATAGGTGACCTCTAGCGGACGGAAAAGTTACATAGTGCATGTAACAAAGTTCATGAATGGGCAAGGAAGAAGACAAGGGGTCGGCTGGCTGGAAACTCAGAACAGGTTTTTATTTTCTTTAAACTCAGGATCCCAAATAGATGCACAAGGCACAAAATAAACAAAACTTCAGGCTCAGTACTTTCTCCGGTTTCACTTTGGCAGTTTCTCTCTGCACTTCTCCTGTTCGAGCTCCAGTGTGTGTGTCTCCAGCTTCTCTCTCCCTGTCCTCATTTCCTGCATGGCTTATAACCTGTCTCTCCACACCAATTACTGCAATCAGAGACAGGTGTTTATCATTTGCACTTGATTCACTTACGTGCCGCTCGTCCTCTGACTCTCTCTCCCGTCACAGACCTCGCTAAACCACGCCCCCCTCGCCCCCCTCGCCACATACCCCCACCGCCCGACTCAGGCCGGGGAGCCATCCGGCCTGCGGCCTCCCCTCCCCGGATTGCCAAACACTCCTTCTCAATGGTGCTGTACATCGTCTCTCTCTTGGAGAGCTTGCGACTCATCTACAGCACCGGCCGCGCCTCCCCCTCCCTCTCCTGGGTCAGGACTGCCCCCAGCCCCCTGTCCGACGCATCAGTCTGCAACATAAAAGGGAGAGAAAAATCAGGTGATTGTAAGAGCGGCCCGCCACATAGAGCAGCTTTTACCTGGGTAAAAGCCTGCTGGCACAGCTCTGACCACTGGACCAGGTCTGGCGCTTCCCTTTTAGTGAGGTCAGTCAGTGGGCTAGTGAGGTCCGAATAATTAGGAACAAACCTCCTATAATATCCCGCTAGCCCAAGGAACTGCCTCACCTCCTTTTTGGTCTTGGGTCTCGGGCAGGTTGCAACTGCTGCTGTTTTGTCAATTTGAGGACGCACCTGCCCATGACCCAAGTGGAAACCCAGATACCTGACCTCCACGCGCCCAATTGCACACTTCTTCGGGTTGGCTGTCAGTCCGGCCATTCTCAGCGACCTCAGAACGGCCTGCACATGCTCCATATGCCGCTGCCAATCATTACTATAGATGATGATATCATCCAAGTAGGCAGTGGCATATGCAGCATGCGGCCGGAGAATCTTGTCCATGAGATGCTGAAACGTGGCCGGAGCCCCAAACAACCCGAATGGAAGTGTAACAAATTGGTGTAATCCAAACCAGCGTCGTAAAGGCTGTTTTTTCTTTAGATAAAGGTGTTAAGGGGATCTGCCAATATCCCTTTGTTAAATCCAGCGTCAAATAAAACCGAGCCATGCCTAGCCGATCGAGCAACTCGTCAACCCTTGGCATTGGATATGCGTCAAATTTCGACACCGCGTTCACCTTGCGATAATCCACACAGAATCGGACTGAGCCGTCCGTTTTAGGAACTAAAACTATCGGGCTGGCCCAATCACTGTAGGATTCTTCTATCACTCCCATGTCTAGCATCGCCTCCAATTCTTCCTGAACCACTTTTTTCTTGTGTTCCGGTAATCTATACGGCCGACTGCGAACTACCACACCCGGCTCTGTCTCGATATGGTGCTGAATGAGGTTTGTTCGACCGGGTACGGGCAAGAACACATCCGAAAAAACTTCCTGCAACTAGGCTGTCAGTGAGTTGCAAGGGCGAGAGATAATCTCCCCCTGGGGCCAGAGCGAGGGATGTACCTTTTGTGCTCACCTCTGGCCCGAGATCCTCCTCTCCACTCACTGCCGTTGCCAATATCACTGCGAACAACAGGGGTTCCAACCATCTATCCCAATTCTTGGCGTCTTCCTGTACGAACTTTCGGATCATTGTCTTCAAAGTGCGATTAAATCGTTCCACCAACCCATCTGTCTGTGGGTGATAGACACTGGTGCGGACCGATTTAATTCCCAATAATTCGTAAAGTTCGCGTAATGTACGTGACATAAATGCCGTGCCTTGATCAGTGAGGATCTCTTTCGGGATCCCCACTCGGGAGATTAAACGAAACAACGCCTCCGCAACACTTTTTGCTGAAATGCTGCGGAGGGCAATTGCTTCGGGGTATCGTGTTGCATAATCCACCAGGACCAATACAAAACGATCCCCTCGTGCCGATCGCTCTAATGGTCCGATGAGGTCCATACCAATTCTCTCGAAGGGGACCTGCATAAGCGGTAGAGGGCGCAATGGCGCTTTTGGAACGGCCGGTGGATTTACCAACTGACATTCACAACAAGACGCGCACCACCTGCGCACATTCTCATGAATGCCCGGCCAAAAGAACCGGACCATCAGGCGATTCAGTGTGGCCGCTTGACCCAAATGACCGGCCATAGAATGAGCCGCCTGGAAAAGCATTTCCCGACGGCTTCGCGGAACTAACAACTGGGTTGTATCTTGTTTTGAATGAGTGTCTTGGGTCACTCGATACAACCTGTCTTTTAATACGGCAAAATAAGGATACAAGAGCGGTTGTTCAGGGTGGAGAACCTGTCCGTCGATCGATCGGACCTGTGCAAACGCATTTGAGCGACTCATCCTGGGACTGTTCCAGAGGAAAATCATTGCGGTCAGTGAGGTTCCGCCTCTCCACACCGCTCCTCTGCAACAGTACCCGATGGTCCCGGCTCAGTCTCTCCGACCTGCACCACCGCTCTCTCTCCCCGCCTTTTTTTATCCCAAGAGACATCCGCACATAAATACCCCAACAAATTACTAAACGCGGGCCAATTGGTTCCCAAAATTAGCGGATGTCGGAGGTGCGGACTAACGGCCACCTCCACTCTATGTTTTTGTCCCCTAAATTGAATTACGACCGTCACCAGCGGATAATTCACCACATCCCCTTGCACACACCTGACCTTAACCATGCGGCTATTATTCAATGCCAACGATTGTATCAGGCTTTGATGGATAGAGGTCTGGTTACATCCTGAATCCACCAAAGCCGGACAGGTACCCCCCTGAATACTCACTGGTATTTGGTACAGCCCGGCTTGATCGGGGGCAGTCTGGGGCCGGATCAGTGTCCCCACCTCCATCACCGGACACCTATCTATAACAGGCCGGCCCAGACTTCCCCGCCGCCCCAGTGGCAGGAAGTGAACCAAGAAATTGATGTGGAGAGAGAGGGGAAATGGGACCGGAAGCTGGAGGGAATTCGCCCAGCTCCGCGCCCCTAGGCGGTGCTCGAGAGCCTGAGGCTCCATTCAGGAATCCCCCGAAACTCCCTCGAGCCGGACCCCGTGCCTGGAACCCTCCCCTCGAACGGGGAGCCGGAACGGGCCTAGGGGAAGAGGGAGAAAAAGAAGAAGAGGGGAGAGAGAGAGAAGCCGCCGGCAGGGGTTCGCCGACCCCTGGGCACGCCACCATTTGGTCCTCCGCCAGCTCGATGGCTTTGTCCAGCGACGCCGGCCTGTGGCACTGGACCCATTGCGCGGTCTTCCTGGGCAACCGCGCAATAAACTGCTCCAGTGCCACTCGATCTACAATCTGGTCGGCAGTCGACTGGTCCGCCATCAGCCATCTGCGGCAGGCGTCCCGGAGCTGCTGGGCCATCACGAAGGGCCGGGTGTTCTCCCCCAGTGTCAGCGACCGGAGAGGAGAACCCAACCCGCTGAAGGATGGCCCGTCGCAGGTTGTCATAGACCAGGAGGCTCTGGACTGGCAGCTGTTGGGCCGCTATCTGCGCCTCACCGGACAGCAGCGGGATGAGGCGCACCGGCCAGTCCAGTCGCTGCCACCCACATGCCTCCGCGGACCGCTCGAACAGATCCAGGAAGGCTTCTGGATCGTCTTGCGGTCCCATATTTGTGAGCTGCATGTGGGCAGCTTTGGCCGAGGTTGATGGTGTTTCCCCGGCTGGAACCTCCCGATCAATGCAGCTCCGGAACAGCTCACGGTCCTGCTGCTGGGCCAGGAAGAGCGCCTGAAAACGTCGCTCCTGCTCTTCCCGGATCTCCAGCATCGACTGGTGTTGTTCCTTATGCAGGCTCGCAAGCACCTGGATGATGTCCGCAAACGGCGTTGCTGACGGCGTTTGCATGGCGGCAGCTCTGGTCTTCTTCCTTCCGGGTTTCGGCACCAATGTAACAAAGTTTGTGAATGGGCAAGGAAGAAGACAAGGGGTCGGCTGGCTGGAAACTCGGAACAGGTTTTTATTGTCTTTAAACTCAGGATCCCAAATAGATGCACAAGGCACAAAATAAACAAAACTTTAGGCTCAGTACTTTCTCCGGTTTCACTTTGGCAGTTCCTCACTGCACTTCTCCTGTTCGAGCTCCAGCGTGTGTGTCTCCAGCTTCTCTCTCCCTGTCCTCATTTCCTGCATGGCTTATAACCTGTCTCTCCACACCAATTACTGCAATCAGAGACAGGTGTTTATCATTTGCACTTGATTCACTTACGTGCCGCTCGTCTTCTGACTCTCTCTCCCGTCACAGACCTCGCTAAACCACGCCCCCCTCGCCACAGTGCACCTTTAACTAATGCACAAATAATGATGAGTTAGTGTATGACTCATGAAGAATTAATAGATTAAGTAATGTATGAATTGCTATTAATTAAATGTGTTATCATGTATTAATTTCTTAACAACTTATAGTATAGTGTAAATTAATGTAAATTAGCACAATGTACATTTTAAAGGATTAGTTCACCCAAAAATGAAAATTCTGTCATTAATTACTGACCCTAATGTCATTCCACATCCGTGAGACCTTCGTTTATCTTCGGAAAACAAATAAAGATCTTTTTGATGAAATCCGAGAGCTCTCTGTCCCTCCTTTGGGAGCTAAGCAACTACCACGTTCAAGGTCCAAAATGATAGAACAATAGGAAAGACATCATTAAAGTAATCCATGTGGTTTAACCTCAATTTAATGAAGCTTTGTTTGCACAAAAGAAAAATAACCCATAATTTACCACGTTATTTTCAAAATATTGACCTGTAACCTAGAAAGGTGGGAGCATCCCGACACGTGAACGCGCTTTGGATAATATTATTTTGTAAATAAAGCGGTAAAAACAAAGCACTCGCATCGCTCCATAAAATTTAGGTTAAACCACGTGGATTAATTTAATGATTTCTTTTTCTACTGTTCTGGACCTTGAATGTGGTAGTTGCGTAGGCTGTAAATTAAGGGACAGAAAGCTCTCAGATTTCATCAAAAATATCATAATTTGTGTTCCGAAGATAAACAAAGGTCTCACGGGTGTGGAACGACGTGAGGGTGAGTGATAATTGACAGAATTTTCATTTTTGGGTGAATTATTCCTTTAAATTCCAGTTGTCTGCTTTAAGTATTCATTAGCTAATAAGTTGCAAAGATATCATTATGTTATGACTTTTGTTGATAATATAATTTGTTATGGAAATGGTTTCTTTAAAATGACTGTATGTCTTCAGAAAAGATCTCAAAAATGTTTCAAACTGTGCTCAGATTTACTAATATTTGTCTAATAAAAATGAATAATATCCATCCATCAATACATCCATCCATTCTCTAAACCATGTACACTAGGATCACAAGGATTAAATAATTAACATTTATTATTAAATTATTTTGCAGAGACAAAGTAGATATCCATTTATAACATAACTGGGAACTCCCGAGTTATTAAACAGAAACCTCTAAACAACAAAATTTTCCAGTGGGAAAAATAATTTGGTCACTTTTTAGGTTTAATCCAGGTCATCACTGAGTGGACAGCAAATCTGAGCTTTAGATATCAATTGTCTGGGGTCTTTTTTCCTATTTATCTCTTTTATAGCAGTCAAGACCTCCACCTATATTCATGTTCATCCTCAACCCCACATCCACCCACTTATTGGAGGAGCCTGAGGTGGTCACTGTGAAGTGAGTTTGGACAAAGCAATCCACCACGTGCATGCCATAGTTAACTATTGATCTACAGATCTACAGACCAGCGCTTTCAGTCCTCTGAATAAGACACACTGAACACAGGACGTTCAGTTCGCTCAGGGCTGACATTCAGACTCCCTCGGCCACAAAATATTGATTCATTTTTTTCCTTCCCTTGTGTTTTGTCTTTTTTGTCTTTTCCTTTGATAGCCTCCCAAAGCCTCCTGGGTGATTAAATGAAGACCGAGTTAACGGAAGAGAAATGATTACTGAGATGATTTGAAGAATATGGTAAATTGACTACTTTTTATCACATATTTCATATTTAAAGTTAAACATTTTAGAAATAAAAATAAAGTTTAAAAATTATTTTGAACTGTGAATCTCAAAATTCAGTTAACAATGTCAAAGTGGACCATATATAGCTACTTAATTATTGTTTTAGGTTAGTTTTGTATGTTTTTCGAAATCCTTCACAATATTTAACATAGTAATTTAGTACTGATTAATAAAAAAATAAAATAAAAAATAAAAGTGTGTTATTATTGGGTTTTGATTAAATAGTCTAGAAGAGAAGTATAATCTTCCATAATCCACTGCAAACTCACATTCTGGTACAGAACACTCTGTTTTCCAATCAATTCCTGATCAATAAAATCAAAGCCCTATCTTTTCTTCTTCTTCTTCTTCTTCTTTTTCCTCCCGTTTCATTCAGAATCACATCACAAGTAAAATGAGTTGCAAACTCTGCTTCATCTGCTTTCAAATGTTAAATAAAACTGAAAAACTATATGCTGAAATATGTTCAAACATAGATAGATAGATAGATAGATAGATAGATAGATAGATAGATAGATAATGGAAATACTTTCAAGCATTACAAGCATATTATATAATCTTTTTAGAAGTTAGAGTTTGCATAGCAGAAATGTCACACTACTTATAGTATATTTAGTTCCCTGGGGATAGTATTTAGTATTTCAACGTCAAATAAATAACTAAAAAAAAGTTATATTATGACTGAATTGTCAGTAGGTGTAATTGAATGCAGGCGACTAATAATGTTTGAGGGTGTTGGTGTGATCTAGTGTGATTCTCTCTTTACTGATGGGAGCAGATAGGCCCTTTCATTATTTCTAGCACCGTCCTGACAACAGTGCGCCACAGAGGCCATGGTGACCTTGCCGACGGGAGTCCTGCTTTAAACACTAATTAGGATGACTTTGGGAGAGCAGCACCACAGGAGAGAGAGAGAGAGAGAGAGAGAGAGAGAGAGAGAGAGAGAGAGAAATACAGAAATACAAAACATGATGAAAAGAACAGGTAACAGTACTGTCTCTCAAAAGAAGAGAGAAACTAAAAATACTCAGAGATCTAACCCTTAGATCAATGATCAGCCTATAGATTAACAATAGTAAGAATAAAATAAGGCACATGCTTGAATACATTTTCTGTACTGATTTTTCACAGGTATTTTATCCAAATTGTGAATTATGCATTTCATTGTGTTGTGTTTTAGGGTTGAAGGAAATGTCCTTAAACTTAAAGGAAAAGGTAATCACTAATTTTCTGTGGACTACACCAACCCTGAGACTGAGAATAATTACTTTTAACTGTTTACTTGTTTGAATTGGACCCACTTTATATTAGGTGGCCTCAACTACTATGTACTAACATTTAAATGAATAATTTGATACAATGCACTTATTGTGTACACACATGTTTTTACATTGTACTTACATTTTAAAAATGCCTGCATGTAATTACATCTGTAATTCATTTCTGTAATTACATTTTTAATTACAATGTTGACACTTCCCTTACACCTAACCCTACCCTTAAACCTACCCATACCACCACACCTGTCCCTAACTTTACCCGTATCCCACCTCAATATCAGAATATCAGTGTGTTGCAATACAATATGAAAACAATAAGCACATTGTACTTATATTTTAATGTAAGGACGTCATAGTTAACACCACCTAATATAAAGTGGGACCGGATTTTGAATTATGTGATATCAGTTTTCACACTATTTTCTCTGAATCTGATCCCTTCCTGTCCCGCACAGGACAGATTACCGGTTGCATAAACTTAGCCTTAATGTTAAGACTGTGGGCCCTATTTTAACGATCTAAGCGCATGGTCTAAAGTGCACGGTGCAAGTGCACTTAGGGCGTGTTCGAATCCACTTTTGCTAGTTTAACGACGGGAAAAATGGTCGGCGAGCCAGGCGCATGGTCCAAAAGGGTTGTCCCTATTCTCTTAATGAGTCATGGGTGTGTTCTGGGCGTAATGTGCAATAAACCATTCAGAGTCTCATCACCCATTGCCTTTAAAAGCCAGTTGCGCTTGCACCATGGCGGATTCGCTATTTATATGGCGGAATTTGCGAGCGGAAAGACTGAATGCTTCTCCAGAGAGGAATTCATTTATTTTTAATATTTAAAAATGTTTGTATGCTGCTGCGCGTCTTTGTGTGTGTAATAAGCAGAGTGTACGCATGTTGTGCACCCGCCTATAGATGCATATTCCTAACGCGCCCTTTAAAAAACACAAGAAAAAAAACTGAGCTATTGACTTTAGACCAGGTTTTTGTTGGTCAATGGAGCAGTCTATTTCAGTTGCCTCAAAATTGCAATGCGCCAACAATGCACCTGAATACACCTCGTTTTCAGACCAGCATGCCAATGGGTGAACAGATGGACGTGAGTGCATTTGCTATTTAAATAACGTAGCGCAGTACGTGAAAATGATAACTGTGTCAGGCTCAAACTAGCAATAAACACTTGCGTCGTGCCTGGCGCCACATTGCGCCAGGTGTATGATAGGTAATCTTATTAGGTCTTATTTTTCCAATTTAAATTAGACCAATCTACCTTATATGTAACTGACTAGAAGACTCAATTTTAAGACTAGTCTAAGCAGTTTATGCAATTTTGGTCATAACTCAGCTTTGACAAATATGTAGTACTCCATTTTGCAGGGTAGAATAACTATGTGTTTTTTTCTATATAAATGCATATATATATTATTAGGGCTGTCAATCGATTAAAATATTTAATCGTGATTAATCGCATGATTGTCATGAGTTAACTAGCGATTAATCGCAACTTAATCGCACATTTTTATCAGTTCTAAATGTACCTTAAATGAATACGTTTCACGTTTCTAATACTCTAATCGACATGGGTATGGACAAATATGCATGATTTGAAGACTAGACATGTATCAAAGGTCATACATGTTTTTTTAAAGAACTTGCTCATGTCTCTTAAGCCTAAACTTAAAAATTCAGAATAAGCAGTACTTTCTCTTATTTTAAAAATAGAAATAGGCATTTTTATACTGGCAGTTTAGTTCAGAACGGCACGGTTCGCATGAAAAATTGGTAATGTGAAAGCTGTCATGCAGATCTGGGAGCGCACCAGGGTACCACACCCGAGCCTACCCGGAGGAGGCGCTCTGAGTTAGATTGCACTCGAACTGTGCCGCGATTCGCGTGAACAGTGTGAGAAACATGGACTCGGGAGCGCTCATTCAGAAAAGTAAACTACGCATTCGTTTTAGCCGATTGTAATGTATTTAGTTCAACAAAACATGTGTAAGTGGTGATGGTGTTAATGATTTACCTCAGATACGAGCGAGAGCGAGCTTTTAGTGTATTCGAGCATTGCGCATCTCCTCAGAGTCCCTTTGCAAGCATGCAACAGAAAGCCCCCTTCATCCGACACACATAGCCTACAGTAAACCCAAATGTCATTTACTCAGCTGTGCATAATAGCACTAAATTCAAAATAATTATAAAAAAAAACAATATATTGACCCGCGTTCTGTTTTCTGTCATGCCCTGTGCATGTTTGTGATTATGTAAGATGCACGCAAATGCACCAGGGTTCAAAAGAATCAAGTTGACCAGCGCTGCAGGGGAAACCGAGAACTATCACGCTCGGACATGAACTGCAGCAAACGTGCTGGAGTCTAATAAAAGTTAAACAGAAAAAATGGTAGCTTATGTAGATTATATAACGTCACTTGTTTCAGAATAATGTTAATGTTAGCCCTTTTCTTTCCCTATTTCTGTTTGCTGCTGCATCCTTTACGTCGATTTCTCCAACTACGGGCTAGGCCATGGATCAAACAGAAAATGCGCGTTAATAAAATTAGTGCCGTTAAAATGAATTTGCGTTAATGCGTTATTAACGCGTTAATTTTGACAGCCCTAATTATTATATCATATTTTTGTAAAGGTTGTTAAACAAGTGAACACAAAAAACCCACAGTGGCATACACTAACCCTATAAACACGAGCCAAGTCTGAAAGGTAAAGGGGGAGGTGTTGCTGTAATTTATAATATCTTCAGTATTACTCAGAAGTCTAGTTTCAAATATAATTCTTTTGAAGTTTTGGTGCTTTACGTAAAGTTATGTAGTGAAATTGATAAATCCCGTTTAACATTTGTGTTGGCTACTGTATACAGGCCACCAGGGCACAATACACACTTTACCAGAGAATTTGCTGATTTTCTATCAGAGTTAGTACTGGCAACAGATAAAGTCCTAATTGTTGGTGATTTTAATATCCATGTAGACAATGAAAAAGACGCATTGGGATTGGCATTTAGAGACATTCTAAACTCTACTGGAGTTAGGCAACACGTATCAGGACCCACTCATCGCCGTAATCATACTTTAGACCTAATATTGTCACATGGAATAAATGTTGATACCGTTGAAATTCTGCAGCAGAGCGATGACATCTCAGATCATTACCTAGTATCATGTATGCTTAATTTAGCAAAGGCTGCAAAGCTGTCCCCTCGCTTCAAATATGGCAGGACTATCACTGCTGCAACTAAAGATTTCTTTGTAAATAAACTTCCTCATCAGTTTCATCTCCTCAGCATCCCAGAAAGCCCAGAGGAACTCGATGTTGCAACAGAAACTATTGACTCTCTCTTTTCCAGCACTTTAGACACAGTTGCTCCTCTGCGCTTAAAGAAGATTAAAGAAAATAGTCCAACACCGTGGTACAACGAGCACACCCGGGCCCTTAAAACAGCAGCCAGCAAAATGGAGCGCAGCTGGAAGAAAACAAAACTGGAAGTTTTCGCATTTCGTGGAAATAAAGCATGATTTCATACAGAAAGGCTGTAAAAACTGCTAGATCTGCTTATTTCTCGACTCTCTTAGAAGAAAAAAAACACAACCCTAGGTATTTATTCGATACAGTGGCTAAATTAACCAAAAATAAAGCTTCAACTTCTGATGTCTGCCAACAGCACAGCAGTAATGACTTTATGAACTTCTTTACTTGTAAGATTGATAATATTAGGAAAAAAATTATAACCATGCAGCCGTCTACTACTGTATCACATCAGACAGTGCATTGTAGTGTCACTGAGGAAAAATTATATTCATTCACTGCTATAGGAGAAGAAGAACACACATCATCTAAATCAACAACATGTATGCTCGACCCTATACCGACTAAACTACTAAAAGAGATGCTTCCAGCGGTCATAGATCCTCTTCTTAATATCATTAATTCATCCTTGACATTAGGATTTGTACCGAAAACGTTTAAGTTGGCTATTATTAAACCACTTATTAAAAAAACGCAACTTGATCCTACAGAATTAGGCAATTACAGGCCAATCTCAAATCTACCCTTTCTGTCAAAAATACTAGAAAAGGCAGTGTCCTCACAATTATGCTCCTTTTTAGAAAGAAATGGTATCTGTGAGGATTTCCAGTCAGGATTTAGACCGTATCATAGTACTGAGACTGCTCTCATTAAAGTTACAAATGATTTACTCTTATCATCCGATCGTGGTTGTATCTCTCTGTTAGTGCTATTCGATCTTAGTGCTGCATTCGATACTATCGACCACAACATTCTTTTGAGTAGACTCGAAAATTATGTTGGCATTAGTGGAATTGCATTGGCATGGTTTAAATCATACTTATCTGACCGTTATCAGTTTGTAGTAGTAAATGAAGAGATATCACACCGATCACAAGTTCAATATGGAGTACCGCAGGGCTCAGTGCTAGGACCGTTGCTTTTCACCCTGTACATGCTACCACTGGGAGATATCATTAGGAAGCAACCTAGAATACTGTCTAACACTTGATGGCTGCTCTGTCAAGTCCTCGTCGTCAGTTAGGAACCTGGGTGTGCTCTTGATACCAATCTCTAATTTGAATGCCACGTTTCTAGCATCTGTAAAACTGCATTCTACCATCTTAAAAATATATCTAAATTACGGCATATGCTTTCAATGCAAAATGCTGAACAGTTAGTTCATGTGTTCATGACCTCAAGGCTAGATTATTGTAATGCTCTACTGGGTGCTTGCCCTGCTCGCTTAATAAATAAACTGCAGCTGGTCCAAAACGCAGCAGCTCAAGTTCTTACTAGAACGTCTCAGTTACGTATGTAACCCTCGTTCCCTGAAGGAGGGAACGGAGACGCCACGTTGGAGTACCGACGAATAGGAATCTCGCTAGCGAGAGCCAATCTACTTCGAGTGTAACTAAACAAGCCAATGCACATTGGCATGCAATGATTGCACCAGCTGCTCATGCCACTCTGTGTGGGTATAAATGAGGCACAGGTGCTTGCATCAAATTAGTTTTTTGCTGAGGAGCCGAGTAGGTGAACTGGCACCCCAGCAGGGTACAGAGGACATGGCGACGGGACGTGGCGTCTCCGTTCCCTTCTTCAGGGAACGAGGGTTACATACGTAACCGAGACGTTCCCATTCAGTCGGTCACTCTCGACGCCACGTCAGAGTACCGACGAATAGGAATCCCTACCAAAGCGCCATGGCCTCTGCCCCCATCCAGTGCCCTGTGTGAGCCTCCTAAGCTCTCTTACCTGATGAGATGGGGCTCACACAGAGAAGTCCATCACTGCTGTTCCACATGACCCGCTCAGTGACTTATTGGATAACACTGGGAAGCGTGCCCTAGTGGACGGGAACGCTGCGGAACCCACATCATACACCAAAGGAGTTATGTGGAGTACAATGCTGAGCCATAGCCCGCAACTGAGAGGGGGCTCCAGCCCCACCAAGGGGAGGGCTCGCCCGAGGGAAAGAAACGGCCGTGGAAAAATATATGGGATCCCCGCAGGGTCACTCATATATCCCCAGCCCAGTACCGGTTCTCAAGGATTCAGCAGCAAGGGGCCTGATGCCAAACGTTCCGCCACGTCCGGCACCGAGGGAGATGGAGGACTCGACAGAGTTTGCTTCTGGAGAATTAAGCGCCGGGGCGCAGCAAGCCGACAAGAGCAAGGGCCTCTCAGTGCTTCTACCCGTTTGAGGCGAGAACACAGGAGGACACTGGCTCTACATGTAGACTATAGAATCTAGCGAACATGTTGGGTGTCGCCCAGCCCGCAGCTCTACAGATGTCTGACAGCGAGGCGCCACGTGCCAGCGCCCAGGAGGATGCAACACTTCTAGTAGAGTGTGCTCGCACCCTGAGCGGACAGGGCACACCTTGTGCTTGGTAAGCCAAGGTGATGGCATCCACTATCCAGTAGGCCATCCTCTGCTTGGAGACAGCCTTTCCCTTCTGCTGGCCTCCGTGACAGAAAAAAGAGCTGATCTGAGGTCCTGAAGCTTTGAGTTCTATCCACGTAGATCCGCAGA
Source organism: Rhinogobio ventralis (assembly GCA_039654625.1). Classification (NCBI taxonomy): domain Eukaryota; kingdom Metazoa; phylum Chordata; class Actinopteri; order Cypriniformes; family Gobionidae; genus Rhinogobio; species Rhinogobio ventralis. The sequence goes on from CM077207.1 coordinate 23,281,112, forward strand.
GCGCGGACGGGACAGAGCAAAGCTAGGGCTGGGTCTGCCTCCTCCAGGGGCAGCGCTTGCAGGTTCACCACCTGGTCCCTGAAGGGAGTGGTAGGAACCTTGGGCACATAGCCAAGCCAGGGTCTCAGTACCACATGGGTGTCAAGCAAAGTCTTCATAGACAGAATCTTTAGCTCTGCTGACCGCAAGGGCTCAAATGGGGCATTCTGAAGTGCTCGGAGCACCAGAGCAAGATCCCAAGAGGGTATGGAGGGGGGTCGAGGAGGATTTAACCGTCTCGCCCCCCTGAGAAACCTGACGACCAGGTCGTGCTTCCCAACTGTCTTACCTTCTACGTGGTCGTGATAGGCAGATATTGCAGCAACATAGACCTTGAGGGTGGAGGGCGACAGCCTACGCTCCAACCCTCGTTGCAGGAAGGAAAGCACAGATGCAATCGAACATCTTCGGGGGTCTTCTCGGCGAAAAGAACACCACTCAACGAACAGGTTCCACTTCAAGCATAAGCCTGTCTTGTAGACGGTGCTCGTGCCGAAGTGATGGTGTTAACTACCTCTTGGGGTAAGTCACCTAGAACCTCCGCATCCCGTCCAGGGACCAGACATGAAGCTTCCACAGATCTGGACGCGGGTGCCACAGGGTGCCCCGTCATTGAGTCAGAAGGTCCTTCCTCAGAGGAATCGGCCAAGGAGGGGCTGTCGCCAGGAGCATAAGTTCTGGGAACTAGGACCGTTTGGGCCAGTAAGGCGCCACCAACAGGACCTGCTCCTCGTCCTCCCTGACCTTGCACAGTGTCTGTGCAAGTAGGCTCACTGGGGAAAACGCATATTTGCGCAGCCCCTGGGGCCAGCTGTGCGCAAGTGCATCCGTGCCGAGTGTACCCTCGGTCAGCGAATAGAACCACTGGCAGTGGGACGTTTCTGGGGAGGCAAACAGGTCGACCTGTGCCGCCCCGAACTGTCTCGAAATCAGCTGAACCACCTGGGGGTGGAGTCGCCATTCCCCTGGGAGCGCAACTCGTGAAAGCTCGTCGGCCACACGGTTGCTCACACCAGGGACATGAATGGCCCGAAGCGACCTCAGACACTTCTGACTCCAGAGGAGGAGATGGCGGGCGAGTTGCAACATGCGACGGGAGCGTAGACCACCTTGTCGGTTGATATACGCAACAGTCGTGGTGTTGTCCTTGCGGACCAGTACATCTTTGCCCCGTAGCAGCCTTTTGAGGCGGTTCAGAGCGAGATGCACTGCTAGCAACTCGAGGCAGTTGATGTGCCAATGCAGGTGCGGGTCCGTCCAAACCCCTGACACTGCATGCCCGTTGTACGTGGCTCCCCAGCCCATGGCAGAGGCATCTGTGAAGACCACAGCATGCCTGGACACCTGTTCCAGAGGCACTCCGGCCCGAAGGAACGAGGGGTCTGACCATGGGCTGAAGGATTGGCGGCAGGCCGGTGTGATGCTCACCCGGTGTGCCGCGTTGCCACGCCCATCTCGGGACTCGGCCGTGTAGCCAATGCTGAAGCGGTCTCATATGAAGCAAGCCAAGTGGTGTTACTGCCGCTGCGGCTGCCATATGCCCCAGGAGCCTCTGAAACTGTTTCAGTGGAACCGCCATCCTGCCTTGAAACGTGTTCAGGCAGTTCAGCATCGACTGGACGCGCTCCTCTGTGAGGCGCGCTGTCCGTTCGACCGAATCTAACTCCATACCGAGAAAAGAGATCCTCTGCACGGGGGCGAGTTTGCTCTTCTCCCAGTTGACCCGAAGACCCAACTGGCTGAGGTGTCTGAGCACCAGGTCCCTGTGTTCGCACAACTGATCCCTGGACTGTGCTAGAATGAGCCAGTCGTCGAGATAGTTGAGGATGCGAACGCCCTGTTCTCTCATGGGCACAAGGGCCCCCTCCGTGACTTTCGTGAAGACACGGGGGGACAGGGACAGCCCGAAGGGCAGGACTTTGTACTAATATGCTCGACCCTCGAACGCAAAGCGCAGAAACAGCCTGTGTCAAGGAAGAATCGAGACATGAAAGTATGCGTCTTTCAGGTCGATCGCTGCAAACCAATCTTGGGGACGGTCAAGATTGGCCGTAACCCACCGGTCTTCTTGGGTACAATGAAGTACGGGCTGTAGAGGCCTGTCTTCATATTGACTGGAGGGACCGGCTCTATCGCGTCCTTCGCCAGTAGGACTGCGATCTCCGCACGCAGGACATGGGCGTCTGCGGCGTTCACCGAAGTGAAGCGGACGCCCTTGAACCTGGGGGGACGCCGGGCGAACTGAATCGCATAGCCGAGCCTGATGGTCCGGATGAGCCAGCGAGACGGACTGAGGAGCGCTAACCAGGCTCGTCGGGACCGTGCAAGCGGGACCAAAGGGACCACCGGCGTACCCACCGTGGGGAAGCGAGGTGGAATGCAGGTACCGGGCTGGGGCGGCTGTCTCGCGGAGGCGGCCCGCAGCGGGGTGTGAGTGTGCTGTGCAACACTTACCTGATTCCACGAGTGGGCAGAGGGTATGTGAGAAGGCTTGGTTGCGTCCTCGAACCGTCCACTGCTGCCCACTGGCGAAGGAGGAGGATGAGTGTGGTCCGGCGTTGGACTGTCCACAGCTCTCCGAACCCCCTTGGAACCCAGAGATAGAGGAACTGGTCTTTTTTTTTTTTTTTTTTTGAGAATTGGGGTACCACTGGTTGTGACACCAGCGGCAGAACAGAATTTTGACTCAAAAGATTCTCTGCCTGGCCCTCCTCCGGGGAAGAGCAGCCCCGCCCATCTCCAGGTCACCCGTCTCAGAGGTGATGTTTCACCGACTGCTTAAACAGCAGCAGAGACGGGTGGCGTCGCCTTCCTGCGTCGGACACAGTAGAGCAGACTGTGCCGAAGTTTTTTTTTTTTTGCAGGGGATGACGCCTTTGGCGACGAGCAGACTGAGGGGCAGCCCACGAGGCACTCTTGTGGTGCGTCGGGGGAAGCTCTTGATTGCCTCAGCCTGCTACCGACTGCGAAGAACTGCTGGGCCCAGTTCTCAACAGTGTCACCGAAAAGGCCACCTTGTGAGATGGAAGCATCGAGAAAGCGCACTTTGACGACCACTCACACCTCAGCAAGGCAAGCCAGGGGGCGTTTCTGGACCACCGAGGTGGACATCGTCTGGCCGAGGGCCTGCGCCGTGACTTTGATCATGGTTAGTCAACATGCGCAGCTCAACCCCGACTCAGAACTACCCTCGTGCATTAAAGTGCAGGGCGGAGGTGGTCTGCGCACAACCACCCGACCGTTGAGGGTAGTGAGAGAGGAAAACTTATGCAGTTTTGGCCCCCCTGGCGTTCCATATCTATGGCGCCAAAGTCGTTCCATACTGCCAAGTTTTCCATGCACATCCGGGAAAGATCCCATCAGCAACATCCTCATTTCCAGAGCACAACAGCCCTCTCTCCGATGCAGCGATTGACATCTGATCCTCAGCTGGAGCCCCGAATGAAATGCTAGGTTCCTCCATAAGAAGGACCAGCAGTTCCATCCAGAAGCTGCACAGCTTGCAGTGCGCTAGAGGGGGAGGGGCCCTAGGGGGTTGGTTCCCCAAAGGAGAAGCCCTCCACTCCTCAGGTCACCCCAGCGATTTCACTGAAGTAGACCTCTCCTGTTGGCCACCAGGGAGGGCGCTACAACGGGAAATGGCGAGTGAGCGCTGGGTTGCCGTGACAACCCGCGCTGCAGCCCGGCACTCGACGGCACACGACACGTAGAGAAGCGTGAGGTCCCACCGGGTGTTCCCGGCGGGCAGCTCTCGCTGATCTCCGCGGTCTCCCAGAGTGTCGAGCAGACCCGCGGCTGTGCTTTTACACACGAGCGGCGGCTGGCCAACAACAATGGGGACTCAAGCTTCCCGGAGAAAGAAGAGTCGCGACCGGCGTGCCGACGTGGTCATGTTCTCATTAGAAAACGTGAACCACCCACGAACACCGTCTCAGCATGCATACGCCCAGACATGTAAAACAGTGCTCGTGGCCGTCAGTGAGGACAGGAAACAACCGCAACCAGAAACACACAGGTAGAATGTCATCTTTAAAAAGGCGCAAGCTCTATCTGTGTAGCTCTTCTAGGGAAACTGCACTCCGCGGTGCTGAAGCACACAGGGGAATAGTCGCGGCGACACAGACAGGGACCGTCACTCCAACACCAAACGAGGAGAGTTCCATCCGAAGAGCTTGACTCATTAAAATGTTAACACATGCTTTGTAGAGAGTGATTTCAGGACAAACCATCCACCACTCGGCTCCGAAGCAAAAAGCTAATTTGATGCAAGCACCTGTGCCTCATTTATACCCACACGGAGTGGCATGAGCAGCTGGTGCAATCATTGCATGCCAATGTGCATTGGCTCGTTTAGTTACACTCAAAGTAGATTGGCTCTTGCTAGCGAGATTCCTATTCGTCGGTACACCGACGTGGCCGAAGTATGACCATATTAGCCCGGTTCTGCTCCCTATTAAACATCGCATACATTTTAAAATCTTGCTAACTACTTACAAATCACTAAATGGTTTAGCTCCTCAGTACTTGAGCGAGCTCTTAACGCATTATACCCCAATCACGTCTATTGCAGTCTCAAAACTCTGGCCACTTGATAATACCTAGAATATCAAAATCAACTGCAGGCGGTCGATCCTTTTCCTATGTAGCACCTAAACTCTGGAACAGCCTTCCTAGCATTGTTCGGGAAGCAGACACACTCTGTCAGTTTAAATCTAGACTAAAAACACATCTCTTTACTATGGCATACACATAAAACATTTTTAATTTATATTTTATTCAAATTGTTAGGCTGCACTAACTAGGTCAGCCGGAACCAGGAACACTTCCCATAACACCTGATGTACTCGTTACATCATAAGAAGAATGGCATCTACGCTAAAGTTAGTCTCTCTGTTTATCCCGAGGTTTACTGCAGTCTGCCGGATCCGGGCCGTATCCAGATCAGATGGTGGACCAGCGCCCAGACATTACCAACACATCCCTGAAGTGTCTGCAGAGACCGTGTCAATTAGTCTACCCTCTGAAATTGCTCATCGACATGGCATCCTCAATGGATCCATCTCCGGCGTGATATTTTGAATATTCCTATTTAATAATTGTTTAATCGACACGCCATCCTCAATAAACCCGTCTCCGGCGTGATGCCTCCGATCTTTCGAATATTCCGATCTAATATTACTTCTGACCTATAAGGCTGCCAAAATAATAATCATACTACAACTACATTACTTGAATATATATGATAATTGAAATGAGCTAGATGACATCACCTTTTTCTCCAGAGCGGCTGTACAGCCGAATCAAATTCGGTTGCATTATTTTCCTGTTTAACAATATGAAGCTGCTTTGAAACAATCTGCATTGTAAAAAGCACTATATAAATAAAGTTGACTTGACTTGACTTGACACTGAGATAAGTGTCTACTATATAATCAAGATAGATTTTAACTAAAAGATTAAATGGTTAAATGTATATGATAAGCACAACAAAACAAAAAAAAACAGCGCAAGTACAATGGACTGAATCTTTTTAATCAGTTTATATTAAATGTTCAATAGTATTTTGTAGCCAAGGCTTTAAGGTTTATAATGTCTATATATAGAAACTGATTACCAAAGCAATAGCCCTATAGTCTTCCCTGTAATATACAATTAATTGAAAAGTGGGTCATTTAATGTGTAGTGACAAGATACAGTAGTTAGTCTCAGATTCTGACAGGATGCCCATGGCATGCCCAGAGTTCATTCACTGACTGCCTGGTGCATATTTCACTTAAAAAAAAACTGCTAAATGCTTCTGATTGGTGGGGATTTTCTATCAGTTCAATATTTCAGTGTCCAGAAATATTAATTTAAATTCACACAATGACCCAGTCTGCAAGTTACATTGTTACACCTGTAGGTGTGACAAGTGACTTAAAGGTGAAGTATGTAGTTTCTGTGACACTAGTTGCACCTAGTGGAATTACAACAATACAGCATATTTTGCAAACGCCCCTTTCACGCATCACGCCTCCCCCAACTCAAACATCACAAACGGCTTGTACGGGTGAATGTGAAGGCATCTCATCAGGTAAAAGTAGCTACTTTCAATAAAAGGTACAACATATTATAGTACATATACTTTTAGCTGTGTTGCTATGTGTCATGAGTTAGCAATTGAGAGGGCTAACACTTGCTTGTCTGCATCTCGCTTATAATATACCCATCTAACGTATCGCACCGACCGGATTTTTGACATGATGTGCCACAACTGTTTGAGGCTGGACACATCACAGTAAACATTATAAACAGGTACATTTGTCTTTCTGAACGAGTACATGATGATGTTGTATTGAAGCGTCCATTCTGCCCTGCCACCTGATTAATCTTTGAAGGTCTAAATGCAGCCAAATTTGACTTGCACTTCTGTACCCAAAGAAGCTGAATGTCTTTTCCCATGTAAGACATCAGTCATGGTAGTGGTCAACCAATGTATCACCAAATCCGATATATCAGCCGACACTTTTATTTTGACGACGCTGAGAATGGCAGCACCTGAGCACACAGCACTCCCATTCTCCATCTTCATCAGTTTTGGGCTCTGTTTAATAGTTGTCTAATACCTTTCTAGATAGAACTGTTAAACAAAGAAAGTCAACTGTATTCGGAAAAGTATTATAATATTTGCTTTTATATTATTATTAACAGAAAGGCAAACACTAATACTTTTATTTTCACTAATAAAAAAATATTGATCAACCACTATCCGAAATGACCCCTATTCCCTTAAATAGGGCATTATTTGAGGGGACAGCCATTTGTAGTGGTGTCCGAAATCATAGTGGAAGTAATCAAGTGCACTCTTTCAATACCACAATGCACCACAATACAACCGATGTATGCTCACCGGCCAGAGAATACGGCCCACAATGCACTGTGAGAGTCGCACGCACTGCAAATTATTTCCCGCGTCTGACCTGAAGATGGACCTGCAGCTGAATCATCCATCCATCCATTTTCCAAGATTCAAAACTATTTTAGGTAAAATTGTTTAGTTAGGGTTATAGTTTCCATGGCAGAGTTCAAGATAAATATTTTAATCTTCCAGTTTAAGTTTCAATGATTAATAAACAGCAAGCACAAACTATGCAAAAGCGGCAGCCCTTCCAACTCTGGACCTCAAGACCCATTTCCTACAGTGTTTAGCTCCAACTATGATCAAACTCACCTCTGCCTGTAGCTTTCTAGGAATCCTGAAGACCATGGGCGTCACTAGGCCCTTTTTGGCTGGAGGCTTCTGCTTTGTCCCGTCTTTTAGTCTGCGTGTTCTTCAATCCGCAGTGGCGCCGAGCAGAGTGCACGTCAGAAGCAGAGGTGTGTGCGTTCATGTGAGCCTCATTGGTCTGTCACCGCTCGTTAATGTCAAAATATTTGAGAAAACCAATCAAATCAGAGTAGGCAGGCTTTATGTTCACACAGAAGCTGCTGAGGCTGAGCGCGAATTTTAGCAGCATGACACGACGTCAAGTGAGTACGGAGCCCCACACATGACGTGCAAGAAAAAAACTTAAATTGTGCGCACTTACTAATCCGTTCCCTCGATTTATAAATCATGCGCACAATTTACTATTTCGTTCCCTGGATTTGCTAAATCGTGCGGACGATTTACTACTTCGTTCCCTCGACTTGCTAAACCGTCCACACGATTTACTAATTTGTTCCCTCCATTTATAAATCGTGCGCACTATTTAGCCAATCGAGGGAACGAATTCGTAAATTTTGCGCACAATTTATAAATCGAGGGAACGAATTAATAAATTGTGCGCACGATTTAACCTACTATTTTTTTCCTGCATGTCATGTGCAGCTCCGTAAGTGAGAGATATGTAAGTAGCTAAACTAAACATTTCATATTTGACAGCTGCTTCTTTAAGTCAGAAATTTTAAACAAATAGCAAAAATATTCAGGCAAATGAATAAACTTTTGTCTAATTTCGCCATTTTGAATTGAAAACAGGCCTATGTGATTCATAATGTAATTAACAAACAAGAAATATTAACAAAGCCGTTTTCATTTGATTAGGCATAAAATAATAACGTGTACATATTGTAAATTAATATAATTCCATTTTTAGCCTTCAGTAAATTAAAAAACTTTTTTCAACCTGTATTGGCATAAGATTAGTAATGAATGTGTGCATATTGTGAATTAATTTAATAAACTTAGTTACCTAGCTTTCCTAGTAGCCTTCAGTAAAGTAATGTGTCTAAGAATATTATTCATAAAACATATAAATATCAGTTAACCATGTTTACTTTCTTAATTGACGAAAATGGAAAAACTAAATCAGTCAAAGCTTAGCGTTAGTAGGGGAAGAGACAGGGCAAGATAAAAACAAAGAGAAAAAGAGAGATGTGGAGATAAGAAGAAAGACACATAAAATACACCCCACTGACATGGTTTTCAAGATATTGTTATCTAATTTTTTGGCCTTCAGAACATCTTAAAATGCACATATGTAGATCATAGAAATCAAAATTTTCTCAGGGAAGCATGCCCCCCAACCCCCCTAACTACCTAACATTTTGGATCTCAGTGATTATAAAACATACTACTATGTACTACATACTAGGAACTACATTCCTGTGTACGATTAAGGGATGTACAATATGGTCATGCAATAAGGCATTAATATTTGCTTTATAAGTAATAATAAACAGACGATATTCTAGTAATATGCATGTCAAGTCAAGTCACCTTTATTTATATATCACTTTTTACAATGCCAACTGTTTCAAAGCAGCTTCACAGTGTTAACAGGAAAATAATGCAACAGAATTTGATTCGGCTGTACAGCCGCTCTGGAGAAAACGGTGATGTCAGCTAATTTCAATTATCATATAGTTTCAATGCAGGCAGATCAGTAATATAGCTGAAATTTTAGTGTCTCCAACTGAGCAAGCCAAAAGACAAAGGCGACAGTGGCAAGAAACCAAAACTCCTTCAGTGGCCAGAATGGAGAAAAAAACCTTGGGAAAAAACAGGCTCAGTCGGGGTGCCAGTTCTCCTCTGGCCGACAAACAAATAGTGTATGATTATGATTCTGGCAACATTACAGGTCAGAAGTCATAATAGATCGAAAGATATTCGTAAGATTATTCGAAAGATTGGAGTCATCACGCCGGAGACGGGTTTAATGAGGATGTCGTGTCGAAGCGGCATTTACAGGGTGCAGTTTAATTGACACAGTCTCTGCAGACATTTCAGGGATGCGTTGGTCATGTCTGGGCGCAGGTCCACCATCTGATCTGGATACGGCCCGGATCTGGCTGACTGCAGTAAACCTCGGGATAAACAGAGACTAACATTAGCATAGATGCCATTCTTCTTATGATGCAACAAGTACATCAGGTGTTATGGGAAGTGTTCCCAGTTCCAGGCTGACCTAGTTAATGCAGCCTAAAACAATCATTTAACTGATTTGAATAATATAAATTGATAATGTTTTTAAATATATATAGATATATGTCTTTACTATGTACAATGTGTATGCCATAGTAAAGAGATGTGTTTTTAGTCTAGATTTAAACTGACAGAGTGTGTCTGCTTCCCGAACAATGCTAGGAAGACTGTTCCAGAGTTTAGGTGCTAAATAGGAAAAGGATCGACCGCCTGAAGTTGATTTTAATATTCTAGTTCCCATTCAGTCGGTCACTCTTGACGCCACGTCGGAGTACCGACGAATAGGAATCTCGCTCGCGAGAGCCAATCTACTTCGAGTGAAACTAAACGAGCCAATGCACATTGGCATGCAATGATTGCACCAGGTGCTCATGCCACGCAGTGCGGGTATAAATGAGACACAGGTCTTTGCATCAAATTAGCTTTTTGCTTCGGAGCCGAGTGGTAGATGGTTCAGCCAGATATCACTCTCTACTTGGCAGTCCTGACTGAAAAGAAGCCTGCCCTTTGGAAGCGATCTCTTCAGTCGGTGTTGGTGTGACGGCACAGCAGCAGGCCGTGTGGTTTTCTGATCATCTCTCTTTTTCTCATTTGAGCAAACACAAAGGCTGTTCTCACAGCTGGTTCGGTGCGCTAGGTGGGAGCGCTGAAAAGCCGTTCTTATGGCTGGTAAGAGAGCGCCTTCATGTGAGAGAGCGAGCACGTCAGGCTGCACTATTCCCTGACTGTGTTGCCGCGACCCCTCCCCCTGCGTGCTTCAGCACCAAGGAGAGCGTCCTTCTAAAAGAGCAACACAGATAGAGCTTGCGTCCTTTTCAGGATGACATTCTATCTGTGTGTTTCTGGATGCGGTGTCACCGAGGGATGGTCACAAGCGCTGTATCTCGTGTTTAGGCGTTCAGCACACTGAGGCAACGCTGGTGGATGACTCATGTTCTACACCCCGTGCCTCTGCCTCGATCTAATTCTCCACAGAGGGTTACTTCAGGCAGTAGCACGGGTGATCTGAGGGTTACGGTGAGCGTGCTTCCCCCAGGGACCCAACCCCCAGGGAAACCCTCACCCCTCCCGCACTTTGCAGACAGTAGAGCTGCCGTTGGAACGCGTTGGGCCACCCACGAGGTGTGTACCATCCATATCCTTCGGGGCTCCTCTTGATGATCAGATGTCTATCGCTGCATCGGAGGGAGGGTCAAGCGACGTTGAGGAGCCGGGCACAAGCAGGCTGCCCCGCCCGTCCAGGCCTCTGCCAAGAAGGGTGGCAAGGGAAAGGGCAGGCGGCCCTGAGACGGGCGACCCGGAGATGGGGAGGAATGCTCTTCAGGAGATGGTGACCGCACCGCTCCATCTTGTGTTCTGTTTTATTTCTGTTCCGCCGCTGGGCCCAGTCCCAAATTTTCAATAAAAGAGCAGTTTCCCTTGTCTCCGGGTCCTCAGGGGGCTCGGAGGGTTGTGGCCGGTCAAACGCCGGACCACACTCATCCTCCCCCTTCGCCAGCTGGCTGCAGTGGGCGGCTCGAGGAGATGTCCAGACCTCCTCACCACCCCTCTGCCCACTCGTGGGATCAGGTAAGTGTTGCACAGCACACTCACACCTCGCTGCGGGCCGCCTCCACAAGACAGCCGTCCCAGCCCGGCACCTGCATTCCACCTCGCTGCCCCATGGCGGGTACGCCGGTGGTCCCTATGGTCCCGCTTGCACGGTCTCTGCGAGCCTGGCTAGCGCTCCCCAGTCCGTCTCGCTGGCTCATTCAGACCATCAGGCTCAGCTATGCGATTCAGTTCGCCCGGTGTCCCCCCAGGTTCAGGGGCATCCGCTTCACTTCAGTGAACGCTGCAGATGCCCGTGTTCTGCGTGTGGAGATTGCAGTCCTACTGGTTTCTGCGCTTTGCATAAGAGGGTCGAGCATATCAGTACAAAGTCCTGCCCTTCGGGCTCTCCCTGTCCCCCTGTGTCTTCACGAAGGTCGCAGAGGGGGCCCTTGTTCCCATAAGAGAACAGGGCGTTCGTATCCTCAACTATCTCGACGACTGGCTCATTTTAACACAGTCCAGGGATCAGTTATGCGAACACAGGGACCTGGTGCTCAGTCACCTCAGCCAGTTGGGTCTTCGGGTCAACTGGGAAAAGAGCAAATTCGCCTCCGTGCAGAGGATCTCTTTTCTCGGTATGGAGTTGGATTCGGTCGAACGGACGGCGCGCCTCACAGAAACAATTTCAGAGGCTCCTGGAGCATATGGCAGCCGCGGCAGCAGTAACACCCCTCGGCCTGCTCCAGCATTGGCTGCACGGCCAGGTCCCGAGATGGGCATGGCAACGCGGCACTCACCGGGTGAGTATCGCACTGGCCTGCTGCCAGACCTTCAGCCCGTGGTCAGACCCCTTCTTCCTTCAGGCCGGAGTGCCCTTGGAACAGGTGTCCAGGCATGCTGTGGTTTTCAAGGATGCCTCTGCCATGGGCTGGGGGGCCACGTACAACGGGCATGCAGTGTCAGGGGTTTGGACGGGCCCGCACCTGCATTGGCACATCAACTGCCTCGAGTTGCTAGCAGTACATCTTGCACTGAGCCGCCTCAAGAGCTGTTATGGGGCAAAGATGTATTGGTCCGCACGGACAATACTGTGACCGTGGCGTACATCAACCGACAAGGTGGTCTACGCTCCCGTCGCATGTTGCAACTCGCCCGCCATCTCCTCCTCTGGAGTCAGAAGTGTCTGAGGTCGCTTCGGGTCATTCATGTCCCTGGTGTGCGCAACCGTGTGGCCGACGAGCTGTCACGAGCTGCGCTCCGGGAGAGTGGCGACTCCACCCCCAGGTGGTCCAGCTGATCTGGAGACAGTTCGGGGAGCCCGTGTCCAGACCTGTGAAGCTTCATGGCGTCGAGAGTGACCGACTGAATGGGATCATCTCGGTTACCTACCTCGGTCTACCTACTCGGCTCCTCAGCAAAAAGCTAATTTGATGCAAACACCTGTTTCCCATTTATACCCGCGCTGCGTGGCATGAGCACCTGGTGCAATCATTGCATGCCAATGTGCATTGGCTCGTTTAGTTTCACTCGAAGTAGATTGGCTCTCGCGAGCGAGATTCCTATTCGTCGGTACTCCGATGTGGCGTCTCCGTTTCCTCCTTCAGGGAACGAGGTTTACATACGAGACGGTATTATCAACTGGCCAGAATTTTGAGACCGCAATAGATGTGATGGAGAATAATGTGTTAAGAGCTCGCTCAAGTACTGGGAAGCTAAACCATTTAGTGCTTTGTAAGTAATTAGCAAGTTTTTAAAATGTATACGATGTTCAATAGGGAGCCAGTGCAGTGTTAACAGAACTGGGCTAATATGGTTATACTTCCTGGTTCTAGTAAGAACTCGAGCTGCTGCGTTTTGGACCAGCTGCAGTTTATTTATTAAGCGAGCAGGGCAACCGCCCAGTAGAGCATTACAATAATCTAGCCTTGAGTCGAGAAATAAGCAGATCTACGCTATCTACGCCTTTCTGTACACTATCATGCTCTTTTTCCACAAAATCCGAAAAACTTCCATTTTTTTGTTTTCTTCCAGCTGCGCTCCATTTTTCTGGCTGCTGTTTTAAGGGCCTGGGTGTGTTCATTGTACCACAGCGTTTGACTATTTTCTTTAATCTTCTTTAAGCGCCGGGGAGCATTCACTGCTATAGGAGAAGAAGAATTGGCTAAACTTGTTAAATCATCTAAATGTACAACATGTATGCTCGACCCTATACCGACTAGGCTATTAAAAGAAATGCTTCCAGAGGTCATAGATCCTCTTCTTAATATCATGAATTCATCCTTGTCATTAGGATATGTACCGATAACTTTTAAGTGGGCTATTATAAAACCACTTATTAAAAAAACTTGATCCTACAGAATTAGTCAATTACAGGCCAATCTCAAATCTACCCTTTCTGTCAAAAATACTAGAAAAGGCATTGTCTTCACAACTACGCTCCTTTTTTAGAAATAAATGGTATCTGTGAGGATTTCCAGTCAGGATTTAGACTGCATCATAGTACTGAGACTGCTCTCATCAGAGTTACAAATTATTTACTCTTATCATCTGATCGTGGTTGTATCTCTCTATTAGTGTTACTCGATCTTAGCGCTGCATTCGATACTATTGACTACATCATTCTTTTGAATAGACTCGAAAATGATGTTGGCATTAGTGGAATTGCTTTGGCATGGTTTAAATCATACTTATCTGACCATTATCAGTTTGTAGCAGTAAATGAAGAGATGTCACACGATTACAAGTTCAGTATGGAGTACCTCAAGGCTCAGTGCCAGGACCGTTGCTTTTCACCCTGTACATGCTACCACTGGGAGATATCATTAGGAAGCATGGCGTTAGTTTTCATTGTTATGCTGACGATACTCAGCTCTATATTTCTTCCCGCCCTGGCGAAATGTACCAATTCACAAGATTAACGGAATGCATAGCTGATATAAAAAATTGGATGACTAGTAATTTCCTGCAGCTTAATTCAGAAAAAAGAATATTTTTAATTATTGGACAAAAAAACTCCACAAGTAGTAACCTAGAATACTGTCTAACACTTGATGGCTGCTCTATCAAGTCCTCGTTGTCAGTTAGGAACCTGGGTGTGCTCTTTGATACCAATCTTTCATTTGAAAGACACGTTTCTAGCATCTCTAAAATTGCATTCTACCATCTTAAAAATATATCTAAATTACGGCACATGCTTTCAATGCAAAATGCTGAACAGTTAGTTCATGCGTTCATGACCTCAAGGCTAGATTATTGTAATGCTCTACTGGGTGGTTGTCCTGCTCGCTTAATAAATAAACTGCAGCTGGTCCAAAACGCAGCAGCTCGAGTTCTTACTAGAACCAGGAAGTATGACCATATTAGCCTGGTTCTGTCAACACTGCACTGGCTCCCTATTAAACATTGTATACATTTTAAAATCTTGCTAATTACTTACAAAGCACTAAATGGCTCAGCTCCCCAGTACTTGAGTGAGCTATTAACGCATTAAACTCCATCACGTCTACTGCGGTCTCAAAACTCTGGCCAGTTGATAATACCTAGAATGTCAAAATCAACTGCAGACGATCGATCCTTTTCCTATTTAGCACCTAAACTCTGGAACAGTCTTCCTAGCATTGTTCGGGAAGCAGACACACTCTTGTCAGTTTAAATCTAGACTAAAAACACATCTCTTTACTATGGCATACACATAGAACATTATCAATTTATATTATTCAAATCAGTTAAATGATTGTTAGGCTGCATTAACTAGGTCAGCCGGAACCGGGAACACTTCCCATAACACCTGATGTTCTCGTTACATCATAAGAAGAATGGCATCTACACTAATGTTAGTCTCTCTGTTTATCCCGAGGTTTACTGCAGTCAGCCGGATCCAGGCCATATCCAGATCAGATGGTAGACCTGAGCCCAGACATGACCAATGCATCCCTGGAGTGTCTGCAGAGACTGTGTCAATTAAACTCGCCCCTGTAAATGCTGCATCGACACGACATCCTCATTAAACCCGTCTCCGGCGTGACAACTCCAATCTTTCGAATAATCTTACGAATATCTTTTAATCTAATATGACTTCTGATCTGTAATGTTGCTAGAATCATAATCATACACTATTTGTTCGTCGGCCAGAGGAAAACTGGCACCCCGACTGAGCCTGGTTTCTCCCAAGGTTTTTTTCTCCATTCTGGCCCTGAAGGAGTTTTGGTTCCTTGCCACCGTCACCTTTGTCTGTTGGCTTGCTCAGTTTGGGACACTAACATTTCAACTAAATTACTGAACTGCCCACATTGTCACTATATAATAATTAAAATTAGCTGGATGACATCACTGTTTTCTCCAGATCGGCTGTACAGCCGAATCAAATTCTGCTGCATTATTTTCCTGTTTAACACTGTGAAGCTGCTTTGAAACAATCGACATTGTAAAAAGCGCTATATATAAATAAAGGTGACTTGACACGATACTAGATAATGATCTGAGATGTCATCGCTCTGCTGAAGAATTTCAACGGTATCAACATTTATTCCATTTGAAAGTATTAGGTCTAAAGTATGATTACGGCAATCAGTGGGTCCTGACACGTGTTGCCTACCTCCAGTAGAGTTTAGAATGTCTCTAAATGCCAATCCCAATGTGTCTTTTTCATTGTCTACATGGATATTAAAATGACCAACAATTAGGACTTTATCTGCAGCCAGTACTAACTGCAGCAAATTCTTTAATAAAGTCTGTATGGTGCCCTGGTGGCCTGTATACAGTAGCCAGCACAAATGTCAAGCGGGATTTATCATTTATACTACATAACGTTATGTAAAGCACCAAAACTTCAAAGGAATTATATTTGAAACTAGACTTCTGAGTAATACTGAAGATATTATTATAAATTACAGCAACAACTCGTGTTTATAACAATAATCTTGGGGGGTAGACTCATTTAAATGCTAATAAGCTACTAGTTAATAGTGAGAACTGGACCCTAAACTAAAGTGTTACCATTTTTTTCATACCCTCACTGGGGGCTGAGCCCCCCTAAAATGAAAATCCTAGAATGGCCCCTGCTGAAGACCTTGATTAGCTAGTTCAGGTGAGTTCGATAAGCCAATGAATGGCATACTAATAGTAGTCGCTGAACAATAAACTGGGTTAAGAGAATGTTTAACATAAAAAAATCTTACATACTTCACCTTTAAAATGATACTTTTGCACCACAATTCTGGGGAAGTCTGAATCATTTACTCAACCATTTCATAACAGAAATGTTGAGTCGTTCAAGATATTCTTCTTAATATCCATATGTGTGTACAGAGCTACTGATCCCAGAGAGAGCAGTTAAAAACTGCAACAACAAAAAAAAAGATTGAATGTTCTAAAACACTGATTCGTTCACAAACATAACACCGCTACTACGTGCAGCCTGCTTGAGACACAGAAACATGTTGTTGTAATAGATATAAAAAAGGATGGCACAATAAAAGGAGCTGGAATGTGGTCATCTGATCTGAACTTGAAATCACATCATGTTAACACTTTAGTCAGCTTGAAAACTGTAAGCTTCTATTTCTATTGGCTTTATATCGCACTAAATTTGCCAGGTACACATCAATAAAACTTTATGATAAATTGATTGTTTGATACCATGTTTTCTTTTCTTTTTTTGGCACATACACAGTACCATTGCTCTTTGGATGTGTAACTTCTCTATTAAACCTGGAGAACCATGTACACACAATGGTACATTATGATGTACTATACATTTGTACTAAAAATATAATTTTCTTGCTAAATGTAATTTAAATCCACATAAAGTCTGCAAAATAATCCATACTTATTATTCTTGGTAATTTTGATTGCAAAATCTACAAACATTTCCACTAATTCATTTACTGTGCCATTTAATGAGTTAATAATATATATATATATATATATATATATATATATATATATATATATATATATATATATATATTCTAATATTCTAAAGAGAATAATGATGAACCCTGAGATATAATGAGTTGTTGACACACAAGATCCAGAGAAACACAAGCTTGTCTAAACTCCAGGGAAGCTACATGTTAAACTTTAATTGCCTGACTATTCAAAACAATTCACAATTAAATTATCACACAGCGTAGCACTGGAGGACTTCTGTCAGCTTTGACAGGTCCTTCAGTGACATAAATACTTGTGAATGCAGTCATACATTTCCCTTGTCACATTATGGCAGCAGTGGGAGAGGGCAGATGTACAGTACCTTTTTCCAGAGCATTGCTGGAGCCTGGCGTAGGAAGGACAGATGTTGTGGATGAGTGGGTGAATCTCTGGCAAAGGAGAGAATAGTGTGGGCAAACCTTTGGGCTCCTTCACAGCTGTTATCCTCGGCTCCTTCCTCTGGTCGCCAAAGCCATCCGCTGAGCAGCTCATTTTTAAATATTACTCATTTTACTGAGGAGGAAAACAAGGCAATTTCATTGTCAAATGTTTGCATTTGTCATGTACCATCTTAATAAATCAGTGTACAGGAGTAACTAACTAAAATTATTCAGGCTACTAATTATATTTTTCAGTAGTGTGGCATTAGGTCAACTGTTTATGGCTTTTTAAGTAACAAGTGCTTTTGTGTGCAGTATTTCTGTGGAGGAAAAAATGCTGTTTATTCATTGGAAACCCGCAATCCAGTTTACCAGACGCTATCAGTGCCAAAGCATTGCATGCTGAGCCTTTAAATTAAGTCATTGTCATTCTTCAGCACAAACATGTCTCCTTTGTATGTAAATTAGGCTCATTATAGATTACTTTCTCACAAAACTGTATTGCACTATTTGCAAGCCACAATTAACGTTGCACTATTACCGCCCACAGAAACCAAGCAGTACATTTAATTTAAAAGAGATGTTTGTGTACATTTTCTATTGATCATGGCAGCTGTTTTTCATCAAATAATGGAAAAGAGCATATAACTGGGCATATATCCAGCCGTGCCAGCCAGGCATTTTAAATGGCCTGCACGCAGTGCCTTACAAAAGCTGTATAGTACCACTGATCTATGCCAACTGATGCTAGTCTGCTGCATACCTAGCATTTAGAACTGACCTGCAAAGGAACTGTGTATCAGTGTTATTTTAGCATCATTGATATAGTAGGGGTGTCACGGTGGCTCAGGGTAGCACTGTCATCTCACAGAAAGAAAGTTCCTGGTTCGAGTCCTGGCTCTGTTTGGTCTCCCCTGTGTTGCAATCTTTCTGCCGCGTTTTTTTCCTACAATACAAAGCATAGGTCAAATGAAGATGCTAAATTGTTCATAAGTGTGAATGTGTCTGTGTGAGAGCCCTGCAATGGACTGTCCATCCATTAAGGGTGTTTCCCTGCCTGTGACCCAAGATCCTGGATTAGGCCCCAGCCCCCTGTGACTCCTAATAAGGATAAAGTGGTTTGGAAAATGGATGGACTAATTTTTATATTTTCTTTTTTCATTTTAATTATTATAGTTAAAGTTTTAGAATTTTTGTTGTGTGGTTTTGTCCAAGCGGCAGCCTCCCCCAGTTTCTCTTGAAGCCAATACGGAAGTGACTTAAACTGCAATTCATCGACTGGCCGCTAGAGACAGGCTTTAAAAGGGAGCAGAATCTCATTGAGTCCCATGTTAAAATGCCCAACATTACAGCAGAAAAAAACATGTTTACAGCCTGGTACAAATTGTGGTTTTGGTCTATACAGCTAATTTTGCCCTTCATGACATCTGTGAGGGGGGTGATATTTTTTTTAATTTTTTTTATAACTCATTCGTTTAAATTATATTAAGCCTTAAGGTTTTGCATAATTAAGGGTCATGGCCACTTGAGTGACAGGTGGATTGCCCGTTGTCTGCTGTCTGTTAGTCATCACGTCACCTCAGCTCCAGCCACGTCCAGCCTCTTTGCCCATTTTCTGTTTTCTGGGAGTGACGCGCAGTGACGCACTGCCAAGATGGCAATGGCCGACCTTGAGACTTCAAAAACTCTCTTCAGAAACCTATGAGTGACATCACAGACATTATGTCCATATTTTTTTTACAGTCTATGGTTTTAATGTGTCATCTATACAGAATATGCACACTCCAACAGATAAAAAAAAAAAAAAACTTTTGATAATTGTAATTACCATCAGGCCCACTGTCTGCTGGTTCGTAAACACTCTACTAAACCTAAAATGACAATTGGTACACCCTATGCCAGGGTTGCTCAAATTTGGTCCTGGAGGGCCACTGTCCTGCATAGTTTAGTTCCAACCACTAATCTATATAAATGACTAGATTGCTCATTGCGTTTTAAACTGCCAGCAGGCGGTGAAGCCATCGGAAGTGTTCGAGCAGCCATGTTACGATTCCCTACCGACAGAGGGCATCATTGACTTGTAGCCAAAACATTGACCTAAAATCCCAATTCATTCGCACATGAATGGTTTTTAAGATATATTTATGTACATTATTCATACTTCAAACGTTATCTCTAATGTTTATGGTCTTTTCAAGCAGGTTAAGCGATATATAGAAATCGTTAAGATGGGTATGTCTACTGCGCACTGCTGACAGGAAACTGACCTAACACGAAATGTATTTATGTATGTAATTATGCAGGAATATTAAGTATGAACATATCCCTATTGAAAAAAACAAACAGCATATGCTGGTTAGGTATGTTTTGAAGCATGGCAGCTGGTTTGAGCTGGTTTATGCAGGTCCTTAGTTGGTCATGAGCTGGTTTAAGCTGGTCCTGAGCTGGTTATAAGCTGGTCCTGAGCTGGAGCTAGTTTCTTAGGACCAGCTTAGGATCAGCACTTGACCAGCTTAAACCAGCTCATGACTAGCTAAGGACCAAGGACCAGCCATTCTTCAAAACATACCTAACCAGCATATGTTGTTTTTTTCAACAGGGATATCTGGGAGTATTAGCAGAAATTGGTTCTAATATACATTAAATGTAGGGCTGGGCGATGTGGCCAAAAAATGATCTCGATAAAATCTTTTCATATCAGTCAATATCGATAATTATCACCAAAAATATCAAATATTTATTTCTTTCAAATTTAAAGGCAGATTTTTGCAGTGAAAGTTGTAGAAACCAGACTGTTAATTGTGGTTTTAAACACTTTATTGTCAGAATATGACATACACTTCATGTTTTTGAATTCCTTTTCCAGTCATTTTTCCTTAACAAAATACATTTCTTAACAGAAAAAATGAATGTCTTAGTTTCTGCATGTGTTAATGGGTGATATAGTTTCTAGTCATGAAACAGGTTTAACACGCCTGACTTTGGCATAAAAATAAGTAAAAAAATTTTGTTGACCAACATCCACTTCAGACTCTTGGAGAACTTGGAAACCATTAAAAAAGCCACAGGTCAGCTTAAATTCTATGGCTTTGTACTAGCATGACAGTTCCCTTTCGAGGGAACTCGCACTATGTCTAACGACACTTTGGGGACGCTCCCTTAGCGTAGTGCATCTGAAGTATGAATGAAATCTCACTCCAATCCTGATTGGTGTTGCGTCATGATGTAGTATGTGACTGGACCCGGAAGCTATAAAGGGACGCCGGCTCATAGTACACACAGCTTTTCTCTCTTCAGCAAAGAGCTCTGTGTATTGTCAGTCTTATTTGGTGTTGTTTGTCTAATAACAAATCTGTGAAATGGCGAGTGAACGGTTCAGGAGGTGTGTGCATCCATGCCCGCGTTACTTTTCGGGTACAGACACACATCAACTGTGTGTTCAGTGTTTGGGAATGCAGCACGCCCGGGCAGCTCTTGAGGGAGCTGTCTGCGGTGAGTAGAGTGCTGCGTTCCCACCTGGTCATGTTGAGGCCGGCCAGGCTCGCGAGCCCTGTGGTTCGGGTCCCCTGTCTGCTGAGGCAGAGCGGCGGCTCAAATCATGGGGCTCGAAGATGGATCTGTCAAGGGAAGACTGCTCAGGCATCTTCTACTTCCTTGTTTGACAGTTCCGATGTTCCCCGTGTGGAAGCCCGTGCTGCAGCTTCTTTCCCCGGGGTGGAGGAACCGATGCTTGAGCTGTCTGATTCTGAGGAATTAGACGTGCTCTGCATCAAAGCAGTTGAAGTAGTAAACGAGAGCTTGCCACTTCATAATGCAACGCTCGATCTCGCATTGCTAAGGCAGCGCGTAGATTACGGGTCTGCAATAAGAGTGACACATGCGATCAGTGTGCATGTGATACTGTTTGGGTGTGAGTCATGCACAGTCAGCTCCTGAGGGTGTTGGCTGTGTTCATTGAGAAATATCTCGATGCGTACAGCCGTGCGCTTTCGGGTGTTTCAGCCTCGTGCCTGTTGACTTTCTTCTCGAGGGATGAAAGCCAAATGTATTGTGAACGGCTCGAATCTCACATTTGCTGGGGCAACGTGTAGATTATGGGACTGTGTAAATACATATTAAAACAGTATTGTCTGGTGATTATGGCTGCATTTAATTCCTCAGAATTAAATGAAATATTATCTGACTTTGAGGAGTTAGATATTTTTATTCAGCCTATCATTCAGACCATGTTCACTGGTTGGGTGATTATGGTGGCATTTAATTCTGAGGAATGAAATGGCATATTATCTGACTTTGATAAGTTATATATTTTTTATCCGCCTGTCATCCAAAGCGTGTTTCACTTGTCTGAATATTCATCTAAGATGGGAGCATAATATGCATGGGCAGTTCCTGAGGGGGCTGCTTTCGTGCATTGTGAGGTTCTTGCTCCTCCACGGAGCCCTCAGGGAATCAATGCTTGTTCTCACCGCCTCGTGTGCATCGGTTTCCAGCAATTGCTAATCACAGTGTCCGCCCAAAGTCGTCGCGGCCCTGTCAAGCTGCTCCCTTAGATGAGGCCCCTGCTGGCCCTTTCCTGGGAAGGAGCGATTGGTCGGGAACGAGGCTCGGTTGACACCCGAGGCCAGCCTCGAGAGGCTGGTTCCCTTAGCAGATTATCTCGGCGCATGGTTATACCTTCCGAATATATCTGCATGGGTCATGCGCACTGTGGAGAAGGGATACAAACTGCAGTTCGGTTACCCTCCCCCGAAATTCAACGGGGTGGTCTGGACTGCAGTGGTCCCAGAGCAGGTTCGGGTAATGGAACAGGAAGCCAGACAGGGAGTCCGGGTTCTACAGCCAGTACTTCATAGTTCCCAAGAAGGATGGGGGGTTGCATCCAATTTTAGATCTGAGGTACTTGAATCGTTCTCTGAGGAGATTCAGATTCAAGATGCTCACATTTTCAACCATCGTGAGTCAGATCCAGTTCAAGAACTGGTTTGTCTCGATATATCTAAAAGATGCATACTTCCATGTGTCCATCCTTTCATGTCAAAGGAAGTTCCTGAGGTTTGCTTTCGGGGTGAAGCGTACCAATATCGGGTTCTTCCATTCGGCCTGGCTCTATCCCCTCGCACGTTCACTAAGTGCATGGATGCAGCTCTGGCTCCACTGAGACTCCGGGGCATCCGTGTACTGAACTACATCGATGACTGGCTCATATTGGCCCATTGGCGAGTAGTGGCAGTTCGGCATCGAGATGTCATCCTTGGCCACATTCAGTGCTTGAGGTTGAGACTCAACACGAAAGAGCGTGTTGACGCCTTCTCAGAGAACCACATTCCTGGGAGTCATATAGGATCAAGAGTTAGTACTGGCTGCAGATAAAGTACTAATTCTTGGTGATTTCAATATCCATGTAGATAATGAAAAAGACGCATTGGGATTGGCATTTAGAGACATTCTAAACTCTATTGGAGTTAGGCAACACGTGTCAGGAGCCACTCATCGCCGTAATCATACGTTAGACCTAATATTGTCTCATGGAATGAATGTTGATACCTTTGAAATTCTGCAGCAGAGCGATGACATCTCAGATCATTATCTAGTATCATGTATACTTAATGTAGCAAAGGCTGCAAAACAATCCTCTTGTTTCAAATATGGCAGGACTATCACCTCTGCCACTAAAGATTGCTTTGTAAATAAACTTCCTCATCAGTTCCGTCTCCTCAGCATTCCAGATAGCCTAGAGGAACTCGATGTTGCAACAGAAACTATTGACTCTCTTTTTCCAGAACTTTAGACACAGTTGCTCCCCTGTGCTTAAAGAAGATTAAAGAAAATAGTCAAATGCCATGGTACAACGAGCAAACCCAGGCCCTTAAAACAGCAGCAAGAAAAATGGAGCGCAGCTGGAAGTTTTTCGGATTTCGTGGAAAGAAAGCATGTTTGCGTACAGAAACGCTGTAAAAACTGCTAGATCTGTTTATTTCTCAACTCTCTTTGAAGAAAACAAACACAACCCTAGGTATTTATTTGAAACTGTGGCTAAATTAACAAGAAGCAAAGCTTCAACTTCTGAGGTTTGCAAACAGCACAGCTGTAATGACTTTATGAACTTCTTTACGTGCAAGATTGATAATATTAGGAAGAAAATTATAACTATGCAACCATCTACTACAGTATCACGTCAGACAGTGCATTGTAGTGTCACCGAGGTAAAATTACACTCATTTACTGCTATAGGAGAGGAAGAATTGGCTAAACTCGTTAAATCATCTAAATCAACAACATGTTTGCTCGACCCTATACCGACTAAGCTACTAAAAGAGATGCTTCCAGAGGTCATAGATCCTCTTCTTAATATCATTAATTTATCCTTGTCACTAGGATATGTACCGAAAAACTTTTTAACCACTCATTAAAAAAATGCAACTGATCCTACAGAATTAGTCAATTACAGGCCAATCTCAAATCTACCATTTCTGTCAAAAAAACTAGAAAAGGCAGTGTCCTCACAACTACACTCCTTTTTTAGAAAGAAATTATGTCTGTGAGGATTTACAGTCAGGATTTAGACCGTATCATAGTACTGAGACTGCTCTCATCAGAGTTACAAATAATTTACTCTTATCATCTGATCGTGGTTGTATATCTATTAGTGTTACTCGATCTTAGCACTGCATTCGATACTATCGACCACAACATTCTTTTGAATAGACTCGAAAATTATGTTGGCATTAGTGGAATTGCATTGGAATGGTTTAAATCATACTTACAGTGGGGCAAAAAAGTATTTAGTCAGCCACCAATTGTGCAAGTTCTCCCACTTAAAAAGATGAGAGAGGCCTGTAATTTTCATCATAGGTACACTTCAACTATGAGAGACAGAATGAGAAAAAAAAATCCAGAAAATCACATTGTCTGATTTTTAAAGAATTTATTTGCAAATTATGGTGGAAAATAAGTATTTGGTCACCTACAAAAAAGCAAGATTTCTGCCTCTCACAGACCTGTAACTTCTTCTTTAAGAGGCTCCTCTGTCCTCGACTCGTTAGCTGTGTTAATGGCACCTGTTTGAACTCGTTATCAGTATAAAAGACCTGTCCACAACCTCAAACAGTCAGACTCCAAACTCCACTATGGCCAAGACCAAAGAGCTGTCAAAGGACACCAGAAACAAAATTGTAGACCTGCACCAGGCTGGGAAGACTGAATCTGCAATAGGTAAGCAGCTTGGTGTGAAGAAATCAACTGTGGGAGCAATTATTAGAAAATGGAAGACATACAAGACCACTGATAATCTCCCTCAATCTGGGGCTCCACGCAAGATCTCACCCCTAGTGAATGACCTGCAGAGAGCTGGGACCAAAAGTAACAAAGGCTACCATCAGTAACACACTACGCCGCCAGGGACTCAAATCCTGCAGTGCCAGACGTGTCCCCCTGCTTAAGCCAGTACATGTCCGGGCCTGTCTGAAGTTTGCTAGAGAGCATTTGGATGATCCAGAAAAGGACTGGGAGAATGTCATATGGTCAGATGAAACCAAAATAGAACTTTTTGGTAAAAACTCAACTTGTCGTGTTTGGAGGAAAAAGAATGCTGAGTTGCATCCAAAGAACACCATACCTACTGTGAAGCATGGGGGGTGGAAACATCATGCTTTGGGGCTGTTTTTCTGCAATGGGACCAGGACGACTGATCCGTGTAAAGGAAAGAATGAATGGGGCCATGTATCGTGAGATTTTGAGTAAAAACCTCCTTCCATCAGCAAGGGCATTGAAGATGAAACGTGGCTGGGTCTTTCAGCATGACAATGATCCCAAACACACCGCTACGAAGGAGTGACGTAAGAAGCATTTCAAGGTCCTGGAGTGGCCTAGCCAGTCTCCCGATCTCAACCCCATAGAAAATCTTTGGAGGGAGTTGAAAATCTGTGTTTCCCAGCGACAGCCCCAAAACATCACTGCTCTAGAGGAGATCTGCATGGAGGAATGGGCCAAACTACCAGCAACAGTGTGTAAAAACCTTGTGGAGACTTACAGAAAACATTTGACCTCTGTCATTGCCAACAAAGGGTATATAACAACGTATTGAGATGAACTTTTGTTATTGACCAAATACTTATTTTCCACCATAATCTGCAAATCAATTCTTTAAAAATCAGACAATGTGATTTTCTGGATTTTTTTTTCTCATTCTGTCTTTCATAGTTGAAGTGTACCTATGATGAAAATTATAGGCCTCTTTCATCTTTTTAAGTGGGAGAACTTGCACAATTGGTGGCTGACTAAATAGTTTTTTGCCCCACTATATCTGACCGTTATCAGTTTGTAGCAGTAAATGAAGAGATGTCACACCGATCACAAGTTCAGTATGAAGTACCTCAAGGCTCAGTGCTAGGACCGTTGCTTTTCACCCTGTACATGCTACCCTTGGGAGATATCATTAGGAAGCATGGCGTTAGTTTTCATTGTTATGTTGACGATACTCAGCTCTATATTTCTTCCCTCCCTGACGAAACTTACCAATTCACAAGATTAAAGGAATGCATAGCTCTTTAGTAAAAATGCATCTCTTTACTATGGCATACACATAGAACATTATCAATTTCTATTAACGCGAGCTCTTAACGCATTATACTACATCACGTCTATTGCGGTCTCAAAACTCTGGCCAGTTGATAATACCTAGAATATCAAAGTCAACTGCAAGCGGTCGATCCTTTTCCTATTTAGCACCTAAACTCTGGAACAGTCTTCCTAGCATTGCTCGGGAAGCAGACACACTTAAAAATCTAGACTAAAAACACATCTCTTTACTATGGCATACACATAGTTAAATGATCAGTTAAATGATTGTTAGGCTGCATTAACTAGGTCAGCCGGAACCGGGAACACTTCCCATAACACCAGATGTTTCGTTACATCATAAGAAGAATGGCATCTACGCTAATGTTAGTCTCTCTGTTTACTTCAGTCAACTGGATCCTGGCCGTATCCAGATCAGATGTTGAACCTGCGCCTGGACATGACCAACGCATCCCTGAAATGTCTGCAGAGAGCGTGTCTATTAATTTCCCCCCTGTAAATGCCGCATCGACACGACACCCTCATTAAACCCGTCTCCGGTGTGACGACTCCAATCTTTCGAATAATCTTGCGAATATCTATTGATCTAATATGACTTCTAACCTGTAATGTTGCCAGAATCATAATCATACACTCTTTGTTCGTCGGCCAGAGGAGAACTGGCACCCCGACTGAGCCTGGTTTCTCCCAGGGTTTTTTCTCCATTCTGGCCCTGAAGGAGTTTTCGTTCCTTGCCACCGTCGCCTTTGGCTTTTGGCTTGCTCAGTTGGGGACACTTAAATGTCAACTATATTATTGACCTGCCCACATTGACACTATATGACAATTGAAATTAGCTGGATAACATCACCGTTTTTACCAGAGCGGCTGTACAGCCGAATTAAATTCTGTTGCATTATTTTCCTGTTAAGACTGTGAAGCTGCTTTGAAACAATCGGCATTGTAAAAAGCACTATATAAATAAAGGTGACTTGAATGGTCTCCAAAATGAAGCTAGGCCGCAGCCTCACTGTGAAGCAGTTTCAGAGACTGCTGGGGCTCATGGCAGCAGAGTCCAACGTAATACCTTTTAGCCTGCTAGACATGAGACCCCTACAGTGGCGGCTGAAAACCAAGGGGTTTTCCTCGAGGGGAAATCCGTTCCGTATGATCAGGGTAACGTGCAGATGCCTTCGTTCCCTTGTCATATGGAAGAAACCTTGGTTTCTGTCCCAGGGTCCAGTGCTGGGAGCGTCATGTTGACCGTTTCAACAGACGCCTCCCTCACTGGTTGGGGCGCGGTCATGTAAGGCCGATTTGCGAGAGATCTGTGGGAGGCCCGGCATTGTTTCTGGCCCTTAAATTGCTTGGAAATGCTGGCAGTCTACAAAGCTCAGAGGAGCTTTTTCCCGGACCTCTGCGGCCACCATGTCCTGATACGAACGGAAAATATCTAAATAATCAGGGGGGTCTGAGGTCACGCCCTCTATGCAGACCTCTATCTCTCAGAGTGATGTTTGTCCCCGGGGATCAAAATCCGTGAGCAGACATCCTGTCGAGGCAGGGGCTGAGGCCCGGGGAGTTTTCTCTCACGCTGGGGTTGGATGCCATGGTGCAGACGTGGCCGAAGCTCCATCTGTATGCATTTCCCCCGATCACTCTGCTCCCGGGAGTCTTGGAGCGGGTCCGCCGAGAAGGGATCAGTCTACTTCTAGTAGCACCCCATTGGCTGACCCGAGTTTGGTTCTCAGACATCATAACACTGCTGGCAGGTCCTCAATGGCAGATCCCTCTGAGGAGGGACCTGCTGTCTCAGGCAGGGGGCACAATATTTCACCCTCGGCCAGAGCTTTGGAGCCTCTGGGTCTGGCCCCTGAGGGGGCCCGGTACCTAGAGGCTGGCCTATCGGCAGGTGTAGTCGACACCTTACTTAGCTCCAGGGCTCCTTCCACGTGGAGATTGTCCAGCTTGAAGTGGAATGTGTTTTCCACTTGGTGTAGAGAGCGTGAGGTTGACCCAGTTAACTGCCCCGTGGCTTCAGTGCTGGAGTTTCTCCAAGATCGTTTCTCTACTGGTCTTACCCCATCCACATTTAAGATGTACATGGCTGCCATTGTGGTTTTCCACTCTCCTGTAAGTGATGGGCCCCTGGGGAAGCATCATTTGGTTGTACGTTTCCTCCATGGAACTTGGAGGATGAGGCCTGCAACTCATTCCAAAGTCCCAACCTGGGACCTGGCAGTGGTTCTCAAAGGGCTGTCTGCGGCTCCCTTCAAACCGCTCGAGTCGGCTGAGGCAAATAAGCTGACCCTTAAGGTGGCCTTTCTCCTTGCTATCACTTCTCTGAGGAAAGTGGGGGACCTCCAGGCCTTGGCGATAACACCAACCTGCCTGGAGTTTGCCCCGGGCAGAGTTAAGGCCATCCTATATCCAAAGCCGGGCTATGTGCCCAAGGTGCCACTCCTAAGTGTGCCTGGTCTCCAGCTTCACACTAGGGCGGGTGTGAGCCTCGGTGTGGCATAGTGGGTATTCGTTCCCCAAAGTGTCATTAGACGCAGGTGCTGTGACATACTACGTCATGACGCAACACCAATCAGGACTGGAGTGAGATTTCATTCATATTTCAGATGCGCTACGTTAAGGGAGCATCCCCAAAGTGTCGTTAGACGCAGTGTCTCGTTTTCTTCTCAGGGAACAAGGGTTACAGTCGTAACCCGAGATGTTTGCATATAAATTAAGTTTTGTATATATTGTTAATAATTTAATAATTAATTATTAAGCTAATTAGAATAAATTCTAATTAGAAGAAATCAGATTTCAGTAGAATCATTGTGACTTTTGTAATACAAGCGCTGAGGTGTCTCGTCCGTGAGCTGATGTGATATTTGGCTATTGTAATGAAGATGAAATCAAGCGTAGTGTCAGTTCTGGCAGGTCACGTTAGTCATGCTCGCATCAGCTGACTGTCAGCTGATCACGTTTACCTAAAGGGATACAATGTTTATTATAGCATACATACTGTATATAAGCTCCTTCAGTACTATCAGCAGCTATCGCATTTCTCCAGAGCTCATTTACCCTCCTCCATCCCCAGCACCTCCTCTCGTCCAGTCAGGATTTAGTATTCTGATTCCCCTTGAATCAGACTAAATTCCCGAATAATTTTTTACATTTAAATATTGACATTAATGATATCTGCAACAAAGGTGGAAAATAACGAATTACATTTACTGTACGTTACTGTAATTGAGTAGTTTTTCTGTGTTCTTCTACTTTTTTAAATAGTTTTAAAAAATCTGTAATTTTACGTTTACTTAGGTATGTTTTATTTTAAGTATTGTACTTCGCTACATTTTAAACCACATCCGTTACTGAGTAAAAAAAAAAATAATAATAATACAAAGGGGGCTAAATCGCACTCCGGAAACGACTGCATTAAATTGAAGGGCGGGAGAACAAACGTGCATGCTTGTCCTGTGTGCCCTGCCGTTTCGTCTACAACATACTCAAGTATGCATGATGCTCATGGTGTTTTTAACGTCTCACAAACCATATTTCGACATGGTCTGAGAGAACCCCTGATCAGCATTTTATTTGAAAACACACATTTTATTTAATTACCACCGTTTTTTGATAATATATTTGTATTAAAACATAAAAAGAGAAATTTCATAGGACTCTATTATTCTTAATACAATTCTTAATCTAATTCATAACCATTTATTGAATTTAGTTGATTAGACATGTTTTTATTGAAATTTTAATAAACAAAACAAACAAATGGTTTCAAGTTTGTTATAATAAACCATTTGTTCAACCAAAAAAACCTGTTTTCATTCTTTTAACGGCCATTTTAACTGATGATAATAATAACCATAATTTAATAATACAGTTTATTTCTTAGCCTAAATAATTGTTTAATACCACGATGCTGTGAAACTCTCATGTTTTCTGAGTTGGTTATCATATCATGAAAATCTCATTCTATTACAACCCTACAGAGGAGAGTCCCCCACCCCCGCTGTAAAAAAAAAGTAACTCAGTAACATTTATTTTAACTGAACTACTTTTTCTGTTCTGTTTACCCTAAGGGGTGTTATTGCTGCTCTCCCTGCTAGGCTGCATGAATGCACAGGAAGTTGCCCAGAACAGAACCATACCGCCAATCCAAACTGTATGCTAATTGTCAATCATCTTTGACGATAGTGGCCCTGTCAGAACATAACTTTAATAAGCAGGGGAAATTCCTGACTTTTAAACAAATAACCATTTAAATGTTTAGGACGTTTGCATTGAATGTACAGGCAGTTTTTTCATTAAAATTCAGATGATATCCTATTAATTCAATAGAATGTGAGGGAATAGGAATATGGTGGCATGATGGCTTCACATTTTATGATGTCATGAGCAATCCAGTCATTTATATAAATCAGTGGTTCCAACCCTAATCAACACATCTGAACAAGCTAGTCAAGGTCTTCAGAGTTACTAGAAAATTTCAGGTACATGAGTTTGATCATGGTTTGAGCTAAACTCTGCAGGACAGTGGCCATCAAGTGCTGGATTGTGCCCCTTTTTACAAGATGTAAAATAAGTCTGTGATGTCCCCAGAGTGAGTATGTGAAGTTTTAGCTCAAAATATCCCACAGATAATTATTTTAGCATGTTAAAATTGCCACCATTTTTGTGTGGGCCTCTTTAAATGCAAATGAGCTGCTGCTTAAGAGCTCAAGTTTTAGCAGCGCCGATTACCTCATGGAGACACGCACTGAAAATTTCAGAAACTGTCTCTCTTCTCAACAAGGCCTTTTTTGTGTGTTCCCGGGGGCGGGGTTTATGTAAATTTTAGGGTTAGTGATGTCACTAACCTGTGAATAAGCTTGTTGTACGAGCCGTTTGTTGTAGTCCTTAAAAAGCGATTTCTGTAAAAGAAAAAATCTCCCTTTGCTTTGAACTTTGAGCTGATGTTGTTTAGGCTCAAACAGCAACTTTACACACTAACTAAAGTTAAAAAAAGTTAACCCCTTTAAGAAACCCTGCCCTACGCTCTTGTGGACTTAAACAGACACGCGCATGCAGCGACTATTGAAAGACCGTAAGTGTATATTAAATGTGCCAATTAAGACAGGGTCTATGTATGTACATATGCTGGGTAATTGTGGAAACATAATTCAGACTGAATGAATATTACAATGACAAATGGAAATTAAGATTTGATTTATTTTTGTGACTGTGTAGCTTAATAGTCAAAGTTCTGAGCTGAGTGATAAGCAAAAGCTTGTAGGCTCAGACCCCAGAAGGGTTTATAGCTGTAGAGTCATGATTTTGCCCTTGAGCAAGTTAACTTGAATAAGCTAAAAGCCTGTCCTTGTAATTTTATGTTACAACTAACTTCACTTAAAAATAAATAGGGCCTTTTTTTTCATGTGGACTTAATGGTAATGCTGCATGTGTGTAGCAGTGTACTGTGCATTCTTCCAGCCCTGTTGTGTGTTAATAAATAAACATATTCAGAGAAAGATTATCACAGTCTTTTTAACCAACCTTTGATTTACCTGTCATAACCTAGCCGCATTGGCAACTTTTTTCTGTTGTTTGTATTCTGTTTAATATGTAACACTAACACCAATATAAATATTTATGCTGCACTGTGCAAAGTATGGTTCGGTAACTTCATTCAAATGTTAAGACAATGTAGTGCCCACTTAGGCTTGTGAGTCATGTTCTTACAGGCTCTTGAAATCAAAATTGAAACCTATTTACTTTTTTAACTGAAAGCAACTTGCACTGACAGATCTTAAAATGGTGCTAGTGTCTCAGATCTGAGTGTTGTTGAATGTGAAGCTAGTATGAAGTGTTTTGTGTTTTAAAGACTACAGTCAGCTCTGAAAATAAAATCTGCCAACCAGGGCTGGATTTTGGCATAAGCAGGGGTGGGCTCTTGCCCACCGAATCAGAATTTAGGCAGAATTTAGGCAGAATTTAGGTCCCCATCCTGGGATCGTTCCTGGAATCAACCCCGGGACATGTTTGCGTTCACACAGAAGGCAATTTTATGGCAATTTTCTGGGATCAACGCTTTGTGTGAAAGGGGCTTTTGTGGCTTTGGCAGCAGTGACTGTGATGTGGCCAGTATTGTTTCACAAACTCAGAAATAAACAAGAATGGGTACCTGCAGGTTGGAGTAATGGGGGTTGGAGTAAAGGTTGGTGAAAGGTTTTTGTCATTGGTGGCGAAAGCTGTCTGTCAGAGTGTGGGGAAGCGTTAGGGTAGATGGCTTTGCATTAGGGGTTTCTGTCGTAGAAATTCACCATTTGGCACGCCTCGTTTCAGCATGCCTATTACTCCAACCTGCAGCTACCCATCTCCCTCCACCGCAGTACCCCCCTAAATCACACTGCTGGTGGCAGCGAAATACTGCACCGTCCGAGCCAATATTAAATAGCTACCACAAATGTGCATTTGGATCTATATCACTGTCATTTGATTCAAGATGATACCGTTCGCATCTATGACTTGAATACAGCAATTTGTGGGACACATGCTTCTTTTTCCCCTGTCCTAAGTTTGGTGTTGCTAACGAGAGAGATGTCATTTTTACCTGGTTATACGTGGTTATACCAATTGGAAAGCAGCACTGGAACGGGATAGGGGTATGCAGAAGCATGCATTCAGACTGTGCAGTCTATGGCAGCCTGGTCTGAATTAAATTTCGGGAGGCGTCTGGGAAAACTATATACTGCATGCAAGTGGTAAAATGCAGTTGAAAAAAACTAAAAACTGATATTATGTGAAAAGCCTTGGAGGTGTGGTTAAAATTCTCTGTGTAAATGAGCAAGGATGCGTGGAACACAGAAACCACATCAAACATACATCTGCGGTCCTCTTCCTTAAGTTGTTTGAATACACCTTCGTAAAAGATTTATTTCTGGCTCATAGTAAAGGGTATACCAAAACATGCAAAGGCCTACTTCTAAAGACATTCGGAATGAAATCATTGAAACATTGGCTGATATGGCTTTATGAGATTAAATGTGCAGTTACACAGATGCTGACTAGCAGGGTTTTGCGTTAAAAGTGATGGATCACAAGACAGGTGTAATGTGGAAAATGTGTCTGTAATGATTAGGTTTCTGTGTAATTCCTTGGAGCATTTGATCTAGTTGACTTACATCAACTAGAAGCTGAATACATTTCCACTCAAATATTGAGCCAGCTCTAAGCTGTATGCTGGCTACAGTGCTGACAGCATAGTTAGTCAGTTCTATGATGATGCCTCAGTGATGAGTGGGGTACGAGGTGGTGTGCAAGCCCTGCTGCAAAACAAGCTTGGTTGGTATATACCTTACATTCACTGTTATAACCACCAGCTACATTTAGCAATTGTGCATGTCATCCAGTGTGATCCATGTGGAAAAAAAATCCATTTTTTACTGGATTTTTTTTTACTTTGCCAGTTCCCCATACAACTTTTTCCATCGCCATTACATGGCTGTGAAGAATGATGCTCCTTGTCTTAAACAAATTCGATGGACAAGCCATTATGATGTCACAATGTGCATTACTGAGAATGAAAACATTCTATTCAGTATCCTCTCAAACATCGCAGAGGATTTTGCTAGCACTGATCTGAGCACTAAGGCAGCAGGTCTTTTATTCTAAATCAAAAGGCAATATTTTTTTTAAATAGGGACATTTCTAGTCCATCTACTTGGTGTCCTGATCAAACTGCACATACCTCTGCTTAGCCATGAACTGTGGTCGAAAGCTGATGATGTAACTACAGGTGGGCCCGCCCTCACGTGATTATGATTGGCCGATTGATAAGCTTAAATGTGATGGCTAAAGAGTACGACTGATCCGGGCGGGAGGAGAGTGCTGCCAGGAAAGTCTCAAAAATACACACACACAAATCCAAGGCAATTCACACGTGAATGACAATTTGCACATTCACATTCAAGGATGAACTTGTACATTTTAAACTTTCAAACGTTTTTGTGCACAGTTGTAAATCTACGAATTGTGTTTTGCATTTGTGAAATGTATTTTATGAATATATAATTTTATTTTGCGCACGTGAATTGTTTTTTGTTTTTTTATGCATGTGAAATTGGCTACACGTGTGTGCATCGTGTTTTTTGCGTGAATTATTAATGAGTCTATTCTGTCTCCATATGCATACAGTAGAATTTTTACAAATGCAGTTTTTCTGGAGTTAATTGGGTGCATTGAACTGTGTGCAAAACAGGATTAAGCACTAAGCTGAATTGACAACTGAAGTGACAGCTGCAGTGTTTATGTGGCCATTGTGTGCATTGTTTTATAGACAATCATAATCGTTTTCATTGAGAATTTAACAATTCAAGACATTCAAGGGCATTTTCAAATATTGTTACTTATAAAAAGTAAAATTTCTGGCACTGGCATTGTCTTGACAGTCTTCAACTAGCATCGAAAACACCATGTCTTTATATGATTTTTTTTTTTTTTAAATAAGACAATTTAAAAGAAAATCCACATTAAATTCAACAGATTTTTTTGTACTTAAATACACTTAACAAGCTGTCCAGTCAGCTCTTGACTCCAGAGAACATCAATCAATCAATCAACCAACCAACCAACCAACCAATCAGGATTGGTGTTTCAGGAGGATTAGATTTTGAAGCCTAAAAAAGTGCATCCATCCATCATAAAAGTTTGTATTCAGAGAAAAATATCCATATTTAAAACTTTATAAACTAAAATAACTAGCTGCCGACAGACGGTCGTAAGCATCGATTCGGCAAAAGAGTAACCCTTGACCTGATGCATGACATATTGCCCGAACACGGAAGCGCAAAGGATAGAGCAAAACAAAACACCGGTCATGAATTAGAAGTTAAAACCGCAATTTTTTTAAAGAGAAATGTCGGAGGATTTCAATATAAAAGAAGAGGAGCTTGAGTTAGTTTACTCCTACATCGCGCCAGGGGTTACTCTTTTGGCGTAAGTCGACTTGCGTAGGCCGTCTGTCAGGAGCTAGTTATTTTAGTTCATAAAGTTTTAAATATGGATATTTTTCTTACACAAACACATCACTTTACTTCAGAAGGCCTTTATTAACCCCCTGGAGCCGTGTGGATCTATCATATCTTTTATGATGGATGGATGCACTTTTTTAGGCTTAAAAATCTAATCTTCTATTCACTGCTAAAATAAAGCTGGGAAGAGCCAGGACATTATTTAATGTATCTCCGATTGCATTCGCCTTGGATGGCATGAGGGTGAGTAAATCATGGGGTAATTAAAAAAAAAATTTTCTATCCCTTTAAGATGTTTTATAGTTGCTCCCATTGTCTCTTCAAGCTGATGTTTAGCTGGTTTAACTGGTCGGCCAGCTTGTCTCATGGATTGACCAGCTGACAAGTACCCCTTTAAAAACATCAAAACAGACAAGCCTAACCAGTTTGACCAGACTGAAAGACCAACTAATGGTTTACACTATCTGCATTAGGGATATTAAAACAGAACTTTTAGTATTATGAATGGGTACAAAGTAACTTTTTTAAGAAGTAGACACTCTTCTAGCCTCTCTTTTTCCTCCATGCAGAAGGGCAGAGGAGAGGTCAAATGTCTGACTCCATCGGAAATACAGGGGTCACGCTCCCTGCCTTCTGTAGAAGCGGGTCGATATGTGATCTGTGGGGCGAGAGAGCGAGAAGAGGCTTTTATGATGACAGACGCTGTGGCTCTGCATCACTGCAGGGTGTGAGAGAGAGACACTGGGTCTAGAGAGGAAGAGGTCAGGTTCATTTGTAAGTTGTCAAACACACACGCTCAGACAAAGATCAAGAGTGGCTGCAGGGTGTGGGCAGACCTCCTGAGCAAAGCTTCTGTTTGATGTTCACTGACGGGAAGAGGAAAATTGAATCAATGAGAGGGTAGGGGAAACATCTAGACTTTCAGGTTTAAAAGTTCAATGTAACTCCTTGCAAAATGAAATGAAAATCAAAATAAGAGTGTGCTGTTTAAGGCTTCATAATTATTCTGAAACTAAAATTAAGTCAAGAGCTTGAAACAAAAACAACCTCTGGCTTCATTTTCAGTCAGGGCAGAGTGGGATTTTTGTCCAATTATTATGATTATTGTCAAACAATGTTTCCTCTGTTCACACCTGCTTACAAAGCATATACTGTAATTTGCTACTAAGCTGTGTTCTTTACTAAAAGCTTTTGTTGTTGAAAAATACATTTTTGGCTTTTTTTTTTTTTTTTTTTTTTTTTTTTTACATTTTTTACAAAGAAAGAATAACTTAATACATTAAAAAAAAAGTTTTTCAAAATAAAATTATAATTTTTTTCTTCCATAGACTGGTTAAAAATATGTAGACTAGTCTGTTTATAAAACAGTTATTACAGATATATTTCTTTCATATGCATTTTCATATGTATACTGGGATTTGTGCAATATTGATATGCAAATGTCACCAATTTAATCAGCTTATAAGATAAACGCCATTTATTTGCATTTGTGTGTCAATGTCATTGCCCATTAATGTCTCGTGAGCCTTATAAATGTGATATTACATTATGCCATATTATGCAATTTTATATTTTCTTTCACATCCCTTGAGGCATCGAGTTGACACCTTTTAGTTTTGCCAGAGCTAGTTGCTGTAAGCAGCAGACACCTGAGGTCTCCTAAACTCTCTTATAATGCCGTTATTCATTCCAGGCTGAAGTGATTTCTGTATTGATTTCTTCAGAAACAATCCAAACCTGGACTTTATATCTTCATCATGGGACAGTGCCCTATGTTCTATCTGGCTCATCCTGATAACATTTTCACCTGACACTCTACCTAAAGCACAACAAAATCCCATATTTTTTTTGCCGGAATTGTAACTTTCACCTCAGCAGGGTCCTTTATCGGGTAATTCACCATCATTGTTTGATTCATGATTTGGATCCCACTCATTGTGGTTCTGTGTTTCAGTCTGCTCCAGCTTTTCTTGTTCAGTAGCATTCAAGCCTGTTCTCTTCCATGATAAAATAAGGAACAAGAGTGTCTTACAATAAGGGGGTTACTCATTGTTTTGCTGTGGAATAAAACAAGTTCCCTTTCAGTCAGTACACTACGAGTTACGTCAGTTACTGACGAAATGGGGGTTTCGCTTAGAAGCCAATCGCCTTTGAGCTCTACAAAACGAGCCAATGGCATGAAAGTGCCATGGGTCTGCGGAATTTGCATGCCACAACCCCGCCCCACCGCGTGGGTATAAAGGGCGTTGCGTGGCAGTCTCGCATTATGTTTCTGCTTCAGAGCTGAGTATTACTGCCAGAGCGTTTTTTCTCTTCAAGACGAGTATCTCTCCAGAGTGTTGGTGTTCGGCGCTTTCCAGCGAGTTCCGCATTCCTGTCTGATCTGTGCAGTGATCCAGCACAGCGTGCGCGTTCTCCCTGGGCGCTTCAGCATTTCTGCAGAGTAAACAACTCCTCTCTAAAAGAGCTGCACGCGGCACGTCTTTTTCAAGATGTCTCGCCCGTGCTCCATTTCTGGGTGCGGTCGGCTGGTGGCTCCGTTTGACGGGCATGATCGCTGTTTGGCGTGCTTGGGCCTCGTGCACGCCGAGCGAGCATTCATGGATGAGTCATGTTCCCACTGTGGGAACATGGCCATCGCAGTGTTGCGATCGAGACTCAGTGATCTCCGTAGTGGAAGGAGAGTCCCCTCTACCACACCCCAATCTATTTCCTCCACGAGAGGGAATACTTTGGCTGGTGGTCAGGGTGATCTGAGGGTGACGGTGTGGGCCAACCCGACGAATCCTCCTCGGGCCACACCCCCCTCTAGCACACTGCAGCCTGTGGTGTTGCCAGATGAGGGCGCTGGGGCTTCCCGTCCGGGGCCCTGCGTTTCATTTGGCGCACTGGCAGAGGACTCCATGTCGATTGCCGCATCACAAGGTGGGCTGGATTCCTCCGGAGATGACGATTCGGCTGTGTTGCCTCCTTCAGGAGTTCCAGCATTGCCCGAGTCCGATCCGGAGCTCACAGCCATGCTTTCCCGGGCGGCCGAGGCTCTTGGGCTTGTGTGGAACCCTCCGCCATGTCCCGAGCGTTCTCGGTTAGATGATTGGTATCTGGGGGCGGCCTGTGCCGATGGCGCCCATCAGCCCCCAGTGCCATTCTTCCCGGAAGTGCATGAAGAGGTGTCGAAATCGTGGAAGTCTCCCTTGACTTTTCGCGATCGCTCGGCAGCCACTTCCGCCTTCACTGCCCTCGATGGCGGCGCGGTGAAAGGGTACACTGGGGTTCCCTCTGTTGAGCGCTCTGTTGCGATGCAACTGTGTCCGCAGAGCGATGCGACATGGCGTGGTGACCCAAAGCACCCGTCCAAGGCTTGTAGGTTTACGTCTATTTTGGTGGCGAAGACCTACAGAGCTGCGGGCCAGACCGCGTCCGCCCTGCATGCGATGGCCACCCTACAGGTCTATCAGGCCAAGGTGCTCAGAGACATGCACAAGGGAAATGCTGACCCCGCATTAATGCAGGAGTTGCGGGCGGCCACCGACCTCGCTCTGCGAGCGACGAAGGTGACCGCTCGCTCTCTCGGTCAGGTGATGTCCACCTCGTGGTCCAGGAGCGGCATTTATGGCTCAACCTGGCTTATATGCGAGAATCTGAGCGAACCTGTTTCCTCAATTCTCCCATTTCCCAGGATGGGCCAATTGGCACAGACCGTTTCTACGGTTTGCCATCGAGGGGCAGGCATATCAGTACACGGTTCTCCCTTTCGGGCTAGCCCTGTCCCCTCGCATCTTTACGAAGGTCGTCGAGGCAGCCCTTGTGCCACTCAGGCAACACGGGGTTCGCATCCTGAATTATCTTGACGACTGGCTGATTCTAGGCCACTCTCGGGATCAGGTTTGCGAACACAGGGACCTGGTGCTTCAGCACCTCGCCCGTCTGGGCCTTCGGGTCAACTGGGAAAAGAGCAAACTCTCCCCAGTGCAGAGGATCTCTTTTCTCGGTATGGAAATTGACTCGGTCACCATGTTCGCGCAGCTTACGAGCGAGCGCGTGCAGTCTCTGCTGACTTGTCTTCGCCAGTTCGAGGACAAGAGTGCGGTTCCACTGAAACTTTTTCAGAGGCTCATGGGGCATATGCCATCCGCAGCCGCGGTGACGCCACTCGGTTTGCTTCATATGAGACCGCTTCAGCACTGGCTTCACGGTCGAGTCCTGAGATGGGCATGGCAACACGGCACGCTCCGGGTCCCAGTGACTCGGGCCTGCCGCCAGAACCTCAGTTTTCTACGGGCAGGTGTTCCCCTAGAACGAGTTTCCAGGCATGTTGTTGTAACAACAGATGCCTCTGCCACGAGCTGGGGCGCCATGTGCAATGGACATGCTGCCACGGGCTCCTGGAGAGGACCCCAGCGCCTTTGGCATGTCAATTGCCTCGAGTTGCTGGCCGTACGTCTTGCCCTGCACCGCTTCCAAGCCCTGCTCAAGGACAAGCATGTACTGGTCCGGTCAGACAGTACGGCGACAGTAGCGTACATCAACCGACAAGGTGGTCTACGCTCCCGCCGGATGTCGCAACTCGCCCGCCATCTCCTCCTATGGAGTCAGAAGCATCTGAGGTCGCTTCGTGTCGTTCACATCCCGAGAGACCTGAATCGTGCAGCCGACGAGCTGTCACGCTTTCAGCCGCTTCCGGGGGAATGGAGACTCCATCCCCAGACGGTTCAGCTGATTTGGGAACAGTTCGGCGACGCACTGATAGATCTGTTTGCCTCCCACGACTCTTCCCATTGCCGCTGGTACTACTCCTTGACCAAGGGGACCCTCGGCACGGATGCACTAGCGCACAGCTGGCCGCGGGGCCCACGCAAGTATGCGTTTCCCCCAGTGAGCCTTCTCGCACAGGTTCTGTGCAAGATCAGGGAGGACAGTGCAAAGATTATGTTTATATATCTCAATATTTATACGTATATCTCTAAAGTTACATACACAACATTTCAGTATAACATTAAAATAACTTTTTTTTTTTTTACAACTTGTCAGTAAGAAACAAAGTGACTGCGTCTCAGATTCAAATTAACAGTTTTTATTCAAATCCAAAAACATTATTTAGAACCACTGAATTAAGCTAAATACATGAATTTTACCAACATAATTTGAATGGGTTAAATCAGGTAAAAATCGCTCTTTTAAACTAACAACTGTAAGTTTTTTTTTTAAATGTATGAAGACATTTTGAGTATCCTTATACTCTTCCTTATTTTATTATAAAGAATATGAGAGTATAATTTTGTTCTCCTCCGCTGAAGTCAACCCCACACACACACACACAAAAACGGTGCAGATAACCTTTTTTTTTCTTTCTTTTTTTTTTTTTAAGAATGACTTCTTTTGATTTTATTTACACAGAGCAAAACATCTCTTTTAAACCTAGAATTTTGATCATTCTGATACTAAAATGTTAACTAACAGCAATTCCCTCGTGAGTCGCACCTTCAGAGATGCAATTCCCAAAGCGATATGCAAGTTGTATGATATTGAGGTGTGTGATGACACTGTTGATGAGCTTCAACAGTGTCTAGTCTGCATTCAACAGCTGAGACACCCAGAACAACTGCTTGGCAACTAGGCTTGATAAAAGCTGTGAAACCCAATTTGACAAAATTCTGCCACATTTATGATACTGATATTTTGACTTTGTTAAGCAGTTTTGAGCAGTTTGGGCAGTTTGTTTGATTAGATAACTTTTAAATTCCAACGGAATTTCTCTTGTGTGAAAATACTATTTTGAAAACATTTCTCTAACATTTCTCAAAATAAGATATTATAAATAAAAATAAAATAATAAATAAAATAAAGGTAACTTTTCTGGTATTTGTATTAATGTACTTTATACTTGTCTACAATAACAATTTTATTTATTTAAGCTTGTTGGTTTATTCATTTAAAGTCCCCTGTGGTGAAAATCAAGTTTTTAATGTTGTTTATATGTCTATGTGGAGTTTTTAATATGCTTTAACTTATTAGATAGATGGATGGGTTGACCATGTGCATGACCACCTGTTGACCATGTGCAAATTCATAAGTCAACATCATTGTTGAGTATTTTCTCTTTAAAACTGCAGTGAACCAAAGACAAAATGTGCTGGTGTTTCTGACATCACAAACTACCTTGTAACCAATCACGTCACGGCGGGCTTTAGCATATCATTAAATATTCTCTGAAGCAGTGGATGGAGTCTCAAGAGAAGCCAGATTGTCCCGGTATATTTTTCAGTCAATAAACACATTATTAGCTGTTTAATAACATAGTCAAGCTAAAAAAATAATTACCGTTATGTGTCCGACATTGTAAAGATCGCCATTGTGCAGCATTTACCTCAGTAAGTTAATTTGCTTATTTGCATATTCATGAATCCGCATGTACTAAATGAAGCAAGGGTGTAGAGTTACATTCAAGCTATTTTAAGGCACAAATAATTTTTTTCACAGGAAAAAAACGTTTAAATATGTCATTTTGGTGATCAAAGATGAGTTTTAAAGGATAAAATTATTGACTACAGGGGGACTTTAAGGCTGTTGATCAAAATTATATGCACCTTATGCATAATTGTTTATATTTAAATATATGCCAGCTATATAGATATGGGCTAGGGCTTGAGTCTTGGTTTACAATTAGTCATTTAGCAGATTATTTTTCCAACACAACTAACAAATTAAGAACTTCACAAGCAATTTATTATACAAAAGGCAAAGATACTTGCTGTATGTGATACTTCAGATACTCGGCTTTGCTTTTAGTTATACAAATTTATGATAAATGCTTTTTTATTTTGCAAAACAAAATGATTAAAGATTTGAAAACCGATATGTATAGAATGGAACATCATTTATATAGATTTGTGTGTGTGTGTTTCATATTTAGAGAAGATTCCTATGTATTAAACCCCACACATACACAAGGGAACTGGGAGAGTTAAGAATTATAAATTTTATAACATATCTTATATAGAAATATGACATATTTTTGAGCATCAGACTGCTTCAAACTCATTAGGACTGGTGGCCATTACTGATTTTAATGCCTCTGATAATGCATGCAGACAACGGATATCTCTCTGAACAGCTGGGGAAAAAACACATTATAAATATATGTAATTCTGTAATTCACACTTTTCACGATTGTGAAAGTAATTGCTTTCTTGTTTTTTTTATTTTATATTTAATTGTGCAGCCCTTTAAAAGTGATTTTAATCTAGAGTACATTTGGCGTCTTGTTTAACAAAGAAAAAAAATAAGTATTTGCATTTTTACAATGAAGACGTTCATCAACAATGTTAAGAAGGATTTTAATATTTGACATCTAAAGAATTGCTCTGTCATGATCACATTAATCAGTTAAACCAGATACTATGACATAATCACCACCATGAAAATATCATTTCATTCATTTAAATATGATTAATGAGGCTCAGAGCTGTAAAACACATCCCCCTCGCTCACACACAGCACTCTCTTCTATAAGTCTGTAATAATTTTTTCTTCTATATTATGACTGCATATGTCAGCAGTGTTACAGTTTTGTTTGCCTACTTCTCATTTGAATAATTCCGTACTGTCCTAATAGACCTTTACATCTTCCAGATAAATTTTCTGCATTCCTATTTTTACAGTGTTAAAGTTATTGTTTGACGTCTTGAGCATCTATACTGACGATTATATTTACATTCTAATGCAGTTGAACCCATTGATCGTTAACGTAGAATGGGTGTAATCACAAAATACATAATGCTGCAATTTCAAGCAGCAAAAAGGAAAATAATGAGCAGGGTCCCATTTTATTAGGTGTCTGTAAAATATGTACTTATGTCTGTCACTCACTCACTCGCTCGCTCACTTACTCACTCACTCACTCACTCACTCACTCACTCGCTCCAATCCATCCATCCATTCATTCACCCATCCACCTATCCATCTATCCATCCATTTATTCACCCATCCATCCATCCATCCATCCACCTATCCATCTATCCATCCATCATCCATCCACCGATCCATTCACCTATCAGCTTGGCACCATGCCATCAATTTCATTGATACATTATTCAAGAACAGTTTGGTCTATCAAAATCTTTTAGTAACTTTTTGCCAGCATGGTCATGAAAATGGTCTAGGAGGAGATAGAAAAAGTAGGTTTTCAAATTAATTCAAAATAACAGACAGCAATTTCGACAAAATGGCATAATTTGTAACATTGTTCACTTAATATCATTATTCAATTCATTATTTGTATCAACGATACGATGCCTTTATAAAATATAGCATTTTACGACAAAATTAAATAATAAATATTAACCACTAATAAATTAAACTCCATTTTGCGTTTTAGCTACAGCCTTGACTTCCATGTCACTTGGCTCATTCAATGTCCATATAAATTAA
The DNA here is from genome assembly GCA_039654625.1 of Rhinogobio ventralis. Lineage (NCBI taxonomy): Eukaryota > Metazoa > Chordata > Actinopteri > Cypriniformes > Gobionidae > Rhinogobio > Rhinogobio ventralis. The sequence goes on from CM077207.1 coordinate 23,324,449, forward strand.
ATTTAATTCCATGTTTCACTACTTGAGCCTACTTGCACCCGTGACACAGCAAGGCATATCTGCTGCTCAGTTGGGTCTGGCTGTGTGCTTACATACTGTCGCTAAACAAGCTGGTATTTAAGTGAATGTTCATCATTTGTTCGCCTGTTGCTTTTAAAGGCATCATGTAGTCTTTGTTGCAGCATTTAAAGGATTAGTTCACTTCAAAATGAAATGTCCTAATATTTTACTCAGCCCCATCTCATCCAAGGTGTTCGTGTCTGTCTTAAGTTTTTGAGGAAAACATTCCAGGATTTTTCTTCATATAATGGACTTTGATGGCAACCAACAGGTTGAAGGTCCAAATAAATGCAGTTTATAAGGGCTTTGAAGGGCTTCAGAGGGCCCTGCACCATCCCAGACGAGGAATAGGGTCTATCTAGCCAAACCATCAGTCATTTAAAAAATAAAAAATAAATGGTATATACTTTTTAACCTAAATTGCTCATATTGTGCTGCTCTGCGACGCGCCACAGATTACGTAATCACATCAGAAAGGTCACGCTAGACGTAGGCGGAAGTACCGCCCCAAGCGAACGTGCGAATACTAATAATAATACAAAATCTCCAACTTCAAAATCGTCCGACATCGTTGTTTTGCATTTTTTTGCTAAAAGACATTTGTATTAGTCTTCGCACGTCTGCTTTTTAAACAGGGTACTTCTACCTACGTCTTGGCTAGATAAGACCCTATTCCTCGGCTGTGATCGTGCAGAGCCTCTGAAGCTCTTCGAAGCCCTTTGAAACTGCATTGATTTGGACCTTCAACCCGTTGGTTACTATAGAAGTCCATTATGTGGAGAAAAATCCTGGAATGTACACCTCAAAATTATCAATTATCAGGAAATTTTCATTTTAATCCTTTAATTACAGTTACACTTACACTATGTTGTTATAACGCTAACAGTTTTCTAAACTGCTTGGCAGAGGAAGGAAGTTTTTTTGTTCAAAACTACTTTCTAGACTTTTGTTGCTGTGTTAATTTTTGGGAAATGGTATGTGGTAACCATTGTAGGCTATGAAAGCAATTGTTTAATTAAAAGGCACCAGTATACAGGAAATGGCATCTACTCCAGTAAATTTTTTCTGGGGGAGGACCCACCCACATTTTTTATTTTTTTTGCTTCCGATGAGCATGAGTTTATCTAAAAGCTTTTATTAACTTTTTGCCAGCACAATCTGAAGATGATGTGAGCCAATTTTGGTGAAATCAGAACAACTGTCTTGGAAGAATTCAAAATAGTTCGGAAAATGACGGCATAGGGTACAATCGAATCGTCTTGAGCCAAAGAATCAGAGGATCATTGTTGTTCTAGCCCTTATAATTCAAATGTTATTAGCATAAACATGAGTGCAAACTTGGACATTTGGTGGCGCTAGAGGGATTGAGTTAGAGGCTCCATATTCAGGTTAATATTCAGACTGTTATCTATCTGTGTGCCAAATTTCATCATTTACCCACAAACAGTGCTATGGGCTACCATAGACTCATGAGAAGAAGAAGATGTTTGGTTTGTTAAATAAACATTTGCATAACCTTCCATTGGTCCCATGATATAGTCGCTGGAAAGGTTGGTGTAGGCCATTGCATGAAAATCTACATCCAGAATGTGAGATGTAAAAGCTTTCAGATATACAAATATCTTGACATCTTCAGGACCCCACAATTATTTAAAATGCTGACCTACTGTTTCATTTTTTTGTAAATATTCAGCTTAATTAGTAAGAATCAAACAAGTAAGGTTTATGGATTGCACTGAGATTTAGAAATGCTAGCTCACCAATGTGAGAGATACCGTGAACATACCCTGACAGCTCTATCAATAATAATCCCACATGCTCTGATGGAGAACTGCGATATAGAACATAATCAAACCAGAATCCCACAGGAAGGTCTAATGCCTGTACTGCTCTACACAAACCTGATTTTAAGCAGTTCAGTGCAGAACATAAACATTCACTATAACATTAAACATTACTGTAACATCTATCAGTGGAACACAATCAGATATTGACAGCTATTGTAGATGCTTCTCTAATAAATTCACTGGCTTCTATTTCAGTCTGTTCCTCGCATAAAGCTAGTAAAGAAAATGATACGGATGTGCAACAACATGAGGGTGAGTAAATGATGACTTAGTTTTAGTGAACTAATTATTTAATGTTGCACAGAGCTATGAAAAAATGTTTTTCATTAGCAACTGCCAACAAGGGTTGAAAGGGGAAACACTGGGCAGTGTATTGCTGGCTTTAAAAGAATGAACACAGAAATAATTCAGTTTCTTGTGCCAAACTGGGACATAAACTGTTACTGGGAATGAGAACAGCCAAACTGGACAGCTTGTGTGCAGGAGAGATAGGAGCCATTCTGAGCCCTGATCCACACTACCAAGGGCAGTTGGCTTTTTGTGTGAGCTCAAGGCCAAAAACCTGCACAAACATCTTCTGCTATTCATACAACCCATGCTGGCAACAGCAAGAAAGCACATTGCTGCCATAAGTACAGCGGCCAGACTAAACGCAAGCCAACTAATTATAGCCTAGTCAATTTTTTTTAGAAATATGAACTAGGTTTTCTTATTAAGTATCTTCAGTCAGTAGTAAATTAGACTTTAATGGAGAAAAAAACAACAACACCCAAACTTTTTTGTCATCATTTACTCACCCTTGCGTTGTTCTAAATCTGCATGACTTTATTCTAAGGTACACAGAAGGTGATTTTTTTTTTTAAATGTGGGGAAAAAAAGTGTACTTAATTGTATTGAAAGTGCACTTGTACTGTATTTCAAAGAGTAAAAGTATATATATATATATTTTTTTTTTTTAAAACTGTACTTTGCAGTTAATATAATGTTAATGAAATAAAAGGTCACAATGTACTTTAAGAGAGTGTGTTCATGACGATGTTTCTTAACACACTTAATAGTGCACTTTGTAATAAAGTACATTTTGAATCATTATGTTTTAAGGATCTTTTGTTGTGCTTTAAAGTACATTACAGTAAAGTACACTTTATAATAACGTTCAGTTATAAGCCACTTATAAGTTATTAGTTAATGATGAACTAATTATTTACAACACATGACTACATTCATAAATGATTAATAAGTGATATGCTAACATTTTATGAATGTTTTGTTAAGTCATTTATAAATTATTAGTTAATACGTTCATAAATTATTAATAAGTGGTATGCTGTACGTTATGCTGTCATATGTCCCCTTAGTCTTGGTTGGACTTTTATGTTACTTCCTGTCCTGTGTGCCATGTTGTAGTCCTTTGTAGTTTTTCCCTGTTGATTATTCTCCCCAGGTGTGTCTTGCTAATTTGTTATCTTGTAAGCTTGTTTGCCCCCAAGTGTGTATATATAGCCCTTGTGTTTCTCTTGTGCTTTGTCAGTCGATGTTTGGTGTTCCCTTCGTGTATGTGTTCACTACGCTCCTCGTGTTTCCTGGTTTTTGTTATGTTTGCATTTTTATTAAACTCCTGCACTTAGATCTGCCTGCATTGCTTGGACCAAATAGTTTACACTTAGGGGATTAGGGGATGCGTAATGTGTTGTGAATGACTTGTATACACATACAAGTAATTTGTAAACAGGTAAGATAGATCTGCAAATTATATGTAACACATTTACAAGTGACGAATTGTTTACACTAGATTAGAGGATACAGAAAGCTTTGTAAATGATTTATTCATGCATTTACACGTCATCTATAACAGGTGTTGAACACTTTGTAGTGTGTACTGCAGTGTAAGTGCTGACTGGTGAGGGTACAGACAGCTGTCTTCTCTGACACACATGGATTCTTTAAACGCTGTGCACCTGCAATGTGAGCTTCAGTGGAAGGTAAAACCGGTTTCAAGGTTTACGTTATCACTAGATCCCACACACTCCACACAGAACACAAGTCTGTGCTGATGAGTGAAAGGATTTAACATAACCCACTGGAAGCCCCTGACTCTAAGTCATTTATAAATGTTTATCCTATTGAAAACGAATAAATTACTTACAAATACTACTTTAGCATACATGCATGTTTGTGCTTTTGAACACAGATCACTTACAATTTAAAGATACATCAATAAATTATATACTGATCATTTACTAATGGCTTGTTCATCATTTGTTCATGATTAACCTTTGTTTATTGAGATAATGATACTAAAACAATTTTTACATAAATACTTTATTAATTTATAAATGATAAATAATATATCAACTAATAACTTGTAAACCATCTACTATTGATCTGTTTGATTTATTTCATGATTATTTTTTTTAAGATAACTTACAGCACATAAATAACTAATCAGTTTTTACAACAGAAATTAATCAAAAACTTTTCCTCAAAAACAAAATTAATTTCCTATTATCACTGTGAAGCTGCTTTGAAGCAATCTGTGTAAAAGGTGACTTGACTTGACATTAGAAAATCGTTAGCATACCACTTATCAATCATTTATGAATGTATAGTCATGTTTTGTAAATTATTAGTTCATCATTAACTAGTAATTTATAAATTACTTATAACTGAATTAACAAAACATTTATAAAATGTTAGTATACCACTTATCATTTATGAATGTATAGTCATGTTTTGTAAATGATTAATTCATCGTTAACTAATAACTTATAAGTGACTCATAACTGAACGTTATTATAAAGTATTAGCAAATTACATGAAATATTTTTTCTTTACCGTGAATCCTTGATAGTACATTTGGCAGTACATTTTAACCATATTTTAAAGACAACAGAAATATATATGAAATTACAAATAAAACCCTTGAGTATATTCTTTTAAAGTATATTATTTCCGTACTCTTTCCACAAGGAAATTATTTGGATTGCAGGGGGAAAAAATTTGGATTTTTTTTTTTTGTGAAACCTTTAAAAAGTATTTAAAAATTTGTAGCAACTTTAAATGAAAAATATGTTTCATATCTCTTCAGTACACACAGTCTCACACCATGTTACTCAAGCAAACATTTGTCTGGGTTGGGGTTTCCGAGGTGTGCAGTGACTATACTAAGCATTCAGCGCAAACTGTTGGCGCTCATGATGGGATGACATTGGGCCACCATTTGGCTGCGGGTGGATATCACGGCACAGATTGGGGGTTGTGTTGTACGCTGACGTTGGGGCTCTTTTGATCAACCGTGAGGGAAACAGGATGTGACAGGGTGAGGGGGAATGGGAGGCGAGGAAGAGGGCCAACAGATCGTCCCTTCTGACAGCGGCTGGCCTTGCCGGAGCAGATGGGAAGAGAGAGAGAGAGAGAGAGAGAGAGAGAGAGGCACACAGGTGTGACATTGATCCGATGGGACTGGTCCTGCCGGTTTTGATCTGCGAAAGGAAGATGAGCATGTTTGAACTACTGATGAAAGCACCAAGCTGTCCGAGGCTGCTGGGTCACTATCACAAAAAAGTTTGAATTCTTAGTCCCGTTGTACATTAACATACGGTCTTGTGTTACTGTGGCTGTATTCTCAGCTTCACAGCCAACTGTCCATTTGCTGATGCATATACAGTAGACACACAAAACACAACATCACTTTCTCGATCTGGCAAGCTCTAATCTGATTGGCTGACTGTACACAACCTCTAGTAGTAAGGGCACCCAGGTTAATGCCACTGTGTTAATGCCACGCTATGTATGTATATAAGCTTCTGCATTCAAGTGTTTGTATACAGTTTATTTCGATCTGTAGCTATTACAGTGCACCAGCTGAATCTTCTTTTAGAAACATGAAAAATAAATGCACATTACACACACACACACACACACACACACACACACACACACACGCACAAATCATTTCTGAAGATACAAGAATTCATTATTCATCATTTATATTCATTATTCAGACAGGTTAATGAGGTAAATGGTTTGCTTTGAGTGGGGAAACGCAGGTCGCAAACTGTGCTCAGAATTGCCAACATATTGCAATGAAAAAATCTGAGATCTCAACATGGACCAAAATATCTCAGCTATGCTATTCATATCTATACTTTATTTTGTTTTACTGTATATCAAAAATGGTCATGTCTATTTCATTTTTTTTAAGAAATTATGTTGATTTTTCAATGAAAAATATCATTCAGAGCACTTCTGATCAATAGTTTTGAGGGTGAAATTCAATGATTCATCTAGTGGAAACATTTATTTTTGTCAAATATTAAATACATGCTGGAAAGCTTGACATGAAGTTACAAAACATTAATCGTAAAGATTGTGGGAAAACAGAGATCAACAGGAAATAAATAATATGAAATGAAATAGTGGCCATAGTTAAAGGCACTGAAACAAAAGTGCACAAGAGAGATGAGGAGATTCCTTTCTTAGATCGTCTGAGTTGCCGAAAAATCAATATTAGAGGGGAAAGTGATCAGTGTATGTTAGCAAACAGGCTGATGGCTTGCCAGAGCGGGAGAAATGTACTTGTAAGACTCTGATTGGCAGGATTAACTATATAAACAGGCTCTTTCAGTTTGTTTGTTACAAACTCAACAGAAATTAATGCAACACAGTTGACAACTGCTGCCAACTGTGTTATGTACTATTTATTATGGCATGACTTTAAATTAACTTTCTATTTAAATTGTTTGTGAAATATAACCAAAATCTTAAACTCCACAGTTTATACGCATCATTTAACCATGGCAGTGACACACATCACCAAACAGTAATTAGGCTTGCCACTACACCAAATTGTTATAAATTAAACAAAACTGATTTCATATATTTCAAACCTTACAGATTCCATATCACAACATAATGCATTAATAAATTCATATCACAACTACTATAAATATATCTAGCTTTATCGACATACAAACAGTATGCTCACATAAAGTGACAACATCTAAACTGCTTGATTGTTTATACCGTCACCATGTGTAAACTATCCTATTCCCAGCTCGAAACTGCTAAATTTGGACAATTTAGGCATTATTAAGTATTAAAGATGCTTTGAAATAATGTGTATTGTGAAAAGCACTTTACAAATAAAAATTGACTTTTCACCCAAAAAATGTCATCAATTACTGACCCTCATGTAATTCCAAACCTGTAAGACTTTTGTTTATCTTTGAAAAACAAATGAAGGTATTTTAAATGAAATCTGACAGATTTCTGTCCCTCCACTGACAAATGTGCTGCTTAACGCAAGAATGAACCTCACTGGTTCTCGCACGTCAAGCAAGCATACTTGAGCTTCCGTTTACCATATCTGATGTTTGCATTGATGAATGTTTAGATGTGAATAAACATAATATATGGTTATCAACTGAAAAATACCAGCTTCACGCGATTGACATTACATATAGGTAATAATACTGTGACATAGCGGTGGATGAAAGAATAGTTGAGGTGGTGATCTAAATGCAGCTTTTTATTAAACAGCAAGATAATCCAATAAGAAGAACAAAATCCAGTGGAAACCACAAACGTAACAGCTTTGCAAACAAGTAAGGACAATAACCGACAAGAAACTAAGGGGCCATTTACATGACACCGCCTTTAACTAAAAGCGTAAAACTTTTTATGCGTTTTGGTCCTTCATTTACACAACAACCAGATAGAACTGGATAAATATTCTGAATGTTCCAATCGAATCTGACTTCTGACCTGTATTCTGATCTGACTACTTCTGTTTCCTGAATCATAATCATACACTGTTCGATCATTGGCCAGAGGAAAACTGGCACCCCGACTAAGCCTGGTTTCTCCCAAGTTTTTTTTTTTTCCATTCTGTCACCTGATGGAGTTTTGGTTCCTTGCCACTGTCGCCTTTGGCTTTTGGCTTGCTTAGTTGGGGACACTAAATATTCAACTATATTATTGATCTGCCTCCATCACTGAATTTACATAAGCACATACATAAGCTATGACTTTATTTTCTTCTAGATCTACTGTACAGCCGAACAAACTTTGTTGAATTATTTTCCTGTTATCACTGTAAAGCTGCTTTGAAACAATCTGTATTGTAAAAATCACTATATAGATAAAGGTGACTTGACAACAACGTGCAAGTTTTTGAAAATGACACCCATTTGTGAAAACGGTGACGTCACGCGCAATGCGTATTACGTGTTCAGTCTTTAGGTGTGTAGTCTTTACAAAGTGACATTGCCAACTACTGGCCTGGCATGAATAATACAGTGTTTTTAGTCATTTTTGCGGATATGTGTGAACGGGTATTGTTTTGACAATGGTGTCGTCTGTACGTGAATTTTTTTTTCCATTTTTAGTGCATCGTTGTCTGTTGAACGTGCCCTAAGTGAAACAGAGGCTATATATGAAGACTTCTAATGCAAAAGCCTCTAAAATCCACTTCGGTCAAAAATGAGATAACGATACTGAGTGAATGCTCTCCGCACATCGTATACCTTCATCAAATACTTTCACTTCAAACCCACTAAATCCCAGCCTCAGCCCATTCAGAAGTACTGGTTCTTAGGTAGAAACCTATACATAGGAGCCTGACAAAAATGCTAATTTTAAAGAAAAATATCAGACGGACTTAGAGGTTTTTGCATTTGAAGCCTTAATATACACTGTATAAAAAATGAACAGTTGAACATAATAAATAAGCAAGGAAACAGATCAAACGCAGGAAGAAATGCAGGAAATGTGACAATATAGACACAACAAAATAAAATATAAACTAAGAGTCTTTTAAAAAAACTAAAAAATATAAGAATTCGCAAGATCACAAGAAATGAGTAATGGTTATGTTATGTTAACGTTTTCTTTAGTTCCTTCACTTCCTTCTGTTTAGTTCCTGTTCCCATTGTAAATTAGTTGCTATGGTTACTCATTGATTAGTTAATTTTGTTCACCTGTTCCTTAGTTTCCTTTGTTTGGATTGTGTATAAATACTCGTGTTTGCATTACGTTTTGTTGGGTCTTATTTGTGTTTATGTGTGGGTATCAATTCCCCTGTGATATCCTGTGTTTTGATTTTGTAAATAAAGACTATATAGATTCTGGAATATCCCCTTTGCCTTCATCACCATGGAACCACAGCTGTAACAAAATGTGAAAATTACAGATGTTGTCATTCTACAGGGAGTGCAGAATTATTAGGCAAATGAGTATTTTGACCACATCATCCTCGTTATGCATGTTGTCTTACTCCAAGCTGTATAGGCTGGAAAGCCTACTACCAATTAAGCATATTAGGTGATGTGCATCTCTGTAATGAGAAGGGGTGTGGTCTAATGACATCAACACCCTATATCAGGTGTGCATAATTATTAGGCAACTTCCTTTCCTTTGGCAAAATGGGTCAAAAGAAGGACTTGACAGGCTCAGAAAAGTCAAAAATAGTGAGATATATTGCAGAGGGATGCAGCAGTCTTAAAATAGCCAAGCTTCTGAAGCGTGATCATCGAACAATCAAGCGTTTCATTCAAAATAGTCAACAGGGTCGCAAGAAGCGTGTGGAAAAACCAAGGCGCAAAATAACTGCCCGTGAACTGAGAAAAGTCAAGCGTGCAGCTGCCAAGATGCCACTTGCCACCAGTTTGGCCATATTTCAGAGCTGCAACATCACTGGAGTGCCCAAAAGCACAAGGTGTGCAATACTCAGAGACATGGCCAAGGTAAGAAAGGCAGAAAGTCGACCACCACTGAACAAGACACACAAGCTGAAACGTCAAGACTGGGCCAAGAAATATCTCAAGACTGATTTTTCTAAGGTTTTATGGACTGATGAAATGAGAGTGAGTCTTGATGGGCCAGATGGATGGGCCCGTGGCTGGATTGGTAAAGGGCAGAGAGCTCCAGTCCGACTCAGACGCCAGCAAGGTGGAGGTGGAGTACTGGTTTGGGCTGGTATCATCAAAGATGAGCTTGTGGGGCCTTTTCGGGTTGAGGATGGAGTCAAGCTCAACTCCCAGTCCTACTGCCAGTTTCTGGAAGACACCTTCTTCAGGCAGTGGTACAGGAAGAAGTCTGCATCCTTCAAGAAAAACATGATTTTCATGCAGGACAATGCTCCATCACACGCGTCCAAGTACTCCACAGCGTGGCTGGCAAGAAAGGGTATAAAAGAAGAAAATCTAGTGATATGGCCTCCTTGTTCACCTGATCTGAACCCCATTGAGAACCTGTGGTCCATCATCAAATGTGCGATTTACAAGGAGGGAAAACAGTACACCTCTCTGAACAGTGTCTGGGAGGCTGTGGTTGCTGCTGCACGCAATGTTGATGGTGAACAGATCAAAACACTGACAGAATCCATGGATGGCAGGCTTTTGAGTGTCCTTGCAAAGAAAGGTGGCTATATTGGTCACTGATTTGTTTTTGTTTGGTTTTTGAATGTCAGAAATGTATATTTGTGAATGTTGAGATGTTATATTTGTTTCACTGGTAAAAATAAATAATTGAAATGGGTATAAATTTGTTTTTTGTTAAGTTGCCTAATAATTATGCACAGTAATAGTCACCTGCACACACAGATATCCCCCTAAAATAGCTAAAACTAAAAACTACTTAAAATATTGGTACAAAAATATTCAGCTTTGATATTGAGTTTTGTGTTCATTGAGAACATGGTTGTTGTTCAATAATAAAATTAATCCTCAAAAATACAACTTGCCTAATAATTCTGCACTCCCTGTAGTCTCTGTATCTAGTCTCTTAAGTTACACTTAAGTGTTGTACACTGTGATAATAATGTTTAATGTTTATGCTTTGAACTTGCTCACCTATTAATGTTAACAGGTTTTGTACAAATCAACATGATTGCTGTCCATAGAGCTCTGGATGTACTGCACCCACAATATTTCTTGAACATGCAGGTATGACACATCTCACTGCATTAATGTCATACACTGAGAGCTTGGGAGAGATGCCCACGCATGGATGCTGTTATCAGAGAAGGGCAATTGAAATGACAAAGTCTGAAAGTATTGGATTAGGCTGTGTGTCATGATGCAGTCAGCGGTCTTCCAAAACCCCAATGATAAGCGACGCCACATCAAGAATCTCTCATCTGAGTTGTGGGCTTTCCCAGTTTGACTTGACATATCTGCTGGGCTTCTGTTGCTGTTGTCAGAATAACACACAGAGACATTTAACAAAAGCTAGAGAAGATACATGCACATTTACAGAATTTACAAGCGCACACACTTGACTGTTTTTGCCATTTTTTCCACCTCAGCTCATACACTGTGTGATATTTCAGTCTCTACAGTCGCAAAGAACAAAAGGCTTTTACAAATCCATTACCCAGTAAGCACTGCCTGATTCAAATTGGAAGGTTTGATGTTTGTAATGTTAAATTATAATTTTAATTATTGAACAATTTTATATGCGCAATTATCACCTTTTATAAACTAGAAAATACTACTAATAAACTGTGCCTACTGACAGCATTGCATAAGCGATGTTTTAGCATCCAGTTCACTATGAATGAATCATCTTTTTAAAATGTTGAATGTGTGATTAAACACACAGAATTTTTATACTGTATATGCCCATCTTTTAATGAATTACTGTGTATAATTTGCCAATGGGATGAAAAAAAAAAAACGTAATTCAAAATATATTTGCTTCAATAAGTGCTAATATCTCGTGCCAATATATTTTCAACAATTTATATGAAGAATATATATGACAAGCACACTGATTAAGATATATTTATTGGTAATAAGAAAAAAAAAGGCCCAGAGTTGGGATTTGTGTGCAAGTGGAATTTCTTTTCATCTTTTCTTGTGATATTACTCTTATTGTATCAACCCAAACAGAACAGTTATAAGATTACCAGCAACATCTGCTGCTTTAAGAAAAAACAACTATTGATTAGTGGCATTAGGAAAATGAACATACGGCCTGAAATTGCAATTAGTATGTTGTGCCTTATGGGTGAGAGTGTGCAGATGTTTTTTAACTAGTTTGATCAGAGCCGTATGCCACTGCGACATCACATGTGAGCCCCTGTGGAAAGAAAGCTGGGGTAACAGCACTGTAGCCAACTTCACAATGCAAAATATGAATTATATATAAAATTATGCAGGAAAGTGAAAAAAAAACATGTCTAATATTCTAGGGAAAAAAGTCATATATACATATTTTCAGATATATTTTTAAATATAAAGCCAATTGCTAATACATTTTTTTTAAAGTATATTTTTGAGAAGCATTCCCTAGTGAAAAAAACCTATGCCAAAATGTATTTAAAATACATTTAATACTAAGCAAACAAATCCATTTACATATTTACTGACATATCACTTGAGACTTACTGATATAAATATTATAATTAAAGTTTATTAAGAGTATGACTTTATTGCACAATGCACATTTCTTAATATTAAACCTAAAATATGTTTTAATATCACTATTTGTCAGGGTTTGGCGCAGGCAGGAAGATGAAGGAGGACAGATTCAATTAACAAATGGAGTTTAATGTAGAAAGATCTCTCAGGTGAATACACAGGCAGAACAGCCACATGTTAAACACAACGTAGGACATACAATACTGGACAAGGAGTGACAGAAATGATAGAACTTAAATAGAGAACACAAACGAGGGTGATAAAACACAGCTGGAACAGATGAACTAATAATGACAGCGACCATGACAACAGACGAGTGGCGGGAAAACTAGAACAAAGGAACATGTGACATGGAAACAGGAAGACAACATAAATACGCCCCTCCCCGGAAGGCGCGGCCTCGCGCCATAAAAGGACCAACAGCGAAGGGAAGGAGCTCAGGTGAAGGTTGAGTAGGAGAAGGGTGAGTAGGAGAAGGGTGGACAGTAGATAAAGATATATGAATGTTTGTGAGAAACTTTCATGGGGAAACAAAATGAGCGTAACGGCAAACGTAAAGAAATTCACAGAAGAAACATACTAAGGTAAAAATTCAACATGTTTAGTTTATTTCTAATATAGGCCTATAGTTAAATAATATAACATGACAAGGGAGGGAGCTATTTTGCTGAGTATTTTCATGAGTGCAATGCTCCCGCTGTGTGTGTGTGTGTGTGTGTTTTGTGTGTGTGTGTTTATGTGTGTGTGTGTGTGTGTGTGTGTGTGTGTGTTTGTGTGTGTGTGTGTTTATGTGTGTGTTTGTGTGTTTGTGTTTATGTGCGTTTGTGTGCGTTTGTGTGCGTTTGTGTGTGTTTGTGTGTTTGTGTGTTTGTGTGTTTGTGTGTTTGTGTGTTTGTGTGTTTGTGTGTTTGTGTGTTTGTGTGTTTGTGTGTTTGTGTGTTTGTGTGTTTGTGTGTTTATTTATTCCGGGGTGTTGTAGTTCTTTCTTTCGCTTTGGTAGTCCAACTATAGTTCGTTGGCAGCCAATCAGTCACTTTCGGATTGTACCACAGACACATAAAATGGATTTTATTCTTCAGCTAACAGTTCTCCAGTTCTTCCAGTTCCAGTTCCAGTTAGCCTAGCCTATACCCCTTCCTGTCTGTGTCGTTAAAAACAAACAACGGGAAAAACAAACAGTAGCCTACCTAAACTTAAAGCACTGTTTGTATCTGTATATTTATGTTGTATTTATTTGTCCTATTGTCATTTGTTTATAAGTTCTTATTTTATTACTGACCATTTACTTGATTACTTAATTACTTGAGAACATTTTACTTATATTAAGCAATTGCTTATTGCTGTGGTTTACGTTTTGGTCATATTTCCCAACCTAACTGATCATTTTATTAAAGCTAGATAGCATAGCACACCACTGGACCAGACTTTTTTTTTGTAATACAAGAAGATTCATACGTTGGTACGTACGTATCATTTTGTTTGTTTTATTGCCATGTGTGACTATTGTGCATCTAACATGACATGGTAAATGTGGCATCCTAATTATGGAAAAAAAAAAAAACATGCACATTTTTTGCAAATTTATGGAAAAATCAGTCATTTTGATCTCACAAAAATCGAAAAAAAGTTCAATCCTGGTGGGATTGAGCTATGAGGAAGTGCAAGTTTACTAATACTTTGTTTAATTTGAATAAATTAATTTGCTGATTAATTTGCTAATTTTGTGATTCTGCATTTCCTTTGTACTTTTTTTTAATTTTATTTATTTTTTTACGTGATATAGGTCTTAAATTTAATTCATAATGGTCTTAAAAAGATCTTAAAAAGTCTTCAATTTGACTTGGTGAAACCTGCAGATACCCTGTAGTAACATGTGCCTATAGGCGGGTGCACATTACCTATTTGCAGTAATGACGAATGAAATTGGCTACTTATTTAACTAATCATGGCAATACACACATGTATTTAAACTGACTCGTCAGGTTGAGGGTGTCTATATTCTACCATGTAAATAGCGAATCTGCCATGGCGCGAGCGCAACTGGCTTTTAAAGGGAATGGGAAATGACATTCTGATTGGTGTATTGCACGTTTCGCCCAAAACACACCCATTAAGAGAATAGGGACAACCCTTTTGGACCATGCACCTGGCGCGCCGACCATTTTTCCCATCGTTAAACTAGCAAAAGTGAGACCATAGAATAGTAAAATACCTTCAAATTCCCTGTGTGATTCTTGTGGCATGTTCTTGTCTGTCATGCCCTTACCTCGTCTTTCAAGTGGCAAGTGGGTTTGTTTTCCCCCATGAAAGTTGACTCCAAATAGCTCTACTCAAACCATGTAAAAATGAGTGTCATTTCTACTCTGATATAATAAAAAAAGGACCAAATAAAACAGACAGGCAAAAAGAAGGCAAAAAATGTACAAGGTAGCAATTGGGCCATTGGGAAAAAGGTATGACAGCCAATTAACGATGACAGGATAAGACTGTGTTTGTGGCCCCTGTACAGGGCCACAGTCGAGTCAAGGGCCCTATTTGGAATCAGACAGAACTAGGAAGGCATCCCTCACTTGATTTACCTCTTTTCCCCTCAGAAGCTTCATGAAACGGCAGGCGAAGTGAGGGTCTAATCCTGCTGTTGACAAGACCTCAGGGAATCGTCCCGTCTGAGGCGGATTCATTCCCGTGTCAATCTGTCTCCTCTGATCCTCACAGCGGCAACGGCGTGTTGAAGCAGACAGCTCTTTCTTGACTCTTTCATTTCTCTCTCCCTCTGCCAGTCCAGCGCTGTTTCACTGAACGCATAGCGAGAGGAAGATGAAGACTATTCCCTTTTGTCCAATGTCACACTATCCTCCCCAGCTAATATAAAAAAAACGCTTGTAAATGTGCTCAAGTTTCTGAAGAAAGCTACTTTTATGACTTGACACCCATCTCTGAAAGTGACCTAACGGCAAATGATGAGCCCACACATTTCAAGAGCCAACGTGATCTCATTAGTATTCGTAGGTGGGTGTTTTTCAAGTATGGCCACTTTTGGACTCTGTGGACTGTAAAAATAAATTCAAAACACTTTTCACAATTTCACTTGTTTATTTAATCAGACTAGCAATGCCATATATGCATATATACATATAATATACATATAATATATAGAATTCTGTTGTTTTCTGAACATCATGAGCTGCTACGTTTACAGTTTTTCTCAGTCGCTTTGGTTCATTTCTTGAATCATCCTTAAGATTTGCAAACCAGTAAGTACATTTCTCAAAACAATTTGTACAAACAGCACCACACAATGGATTACCTGCAAACGCTTGTAACTTGCTCAAAATCCTTAGTTCTCAAAATCTCTATCTCTCAAAAGTATTTATGTCAATGAACAGTGCCATCAAAATGACAAGTCCTTGTGTCATTGTTCTCAAACAAGATAGTCAAAATGCTTATGTTGTCAATATAACAGTGTACTCTGTCAGTATTTTCAGAAGTAAACTATGGCTATGATTTTGATGACAATGATTGAAAATGCACTGTGTGCACTGCACTTTATGACTGCACATCTGTATGACATCAATTTCAACAGTACAAATTTACACATTACTCTAGACTGGACGAGACTGGACACCATTCATAGTTACAATTTTGCTGTTGGTCTGTCAACAAATTATAGTCCAATACCTTTGCAATATAAAGAAAAAGACAAGTCTATACACACACACACTGTATAGGCCTATATGTACGTGTGTGTGTGTGTGTGTGTGTGTTACATTATGTCTAAAGTATATTTACTATATAATGTAAAATGCAAGTGGACTACTGTAATATAGCATTACAGTAAGTCTACAGTATATGTTTAGTAAAGTACAGTATAGTGAACATTGTCTGATTACATATCTGTTCTGTTTACAAAGGTTTGAATGATTGGGGACATGGTTGTTCCCCCAACATTCTGCTGCACCTTTCGACCCGCCTTGGCCATAAGGTCATGATTTAGATAGTCGCCCTTATTTCATCAGAAACATCTATACAATCTTGGCCTCTTCTACCTCATTTTGCACTTAATGACTTATGCAACAAACTAATGCCTAGATGTTTTGAGGTGTAATAAACATTACATAAGCAATTGAAAATGTAGGAAACAGCAGACAATTGTACACAATCCATTGACTTTACCAAAGCATTTGCAAGTTGTTCAAAAGAACGAGAAATTGCTTTTGTGATGTGCACAAGTGACTAGATGATGTGGAGGTTGAATAAGTAGTTTTGAGATTTGTGATTGAGAAATGCACCAAAGCGACTGAGAAAAACCATAACATTATGACAGGTGAAGTGAATAACACTGATTATCTCTTCATCACGGCACCTGTTAGTGGGTGGGATATATTAGGCAGCAAGTGAACATTTTGTACTCAAAGTTGATGTGTTAGAAGAAGGAAAAATGGGCAAGCGTAAGGTTTTAAATGAGTTTGACAAGGGCCAGATTATGATGGCTAGACGACTGGTTCAGAGCATCTCCAAAACTGCAGCTCTTGTGGGGTGTTCCTGGTCTGCAGTGGTCAGTATCTATCAAAAGTGGTCCAAGGAAGGAACAGTGGTGAATCAGCGACATGGGTCATGGATGGCCAAGGCTCATTGATGCACGTGGGGAGCGAAGGCTGTCATGCAAAGGTTTCAAAAATAGGACGATTATATGTAGAACCTGTACATACATTGATATTGTATCAGTTTATAACTAACATGTATGAAGGCTGAAGAGATACCACGTAATAAGAACAGATCCATAAAGAGTTTAAAGTCAAAGTGGATAAAGTATGGCAGTCATTGTATGGCAGTACTATTCCTCCTGCTTTGACTACTTTCAGGTTAGTCTGTTAGAAAAAAAAGATCATAAGATGCATTTGCTGTAGTTATTTTATAATTCATGTGATTCTGTGTTACTCAGCCACTGTCAAATTCCCTTTTAAAGCCTATTGCTGACTGAAGTGCTGAGATGCATAGCACCAGTGGTTCTTCATTATGATCCTTCAAGAGCTTTTTACAGATTTGTTGAATAGATGTTAATTGCACAGTGGTAATGAATGGAAAGTTGTTCTGCAGAAATCAAGAAAAGCAGAACAGCACTACATTATCTGAAGGGTTCAACACTTAAAACACTGCTGCAATTCTGCAATTCTAACCAACATTACATTTTTTTATTTACATTTAAAATCACTGACATAATTGGTAATTATATTAAGTGAGTGTTGTGTAGTTCAAACAAGTGTCATTAATGACTGTGCAATTGGTCTGAGTACTACTCAACCCCATGCTGTGTAAATTATTAAGATTTAATACAGATATAGAAATT
Source organism: Rhinogobio ventralis (assembly GCA_039654625.1). Classification (NCBI taxonomy): domain Eukaryota; kingdom Metazoa; phylum Chordata; class Actinopteri; order Cypriniformes; family Gobionidae; genus Rhinogobio; species Rhinogobio ventralis. The sequence continues at coordinate 23,342,127 of CM077207.1, forward strand.
AATAGTGTCCAATTGAAATTAATGGCCAAAGACCATATAGGGGAGGCAAGGGCTAGTTGTCATACTGTTAAATGCACCATGATGGAGCATTTAACTATATATATTGTAATTATCTATTAATTATGGTTATGATGCCATGAACGCAGCATAAGCTCTGTAGCATAAAGAACTATAAAAGGCACCTGCTGCAGGGTGCGCGGAGGTATGGAAATACATAAGTTGACAGGCAGAATGCAATTCAGACCGAATGCAATGATTGGACGAAATTTTTTGGTCCTGACACTTCCACAGAATATATATGTACATGTTTTAATATTTAGACTATTTCTATTATTAATTTCTATCAGGATGTGAAGGGAGTTTCAACAAGTATAACAGCAGTGTTTATAAAACAAATTGCCTTAACATGTCATAATCTGTTTTTATTGTACTGACTTGTTTACCCATCAGCCATTACAGAAATATCATTTTATTGCAACATTGGCTCATTGGGAAATCATGTCTCCAAAAATTTACCTATATTAATTTTCTAGTTTCTAGTTTACTGAATAAAGGCAGTAAAAAAAGCAACAGCTTTTATTCATTTTTACACAAATTATGATTACAGGGGTATATTAGTGAACGATAAAGGCTTAAAACACTTTACCTTACAGCATGATTTGTAAACCGATACATTTTGACCTTTTCATTACATAATCAGCTCCATTTTATATCCTTTTTTGATGTAGAGTTGCACTCACAATGCTTGGTTTAATTAAAATGGCATATAATAAACAGAACAATATCATGTTGGTGTGGACGCTATACAGTTAACGTTACTAATACCCAAACCAAATTTGATTTCATTGAATGTTTAGTTATTAATATTTAATTCACAAAACCTTCCAATTTAAGACAGTATTGGAGTTATTTCAAACAAACATAAAAATTCACTGCTAAAGAAAACAAACGTTTTTTGACTCGAACTCTTACTGTTACTGAAAGCCTTTGTGAAAACTTCCTCATGTACAACAAATATATCACTGTATATTACACATATAAAATGTTGATTTAAAAATAATTCAGTGTATTATCTAGCTGTGTGTAGTTTGTCTGTATGTGGAGTGTGTGATAAAAGAAAGGGAAAAACATCAGTTCATTATATCTTGTTGAACACCCCCATGCTTTTTGTTGAGTTTCTCAGCTGTTGCCATAGGGTAGACCTGAAAGCAATATCTCATAATATCATTTCAGCAGCAAATTAATTGTGCTCAGCTCTTTATAGCGAGTCTGGATGTCATTATTTTCTGAAACAGAGAAGGAAGAGCAAAAAGCTGACGTACCAGACAGATGTACTACATAAACGGATTGCACTGCACCTAGTCTGGTGAACACCTGCTCTGGGTGCCAGACTGTGTTCAGCAAAATCACCAACATGCTCACCACAAATAACTTGAAGTTTAGTCATGAAACTATACGGTGCAAGCTGATAGGTTCTTTATCTTGTATGTAATCTTTTAGCAAGCTGTCTTGTGTTCTTCATAGTGTGAGCTGACACACTGAAAAAAATTGGTGTAACCTTTCAAAGTATAGTTCTTTGACCGTTAACATGGATAGGCGCATTCTTATGAAGCCCCTAAAGGGACACGACAATGTAAAAAGATAAGATATGGGAAGTGAAAAATTAGATGATTTTGCGTTCTCTTGAAAATGTTTTGTGTTCCCCCGAGAAACTTTGCGTTCACTCACAAAACTTTTGAGTACTTTGCGAGCAAATGCAAAGTTTCTTGGGGGAACGCAAAGATTTTGCAAGTGGAACGGAAAGTTTTTCAGGCAACTCAAGCCTTTTGCAAAAGAGAGCAAATGCATTGGAATATATTTTGTCCTCCCATCTCTTATTTTTTACATCACCATGTCTTTTTAGGGGCTCAAATCACTTGCTGTCCACACACAAGTCAGCAGATGGCGAAAATTACATCAGACAGTCTGCAAGCTGGAGTGGAATGTGGAAGATGAAACTATGCTTTCGGCTTTATACTTCTAACAATTAAATAGTCTTCCTTCAGTGATTTGCTGTAAGCCATCAGTTTTCTCCTCCTCAGGTCCACCTGTCTGCATCAGTTTACATGCTTGTTGCAGCATGTCTGTGTATGTCTTAGCAGAAATATTTGTACTTGCTCTGTTGTGTAAGCAGTATAAGCAGATCTAGTCCAGCAATACCAGTCCTATGAACTGTCAAAAGCTTTAACATGCTAAATGTTTATCCCAACAGTTGTCATGACTGAACTAGAACATCAAGAACAGCCGCCTTAAACATTCATTTCACGAGTTCACCTGCCCATCCAGTCTTAATAGTTAATGGGAAAACGAATTTGGCTTGCAGTCCTCAAAAGAGGCTCGAACCCAAGGCTCAGCTCGAGTTCTGAGCTCAACCTCCCTATAATGGTACCTAGTACATAGAGGGAGAATGAGAGAAATAGAGGAGGATATAGGGAAGTGGAGGGATGCCAGAAGAATTGTTGCTGCAGACAGTAGTGAACTATTTTCACTTTCTACTCACTATTCCAAAGCAAATTTTACTGCACTACATTTCATAAATAAAAGTTTGATTTTACCTTTAATACTTAATTGCATTAAAAAGTTAGTACTTTCTTACTTGTACTCAAGTAAATCTTTGAATTACTTTTACTTGAGTAAAAGTAAGTACTACATTTTTAATGTAATTAACTATTTCCCCGCCAAACACAGAATTCGGGTTTCCGTGTTTTCACTGTTAAACGCTAAAATTAAAAAAAAAAATTAAAATGCTGCCATGGAAAGAGTTAAGTATTAAATTATATTATATATGAAATGTAGTGCAGTAAAAAGTACAATATTATGCTTTGAAATGTTGTGAAGTAAAAGTTTTCCAACTGAAAAACAGTACAGACACTTGAAAAATGTACTTAAGCAGAGTAAAATAAATGTTGATACCGTTGAATTTCTGCACCAGAGCGATGACATCTCAGATCATTACCTAGTATCATGTATACTCAATTTAGCAAAGGCTGCAAAGCCGTCCCCTCGCTTCAAATATGGCAGGACTATCACTGCTGCGACTAAAGATTTCTTTGTAAATAATCTTCCTCATCAGTTTCATCTCCTCAGCATCCCAGATAGCCTAGAGGAACTCGATGTTGCAACAGAAACTATTGACTCTCTCTTTTCCAGCACTTTAGACACAGTTGCTCCTCTGCGCTTAAAGAAGATTAAAGAAGAACAGCAGGAAAAACCCGGGCCCTTAAAACAGCAGCCAGAAAAATGGAGCGCAGCTGGAAGAAAACACAACTGGAAGTTTTTCGCATTTCGTGGAAAGAGAGCATGATTTCATACAGAAAGGCCGTAAAAACTGCTAGATCTGCTTATTTCTCGACTCTCTTAGAAGAAAACAAACACAACCCTAGGTATTTATTCGATACAATGGTTAAATTAACCAAAAATAAAGCTTCAACTGCCAACAGCACAGCAGTAATGACTTTATGAACTTCTTTACTTGTAAGACTGATAATATTAGGAAAAAAATTATAACCATGTAGCCGTCTACTACTGTATCACATCAGACAGTGCATTGTAGTGTCACTGAGGAAATATTACATTCATTCACTGCTATAGGAGAAGAAGAATTGCCTAAACTCGTTAAATCATCAAAATCAACAACATGTATGCTCGACCCTATACCGACTAAACTACTAAAAGAGATGCTTCCAGAGGTCATAGATCCTCTTCTTAATATTATTAATTCATCCTTGACTTTAGGATATGTACCGAAAACTTTTAAGTTGGCTATTATTAAACCACTTATTAAAAAAACGCAACTTGATCCTACAGAATTAGTCAATTACAGGCCAATCTCAAATCTACCCTTTCTGTCAAAAATACTAGAAAAGGCAGTGTCCTCACAATTATGCTCCTTTTTAAAAAGAAATGGTATCTGTGAGGATTTCCAGTCAGGATTTAGACCGTATCATAGTACCGAGACTGCTCTCATTAGAGTTACAAATGATTTAATCTTATTATCCGATCGTGGTTGTCACAGGGTGTTTTGGTTATGTTTCATGTGTTTAAGTTTGCCATGTTCACTGTCATGTCCTGTCATGCACTTCCTGGTCCTGTCATGTGATCCTGCCATGTGCTCCTTTGTCTTGTGGTTTGTCATGTTCTCATTGGTTTATTGGTTTAATCATTGTTCGCAGGTGTGTCTTGTCTAGTCTTTAGTCATGGTGTATTTAAACCCTCATGTTTGCCGTGTGTCTTTGTCTGATATTGAATGTATGTGGTAACCCATTGTTGGTGAGTGTTGGTTATAATCAAATGTGTTTTGCGTCAAGTTTAGCCAAGTTTATGTTTTGCCAAGTCAAGCCAAGTTTGTTTTGCTACGTCTTTGTTTTATGTTGTAAAGATTTAAGTTTAAATAAAAGCTGCACATGGGTTCTTCAACCTTGCCTCAGTGGACTAATGTTACAGAATATCAGACCACAACAATGAACCCAGCAGTTGCCATCCTTCGCCTTCATCAAGGCCAGCGGCCCATAGAGGACTACGTCCAGGACTTTTGTGAACTTTCCAGCAAGGTAGATTTTAATGATGATTGAAGGACATTTTTAGATTTTTGGCTAAATGAGCCCATTTGCTCACAGGGGAAAAAATCAGGAGCCCTGCCATCCCACAGTACCTTCCACCCCAGAGAGTCTGGTCCATGTCCAGAACCAAGCCACGTCCCTGTCCACGTCCTGAGCCAAGCCACGTTCCCTGTCCACTTCCAGAGCCAAGCCATGTCTCCTGCCCACGCCCAGGCTCCAGCCCCAGACCAGCGTCCTGAGGTGGCTCCAGCCCCAGACCAGCGTCCTGAGGTGGCTCCAGCCCCAGACCAGCGTCCTGAGGTGGCTCCAGCCCCAGACCAGCGTCCTGAGGTGGCTCCAGCCCCAGACCAGCGTCCTGAGGTGGCTCCAGCCCCAGACCAGCGTCCTGAGGGAGCTCCAGACCAGCGTCCAGAGAGGACTCCTGGCCATGACCCCATAGTCCTGCCCAAGAAAATTTTTGGGGGGGGCAGTGGATACCCTGAGAAGGCCTGGAGGGCCGCGCTCCACGATCCAGGTCCGCCCATGCTTCACGATCCAGGTCCGCCCATGCTTCACGACCCAGGTCCGCCCATGCTTCACGATCCAGGTCCGCCCATGCTTCACGGTCCAGGTCCGCCCACACCTACGCCTCACGGTCCAGGTCCGCCCACGCCTCACGGTCCAGGTAAGCCCACGCCTCATGGTCCAGGTCCGCCCACGCCTCATGGTCCAGGTCCGCCCACGCCTCATGGTCCAGGTCCGCCCACGCCTCATGGTCCAGGTCCGCCCATGCCCACGCCTCATTGTCCAGGTCCGCCCATAAAGGGGGGGAACTGTCACAGGGTGTTTTGGTTATGTTTCATGTGTTTAAGTTTGCCATGTTCACTGTCATGTCTTGTCATGCATTTCCTGGTCCTGTCATGTGATCCTGTCATGTGCTCCTTTGTCTTGTGGTTTGTCATGTTCTCATTGGTTTATTGGTTTAATCATTGTTCACAGGTGTGTCTTGTCTAGTCTTTAGTCATGGTGTATTTGAACCCTCATGTTTGCTGTGTGTCTTTGTCTGATATTGAATGTATGTGGTAACCCATTGTTGGTAAGTGTTGGTTATAGTCAAATGTGTTTTGTGTCAAGTTTAGCCAAGTTTATGTTTTGCCAAGTCAAGCCAAGTTTGTTTTGCTACGTCTTTGTTTTATGTTGTAAAGATTTAAGTTTAAATAAAAGCTGCACATGGGTTCTTCAACCTTGCCTCAGTGGACTAACGTTACAGTGGTTGTATCTCTCTGTTAGTGTTACTCGATCTTAGCGCTGCATTCAATACTATCGACCACAACATTCTTTTGAATAGAATTGCATTGGCATGGTTTAAATCATACTTATCTGACCGTTATCAGTTTGTAGCAGTAAATGAAGAGATGTCACACTGATCACAAGTTCAGTATGGAGTACCGCAGGGCTCAGTGCTGGGACCGTTGCTCTTCACCCTGTATATGCTACGCATTATACTCCATCACGTCTATTGCGGTCTCAAAACTCTGGCCAGTTGATAATAATACCTAGAATATCAAAATCAACTGCAGGTGGTCGATCCTTTTCCTATTTAGAACCTAAACTCTGGAACAGTCTTCCTAGCATTGTTCAGGAAGCAGACACACTCTGTCAGTTTAAATCTAGACTAAAAACGCATCTCTTTACTATGGCATACACATAAAACATTTTTAATTTATATTTTATTCAAATCAATTAATTGCTTGTTAGGCTGCATTAACTAGGTAAGCCAGAACCGGGAACACTTCCCATAACACCTGATGTACTCGTTACATCATAAGAAGAATGGCATCTACGCTAATGTTAGTCTCTCTGTTTGGATCAGATGGTGGACCTGCGACTGGACATGACCAACTCATCCCTGAAGTGTCTGCAGAGACCATGTCAATTAGTCTACCCTCTGAAATTGCTCATCGACATGGCATCCTCAATGGATCCATCTCCGGCGTGATGACTCCGATATTTAGAATATTCCTATTTAATAATTGTTTAATCGACACGCCATCCTCAATAAACCCGTCTCCGGTGTGATGCCTCCGATCTTTCGAATATTCCGATCTAATATTACTTCTGACCTGTAAGGCTGCCATAATCATACACTGTTTGTTAATTGGCCAGAGGAGAACTGGCACCCCGACTGAGCCTGGTTTCTCCCAAGGTTTATTTTTTGGTTTAGTTTTGGTTCCTTGCCGCTTGCTCAGTTGGGGACACTAAATTTTCAAATAAATATCCAAATAAATTTAATTACTAAACTAAATTAACTATGTCAGCTACATTACTTGAATATATATGATAATTGAAATGAGTTGGCTGACATCACCGTTTTCTCCAGAGCGGCTGTACAGCCGAATCAAATTCGGTTGCATTATTTTCCTGTTTAACACTGTGAAGCTGCTTTGAAACAATCTGCATTGTAAAAAGCGCTATATAAATAAAGTTGACTTGACTTGACTAAAAATACTTCAATACTGTCCGCCTCAATGGCAACTGCTTTTATACGTTCGTAATTACGGTGGCCGAGAGAGCTCAACGCGCTGCAACTGAAGAAAACACATGCAAATAGAAAAAACACCAGCAAATAAAGAGAACATCTTCATCAGTTTGACAACACATGGGCTGCAAAAGTTCACAGCACATGCAAATACAGAAATGTGCTGCAAATACCCACAACATGTGCAAATACAAAAACGCACTGCAAATACTCACAACACATGCAAATACAAAAACGGCCCAAAAGTCCACAGCACATGCAAATACAGAAACGTGCTGCAAATACTCAGAACACTTTAACACTTGGATTTTTCGCTTCGGATAGAGATGGGGGAAGAAAAGAGAGGGCCCAAAAGCAAACTAACTGTACCTAAGGTATGTTCCAAATGTTAACATTTACCAGAGTTACCATTCATGTTATCAGTCTAAGATTTCTGAGATCTATCTGACTAACCATATGTGTCATTGTCTGTTCCCCTTTTTATCTCTCTTTCTGTCAAGCTGTCCCTCTTTTAGGATACGCTTACTTGAGGATGCTCCTGGAGTTTTCTCTTTTTTTTCATTCATGTTTTTTTTCCATTTTTTTTATGCTTTAAATATGTTTCAAATAAATGGTTATATCACTAATTTTTCATATTTTCTTTATGGGGGGGAGGGGGGGAGGATGTTATGGGGTAGGCATGGGATGATTCATGGGGTAGTAGGTGGGGATGCCATTAAAAAAAACAGGGTGTAAGGGCCAAACCTTTAATCTTTGTACAGTTGACATATTTAGTTGACATGCATAAGTACATGTAGGCTTAACAAGGACATTTTGTTAATGACATTTTAAGGTAATATAATTTTGTGGAAAAATTAATTATTCAAAGCTCTGTTTTTATAAAATAAATGTGGTTTAATACATATTTTAGAAGTTGTACTGAACAAACAAAAATGTTGTTGTTTTTCTGTTTTATTCTTGAATTTTAAGAGTAAATTCAAGTATGTTATTTAATTTAGCATACCACTGCTGGATAAGTGTAGCATTTTTGCTGGCGTGATTGTGGCCCAGTGCCGGCAGTGTGGGCTCGGTTTCAGTACCCAGACCCGGACCACTGCTGGCTAAGTGTAGTATTTTTGCTGGCGTGATTGTGGCCCAGTGTTGGCAGTGGCAGCTCAGTTTTAGTACCCAGACTCAGCCCAGTACCAGATAAGTGTTCAGTTATTGTCGGTGTGATTGTGGCCCAAAGCCGGCAGTTTTGGCAGCCGGACTCGGGCCAGTGTATTTGGGCCAATTCTGGGGCGTCATTCATCGCGCGTTTATCCCGAGTCTGGCAGCCGCAACTGGGCCGAGTCATACCTTGAAAGAGCTTGTCATGTAGGCTGTCAATTGAGGGACAGAAATCTCTCACATTTCATTACAAAGATCTTCCGTTACATGCCTATTAGGGGGACATTTGAGAGTCTTGTTCTCCATAAAAAATTAATGGTACTTTCACACTTGGTTTGAATGCCTGGTCCAAACCCAAACAAAAGTTTGATAACCCCCGAGCTGGATTGTTCACATGGTATTGCTCATTCTGAAGTGCAGTGCATCTAAACAAACCAAACTCTACATATAGTTCCCTAAAAAAGTTTTCTGTTTACTGTAAAAAATGTTGAAGATAAGCAGACAGGCTGTCAATTCATTATGGCTACCATAATTCTCAAGAGTATATCTAACTGTCACAGACCCGCCAGGCTCCCACGTCACTCAATCACAGCGCACGCCTTCCCCTGAGTACTGATCACGCGCACCTGCAGCTCATCATCACTCCAATCACCCACAGTACAAAAGACACACTCACACGCTCAGTCACTGTCCGGTCTCGTTTGTATTTGGTACTTACCTCTATGCTTACTTCAAGGACTTCTTATATGCTACTTACCTTCTTCCATTGTTCCCTCCAAAGAGCCTCCTGTGTTCCACCCTCGTGTGTGTGTGTCTCCATCCTCTTCTCCATTCCACACCTCTCTCCAGCGATCTCAACAGCAAGTATTCCGAGCGACTTCTCCAAGATTCCTTCGTTCACCTCTCACGATCCTCATCACCATTCACCTGCACTTCCGTCATCATACTGGTCTGCTCAAAATAAACACCACTTCCCATACTTCTTGTCTCCGTCCCTTCTGTACCGTAACAGAAGACCGGACCACAACCGATGAGCACCAGCATGAGCACTCCGGATCCGTTCCAAGAACTTGTGGACGCTGTCCGATGAGCACTTCCTCCCATTCCACCAGCGATCACTTCCGCAAACAACACCGCTTCTCCCTCTACGCCAGTCTACGCCAGTCCCATGGCCAGACCAGCGCCCTACTCTGGCCTGGCGGAGGACTGCAATGGATTTTTGCTACAGTGTTCGCTGGTCCTGGAGATGCAGCCGCAATTATACCCTGACGATAGATCCAAGGTGGCATTCATCATCTCGCAACTAAGGGGCAAAGCGCTGCAATGGGCTGAGACCCTGTGGACTCAAGATAATCCTATCGTTCGAACTCTGACGAGCTTCATAGCTCATTTCAAGGACGTCTTCGGGAAACCAGCTTGGGATGCCTCCATAGGTGAGCAATTGTATCACTTAAAACAAAATAAAATGCCGATCAATGAGTATGCCCTCCAGTTCAGGACCCTAGCCGCCGCCAGTGGATGGAACGAGCAATCTCTACTCACCACCTATCGTCAGGGTTTGGATCCCCGTGTGCGGTTGCATCTCGCTGCATACGAGGATACCATCGGGCTCGAACGCTTCATCCAGCTATCCATACGCTTCGCCACTCGTATGCAGTCGTGTCTCGAAGAGCACCAGGGCCAGGAACTAGTCCCTTCTTCCCTCCGTCAGCCAGAGTCCGTCAGCCCTCCAGAACCAGCTCCCGAGCCCATGCAGATACAGCAAGCATGCCTCACTCAAGGTGAACGTAGGAGGCGGCTGACCCAGGGTCTGTGTCTATACTGCGGTTCTACGGGGCACCACATTAACCAATGCCCCATTCGTCCTCCTCGTCCTATGGTGAGTGCTATTGTCCCATTTCCACATGATATGCACCCTCTCACCACTATTGTGAACCTAACTGCGGCCGGTGTTACCCTTCCAGTATGTGCCCTCCTCGACTCTGGGTCAGCCGGCAACTTCATCTCTGGTGCCCTCTGCCGTCAGCTTCACCTCAAGACCACTGCTACACCAACAACCTACCAGATCCACTCGGTAACAGGGAAACCCCTCAGCCGACGTCAAGTGCGTTCCGTCACCATTCCCATCCAGCTCCAAGTGGGTATCCTGCACACGGAACAACAACAGTTGCTGGTTCTGGAGGAATCCACAGCTGACGTGATTCTAGGGCGCCCATGGTTAGTGCAGCACAATCCCATCATTTCCTGGAAAACCGGCGAAATCCTGAAGTGGGGCGATAGCTGCTTCCCGAGTTGTTTTGAGGCTCTTCCTGTTCCCCCTACTCCATGCTCCAAGAAAATGTCTGTGTGTTCCACCTCCATCGAGAGCCCGGTCGAACAACGCTCGGTTGATATACCATCATGCTATGCCCCCTTCAGTGATGTCTTCTGCCCTCAGCGAGCGTCAAAGCTGCCTCCACATCGGCCATGGGACTGTGCCATCGATCTGCTTCCGGGTGAGTCAGTGCCCCGTGGGAAAATTTACCCTCTGTCACTCCCGGAGGAGAAGGCCATGGAGGAATACATCAAGGAGGCACTCGACCAAGGTTACATCCGCCCGTCTACTTCCCCTGCTGCTTCCAGCTTCTTTTTCGTGGCCAAAAAGGACGGAGGCTTGCGGCCCTGCATCGACTACCGAGCACTCAACAAGATCACAATCAAATTCCGTTATCCCCTTCCTCTCGTCCCAACGGCGCTGGAACACCTCCGTGGTGCCACTGTCTTCACCAAGTTGGACCTCCGCAGCGCCTACAACCTCTTTAGAATACGTGAGGGGGACGAGTGGAAGACAGCCTTCGTGACCCCTACTGGCCACTACGAATATCTTGTCATGCCCTATGGACTGTCCAATGCCCCCTCCGTATTCCAGGACTTCATCCATGAGGTGCTCCGGGAGTTTCTCCACAGATTCGTACTGGTCTACATCGACGACATCCTGATATACTCCCGGAGCCTGGCCGAACATCGCCACCACGTTGCGGAGGTCCTGCAACGCCTGAGGGAGTTCCAATTGTATCTCAAGGCCGAGAAATGTTCCTTTCATCAACCCTCAGTGCAGTTCCTTGGATACAACATCGACAGCAGTGGCATCCGGATGGACGAGGGGAAGGTGGAAGCCTTTAGGAACTGGCCCACTCCCACAACCATAAAAGAACTCCAGAGATTCTTAGGATTTGCCAACTTCTATCGTCGCTTCATTCTCAACTATAGTATTATCTCTTGCCCTCTTACTCAACTACTCCGTAGTAAGCCCAAGTCTCTGTCCTGGAACTCCGCGGCCACGAAAGCCTTTGAGGACCTTAAAGAGGCCTTCACTTCGGCTCCCCTCCTAGTGCATCCAGACCCCACGAAAGCCTTCGTAGTCGAGGTAGACGCATCTACCACAGGAGTGGGAGCCGTGCTCTCACAGCAGCAGGGGACTCCAAGTAGACTCCATCCATGTGCCTTCTCCCGCAAGCTCAACCCGGCGGAGGTGAATTATGACATCGGCAACCGGGAGCTTCTCGCCATCAAGATGGCCCTGGAAGAGTGGAGGCATTGGTTGGAGGGTTCCCAACTTCCTTTCCTGGTACTCACAGACCATAAAAACTTAGAATACCTCAGGGACGCCAAGAGACTCAATCCCCGCCAGGCCGGTGGGCACTGTTCTTCACTAGATTCAATTTCACTATCTCCTATCGGCCTGGACCCAAGAATGTGAAGGCAGACGCCCTTTCCCGTCTCTTCAACCCCGAAGAGGACTCCAAGAAGTTTGAACCCATTATTTCTGAGAAACTGTTCGTGAGTCCCATCACCTGGTCAGAGGAGACCTTGCCCTCTTCCAATGTCTCCACCAATGCTCCGCCGGGTTGCCCACCAGGGTTACAATATATCTCACGGACACGACGCACTCCCCTAATTCACACGTCCCACACGTCTTTGGGCACTGGCCACCCGGGGGTCAATGAAACCCTCTCGCTGCTGAAGGAGCGCTTCTGGTGGCCCAACATGGCGACAGACGTCAGAAGGTACGTGAGAGGATGCCAGGAATGCGCCATCTCTAAGAGCCCTAGACATCTTCCCTCCGGCAAACTCCATCCTCTGCCCGTTCCCAACCGTCCATGGTCACACCTAGGAGTAGACTTTATCACTGATCTTCCTGTGTCTGGGGACTGTACCTGTGTATTAGTGGTAGTGGATAGATTTTCAAAATCCTGTCGTCTGATTCCGTTGAAAGGACTGCCTACTGCCATAGAGACGGCAGAACTCATGTTTAATAGGATCTTTAGATACTATGGTATCCCAGAGGACATTGTTTCCGATAGAGGACCTCAATTCATCTCCCGGGTATGGAAAGCGTTCTTCTCACTCCTAGGTGTGACTGTCAGCCTCTCTTCCGGTTATCATCCACAGACCAACGGGCAGACGGAGAGGAAGATTCAGGAGATCGGTCGCTTCCTCCGTACCTTCTGTCACGGCCACCAGGACTCCTGGAACCAGTTCCTGGGTTGGGCCGAGTACGCACAAAACTCCCTACGTCAGTCTACCACCGGTCTAACTCCATTCCAGTGCGTGCTCGGTTACCAACCCCCATTGTTCCCTTGGTCCGGGGAACCGTCGGGTGTTCCAGCCATAGACTACTGGTTCCGGGAGAGCGAGAGGGTCTGGGACTCTGCACATCACCAGCTTCAACGGGCCCTGCACAGACGCAAAATGACAGCCGACCTTCGTCGCTCCAACACTCCCTCCTTCCAACCGGGTTAGAAGGTCTGGCTGTCCACCAGGGACATCAGGTTGCGTCTGCAATGCAGGAAGCTCAGTCCCAGGTTCATTGGCCCCTTTCCTATTGTGAAGCAGATCAACCCAGTCACGTATCAACTCCAACTCCCTTCACAATACAGAATTCATCCCACTTTCCATGTCTCATTACTGAAACCTCACTTTCCCTCCGTTTCTATTCCCACAGAGCCTGGCGTAGCCGAAGAAACCCCCCTCCCACTCATCGTGGAGGACGGTACCGCATACCAAGTGAACGACATCTTGGACTCCCGGCGCCGTGGTGGTCTCCTAGAGTATCTAGTGGACTGGGAGGGCTACGGTCCCGAGGAACGCTCATGGGTACCTAGAAACGACATCCTTGACCCGAACCTGCTCGAAACCTTCCATGCTTCTCACCCCCAACAGACCTGCACCCAGAGGCAGAGGCCGACCACCACGACGTCAGGGTCCGCGGCCCTCTGGAGCGGGCCGTGGAGGGGGGGGTAATGTCACAGACCCGCCAGGCTCCCACGTCACTCAATCACAGCGCACGCCTTCCCCTGAGTACTGATCACGCGCACCTGCAGCTCATCATCACTCCAATCACCCACAGTACAAAAGACACACTCACACGCTCAGTCACTGTCCGGTCTCGTTTGTATTTGGTACTTACCTCTATGCTTACTTCAAGGACTTCTTATATGCTACTTACCTTCTTCCATTGTTCCCTCCAAAGAGCCTCCTGTGTTCCACCCTCGTGTGTGTGTGTCTCCATCCTCTTCTCCATTCCACACCTCTCTCCAGCGATCTCAACAGCAAGTATTCCGAGCGACTTCTCCAAGATTCCTTCGTTCACCTCTCACGATCCTCATCACCATTCACCTGCACTTCTGTCATCATACTGGTCTGCTCAAAATAAACACCACTTCCCATACTTCTTGTCTCCGTCCCTTCTGTACCGTAACACTAACGGTATGTTATGATTTTAGCTTCATTATAAATAAACAAAAAAATTGTGTAAAATGGGATTTTAAAGTGATATCATATGTTCAGTTATCAAACATTTACTCACCAAAGTAGAAAGAAGTTGCCAATTAGCAGCACAAAAAGCCCACCAGGTGACATCAATAGATGTTGCAGCTAGTGCGCATACCTTGATTCTCATAGCAGAAATTGTTAAAGTTCCCTTAACCACTTTAAGCTTGTTTCATTATAAGAATTAAATCATTAATTTCCAAATTCCAAACAGATAATGTGGGGAAAAAAGGAAAAATATGAATATGTATTAAAATAAAAAATACAATAATAAATAACATAACATTGACAGGGAAAGGATATTACATTTAAGTTCAGGCCTCACTGCTACATACAATTTACCATATTGTAGGAGACCCACCCCCAGCACTCAACCTAAACTGGTCCGGGTCTGTATGGCCATATCTCGCCCAAAATCAGACCAGCCGTTATGGTCCGTAATTCGGCCGAATGTGGCTAAATGTGCTGTGTCTCAGTGCAAATCGGGCCAAATCCCCACATCCATTACTGGGCCAGAGCTGGCTCACTTTTGGTGAGCCGCTGCCAGAACACGGCCGAGAGAGCCGACACTCAGCCACAATTGGGCCAAGTGCGCTGGCTACCTGGGGTGTTACACCTGGTGTTTTAATCCATCTCTGTTGTCCACTTTCAACCACTTCTGTCCTGATTTCTTTGAAGGGAGGGTCTATGGGTGGGTAAATGTATGTGTTTTTTCAGATCTTTAGAACAAATTATAAACTTAGACAATTTAGATATAAACACACCTGGAGACAACGAAAAAACATATGGAGAGCATCAGCTTTTGTTTCTGCTCTGATAGCCGCAAGACCACGCCGAAAGCAGTGAGTGTGCATTAGAAATCAGGAATTGTGCTTGGTACGTTTTTTGACTTCAAACCAAATTAGGTCTTTAGCCGACAAAGTTTAAATCCTGTCTGGCTAGCGCTTTTCCCATAATGTTAATGCGTTAGGTCAGTAGGAGGAGAGTAAGGTGGTCTTTTGTGGCTGTATGACCGCATTCAACCACATGAGTGTTTACACTATGAAAGCAATCCAGTCGAATGAGTTTTCAACTACCTCTAATTGGTCGAAAGTGGACAAGCTCAAAACATTTTAGACCCCATTTACACCTGTTTAGCATCATCCGATCGACCAAAATTTTTACATGCCTTACTGACATGCAAGTCCATTTATGCTTTGAGAAATAATTTTTGCTCCATTTTTGATTGATTTCAAACTGACCCAGCTTTCTCCACACCCACGACAAATGCTTAGTCAGAGACTTCTCTAGTGTGTTGTAAGTCATCAGTTATAAAGTGGAATCAAAAGTCAAGGCCCGGATTTTGTCAGAATACATGGTTTTTATTTGAATGAACACCAGTGGAAAACAGACTTTTTATGTAACAGTGTAGCATCTACAGCATCTACTGTATCAGCAAGGGGCTAACTGTCAACACTACCCAGAATAAGAAAAATCCATGTTCCTAAAAAGTGTCAATCAGTCAATCAGTGCAATCATTCTCATTTTTCAATTTTTTTAAATGAACTTAATTTTGGTTAGTACTCTAGAAGCTGAACATGATTTTATGGCAACAGATGAGAATACTAACAGCAGTAAGTGTTTACCAAAGAGCGTACCATTTTTGAGAAGCTCAACATGAGATTCATTACCTTCAGAGAGGAGCTTTTGGCATCAGTCCATTCTAATCAGCCTATTAATCAACATCCCCTGTAAACTGCAATCATCAATCATACACATCCAAAAAACAAACTCTCTAAAACCAGCATGTTCGCCTTCATTCAAAGCTCTTTATTGTTTCACAGAGATGGTTCTATTGTTGCCTCAGATTTACAGTCTTTGCATTACTTTGTCAGAGAAAGAATTGTCACCTTTATTCTGTCTATCAATTTTCTTGTGAACTGAAGTTTATTTATGCTGCTAAAACAGGATCGGCTAGTCATGGATAAGGGCCTTTGTGAGGTATAACTCAGTGGATTATATTCACTGTATTTATAATACAACATTTTGAGTACTTTGAGTGTCTTCTCAGTAAACATTTAGTATGTAATAAGATTAAAGACATCTCGTTTTAGGTCCTGAATTAAATTTACATTCTTATTTTTATTATATAAATTTTATTTTTACATTTTAGATTTTTATAGATTTTAAAATTATTTTTTTAAATATTTTTTAAAATGTTTTTTATATATTACACTATGCATATATCTACTATATTTTATACACTAGAAAGTATGTACTGTTTTAATTAGTATTTAGTTTGTACTTTGTAAGTTTATTTTATTTAAAGCATATGCTGAATTAAATTTAAATTTTACAAATAATTATGATGTTTAAAATTGTTTTATATTTGGAGAGTATGTTTTTTTTAATTTATTTTTTTTATGTGTCATCCAGAGATGTTTCCTCTGCTGTGGTTTGGTTCTTCCTATTTTTTTATTCCTCTTGAATAAAGGAATTGAACTGTGAAGTCTTGTAGTTTGAGGATGCATCAGTGCTGATTACACACAGAAACAGGAAAAATGAATGTATTATAATGCATTTTTGCAATATCAGAAACACTGAAAAAAATGGTCTCAGGAACTCAAAGTACTGTCATCTTGCGAGAATTCAAGGCAAATATCTTTAAAAGGTCATCTGATGCTTTCTGCTAACTGTAGAGCTACTTGTTAGCGGCTGTTGATGGCACAGGAAATGAAGATGCTTCTGGCTTTTAATTATGTATGAAAGGGCTGATGGGAGCGGGAAAACATCACGCCAGCCCAAATAACCATGAACAAAGACAATGACACACATACACACAATTTTCATGTTGAAAACAAAAAGGGAGAGGAACAGAAAAACAAACAGATAAAGAATACTCTCAACCCAACCCAATAAGCTATTATTTTCAAATAGATATTGCCTGAAGTTTAATGAGTGAGTTTGCTGAGTTTAAAGTCAGCATAAAAGTTGTGATTGTCTTTTATTCCCTATTGCGACAAACATTCAAATTAAACGGCTTCTTGCTCAAGAAAATATGTAGGGTGGGACTTGATTTTGTCGATCTAAAATTGATTGGCTCATTGGATCATTTTTGTTTGCTATTGCTGCAATCTCATGTGAGTGACAGGTTGATGGAGGGGAGAGGTTATTGTCCTGCCCCGCGTCGATGAACGTCATCAGAGAAGATAAGATATGTTGTTCCCTAAGAAAATAAGAATTGTTCATTCTGATTTCATGGTGACTTTAAGATCTTTTTTGATCTCTGTATATATATGTATATATGTGTATATATATAGAATATTTTTATATAAACAAATACTCTACTATGATGTCTCTTCACAGGTTCACGTTCTCATTTAATCTTTGAAACTGGTAACTAAAAGGTAACTACAGGCTCATTGGAAAATCATGCAAAAGTATGATGTATGATATTCCACCATGTAAGCAAAGTCAACAGTAAATACAAGGTGTTGGGTTTCATTTCTTTGACATGTTCATGTTCTATGACTAGTCTATTCTTGGGCTATGGTTAGACGGCTATTAAAGTTTTAGTCTAGATGTCAGGGCTGTTTTTGGATGGCTATTAGACGTCTTTTAAACACAAAATTGCTTGCTGGGTCGTGGCAGTAAAACACCTTCCTTTTTCACATTCATTTCCTTTTACACAAATTATGATTACAGGTGCAGGTTGATTAATGAAGACTTATTTTGCATGGCTTCTTGCACAATATGACCATAAAATGTACCACAGTGCATGATTTGAATTAATACATTTTGATGTTTGCATCACCATTTGCAGAAATTTCACCATAGGCATGTTTTCCCTATGAGCCTGCATTGGTTGTAAGGTAAACAGACTGGTAGGGTAAGCATGTTGGCTTACAGTCTGTTATGGAGGAGCTCAAATAAGTCCACAAATCTAGGTTAGTTAATATGTAGTATAAATGACTAAAAAGTAAAGATGCAATTGGGTGGTGGAGGTAAGCAGTTGCTTGTGCTGTATATACTGTGATTGACAGGACTAAATGAACAAACTCCTCTACAACTACAACATGTTTAGAAAAGTTGTTTGTTGTTTCCAATTAGGTCTTAAGGAAACGTCTCGGTAACAGCTGTAACCCTTGTTCCCTGAGGAGGGAACGGAGACGTAACGTCAATGACTGACGAATGGGGGTTTCGCCTAGAAGCCTATCATCTTCAAGATCTTAGAAAACGCCCAATGGCAGGCCAATACCATGGGAATGCGGAATTTGCATAGCGTAACTCCACCCCACCGCGTGGGTATATAAGGAAGTACGCTGGCAACATTGCATTATGTTTACCTGCTGAGGAGCCAAGGGCTGCATATGGAAGAACTCTGGGGTAACCAGCCAAAAGGTGGAAGAATTTTACCCCCAGGGGAGGCACGGGCTTGCCGAAGGAAATACACATGCTCGGAGAGGCTTACAGTGGAAATATACACTCACCTAAAGGATTATTAGGAACACCATACTAATACTGTGTTTGACCCCCTTTCGCCTTCAGAACTGCCTTAATTCTACGTGGCATTGATTCAACAAGGTGCTGAAAGCATTCTTTAGAAATGTTGGCCCATATTGATAGGATAGCATCTTGCAGTTGATGGAGATTTGTGGGATGCACATCCAGGGCACGAAGCTCCCGTTCCACCACATCCCAAAGATGTTCTATTGGGTTGAGATCTGGTGACTGTGGGGGCCATTTTAGTACAGTGAACTCAGTCATGTTCAAGAAATCAATTTGAAATGATTCGAGCTTTGTGACATGGTGCATTATCCTGCTGGAAGTAGCCATCAGAGGATGGGTACATGGTGGTCATAAAGGGATGGACATGGTCAGAAACAATGCTCAGGTAGGCCGTTGCATTTAAACGATGCCCAATTGGCACTAAGGGGCCTAAAGTGTGCCAAGAAAACATCCCCCACACCATTACACCACCACCACCAGCCTGCACAGTGGTAACAAGGCATGATGGATCCATGTTCTCATTCTGTTTACGGCAAATTCTGACTCTACCATCTGAATGTCTCAACAGAAATTGAGACTCATCAGACCAGGCAACATTTTTCCAGTCTTCAACTGTCCAATTTTGGTGAGCTCGTGCAAATTGCAGCCTCTTTTTCCTATTTGTAGTGGAGATAAGTGGTACCCGGTGGGGTCTTCTGCTGTTGTAGCCCATCCGCCTCAAGGTTGTGCGTGTTGTGGCTTCACAAATGCTTTGCTGCATACCTCGGTTGTAACGAGTGGTTATTTCAGTCAAAGTTGCTCTTCTATCAGCTTGAATCAGTCAGCCCATTCTCCTCTGACCTCTAGCATCAACAAGGCATTTTCGCCCACAGGACTGCCGCATACTGGATGTTTTTCCCTTTTCACACCATTTTTTGTAAACTCTAGAAATGGTTGTGCGTGAAAATCACAGTAACTGAGCAGATTGTGAAATACTCAGACCAGCCCGTCTGGCACCAATAACCATGCCACACTCAAAATTGCTTAAATCACCTTTCTTTCCCATTCTGACATTCAGTTTGGAGTTCAGGAGATTGTCTTGACCAGGACCACACCCCTAAATGCATTGAAGCAACTGCCATGTGATTGGTTGATTAGATAATTGCATTAATGAGAAATTGAACAGGTGTTCCTAATAATCCTTTAGGTGAGTGTACATGTGGGGCACGTAACCCGTCCATGGAGAGTAATGGCGAGCAAGCGAAGACACCTGAGCCTAGTCCATTACCGGCCACTAGTAGAGGGGAATACATGAGAGGACACTGGCTCCACAAGGAGATTATAGAATCTGGTGAATGTGTTGGGTGTTGCCCAGCCTGCAGCTCTGCAGATGTCTGTTAGCGAGGCGCCATGCGCTAAAGCCCAAGAGGAGGCCACACTCCAAGTGGAGGCCTGCAGGTCCCCTACCCTCTTGATGGAGGCCAAAGCGATTAGGAGTGCTGTCTTCATCGACAGGAACTTAAGCTCGACTGATCGCAATGGCTCGAAAGGGGCCCTCTGCAGAGCATATAAGACTAGTGAGAGGTCCCAAGAGGGTATGAGGGGAGAGCAAGGAGGATTCAGTCTCCTCGCTCCCCTCAGAAACCTGATGATCAGGTCGTGCTGACTTACCTGTTTCGTCTCCACAAGGTCATGGTAGGCTGATATAGCGGCCACATACACCTTGAGGGTGGAAGGAGACAGCCTTCGTTCCAACCCTTCTTGGAGGAATGAGAGCACGGACCCAATTGGGCATTTTCAGGGGTCTTCTTGGCGAGAAGAACACCAGGTGATGAAGAGGTTCCACTTCAACGCATAGGCATGTCTGGTAGACAAGGCCCTAGCTGAAGTGATAGTAGCCACCACCTGAGCCACCACGTGGAGGTTCCAAAGATTGGGACGCGGGTGCCAAAGGGTGCCCCGTCTTTGAGAAAGGAGGTCCTTCCTCAGAGGAATCGACCAGGGAGGGGCTGTCACAAGGAGTACGAGTTCGGAGAACCAGGTCCGGCCGGGCCAATATGGGGCGACCAAAAGAACCTGCTCCTTGTCCTCCCTGATCTTGCACAGAACCTCACTGGGCTCACTGGGGGAAATGCATACTTGCGGAGGCCCTGCAGCCAGCTGTGTGCCAGAGCATCCGTGCCTAGGGGGCCCTCAGTCAGGGAATAAAACAGGGGGCAATGGGAAGAGTCGTGGGAGGCAACCAGATCTACCTGTGCGTCGCCAAACTGTTCCCAAATCAGCTGAACCGTCTGGGGATGGAGTCTCCATTCTCCAGGAAGTGGCTGAAGCTGTGAGAGCTCGTCAGCTGCACGGTTCAGGACTCCCGGAACATGGATGGCACGAAGTGACCTCAGATGCTTTTGACTCCATAAAACGAGATGGCGGTACACTACTGTGGCCGTGTTGTCTGACCGGACTAGCTCGTGTTGACCCTTGAGCAACGCTCGAAAGCGGTGCAGGGCGAACCGTACTGCAAGCAACTCGAGGCAATTGACATGCAAGAGGCACTGGGGTCCTGTCCAGGAGCCCGCGGCAGCATGTCCATTGCACATGGCACCCCAGCCCATGGTGGAGGCATCTGTTGATACAACAATATGCCTGGAAACTCGTTCTAAGGGAACACCGGCCCATAGAAAGCTGAGGTTCGACCACGGGGTGAGGGTCTGCTGGCAGGCCCGAGTCACTGGGACCCGGAGCGTGCCCGACTGCCATGCCCATCTCGGGACTCGATCGCGAAGCCAGTGCTGAAGCGGTCTCATATGAAGCAATCCGAGCGACGTTACCGCGGCTGCAGATGCCATAAGCCCCAGGAGCCTCTGAAATAACTTCAGTGGAACCGCACTCTTGCTCTCGATTTGACGGAGGCAAGTCAGCAGTGACTGCGCGTGCTCACTCGTAAGCTGTGCGCACATGGCGACCGAGTCGATTTCCATACCGCACGGGGCAGAGTTTGCTCTACTCCCAGTTGACCCGAAGGCCCTGACGGGCTAAGTGCCGAAGCACTAGGTCTCTGTGTTCGCACACCTGCTCTCGAGAGTGACTCAGGATGAGCCAGTCGTCGAGTTAGTTCAGGGTGCGAACCCCGTGTTGCCTGAGTGGCACAAGGGCTGCCTCGACAATTTTCGTAAAGGAGCGAGGGGACAGAGCTAGCCCGAATAGGAGGACCGCGTACTGATATGCCCGTCCCTCGAAAGCAAACCGTAGGAACGGTCTGTGTCGAGGAAGGAAGGAGACATGGAAGTAGGCGTCCTTGATCGCTGCAAACCAATCTGCTGGACGAACGCATTCGAAAAGGCGTTTTGCTGTCAACATCCTGAACGGAAGCCTGTGAAGGGATCAGTTCAGGACGTGCAGGTCCAGGATCGGTCGTAATCGACTGGTTTTCTTGGGTACAATGAAGTAGGGGCTGTAGAAGCCAGACTTCATTTCGGCTGGAGGGACAGGCTCGATCGCACCCTTCGCCAGCAGGATAGCAACCTCTGCACGCATGACTGGGGCATTGGGCCCCACCATGGTATAGCGGACTCCCCGGAAGCGGGGAGGAGCCTGAGCGAACTGAATCGCATAGGCGAACCTGATGGTCTTCGCGACCCAGCGGGACAGTCCCGGAAGCTCTAGCCAGGCTCCCAAGAATTGCACCAGCAGGGACATGCGAACCACAGGCGTACCCCGGGTGGGGCAGCGAGGCGGCGTGACCGGCCCAGACGTGGGAGACATAGCGTCCCGGTGTGGGGGCACGGTCATCAGCCGCGTCCTGACAGAGGAGACCAGGGAAGGAAGTGCGTTCCACTAGGGTCTGCTCTGAGAGGAGACTGGCGTCAGAAAGGGACGAGAGTGGCGTGGCCCGGGGGCGGCGCACACTGCCATCGGTCTCTGGGTGCTCAGGGATGGGCATGTTAGTTCTTTCTTTGACCATAATAGGGTGCTGCTGTCCCGAGACTCGTGGCTGCCCGGGAAAGCATGGCTGTCAACTCCGGGTCCGACTCGGGCAATGCTGGCACACCGGAAGGTGGCAGCATAGCCGAATCATCATCCTAGGAGGTCTCTAGCCCACCTTGTGATGCGGTGATCGACATCTCCTCGTCCTCTGCGGGCCCAAACGTAACGCACGGAACAGCAGGAGCCGGCTCCGGTGTCACAGTTTGGCCGCACGGGGGGAGCGGTGCGCTAGAGGGGTGTGTGGCCCGAGGCATGAGCGTCTGGGCTTTGTTCCACACCGTCACCCTCAGGTCACCCTGGTCTCCCTGCGAGGAGGGAGGCAGATTGGGGTGTGGCAGAGGGGACGGAGCTCGGGGACGGAGCTCATTGAGTCTCAACTGCAGCACCGAGATACCGCATCAATAAACGCTACCTGAGCTGACATTACTTGTAGTGACTGAACGAAAGGGAACAACAATTATTATCTATTGCATTTTAGGGCTTTACATGTGTGTCTTGTCTTATGAATGTTATCAATAGTGTAAGACAATGGATACTTAATCTTAGTTAATTAATTCAAAATAAAGTTGAACAAAGGCATCACATTCCCTTTCGAAGGGAACTCGCACTGCGTCCTAGAACGCTTTGGGGAAAGCCTCAGGCTGGGCCCGTGATGAGTGGAAATTATATTATACGGCCTGCCTTGGCTTGATCAGTGAGAGCGTCCCTTTCAGGCCTGTAAGGGTGATAGACCTCATGTTATAAAATGAATGGGTGAGTCTTCATTCTGCACATCGCAGGTTAAGCTGGTAGGTCTCCTTTTATCATTTTAAAAAGAAAACAGAAAATGTATTTCTTCAGACCTCTGTTCCCTGTATAGAGTTAAGGGGATTATGTGTTTAAAGTGTATAGCTGTAAGAAGAGGAAGGAATATTAGGGCCCTGAAGTTCCCCTGTTAGGTGGCTAGAACGATAAGAATAGAAGCACCAGTTATATGGGCTATATGCTGGAGCTTCAGTTAGATCTTATGTCTGACCCATTGACATTGTTTTGCCTGAGTGACTCCTCTCATGAGAGAGTTTTTCTCTTGAGGCTGCTGCTCCTCAGAACCTCAGGTAAAGATCTATGCTTGCAGGCTGGCCCTCACCAGAGCCGCCTCGGTAGCTGGCCTAGGCTATACCAGGGATGATGGAGGTGCTTTGCTAAAGCATTGCCGCCTCTGGCCCTTCACTACGTGAATGTAGGCTTTCTAGCATCCCTAATGTCAGCCTCCTCTCATGGTGAGAGTCATTCAGCCAAGGCCCGCCCCTTTCTGGATTCTGGGGTGAGATAAGTAATGCAGGTTGGTGCAGAGGCTTAATTTGTTAGCGACCTAGCAGTGGTCGTGGGGCAGGGTTAGGCCATCTTTCACTTCACAAAGAGACCATTTGGTTTGCTTGACCCCGCCTCTCAGAGCTAACTTCATGGATGTAGACCACCAGGTAGGCTCCACTCAGCTCGCTGATCTAATAAAGATCAAGCAATGGGATGTATGAAAGTGGTTTTTAAGCAGAAACCCACTCCCCTAGGCTGGATGCAGATATAATTTCTGTCACATCTAGATCCACTGGCAGGCCCTCACCCTGTACATTTCGGGGTCATGTGGTTAGTATTCCTCTACTAAATCAGGGTGTTTCTGAGTACTCCACTCTCAGCTCTGTATCATTCTGCTTCACACCACTATGGCTCAGGTCGAGCGGAAATTTCGAACCTTCACTTCATGCTGGTTCTAGAAGTATGCTCCCTTGAAGCCAGAGCATTGCCATGAGTTGACGTCCATGCACACAGATGGTAGGCCCCTGAATCCGGGGCCTCCATTAAGGCAGGGTGGCGTAAGTTGTACTTCCCTGGCTTAAAGGGTTTATTGCGGTTTTGCTGAGTATACTGCCATTGGCAATGTAGTTAGGTATCAGGTCTGTAGGCGCTGCAAGCGAAGACTACGCTGTCACGTAGTAGGCCTCAGCAGGCCTCCATGACGGCCGGCCCCAGAAGGGCTTGTTAGGCCAGCTTGCTGCAAGTGGTTGGCCTTGACAGTCAGGGAAGTAGACTTGCTGACAAGTAGAAGGCCTTAGCAGGCCTCCTTGGAAAAGAGGGGACATGCATAGCAGCTGCGACCAGGTAGCTAGCCTCGAGAGGCCTCCTGTGGGCGGCCCCAATATATTTGTTGGTGTGGTATGCTTCCCAACAATGTTGGTATTTGTAGCATAAGACTTGTTATCAGCTAGTAGGCTCTACCAGGCCTCCCTGAGGACGAGTCCCCAGCAGTGTGGGTATTTATTTTGTCAACCAGCAGACGTACTGTCAGGCGGTTGGCTTTATCAGGCCATCCTGAGACTGAGCCCCAGAAAGTCTGGGTTCATAGCAGCCAGTTTTAACTTGCTATCAGGTAGTAGGCCCCACCAGGCCTCCCTGAAGGCAAGTTCCCTAGTTTGGATGCTCTGGCAGCTAGCATGACTTGCTATCAGGTAGTAGGCCTCACCAGTCCTCCCTGAAGGCATGTTCCCGAGATTAGGCACTAAACAGCTAGCATGACTCTGGCAGCTAGTGGATGCTTGCTATCAGTTGATCTGGCCTTAGTAGGCAGCACCTGAAGACCCTAGCATGACAAATGTGGTCATTTTTCTGCTACTGGTTCCCTCCAGAAAGGAAACCTATTGGTATCTAGACTAAAGCCTGGTTTAACTACCAGGTCAGGCTTGGTGCTCCCCTCACTGAGGGTCGCTTGTGATTACTCAGCCTCCTGATTCTGGTCAGATGGTTGCAGGCCTCTCATGAGGCCTCCCAGTTAGATCAGTCCATAGGCCTGTCCAGCCTCCTTAGCGCCTTGAAAGATAGGTGCTTTGTAGATCCTTGGATCAAGCAGATAGACTTCCTTCGCTAGCAAGGGTTGTAAAGCGCTACACTGAGTATTGCTCTCCAGGATACCCATCTCTGAGATCTGGTCTGAGTTGATTACTGCCAGTTTCACAGTCCCTCTGTCTGGATGCCATACCTAGAGGCAAGTGTCCAGAGGCTCTGATTCTGAACAGACAGGTTGTTGGCCAGACGGAAGTGCCCAATGTAAGTGAAACCAGGTCAGGCCTCCCTGGTGGTGTTCGGGTGAATATGTTCCCCATGTAGTGATTGGCTGGGGCTCCCTCGGGTTCCCTAGCCACATTCCCTTAAAGGGACCCCTTCTGTTGAAGTTCCCTAAAGCATTCTATGACGCAGTGTCTCATTCCCTGTTCTCAGGGAACATAGGTTACATATGTAACCTGAGATGTTTTATATGGTGAGTTGACAGTATAAACTCCAAGATGATTGTTATATTGGTAAACAAAACATTAAGGAGTGCACATTTAATAAAAAAATTTTAAAAAAATAAAACAATTAAAAAAAAAAAAAAAATATATATATATATATATATATATATATATATATATATATATATATATATATATATATATATATATATATATATTTATACTTCTCATCATCTTGGCTTCATCACATATTCACTTTTTGGAGAAACCTACCATGAATAATACATTATTGCATTGATAATCAGTTTCAGAGTTGAAAATACGTTCCTTTATTTTGATATGGCTAAATAACAATCCAATCTCCTACAGTACTATTAACAATCTTGGACATCTTGATTCCAACACTTTCATGTTTATCTGTGATGTTACAAGTAATATCTACTTGAAACAAAATACAGTACCTGAGTTCTACAAGATGTCAGAGAAGTGCTACATGATATTTCATATGGGCTCACATTATTGATGTTCAGTGTTTAATCTACTGTGAGAGAGTACATTTGTAAGCAGTCACAAATTCAATACAAGTCTGATGTGATATAGTATATCTTCACTCTAGGGATACATCAGTGTTCAGGGAAGTGGCCAAGAGTTCCCCTGAGATCCCACTAAAATGGCTTTCCACAGCACACTTGGAAGTTTGTGTGTGAACTGTAGCACCACTGTGATAACCAGTCATCAGGTAAAGTTAATATAAGTAGGTATTAACTGTCAAACATGGCATAGATGTAAGGCTTTGTCCATAAGTTAGTGTGCTACATGCACATTAAAACAGACATAGATCATGTCTATTGTAAAGTGTGTTATTGTAGCTCAAATGGTGGAGCATGGTGCTAACAATGCCACACTCTAAAAAATGTTGGGTTAAAAACAACCATTTCTGGGTTATTTGGCAACCCAGCGCTGGGTAAATATATTGGACAGAAAACATGCTGGGTTATTTTCACCCAGCTTGTTGGGTTTTATACATTAACCCATTTGCTGGGTTGTTTTTTTAAAAGTGCTGGGTCACTCAATTTGATATTGAAGAATAAATAATAAAAATGCACTATAAAATCTTTGTGGAACAGTTCATATACAATATTTTTTTATTCAATGGCAAGTCAGTCTTTTACAGTCATAAAAGGACTGCAGGCATATCACCCTGTAACCCAAGACTGGTTTCCCACTGAAGCTACCTGGTCAGTACCTGGTTGGGAGACCTCCTGGGAAAACCAGGTTGCTGCTGGAAGAGGTGTTAGTAAGGCCAGTATGGGGTGCTTACCCTGTGGTCTGTGTGGGTCCTAATGCCCCAGTATAGTGATGGGAACACTATACTGTCAAAGAGCACCATCCTTCGAATGAGACGTTAAACCGAGGTCTTGACTCTCTGTGGTCATAAAAATCCCAGGATGTCCTTCGGAAAAAGAGTAGTGGTGTAACCCTGGCATCCTGGCCAAATTGGCCCATTGGCCTCTGTCCATCATGACCTCCTAATAATCCCCATATACTGATTGGCTTCATCACTATGTCTCCTCTCCACCAATAAGCTGGTGTGTGGTGGGCATTCTGGTGCAATATGGCTGCCGTCGCATCATCCAGGTGGAAGTCTCCTGTGTGCTTCATATGAGATGAGTTCCTGCATATGCGTTCTAAATCAGTCACTTATGAAGTTCCATTCAAGGATGTTGTCACGTATGCTAAAACTGCTGTTTTTAAACAGCACTATGTTTTATGTGTTGTATAAGCATTGTGTTTGTTGTGCATTGTTGGAAAAGTTCAGTAGATCTTCTACATTCAAAAAGAAGAAAAAACTCATCTGTCAACATCCCTCCACCTTGAAGGAGAGACAATCTTAGGGTGTTAAATTTAGCATCTGCACCTTGTGCCCTGGATCTTTTCAAGTTGCTCTGCTGTTAGCACAGTGAAAGCACAAAAAGACTTGAGCTTAAAAGCATCTGTCACAATAAAGGTCATCGCATACAGGTGCTAACAAGATTAAAAATGTACAGCCAGCCGCTGTGGATCTTTTCATCCTCTAAAGAAGCACCGTTTCAGACTTGCCTTTGACTCCTTGCCCCCTGACCTCACAAGCCCATTGGTGTGCATTCCGGAGTCTTCCTGTGGCCTTTCTACTTCGCCTGCAGAGCTAGGACTTTCAGCACCAGTTGCTAAGTCAGCTTTCAGGTTGTAATTGGATCTTTTCCTCAGGGTATGTCTCTTTCGGTCTGTTGTCATAGAGGGATAACTGACACAAGGTGAGTAAAACCAGCATAATCAGCTTACCCTGAGCGCTGGGAACAGTTCATTATACACAATGATGACTTCATTCTCAAAGAACGCAGCTAGTGCCTGCTTTATGAATGTGAACATATATATGTGTATGCATTTCTCTCTGTCTGAGAAAAATAACTTTTATCTCTTTTACATCACAGTAGAGGAGGGCAGTTTAACAAAAATGTTCACATATCACACTCAGTTATTGTATATTATGGTAAGGTACATATTTTGAAATACATCAAATATTGTCTATATATTAAATAACATTGTGCTAATGTCTATTATTATAGATAATCAAGAGTGTGAAATACATTACAATGAAAGCAATGATTATTAGGTATTTTTATTTGGAAACTACGGAGCCCCTAAAAGGACATGGTGGTGGAAAAAAAATATGGGATGGGAGGCAAAAATATTTTTCAAAACTTTAGCATAGAAGATATTTGCGTTCTTTCGCAAACTTTTGGTTGTCTCACAAAGATATTTGCGTTCCCTTGCAAAACCTGCTGTGAGTTCGGACAAACGCTTCCTGTGTAATGTCCTCCTGGCAGTGTTTCAGACAGCTCTGTACGTTAACATTGGAGCGGTTAATAGAGTTTTATTTTGAACTTGGACTTAAGTATAAAGAAAAACGGTCAGTGCTGAACTCAAGGAGTTCAGTAAAGTTGGCAATATATTCACAGATTCGAAATTCCTGGATCAATAACTCATGAGCTAAACATTGTTAAAAAACAAATAACACCTCTTTCCAATCATAGTAACGTA
Organism: Rhinogobio ventralis; assembly: GCA_039654625.1. NCBI lineage: Eukaryota > Metazoa > Chordata > Actinopteri > Cypriniformes > Gobionidae > Rhinogobio > Rhinogobio ventralis. The sequence goes on from CM077207.1 coordinate 23,370,992, forward strand.
GACAACAAGCTAAAAAGCATATATTCCTCAAAACGAGCCTTATCATACAAATTGATCTACATGAGCATGCGGCTGAGAGACAAGTCCAAAGGGACTGTCTGCAAAGTGTAAAGCCTGAAAAGCGTTAATCATTAAGTGTCACCAAATTCAGTTTACACATCAATGGTCTCCTACTGGTCATACTACTTTTGCTAAATGTTTATTTATTATGAAATAAAATCAATAAGCTAACTTCACTGTTTTACAGTGTAATGCCATCAAATTTAATAAGCAATTATCATGCAAAAGCTATGGTTGTAACCAGCATGTTAGCTGGGTACCAACATAATTTGTTTTAAGAATAGGCCTACTTAATTTTTATGTGCTATTAGGTACTTGCCAAGTGTAGTAGTATAACCAGGAGGAGAGCAGTGATGTGTGAACTGAATTTGGTGACAGTACAGTATGTAATATTTAAGTTAATGATTAACGATTTTTGGGTTTTACAATTTGCAGACGGTCCCTTCGGACTCTCAGCCACATGCTCATATAAATGCATTTATATTAGAAGGCTCATTTTGAGGAAAATTAGCTTTGTAGCTCATTGTCTACGTTACTATGATTGGAAAAAGGTTTTGTGTTTTAACAACATTTAGCTCATAAGTTATTGATCCGGGAAGTTCGAATCTGTGAATATATTGGCAACTTTAACCAAGCCTGACCTGGTAGTTAAACCAGGCTTTAGTCTAGATACCAATAGGTTTCCTTTCTGGAGGGAACCAGTAGCAGAAAAATGACCACATTTGTCATGCTAGGGTCTTCAGGTGCTGCCTACTAAGGCCAGATCAACTGATAGAGTTCAAGTCCAAGTTCAAAATAAAACTCTATGAACTGCTCCATTGTTAATGTACGTAGCTGTCTGAAACACTGCCAACGGGACATTACACAGGAAATGTTTGTCCAAACTCACAACAGGTTTTGCAAAAGAATGCAAAAGTTTAAAAAAAAATGTTTTCCTTCCATCCCATATTTTTTCCACCACCATAGGTAAACTGATTGACGTGGGTTTAAAATAAAATACTAGAAACATCTAAAATTAGAAAGTGTTTAGTTACTAAATTCTGATTGAATGAGGTTAATTTAATGCCATACCAATATATGCACATCTTTGAAGGCACATCAATTGCAAACAACTCAAAGCAGAGTTTAACAACACCCCTCAAAAATAAGTTCTTCATTTTCTTCAGTTGATTGGAACACATCACATTCAATATTCATTACTCCATGTTTCTTCAGTTCTCTGACAGGTAAATAATGTAAAACAGTCCAATCCACTGACAGCCCAGAGAATAGATATAACATATTTCAAATTCTTCCAAGCACCGTATATATACTGTCATGCCACCCAGCTTATTATCATGCCATTGTTGAATTCTTCATTCTGAATGGTTGACACTGATTAATTTCATGTAACTGCATGACTATATACTGCAGTACAGTGCAGAATCACTCTGTTACTTTTCAGAATTTGTACAAAGTTTCGAACTGTTGCTCTACACATGAGACAATTTTAAATCAGAAAAGAAAATGTCTAGAGACAGGGTCCAAAACCAAAACCTTCCCAGTGGACAATTGATGTTGAAAAGACATCAAATTGACATCAAACATTGATGCAAAAAAAAAAAAAAAACAGGTCAAATATGCAAATTAAAACTGACTTCAAAAACTTGATGCCCAGTTGGCATCCACACACTGATGTCCTATTCTCGACCAAAATAACAACACAAAAGTAATAAAATGCTGAGAAAATTGTTGCCATAGGTTATTCTCACACACTTCCTCTGCCAAAACCCAGGATTGAACCAGGAACCTTTAGATATTCAGTCTAACACACTCCTAACTGAGCTATTTCAGCCATGTGGGTTTTTGACCCTGACGTGTCATATACATTTTCATAATAATTAACTGAAATATGTAGTTGTAACCCTGTAAATGTATGATACTGTGGTATTACAATTATATTGTAATGACAGTAAATGTATTGTAATTATACAATATTATAGTATCACTGTGAATAAAAAATAAGGATAATATACAATACTTTATGTGGGGTTACAGCAAAAATGCTGTTTGAAATTGTAATAATGAATTACAGTTCAATGTAGTAATGCAGTATAATTTTTTGTAAATGTAATAATCACTCCACTGCTTCCATTTCAATATGGGTAATGTAAATAAAATTAGAAACCAGACTGAAATAGTTTTTTTGTTGTTGTTGTTTAACTATTGAAGGTAAAGTCCATCCACAGCAGTTTGTTAGAGTTGGACGAATGCACGAATTCAACGGCTACACACGGTTCAGAAGAAGATGTGTCAAATGGATGCATTTCGAGGCCTCAGTTAAGAAAAAAAATGCTGTTTAAACTTAATGAAGCTGACGACGTACGTGAAACATACTAATCATTGATGTCAATGTGATGTCAATATGACATCAATTTGACGTCTAAAATATGACATTGATGTAAATTGAACGTCAAACATATTGGCCTATTTAATATACATTAAACCAATTTCAGTGTGGGATTAACTTCCTATATTCACCCAATTACCACTGGAAGAAATTGCTGTCCAAGCTAAATTTAAAATTATGCAGCATTGATCAAGTCTTGACTAATTTTTGATGTCAAATAGATATCAATGTGCATGCTGGGTTGGTAAGCGCCACTAAATGCAGATGTTTTTGGTGAGTAAATAAATGTTACAGGCCAATTAACTAATATTAAAATGCTTGAAAAATGAATGATTTAAAGGTTTTTATGGTAACACTATCTATGAAGCCTGTATTTATAATACATTATAAGGGAATACTTAATGCATTATAATACATGCATAATGCCTTACAAACAACCTTATAATATGTTGTATCATCTGAAAAATAATCATAACAACAGTTACAAAACACTGCACTGGCTCCCTATTAAACATCGCATACATTTTAAAATCTTGCTAATTACTTACAAATCACTAAATGGTTTAGCTCCCCAGTACTTGAGCGAGCTCTTAACGCATTATACTCCATCACGTCTATTGCGGTCTCAAAACTCTGGCCAGTTGATAATACCTAGAATATCAAAATCAACTGCAGGCGGTCGATCCTTTTCCTATTTAGCACCCAAACTCTGGAACAGCCTTCCTAGCATTGTTCGGGAAGCAGACACACTCTGTCAGTTTAAATCTAGACTAAAAACGCATCTCTTTACACATAAAACATTTTAATTTATATTTTATTCAAATTGTTAGGCTGCATTAACTAGGTCAGCCGGAACCGGGAACACTTCCCATAACACCTGATGTACTCGTTACATCATAAGAGGAATGGCATCTACGCTAATGTTAGTCTCTCTGTTTATCCCGAGGTTTACTGCAGTCAGCCGGATCCGGGCCGTATCCAGATCAGATGGTGGACCAGCGCCCAGACATTACCAACTCATCCCTGAAGTGTCAATTAGTCTACCCTCTGAAATTGCTCATCGACATGGCATCCTCAATGGATCCATCTCCGGCGTGATGACTCCGATATTTCGAATATTCCTATTTAATAATTGTTTAATTGACACGCCATCCTCAATAAACCCGGTGTGATGCCTCCGATCTTTCGAATAATCCAATCTAATATTACTTCTGACCTATAAGGCTGCCAAAATAATAAACATACACTGTTTGTTAATTGGCCAGAGGAGAACTGGCACCCCGACTGAGCCTGGTTTCTCCCAAGGTTTATTTTTCTCCATTAGGACACCTGATGGAGTTTTGGTTCCTTGCCACTGTCGCCTCTGGCTTGCTCAGTTGGGGACACAAAATTTTCAAATAAATATCCAAATAAATTTAATTACTAAACTAAATTATATCAACTACATTACTTGAATATATATGATAATTGAAATGAGCTGATGACATCACTGTTTTCTCCAGAGCGGCTGTACAGCCGAATCAAATTCTGTTCATTATTTTCCTGTTTAACACTGTGAAGCTGCTTTGAAACAATCTGCATTGTAAAAAGCGCTATATAAATAAAGTTGACTTGACTTGACTTGACTTACAATACATTATAATACTTACCTATTATAACTTTTAAGAGTACAATGCATTATAAAACCAGATAAAGCCTGTATTTATAATGCATCATAATGGTATTCTTAGTGTATTACAATGCCTTATAAACAACCTTAAAACGTGTTGTATCATCTCCTGAATAATTGTAACAACAGTAATAAAACTTACCTATTTGTAATTGTAATATAAAATTATAATAGAGCTCTTAATAGAGCATGATGATTTATAACACACAATGAACATAATTGTATCCACTTAAGTTATAATGGATTATATATCCCATAGTTTTATACGTTTTACTTTACTTTTTTAAGTCTCATATCTTGACATTGTTTACTTAAGATCTGCACAGTAGGCCTTTGACTGCTTTAAGTAAGCCATATATATATATGAAGTGGTTATAAGACATTTCCCTTAAGGTAAAATCAAAGCTGTTTGGAAAAGTACAAATGAACAATACATTCACAAAGCAAATCATGCTTTATTCATAAAAACTGTAAAATTACAAGGTTCTTTAAATTACCAAATCTAATACCTATGTAGTAATATAGGAAAAAGCATGTAGATTTAATAGGTAGCTTAATTTATATATACAAAAAGAAACTAAAAGGTCAAAAGGTCAATTCCATTTTAATAAACATTTTCAATTTATATTTACAAGTGTTATAACGAGTGTATGTGCAGCTAACTGTTGTTGTTTTTTATTTATGTCCAGCTTATTGGTTATTTTTGTTCTTGTCCTGAAAATGATAAGGAAAGGTACATTTATATATACAATATAAACATTTACAGTTTGAGGTGCACAAAAGTATGTTCTTTTACAGTCTGGTTAACCACATTCGTATTTTCAAACGTCTAGAAATAAGGCAGCCAATAATGTGTGATGGGTGGTGCTGGCAAGCTTGTATATACTCATGGACTGAGAATGATGAGTGTGAATGGAGAGATCTGCACTCAACAACCTGGTTATTGGAGGTAGTCTTTCCACACCATCGGATCCACCTGGGTGTCTCCAAACAGCATGACGGAGAATCGGATTGATCACGTCTCTGTATTAGCAAGAAGTTTAAGAGATCCCTGCAGAACATCAGAGGTATGAAGTACTACAAGAACTGAATGAAGAAGACCTTGCAGAGACCTTGACCAACATAGAAGATGGGAAGAACAATCTGCCATTGGCAGGTGTGGTGAAAAGTTAATTGTCAACTGTGGTATAAATGCAATAATTGACACCAGACCACTAAATAATTGAAATCTGTCATGGAGAAAAAATGGCATGACAGGTGTGCTTTAATTTTTGCTAATTTAGTGGTCTACCATCAATTATTCCTTGGTTTTCTATATTAATCTCTGAAGTAATCTCAACATGGCTCTTTTCTATAAATTTGGCATGGGCCACAATTTTTTCAGAAGGCCTTGCCAAACACCCAAACATCTCTTGGATTCTTAAAAAAACTCTTCTGTTTTACATGTGGAACTAAGTGTGTGCCATCTGGTGACCTAACTGCTACCAGTTCTCTCCCGTTGAGGCAGTGCGTGCATGAGCGCTTCACCGGGCATTTGTGGAGAATGCACCAGCCAAATAATAATTGAATATAGTACAGTCAATTTCTCTCACCTTCTTGTTACACATTCAATGTATTCCAGCTCCAGTTGTGCAAATATTGCAAACATATTATGGCCTTACACTATCTTGACAGTTCACCTCCTCCCCAAGCGCTCACTGCAGGGCATTTTATTATCTTAATGGATACAGACAGCAGTGGGCCGGAACCAATGCTGTAAACCAATTGCGATAGGAATCCACAGGGATACGAATTCACGTCCCCTCGCCTGTGACGGTATGTGTGTGTAGTGCGTTCTTGGCTTTCGTTTGTTAAAATGAATGAGCTAAATACTGTTGTCTTGGGTGAAGACTGTATCAAGGCATCAGGAAATCAAAACAGTGAAACAACATGGTAAGGTTTCAGGTAAAGGAATGAGGCAAGGACTAAGAGTAAGAGTAATGGGCTTTTATTGACAATAAAACAAAACATGCAACAGGAAAGCACACGGCCAATACATGAACCGCCTGCTACACAGAACACAACACTCACACGAGACCAGAGCACACAGAGAATAAGCGAATGCTCGCCCAACGCTCACAACAGAAGACAAAAACATGGAGCATGAATGTCCGAACCCCAGAACAGAACTCTCGTGGTCGAAGAGAGCACAGCCCAAGCGAACTCGGAACAGGTCAAAGTAACAGTAAACAAGATATTTTCACCAAATTAAAAAACTTTAAGCATGGGGAAAGCATTTATTTGTTTGTACAGGGTATGCAATACATGCAATTTGCCAAAACATAAACAACTTTTAAAAGTTTGATATTTGTAGGTTATAGATAGATTAACAATGTTTACTCAGTTGACAGATACTGATGCAATGACAATTTGTTTTTAATTTGAAAAGGTCAGTGTAAATAGAAGTAATAGAAGTAATATAATGTTTGTACAGACAGTTGTATATATATATATATTTTTTAAAAATGGTGTGCAGAGTTAATGAAAAATGGTGTGCAGAGTTAATGAAAAAAGCCTGTTCCAAAAAGGTTGACTGTTTGCACTCTATACTGTATTGACACTGCCAATACTTAAAGTGCCCCTATTATGGTTTCCTAATGTTGTCTCCTACAACAGGTTTACATGCATCAAAGATCAAAAAACACTTTCAATTTCTCATAATATACGTTGCACATCACCACATTGTTCAATGATTCTCAAACTACTCGTCAGATGAATCAGTCTCTATAAATCCCTCCTTTCCGTGAGCCTGCTCTGCTTTGATTGGCCAGATGGCCCAATCTGTTACGATTGGTCTACCGCTTACAGTGCATGTTGGACTGGAAAGTTAATGCCCATTACCATAGCTGTACTTCAGCTCAGGAGGATTCCTCAGTCCTCAGCGATTGTACACAATGTAAAGACAGTAACAATAACGTTGATTTTACCATACCAATCCGCGAGTCCAATGATGAAACATTGGAAAAACGTATTCAACCCGAACCTCCGTCGACTTGAGTAGGAAGTTTCTCAGTGTATTAATGTATTAATGTTTAAATGTGGTAATAAAATAATGAGTAATGTTCAGTAATATATAGCTGTGGTAATTTTACTGGTATTGGTGTTGACTACTGAAATCCTTATAGGATATCATGTCTGCATATGTGCATTTGTTTTAGTTCATAATTAGTGCAACTGTAATGAGGTGAAGTCCTAATTGAGTTAAACACCTTGGTTTGAAGGTGTGTCAATGTTTATTAGTTCATTAAAATTTACTTGTCATTCTTTTTTTTACATAAATTGGAAATCGCATGAGAAATATTAAATTGTTTTGGTTTATGTTATTTCCCATCATACATAAGTAATGGAACATTAGTGCGGTTTAATGTTTCCTGGTGTGTAAATGTTAATGATGCTGTGGGTAAACACATTAACTTACCTGGACATTGATATCCCTGATCAGATAGTAAGGTGTCCACAAAGAGGCTGAGAACACTTAATGCATCAAGAAATAAATGCTATTCAGAGTATCAAACGCTTGACAACGTGTCAGTGAGTCGAAGAAAGTGGGTCTTTTAAAGACAGGAAGTCTCATAGGAGCACTGCATCCCTGGTGAGGTGTCAGCATCATCTCTCCCACTCCTAGAGTTGAAGGATAAAAGCTTGTGCAGTAAAGCATTTGTCAGATGGTCCACATTCCTCGTCGTGGAGTTCTGGGGTGGTTCCATACATTTGATACACTGACTGAAATATAATACATAAAGCTTGTTATAGTTGATAAAATAAAAATAAAAAAACAAGAAATAAAGCAACACTGATATTTCCGAGCTTCACAAACCACACACTGCGGTTGTAAAGTTGTAACCTGCAATTGTTTGCTACCTCAATTATCTGTTAGATTACTTGATCTATAGGATTTAGCTACTCTTGTTGGTGTAACTTTACTATTGCTTTTCCTTTTTCAGTAAGCTTAAACGTTATTGGCTAGCTCTATTTCAACACACTCTCTGAATTATTTTAAGTCTTAACGAATTGGTGGCTAATTCATACAAATTTGTGTGATCTCATTCATATGTTTTCGTACAATACACCCCACTGACAGTTAATAAGGGTGGGATAAGGGGTGGACCATCATTACATTTACATCATTACATTTACATACAAATCACATTGTACCAATTCATACATAATCACCACCTCATAAAATAGTTTTTTCATGAGATCGGGTTGCCAAAAATTAACTGTGCTTGTTAGATGGTTTCTTCCCCTAGACAGGTCAGAATAAGCTTCAGTTGGTATGTTTACATGTTTGCAATCTGATTTCAGATTCTTAAAAGTTTTATAATTTAGAATCTATAATCATATTTTGATGCAATTGGTGTGTGGCAGTTGCTTGAAACACCAACCAGAATGCTGACACTATTAGACATAATGAATGTGTCTGGGATTTAACACTCTTCTGGGGAATATCACGCTGACTTACATTACATAAAGCACAGACTGTCATCGCTGAACTAGAGCTCTATTAACTCTGTGTAAGCTGTGTGTGTAAGAGGGATATTGTGTAGAATCATATCTGACACTGTGCAGTTGTATGAGAAGTCTAAAAGAGGACTAGCTTCACATTTTCAGGGGCACTTTACAGCCCTACTGAATTTCCAGCCATTTCTCTATTTAAATTGTGGCTGTGAGCTACGCTCAGCCAAGGATCTTCACTCTGCTCGGTAGATGAAAGGCTAATTTCTCAGCGGGTTTCCTTATTGCCTCATCCTCGTTTATTAAAGTTACTCTAATTTCATTTATTAGGCAGAACGCAATCACATGCTTCCAACTACGCGTTCTATTTTCTTTCTTTTCTCTCTCCTCACCAAATGCTCAACTAAGAGCATTTGTACATTTTTTTTTGTACAAGGGATCTTATTTTTGAAACCCATTATACATTAAAAACAGTATTAAAAACGTACATTTTTGCTTTAGTCAACGTTTTTCACTTTTGATGACTATATATATATAAATTTTTTCGATGGTCCACGTTAGACATTCTACTAACTATAAGTAACTTTGCAATCATATGTCAACTTATTCTACTTATTTTTTCATAAGTTTTAACTTCTTAACTTATTACTAAGTCTACTAATACTCTAATGAGTTAGTTAACATTGACAAAGAGATTTATTCAGAAATACATACTGCTCCTGTTTCATGAATGAGACCCACGTCACTTGTAGAACAGGCTACATCTGATTATATCTACATGTATTCGCTCGGAAGATGCTTTAAGTGATTTACAATGCATTCAAAGTATACAATTTATCAGTATGATGTGTGCTTGGGATTCAAACCCTTGACCTTCACCTTGCTAGTGCAAAGCTTTAACACTTGAGCTAGTAGAGAAATAGAATAATATGTTGGGAATATGATTGCCTCCATATGAATGCATAAAATAACAAATACATAAATATCCCAGATGCCCTTGACCGTGCAATATTAAATAAAACATTTTGCCAAGAGAATATGGACAAAGCCCTAGAGACATTGTGGGCAACCGCATAAAGAGGAAAGCATTATGGATATAGATAGCCTGGAAGTTCTTGGCAGCATTTCTTAGGATTTACAGAAGTGTGCATTTGTCAAAAGGGATCAAGTCTATATATGCCCAACCTTCCTCTAACCCCCTGAATCATTGTGGTATAATATGGTGGTCTAAAGAGAGATCAGAACCATGTAACTGCCATTTGCTGTATGTATACAGATGCACGCGTTCACAGTGAGACGCCCAGGCAGACCATGCACTTAAGACGTGGTATTACAGCTCACTGCAGAGAGGACAATAATGGCCCCATCCATCAAACACAGTCACCAGGCATGGCGCACCCTTCCTTAAAGCAGAGAGAGAGATAGAGAGACAGGTCATCATAGCTCTGTTCCAAAACCTAGTGAGTCCTGTCTACTTCCCACATGGGCAGCAGCCTTCTAAGGCATCGTCCTTACTGAAATGGAACCTCATTAAACCGTGTCCTAACCAGATGCAAATAGTTTTCAGTGACAAGCAATTTGTCTGGACTGAACACGAAGCTGCTGCATCACATGACGGTAACACTTTATTTTGATGGTCCCTTTTGAACATTCTGTAAGTAACTTTGCAACTTTGTCAACTGTCTCTCATCAGAGTATTAGTAAACTGTCTGCTTAATATCTGGTAACTCTAATGAGAGTTAGTAGACATGTAGGTGCAACGTTAATTATAATCAACAGAATGTGTTAAAGGGACCATCAAAATAAAGTGAAACCCACATGACAAACCAGTCAAAACATACTTGATGTCTACCATACAGTTTTTTTAAAGAAGTCTCTTATGCCTACTTTATTTATTTGATAAATAAAATACATAAAAAAACTGTTTTTTTCAAATAAATGCAACATTTTTGAGCATGAGACTTTTTTCCCCAAAAACATCTAAATTAAGTTTTACTGAAGTTTGAAGTTTTACCCTTTGGACATGCATTTATGTGGGATTGTGCCTCATGGTTTCCTTTTTTTTTTTTTTTTAAATGTTAAAATAAAACATTTTAAAAGATAATAGCGACTTTTTATCTCACTAATTGTTTTTACTGAAATTGTGTTTACATCTCACATTTCTAACTTCTTTTCGCATTTGCGAGTTATAAAGTCCAATTCTGAGGGAAAATAATGTTTTTTTCTCAGAATTGCGAGTTTATATATCAGAATTGCAAGTTTATATCTCAGAATTGCGAGTTAAAAAGTCAGAACTGCATGATATGAAGTCACAATTGCGAGAGAAAAAAATCATAATTGCAAGTTTAGAATTGTTGAGATATAAAGTCGCAATTGCCCACTTTATAGCGAGTTAAAAAGTCAGACAAACATTTGAATGGAAACCTAGCACATGCTGTCTTTGTAGCTCACTTCGTTTTGAAACTGCCACATACACAAACTGTTTGTGGCTTTACATGTCAGACTGTCACATCCTGTTTAAATGTGTAGTTTGAGGCAGGATAAACTGTAATGTGGACCAGACTTTATGCCAAAAGCCATAAGACTGGCTGTGCAACAAGTTATAGACTTGCAATTAATATATAAAATATATAATATATAATATATAAAACAAAATCCAGACTCTCTCAATATTCCTGATGGCAGACCTTTCAATCTCTCTCCTTCTGTCTTTCTTCTTTACTCTTCTTCGCCAGCAGGGATATCACATGCTAGATGATATACAAATAAATGGTGGGATTAGTGGGCCTTTGGTGGATGGGAGCAGATGTCTTTCACAGATGTCACTGGCGGGTGCTTGGCTGCGCCACTTCTGCCTGCTCTCCTGACTTGATGTGGCACAGACGCCGATTGAGCACCTGATTGGCAGCTAAGAATGCTCTGAAGAGACAGAGGATAGCCTTGAATGCCCAAAATCACTCTGGAGACCCACTGAGAGTCTGTGGCGGGACAGGCTCACATCATCTCTACCAGAACCTGCTGACCTGTTTTTCTGAACAAAGAGACACCATTTCTGGCCCACTGACTTGCTCCTCTTCGCTTTAATGACTACAGTTTGTGTTGACAAATTCCCTCCTGAATAAATGCAGTCAGAGACCAAAAGAAATACTGCAACTTCATTTAATTAAACAAGATATTTTGTAGTGCATGATTGCCACCACCCAGCTAAAAAAAAAATTTGTTCTAATGTTTATGAAAATATTATTTTTTAATGTTTTATGATTGTTCAAAACATCCAGTGGATGCAAGTGGCATTATCTGACACCAAAGAAAACTGATGCCCCATTCTATTTTTGATGTACTCCATGCATTTGTGCTACTTCTGACAACAGGACAAATGGATTCAGAACTACACTTGCTTTGATGCGTGTAGACAGCTTCAAGCCGTCACACATGGTGTAGACCACTCACGTTACTGTAATTGAGTAGTTTTTCTGTGTACTTCTACTTTTTTAAGTAGCTTTAAAAATCTGTAATTTTACTTTTACTTAAGTATGTTTTGTTTGAAGTATTGTACTTCGCTACATTTTAAACCACATCCAATACTGAGTAAAAATAAATAAATAATACAATGGGAAAAAAAATAAAAATCGCGCTCCGGAAACTACTGCATTGAATTTTGTGAAAATCACAAAAAGATGGAGACAGACAAGATCGACGTCAGTGATGCAGACCCAGCTGAAAGTAAAAAACGCCGTCGCGAACACCTGGCTAGTATGGAAATACTTTGGATATAGAAAAAAAATAGCGTGGTGTTGTCCTGGAGGATATCCAGTTTGCAAAAAAATGTGGATGCAAATGAGGAAACACATAGAACATGTTCGGGAACACATCCCTCTGTGCAGATAAAGGTATGTTTATAACTTAAGGCCGAATGATTTCTGTGATTCGAAAGTAGAGCTGTAAAATAATTAAAAATCGCGACATGTGAATGTTAAAGCGCAAAACACTGCTATATAAATATACGATCTGTTCTGTCTCTGTGTGAATGAGCAGCGCCGTTTCGTCTACTACATACTGAAGTAGGCTACACATTACTCTTGGTGTTTTTAATGTCTCACAAGCCATATTTGGATATGAACACATGAACATTTCCAGAACTGATCTGAGAGAACCCCTAATGAGCATTTTCATTTTATTTGAATAAAAACCATTGTCAAATACACTCTGAAACAGGTCTTTACTAAAACCCGTCAAAATAAATGTTTGGTTTAACTAGAAGAAATTATGACAGAAATATATCACTATTGTAGGCCTACTATAGAATGTACTTGTCAAAATAATGATAATAACAATAATAATAAGAAAAAAAGATTTTTTTATTTTTATGATTTAATACAAATATATTACCAAATGTTTAAATTTAAACATTTGGTAATATATTTGTATTAAATCATAAAAAAAAAAATTTCATAGGACTCTATTATTCTTAAACATTTTAATAAATTATTGATAAAAATAAGTTGTTAATTTAATTCATAATAATTTATTGAATTTAGTTGATTAGACATGTTTTATTGAAATTTCAATAAACAAAACAAACAAATGGTTTCAGATTTGTTATAATAAAGCATTTGTTCAACCAAACAAATGCATTCATTTAACAGCCGTTTATGGTGATAATAATAACCATAATTTAATAATACAGTTTATTTATCAAATAATTGTTTAATACCGTGATGCTGTGAAACTCTGATGTTTTCTGAGATGGTTATCATATTGTGAAAATCTCATTGTATCACAACCCTACACGGGAGAGTCCCCACCCCCGCTGTTAAAAAAGTAACTCAGTAACATTTTAAAGAACTTTTATTTTTTTATTTTTACTCGAGTAGATTTTTAGACCGGTAATTTTACTTGTACTTAAGTAAAATTTAATTGAAGTAATAGTACTTTTACTTGAGTAGAATATTTTGTTACTCTTTCCACCTCTGGCGTAGACACAGTGTTAAAGGGATAGTTCACCCAAAAATGAAAATTAGCCAATGATTTACTCACCCTCAAGTCATCTTAGGTATATATGACATTCTTCACAACTACGTTCCTTTTTAGAAAAAAATGGTATCTGTGAGGATTTCCAGTCAGGATTTAGACGTTTCATAGTACTGAGACTGCTCTAATTAGAGTTACAAATGATTTACTCTTATCATCTGATCGTGGTTGTATCTCTCTATTAGTGTTACTCGATCTTAGCGCTACATTCGATACTGCCGACCACAACATTCTTCTAAATAGACTCGAAAATTTTGTTGCCATTAGTGGAATTGCATTGGCATGGTTTAAATCATACTTATTTGACCGCTATCAGTTTGTAGCAGTAAATGAAGAGATGTCACACCGATCACAAGTTCAGTATGGAGTACCGCAGGGCTCAGTGCTAGGACCGTCACCCTGTACATGCTACCACTGAGATATAACATTAGGAAGCATGGTGTTAGTCTTCATTGTTATGCTGACGATACTCAGCTCTATATTTCCTCATGCCCTGGCGAAACTTACCAATTCACAGATTAAAGGAATGCATAACTGATATAAAAAATTGGATGACTATTAATTTCCTGCAACTTAATTCAGAAAAAACTGAATTTTTAATTATTGGACAAAAACCCTCTACACATAGTAACCTAGAATACTGTCTAACACTTGATGACTGCTCTGTCAAGTCCTCGTCGTTAGTTAGGTTGTGCCCTATGATACCAATCTTTAATTTGAAAGCCACGTTTCTAGCATCTGTAAAACTGCATTCTACCATCTTAAAAATATATCTAAATTACGGCACATGCTTTCAATGCAAAATGCTGAACAGTTAGTTCACACGTTTATGTGTCTCGCCAGGGGGTGACAGGGGAGCTCAACAGGGTTAGCCATTTCTGGGAAACACAACTGGAGACAATAAACGCAGGTATCCGGCCAAGGGGAGTGGTGTTGCAAGCCGACACTAGAACGGGTCCTTCACGCTACTGGCCACTGGGGCGAGTACACAGGAAGATACCGGCTCTACACAGAGGCTATATAATCTCTACAGATATCTGCCAGCGAGGCGCCTTGAGCCAGTGCCCAGGAGGAAGCTACACTTCTAGTTGAGTGCACTCGCAACCCAAACAGGCAAGGCAAGTCTTGGGACTGGTACGCCAAGACGATAGCATCCACTATCCAGTGGGTTAACTTCTGCTTGGAGACAGCCTTTTCCTTATGCTGGCATCCGTAACAGACGAAGAGCTGCTCTGAGGTCCTAAAGCTTTGAGTTCAGTCCACGTAGGCATGGAGAGTGTGGATGGGACAGAGCAAAGCTAGGGCTCGGTCTGCCTCTTCCGAAGGCAGCGCTTGCAGGTTCAACACTGGGTCCCTGAAGGGAGTGGTGGGAACCTTGGGCACATATCCAGGCCATCAGGATGACGTGAGAGTTAGCTGGCCCGAATTCTAGGCACGATTCGCTGACCAAAAGTGCGTGCAGGTCCCCTACCCTCCCCTACCCTCTTGATAGAGGCCAATGCAGTCAGGAGCACTGTCTTCATGGACAGGATTTTTAGCTCTATGGACTGCAAAGGCTCAAAGGGAGGACTCTGAAGTGCCCTGGAGGATTTAGCCTCCTCGCACCTCTGAGGAACCTGACGATTAGATCGTGCTTTCCTAAGGGCTTACCTTCAACTGCGTCATGATACGCCGCGATTGCTGCGACTTACACTTTGAGGGTGGAGGGAGACAGCCTTCGCTCCAGCCCATCTTGCAGGAAAGAAAGCACGACTCTAACCGAACACTTTCGGGGGTCTTCTCGGTGGGAAGAACACCATTCAACGAACAGGTTCCACTTCAAAGCATAAGTGGAATGAACTGAAGTGATGGTGTCTACCACAGCCTGTGGTAGGCCACCTAGGCGGGTGCCATAGAGTGCCCCATCCCGGAAAAGTAGGTCCTTTCTCAGAGGAATGGGCCAGGGAGAGGCTGTCGCAAGGAGTGTTAGTTCGGGGAACCAGGTCCGGTTGGGCCAGTAGGGCGCAACTAACAAGACCTGCTCCTCGTCCTCCCTGACTTTGCACAGAGTCTATGCAAGAAGGCTCACTGGGGGAAACGCATATTTGCGTAGGTCCCGGGGCCAGCTGTGCCCCAGTGCATCCGTGCCAAGGGTTCCCCCGGTCAGGGAATAGTACCACTGGCAATGGGTCGAGTCCGGAGAGGCAAACAGGTCTACCTGTGCTGCTCCGAAGAGGTCCCAGATCAGCTGGACCACCTGGGGATGGAGTCACCACTCTCCCGGAGGTGTCGACTGTCGTGAGAGCTTGTCGGCTGTCCAATTGAGTGCCCCAGGGATGTGAATGGCCGAAGTGACCTCAGATGCTTCTGACTACAAAGGGGGATATGGCGGGCAAGTTGCAGCATGCAGCGGGAGCGTAGACCACCCTGTTGGTTGATGTACGCGACAGTCGCAGCGCTGTCCGTACGGACCCGTATGTGCTTGCCATGTAGCGGCTTTTTAAGGCGGCCCAGCGCAAAACATACTGCTAGCAACTCGAGGCAATTGATGTGCCAATGCAGTTGGGCCCCCGTCCACAGACCCGAAAATGCATGCCCGTTGTACGTGGCCCCCCAGCCGTGAAGACCACATCATGCCTGGACACTTGTTCTAAGGGCACTCCCGCCCGTAGAAACGAAGGGTCTGACCACGGGCTGAAGGTTTGGTGACAGTACGGAGTAACTGGGACCCGGCACTTGCCGCTCTGCCACGCCCATCTTGGGAGTCGGCCGTGAAGCCAGTGCTGAAGCGGTCTCATATCAAGCAATCTGAGCTGCGTTACCGTGGCTGCAGATGCCATATGCCCCAGGAGCCTCTGAAAAACTTTCAGTGGGACCGATGTCCTGCCATTGAACGTATTCAAGCAGTTCAACAGACCAGACTCACTCCTCTGTGAGGCATGCAGTCTGGTTGACCGAATCCAACTCCATACCGACATAAGAGATCCTTTGTGTGGGACAGAGTTTTCTCTTCTCTTGGTTGACCCGAAGGCCCAACAGGCTGAGGTGACTAAGAACCATGTCCCTGTGTTCGCACAACTGATCCCAAGACTGAGCCAGTATGAGCCAGTCATGGACACACAGGACACCCACCACCTTTCTTGGGCACAATGAAGTAGAGGCTGTGGAACAGTAGGACATCGATCTCTGACCGCAAGACACCATTTCCCCAAGAGCAGGGCTTTTGAATGACATCTTGAAAAAGATGCAGGGTCAAACCGTGTTGCTCTTTTAGAAAAGAAAAAACTGCTCTTATCAGTGCCGAGGCACACAGGGGAGATGGCCGCGGCTCACAGCAGTTCAAAGGTGCAAGCCTGCTGTGAGCACTCAATGGAGAACACGCCCAGCGAGCTGTGAAAACAGCTGTTTTGTGTCTTCTCACTGCAATGTGCCGTCTCACCAGCACCGTGACAGAACGATCCTCTTCACAAGACTCACTTGAAAACACTCTTCGTAAAAACACACTGACTTGCAGAAATGTTTGGCTCCGAAGTAGAAAGCAAGGATGCGGTATTCCACTACCTTATTTATACCCGCGCTGCAGGGGGAGCGTGGAATGCGTGAACCGGCTCAACTGAACTGTTCATTGGCTCGTTTTTAAACACTCAAAGTAGATTGGTCTCTGAAAATGATCCCCAATTCGACTGTAGGGGAACAGTATTTACTAATGATGCTTTCCTTTGCAAGCTCAGCTAATTAACAATAAAAATCCCCCCAAAAATTTCACAATCAAACCAAGGGTGCTTTGTCTTAAAAAGTTTCTCATATTCTAATATTTGAGTGGTTAGATTAACATATTAAGTGTACATAAAACATAGTTTGAAAGAATTTATTTCAGGGATTAATTGAGTCAGCAGGAGGGCAAGATGTAATGAACACTTAATCAAGCTCAAAACTGCTGAGCATAAAGGACAGAATGTCCTTATCTGTCAAGCAAATCAATAGTGATTTAATGAAGAGTTTTCTGAAAAAACAGGAGGAATGTTGGTAAATTTTGACTTTGCTATTTATCCATTTTTATATCAGTAGATATCAAATAAATCAACTCTCATTACAGTGTGCCAGTTATTGTATACAATATAATATTATAATATTTTCCAAACTGCACTTTGGGACAGAGAGGCATAATGTCCTGTCCAGAATAAATGTCTATCTGTCTTTTGTATGGGTGTTAGAACAGCTGCACACTCCACTCTCTCTCTGATTGACAGTGCTGGAAGGGAGAGGCAGAAAGGGTGTTAGTGACGGATGAGAGAGAAGAAAAGCTAGTGAAGAAAAGTTCTGGAGTTGCACAGGAATGATAGATTTTACTTTGTAGTGCTGACAAGACTGTACAAGCGTCAATGGCTGGATCACTAACAGGCAGGGCAGCGTAGAGCTAGAAACATTTTGGATAGGAGAAAAAAAAGTAACAATATACAGTGCATCCGGAAAGTATTCACAGCGCTTCACTTTTTCCACATTTTGTTATGTTACAGCCTTATTCCAAAATGAATTAAATTCATTATTTTCCAAAAAATTCTACAAACAATACCCTATAATGACAACATGAAAGAAGTTTGCTTGAAATCTTTGCAAATTAAAAAAAAAAAAAAAAAAAAAAAAAAAAATCACATGTACATAAATATTCAAAGCCTTTGCCATGACACTTAAAATTGAACTCAGGTGCATCCTGTTTCCACTGATCATCCTTGAGATGTTTTGGGCCCTGTCCCAAATGGCACAACCCTCACGGTCTTCCTCTGAGTCCGCACTTTCACGACGTAATGTTGCATTGACTGCCGGGTAGAAGTCCTCTGCGTAGCTTGCGAAGTGCGCATCGAGGGCGCATAATGGCCGCAAAGGGGGGCGCTCACGAGCACCCTTCTTTAAGCTGAAATGACGAATGGGACATCCTACAGTCTTGTAGACTTAGCGGACACATGCACGCAGCGGCCATTGTAAGTACACAGGACCGAAAGTGCACATGAAGTGTGCCATTTGGGACAGGGCCTTGGTGCATTCAAGTCCTCTTGGGAAGTTCGTATTTACGAGGTAGGAAGTCGTGTTTACGACGTTGTGCGTTCAAGTCACTTTTGTCGGAGTAAGATGGTGGAGTACTTTCTCTTAATTAATTACACAAAAATACAGCAAGGTTCTTAAAATCTACTTCCAGAAAATGAAGAACAAGGAATGTGCATCAGGTGTGTTTCGCTTTTTTATGTTTTTAACATATTATATTGTTATATTATAATACTATCATAGTTATCATATGCTATCGCTGTAAATAGAAAAGCCTGACAATATCACTGTTAAATACTGATATTCCACCATGTTTCTCACTGACACGCCCCCAACCCGTTTTTTTGGGGATTGGGGCTTAAAGAAAATCCAGAGCTTCCCACTGGTATTTACAACTTTATGGTGGCGTTCAAATATGATCTTTACGGCATGACTTGAACGCACCATTTCTACAACTTGAAGAGTCCACCTGTGATAAATTCAGTTAATTGGACATGATTTGGAAAGGCACACACCTATCTACATTTTTTATTTTTAATAAATGTGCAAAGATTTCAAACAAACATCTTTCACGTTGTCATTATGGGGTATTGTTTGTAGAAAGTATTGTTTGAGGAAAGTAATGAATCGAATCGATTTTGGAATAAGGCTGTAAAAGTCAGAATTATCAAACTTTATAAACCCTAAAATCTAAAAATTAGGGCTGACAAAATGAACATGCTAATGCCTATGTTTTAATTTAAAATAAATGTATTTATTTATTTAACTTTACATTATAACTGCTTAATTCTGCTCCGTGTGAATTCCATAAACTCACTTCAATGTACAGAGCTGATTGAAACTCATCTGGGTTGGCTTTCCCGAAGCAAGTAGAACATTAGTTGGCATGACATGTTTCCCCAAATCATTGTTATCTAAATAGCATTTCAAGCCTCTGAGCATTTCAAAGCCCATTACATACAACTTATTTATATTTTCTGGGATCGTTAATAGACAACTGGGTAATTTGTTAATTGTATTAATGCATTTCAATGGTTTCAAAGAATAAAAATGTGCTGTAAAAATCCCCTTTAAAGCAAAACCACATGATATCACTGAATCAGTGGTGTGTGGTGGTATGTGCCTGTTACACTTAATCCTGGTTAAATACACATTACATAAAAAAAGAGAGACCAAATACAATAAAAATACATATTGTATTTTTACACTATGTAATGTTCTATTTATTAAAACCAAGTATAAATTTCATCAAGTTATTGTTTTTACGCATTTTTACATTTATGCTAAAACAATTTAAACAATATAGTTTATTTGTGAACTAATGTTCAGCTTTTCTTTTTATTATTTTCAGCAGTCATGAAGCTTGTAAACACTAACATAGACACAAAGATGTACCTTTAATTTTCCCAAGCTGATTGCTCACTAAAACCCCCAAAGTCTTCATGTTTTCAGGCTATTTCAAGTTTTATTTTGACATGACATAAAGAGGTGATATATAAGTGGCTGAGTTATTTATTTTCATTTTAATTAGTGTTCCCATTGACACCACCATTGTCTTCATTTAAGTCATTGAGGCTTTGGGGTGTCTGTTAAAAGTCAATGTTCTTAGAGGAGGCATGCCTCCCACTGTAACGACTTTTGGACAGTGTTACTTTATAAAAACAAGTGACTTTTACAAATTTTAATATAACATTTTGTAATATTTGCATTGTTTTATTTTTATAATATTATTTTCTAGTTTTTTTTGGGGAGACACTGCCTCCCTTGCCTCCTCGGAGGAAACACCCCTGGTCTGAATTTACATGACAGATGATGAGATTAACTTTAACTAGGCCTAAATGTAACTAGAATATTGAAGTATAGTGATATGATAAATTCTTAGTAACAATAAAGGTTACAGTGGCAATGTGCTAAATGAGCACCTCTGACTCTCTCTTCCTCCTCTTCATCATCATTCACATCTTCATTTTCCCAGTGGCAGGTTCAAATCTTCTGCAGTTGTTCAGCCTGTAGCATAGATGTCATATATTGCACGTTGCATAACGTCTCAGTTACTTGTGTAACCCTCGTTCCCTGACGTCACCAACGAATTGGGATCACTTCTGGTAGCTCCTATCAGCTTCAAGTGTATACAGAATGGGCCATGTGGAAAATACACATATGGACCATCCGGGCAGTACAACATACGAAAGTCCCCGGGGTGGCCCGGTCGACCTAGGCGGGGGACTACACCGCTCAGAGATGGCAGAGTGGGCTCTGCCAAGGGAAAGACACGGGCTCACCGTAGGGAGCCGTACCATGGAAGAATACACATACAGGGAGTGCAGAATTATTAGGCAAATGAGTATTTTGACCACATCATCCTCGTTATGCATGTTGTCTTACTCCAAGCTGTATAGGCTGGAAAGCCTACTACCAATTAAGCATATTAGGTGATGTGCATCTCTGTAATGAGAAGGGGTGTGGTCTAATGACATCAACACCCTATATCAGGTGTGCATAATTATTAGGCAACTTCCTTTCCTTTGGCAAAATGGGTCAAAAGAAGGACTTGACAGGCTCAGAAAAGTCAAAAATAGTGAGATATATTGCAGAGGGATGCAGCAGTCTTAAAATAGCCAAGCTTCTGAAGCGTGATCATCGAACAATCAAGCGTTTCATTCAAAATAGTCAACAGGGTCGCAAGAAGCGTGTGGAAAAACCAAGGCGCAAAATAACTGCCCGTGAACTGAGAAAAGTCAAGCGTGCAGCTGCCAAGATGCCACTTGCCACCAGTTTGGCCATATTTCAGAGCTGCAACATCACTGGAGTGCCCAAAAGCACAAGGTGTGCAATACTCAGAGACATGGCCAAGGTAAGAAAGGCAGAAAGTCGACCACCACTGAACAAGACACACAAGCTGAAACGTCAAGACTGGGCCAAGAAATATCTCAAGACTGATTTTTCTAAGGTTTTATGGACTGATGAAATGAGAGTGAGTCTTGATGGGCCAGATGGATGGGCCCGTGGCTGGATTGGTAAAGGGCAGAGAGCTCCAGTCCGACTCAGACGCCAGCAAGGTGGAGGTGGAGTACTGGTTTGGGCTGGTATCATCAAAGATGAGCTTGTGGGGCCTTTTCGGGTTGAGGATGGAGTCAAGCTCAACACCCAGTCCTACTGCCAGTTTCTGGAAGACACCTTCTTCAGGCAGTGGTACAGGAAGAAGTCTGCATCCTTCAAGAAAAACATGATTTTCATGCAGGACAATGCTCCATCACACGCGTCCAAGTACTCCACAGCGTGGCTGGCAAGAAAGGGTATAAAAGAAGAAAATCTAATGATATGGCCTCCTTGTTCACCTGATCTGAACCCCATTGAGAACCTGTGGTCCATCATCAAATGTGCGATTTACAAGGAGGGAAAACAGTACACCTCTCTGAACAGTGTCTGGGAGGCTGTGGTTGCTGCTGCACGCAATGTTGATGGTGAACAGATCAAAACACTGACAGAATCCATGGATGGCAGGCTTTTGAGTGTCCTTGCAAAGAAAGGTGGCTATATTGGTCACTGATTTGTTTTTGTTTGGTTTTTGAATGTCAGAAATGTATATTTGTGAATGTTGAGATGTTATATTGGTTTCACTGGTAAAAATAAATAATTGAAATGGGTATAAATTTGTTTTTTGTTAAGTTGCCTAATAATTATGCACAGTAATAGTCACCTGCACACACAGATATCCCCCTAAAATAGCTAAAACTAAAAACTACTTAAAATATTGATACAAAAATATTCAGCTTTGATATTAATGAGTTTTTTGTGTTCATTGAGAACATGGTTGTTGTTCAATAATAAAATTAATCCTCAAAAATACAACTTGCCTAATAATTCTGCACTCCCTGTATGGGACCGCCGTAGGGGTCACAACATATGGATACCCAGCCTACCACAGGTTCCACCAATGCATACGAGTGTTAAGCCTGGTGTCAGACGCTCTGCCACGACCGCGGGTTGCGGAGGAGCTCAACAGGGTTCGCCAATCTGGGGAACTCAATGGAGAATATAAGCGCACTTATCCGGTCCATGAGGAGGGGAATGGCGCAGCAAGCTGACACTTACAATGGGCACTTCAGTGTTACTGGCTGGTTGAAGCAAGCACATGGGAAGAAACCGGCTCTACGGAGGCTATTACTGCGAGTGCCGTTACTGCGGCTGCGGATGCCATATGCCCCACGAGCCTCTGAGAATGTTTCAGTGGGACCGCTGTTCTGACCCAAAGTCCGAGCTGGCTAAGGCAACTGAGCACCATGTCCCTGTGTTCGCACAACTGCTCTCTCGACTGGGCTAGAATCAGCCAGTCGTCGAGGTAGTTGAGAATGCGAACACCACGCTCTCTCATGGGAGCAATTGCCGCCTCCGCGACCTTTGTAAAGACGGGGACAGCCCGAAGGGTAGGACTTTGTACTGATATGCCTGCCCCTCGAACGCAAAGCGGTCTGTGACGAGGGAGAATCGAGACATGAAAGTACGCGTCCTTCAGGTTGATTGCTGCTAACCAATCTTGGGGACGGATGCACCCGAAGATGCGCTTCTGTGTTAGCATCTTGAACGGCAGCCTGTGCAGGGACCGATTCAAGAACCGCAGGTCCAAGATTTCCCGTAACCCACCGCCTTTCTTGGGTACAATGAAGTACAGGCTGTAGAAGCCTGTCTTCACATCGGCTAGAGGGACTGGCTCTATCACATACTTCGCCAATAGGACTGCGATCTCCGCCTGTAAAACAGGAGCACCCTCCTTCAACATGGAGGTGCTTTTTAAATAAACTTTCTCATCAGTTCCATCTCCTCAGCATCCCAGATAGCCTAGAGGAACTCGATGTTGCAACATAAACTATTGACTCTCTCTTTTCCAGCACTTTAGACACAGTTGCTCCTCTGCACTTACAGAAGTTTAAAGAAAATAGTCCGTGGTACAACGAGCACACTCTGGCCTCCTCCGGGAGAGGGAGCAGTGCGGACACCACCTCCCGAAGAGCCGTCCCCTTCATCTCTGGGTGGCCCGTCTCAGGGTTGTTTGTTCTTCCGATTGCCACCTGGCTGCCTGCCAGGGCAGGATATATTTGATGGCCTCCATGGGCTCCTTAATTCATAGCTCTCGACCGCGTCGCCGAATAGAATGAATTAATTAAAAAATGAATTCTGTACATCAAACCCAGAAGAGACATTTATCCAAACTTAAGTTATTTGCATTTTGTTTTTTTATGATGGCATTTAAACATTATGCAAGCACAACAAGTAAAATATAACCCACAGGTGAAATACTATAATTTATAGAAAAGTCAATGCTTTCAAATTGGAATGCTATTTTCGGTATATAATTACTTACATTTCTCAGTCTGTTCATTATACAAAGATATACAGGTAGTCTTATGTTGCTTGTTTTGTCATTACATTAATTTTGATCGATCGAATGATTGATTGATTGATTGATTTTTGACCCAGACCCTTTTCACATAGAGACTGTGTCTGTTCCCTGAATTAGTAAATACAAAAAAACTCTCGAACCCATTTAAGGGTAAAAATTTAATTGATGTTCAACAAATAAAAAACAGATATAATACAGATGAACAAATGATAAAGCTCGGGCTGCTGAATATTCAATCCCTTTCCTCAAAAGTGCATATTGTTAATGATATGATTAAGTCAAGTCAAGTCAACTTTATTTATATAGCGCCTTTTACAATGCAGATTGTTTCAAAGCAGCTTCACAGTGTTAAACAGGAAAATAATGCAACAGAATTTGATTCGGCTGTACAGCCGCTCTGGAGAACACGGTGATGTCATCAGCTCATTTTAATTATCATATATATTCAAGTAATGTAGTTACATGAATGTATCCCTGAACAAAACTGAATAGTTCAGAATAGTTTCGATGGCATATTTACAGCGGTACCCAAAGAAATGCTTCTTTTCCATTAGCACCACCTACTGGGAATTTGCATTTTTATTCAGTCCATCTGTTTTTGTTTTGTGTAGGTGTGTCTTATGTAACAATTTCACAAAGCTAATGTCAGACCATTCTGTATTTGCTCTAAGTCTTGAAATTAAGCAATCTAATTGAAATCAAAAACAACTGCTCATGCTACATGTGTGTATCAATGGTTGCCTCTCATTTCAAATGGCTAATTTTTTAAGGCCAGTTTGGCCTGTTATAGAGTAAATAAACAACAAATAAATTTGCTTGAACAGAGAAAAAAAATCAGCAGCTGGTATCGTAAATAGCCAATTTGCTTGTAAAAAAAACTCTGAATCGGCCATGAAAAATCTATAGGTAGATCTAGCCTTTCATCAAGGCTGAGGTCAGGGATCTTTGGCTTGAAAAAGTTAGTGACCACTGTACTACAGTATCTCATCAGACAGTGCATTGTAGTGTCACTGAGGAAAAATTCTGCTCATTCACTGCTATAGGAAGAAGAATTGGCTAAACCCTTTAAATTATCTAAATCAACAACATGTATGCTCGACCCTATACCGACTAAGCTACTCAAAGAGATGCTTCCAGAGGTCATAGATCCTCTTCTTAATATCAATAATTAATCTTTGTCATTAGGATATGTACCAAAAACTTTTAAGTTGGCTATTATTAAACCACTTATTAAAAAAACGCAACATGATCCTACAGAATTAGTAAATTACAGGCCAATCTCAAATCTACCCTTTCTGTCAAAAATACTAGAAAAGGCAGTGTCTTCACAACTATGCTCCTTTTTAGAAAGAAATGGTATCTGTGAGGATTTCAAGTCAGGATTTAGACCGTATCATAGTACTGAGACTTCTCTCATTAGAGTTACAAATGATTTGCTCTTTTCATCCGATCGTGGTTGTATCTCGCTATTAGTGTTACTCGATCTTAGCGCTGCATTTGATACTATCGACCATAACATTCTTCTGAATAGACTTGAAAAGTATGTTGGCATTAGTGGAATTGCATTGCATTGCACTGCACTGACCGCTATCAGTTTGTAGCAGTAAATGAAGAGATGTCATACCGATCACAAGTTCAGTATGGAGTACCGCAAGGCTCAGTGCTAGGACCGTTGCTTTTCACCCTGTACATGGCGTTAGTTTTCATTGTTATGCTGATGATACTCAGCTCTATATTTCTTCACGTCCTGAAACTTACCAATTCACAAGATTGACGGAATGCATAGCTGATATTAAAAAAAATTGGATGACTAGTAATTTCCTACAACTTAATTCTAAAAAAAACTGAATTTCTAATTAATAGACAAAAAACCTCTGCACATAGTAACCTAGATACTGTCTAACACTTGATGGCTGCTCTGTCAAATCCTCGTCATCAGTCAACCTGGGTGTGCTCTTTGATACCAATCTTTAATTTGAAAGCCACGTTTCTAGTATCAGTAAAACTGCATTCTTCCATCTTAGAAATATATCTAAATTACAGCATATGCTTTCAATGCAAAATGATGAACAGTTAGTTCATGCGTTCATGACCTCAAGGATAGATTATTGGTGGACCTGTGTCTAGACACGACCAACGCATCCCTGAAGTGTCAGCAGCGACCGTGTCAACTAGACTCTCCCCTGTGAAGGCCTCCTTCCCTTCCCTTCTATACAGATAAAAACATGCTTGCCTATAGGCTGTCGCCGTCGCCGTTTCCACGGATTCGTCTTTTTAGGGGTTTAAGATTTAAGATTTTGGGGCATGGCATTCAAGAGGGTTTAAAAGAAGAAATGTGCAGACCAAATTTGGGTTTGTTAACTCCTCCATAAAACGTGTGTAATTGGAGCCATGTTATTTAAATAGTCCTTGACATGGGATTACTTTTCTAGGTGGAACAAATTATTTTTGCATCACCAACAGAATAGAGTTTGCACACAGTATGTAAACAATATCAGTAACATCACATACCTTTCGTGTATCCTTGTGTGGATATCATACATTCATTATCATATTTACACTATCAAGACAACAGTTTTACATTAATTTATAACTTTGAATAGATCAGGCTAGTGGGAAATATTATCACACTAGTCCTGTGTGTAATGTAATAAAATATTTATAAGTATGTAGTTACATAGTTATAACATCATTATACAAGTACATAACGTTTTGTAGAGTAGAGTGCATTGATAGAGTACATTGATACAATATTTTAAATTGTTCTCTGATATCTACATAGAAGGTATGTGGCTTAGGTAAGGACAAAAATACTCCAGATATGGTTTTACATGTTAATTTACAACACTAGGATTTGTCCCTAGAATGAAATGGGCTGTTATTATCTTATCTTGAAGGATCATGAATAATAATGTTGAGCTCTGCTCTGATTGGCTGTTTCACAGCAAGTCTCATTTCAGTAGCTCACACAAGTGCAGTTATTCAGCAAACACAATCACAAACAGCACAAGCGGCTCGTGATTCGTGACAGAACACAGACTGACTGAATGACACTTTAAGCAGAAAATCTCAAATGGAGATTGCTGAAATGCAGCTTACTTGCTTATTGGTGTTTTCAGATCAATGCGCGCGAGAGACAGCTGCATGCATATGGTTGCCAGATTGCACTTTTTTTTTTAGTAAAACACTGGATATAATGCATGTTCTTTTAACAGAAAAGCTCTGATTGAGGGATTTAAATGATTGAAACCGCAAGCATGAACGCTCAAACGCTCCTCTTTTTCCCCCGACAAAACCAAAGAGTGCTTTTTGGTCAAGTTTTTATTTTTTAAACTACATTTTAGTCTCGTCTTTTTTTGTCAACGATATTGCATGATGATATAGTCACAGTTATCATTTAAGGATGTTTGTGTCATCTCATCTTGTCTTAGTCGTGGAAAAAAAGGTCGTCAACGAATATTTTTCATCATATTTTCGTTAACGAAATTGACACTAGGTAATGAACAACTTTGAATTAAATTAGTGCGGTATCCTGTTATAGATAAACATCAACCATGCCTGTTTTGTGCTTGTGGGAAGGGTATGAAAAGTGCTCACATCCCCTGCACAGCATCCCCTGCAAAACATTTATATCCATGATCTGCCATTTTCGCTATATTGTCCTCATTTTCAATACCTGCAGAACTTCTGATGATTCGGCTGTGCAGGTCCACGAATCTGCCTGGCCTAAAACATGGGCTGGTATATGCAAATTTGGGGGGCGTAAATATTAATGATCCCGACTGTTACGTCACAGTTGGTGTTATGTTGGGATTCACCCTCATTTTTTGTCTTTTTCACACACAAGATTTACATATGAAGGAGGAAACAATGGTGTTTGAGGCTCATGGTATGTCAGTTCCATGTACAGAACTCTTATTATTCAACTATGCCAAGGTAAATACAGTTTTCCATTTTATGGCACCTTTAATAAACATATGTACATTCATATGATGCCAAACATATGTAAACATATGCACTGAGCATCTAATTGAGAAAATAATTGGATTAGTGTTTACATGCTTAATTATTTTCCTGTTGAAAAGATTATTTCATTTCTACATCACCCCTTTCAATCCGATCAAAATATCATTCGGAATGAGCTCAGTCGGATAGATTGAGGTGTTTAAATTAAGGTTTTTCATTGAGCCATCAATCTGATGATAAACTGATTATTTGGGTGCATGTAAACATAGCTGTTGTTTATCTTAACGTTTATTCCATTGCAGTGTCTTGCCCATATATTTCAATTCTAGGTTTACCACTATATACCGTTTTTTGTTTGTTTTACAATTTGGGGGGACAAGACAGAATAATTTTTTGAAGTATTAAACCACATGCCACAAATAATGTAATAAAGCTTAATGTGTACTGATCCTGAAACATTATTTTCAATTTCGAAAACTATCTGCTTTACTAAAAGTTGTACTACAATACAGCAATACAAATAAAAATCACTCACCATACCTGAAGCTGTCACAGAAAAAAAGAAAGAAAATACCTTTGTATTTTGATATTTTATGCACCAAGTTCCCAAAATCAATACAAGAGGAGCCCATGAGCATTCATCAGACAACCACTTCACAGTCATTGCTGAAATTAAGGTTGTCTGGAAGATTTGCGCTTTGAAGGACTGGGGTCTTGGGCAGGAGTCATGATATTAGACTTTTGTGGCGTTCCAGGAACATGGCCCTTCTGACCATCAGCTAATTTCTGAACAGAAGGTGACAGGCGGCTAAAGTAATGTATCACATTCTCTTCTCTTGCCTCTGAATAAAAAAGCAACATCAACTCAGCAGTGGTGGTTGGTAGTAGACAGTAGAATCAATACTTTTGAAGGGCCCACAAAAATGGGAAGAGTTTGTATTGTTTTGTTTATTCCCAATCTGGTCCTTGGTAGGTCTAATTTGGAAAATGAACAACACATGACATATCACACTGTGTCATCAAAAATAAAGCCAAAATGGAAAAGCCATGGATGACAAACTAAGGACACCCTGTGA
Source organism: Rhinogobio ventralis (assembly GCA_039654625.1). Lineage (NCBI taxonomy): Eukaryota > Metazoa > Chordata > Actinopteri > Cypriniformes > Gobionidae > Rhinogobio > Rhinogobio ventralis. The sequence continues at coordinate 23,400,097 of CM077207.1, forward strand.
TGCAATTGCTTGTAGATCCACTTTTAGCAGCAATCACTTGAAGTAATCATTTTCTGTATGACTTTATCAGTCTCTCACATCATTCTGGAGGAATTTTGGCCCACTCTTCTTTACAATATTGCTGAGGTTTGTGGGCATTTGTTAATGCACAGCTCTTGCCACAGCATTCCAGTCAGGATGATAAGGATTAAGCATTCCAGTCAGGATCAGCTATAACAGCTTCAACTTTTCTGGGAAAGCTTTCCACAAGGTTTAGGAGTGTGTTAATGGAAATTCTTCTAGAAGCGCATTTGTGAGGTCAGGCACTGATGTTGGATGAGAAGACCTGGCTCGCAGTCTCCGCTCTAATTCATCCCAAAGGTGTTCTGGTTGAGTCAACTCAAGTCAAGTCAACTTTATTTATATAGCGCTTTTTACAATGCAGATTGTTTCAAAGCAGCTTCACAGTGTTAAACAGGACTATAATGCAACAGAATCTGATTCGGCTGTACAGCCGCTCTGGAGAAAACGGTGATGTCATCTAGCTCATTTCAATTATCATATATATTCAAGTAATGTAGTTGATATAGTTAATTTAGTTTAGTAATTAGATTTATTTGGATATTTATTCACCAACTTGAGGTCAGGACTCTTTGCAGGCCAGTCAAGTTCCTCCACACCAAACCCGCTCATCCATGTCACGCTCATCCGTTATTCGTCATGTCTCCACTGCTCTAGAGTCCAGTGACGGCGTGCTTTACACCACTGCATTTGACGTTTTGCGTTGCACTTGGTGATGCAAGTCTTGGATGCAGCTGCTCGGCCATGGAAACCCATTCCATGAAGCTCTCTACGCACTGTTCTTGAGCTAATCTGAAGGCTACACAAAGTTTGGAGGTCTGTAGCTATTGACTCTGCAGAAAGTTGGCGACTTCTGCACACTGTGTGCCTCAGCATGCGCTGACCCTGCTCTGTGATTTTACGTGGCCTACCACTTCGTGGCTGAGTTGCTGTTGTTCCCAATTGCTTCCACTTTGTTATAATACAGCTAACAGTTGACCGTGGAATATTTAGTAGTGAGGAAAGTCCATAAATGGACTTATTGCACAGGTGGCAACCCATTGAATTGAATGCTTGAATTCACTGAGCTTCTGAGAGCGACCCATTCTTTCACAAATGTTTGTAGAAGCAGTCTGCATGCCTAGGTGCTTGAATTTTTACACCTTTGGTCATGGAAGTGATTGGAACACCTGAATTCAATGATTTGGAGCGGTGTCCTAATACTTTTGGCAATATAGTGTATGTCATGTGTTGTTGTTGTTCATCTGAGGTTTATTTTCCAAATCTTAAGAACTACCAAGGAGCAGATGATGTTTTATTATGTCCTGATATGGAAAACCATATATATATATTTTTAATATATATATATATATATATATATATATATATATATATATATATATATATATATATATATATATTAAAAATGTAACAATACGAATGTTTTATTATATAAAGGATGTGTAAACCAAGGTGTAACGGTTAAAGGTACCAGGAACAGGATGAAGATTCAGGAGATAATAAGCAAACATAAACTTTAATCTAAACTTAATCTAAACTTCTCAGGAACATGAAACGACAGGCAACGGGCAACAGGATGAAAACAACTGAAAGATCAACTAAACAGACAGACATGTGACACAAGGTTTCTACAAGTGTCACATTTCACCATCTATCCAAACATACAAATATGCACATTTTTGTAAGTGTTATACAAATACCTACGTAGAGTATAACAAAGAGATCAGGCTGGTTGGTTAAAGCTCCTGCAGCAGGTGTTATACTTTGAAGCTGCTTGTAGGGCAATACAATTAACGTTTTACACATCTCCACTTATACATAAAGGAGGTTGTAATCACTGCAAAACCCATGAACGTCCTGCTCGTAATATCCCAGCCAGAGCAGAAACACATCCAGGGACCATTTCAGATCCCAATGAAATATATTCATTACCATGTAAATTGGTTTGGGAATCGTTGATTAAAAGCATTCGACATACTTTATTTGAAAGTACGTAAATGCAATTAATGGGACCATATTCAGAAGAAAGCGAATTTGCCTGCAGATAATTGTTATTGTCTGGATCCCATTAAAAGTTTTTTTTCCCCCTTCTTAATTCCTAAAGAAAACATTTCTGCGCAGAAAGCCACTCTGTCACGTCATTGTTGACACAGACTTCATTATACGATAATAATCCGCTTTTCATGTGGAGTGAATAATGCAATATTAACAACAGTGTTCGTAGAAATGATTTCTGAGAAGCCTGATCATTTTCTGTCCGCTGTACAATCAATGCAAGCATCTGAAACAAATTCTGCTGAAGACATTTGCACGCATGTATACCTAGCAGCTTGTGAAATGAAACACAATATGTGAAAGAATTGATTGGTATCAGAAAGTGATGCTTGGTTGCACCTTTGGCTTGCGTGCAACATCCAAACCCTTGGTTTTGGCAAACCTCATTTTGTTTTGCTTTTGGCAGGATGTTTTTAGCAATAATTTAGGCTTTCAGAATGGAGTTGTTGCTGAAATTACTGTCTGAATTTCACCCAACTAAACAAGTCAATAATCATTGCATTTCCGAGTCATGTAAACGCTGCAGGCAGGATTCAATATTAAATGGATGGTAATAGTGAATCCACAGAACTAATGATCAACTTGCTTGTTAGTCCAGTGTAAGAATGTTTCAATCGTAGTACCAATTACTATTATTTTCCTACTCTATTTCGGCTTATAATGGGTGAAGAGGTGCTAATGCACTACGAGTCATGTTTGCTAGATTCTGTGCTGTTGCAATCAAGAATCATTTCAGCCCAAATCTCAGAGAACATGCTCTCATGTTGATAATGTGCTTCCATTAGATCTGGAAATAACAATGCTATTTCATACCACAGGCAGAGATCTCATATTTCCACAACTCTGGCCCTTGGAACAAATCACGTGTTGGAGAAGAAATCACTTTATAGGGAAACTACCACAACCACTATCAAACAATGTAAAGAAAATGGCAGTCTGGATGTTTTCTTATTCTGTGAATGAGAACGAACAAAATGTGGATTGACTTGATTCCTCTTGGACCTGACATGATCAGACTAATTGGGGTCAGTCTTCCAGGTCAAAACTGTAGGGTTAGGATTACCTCTTCATGTAGAGGGATTAACCCTTATTTTACACTTCATGAAAGCCTCTGCTGCAATTCTACATGTACATCTATAGAGCACCAATGAATGTATGTCTCAATAGATTATTATTAAAGGGAAAGTTCACCCATAAATGAAAATTCTGTCATTATTTACTCACCCTCAAGTTGTTCCAAACCTGTATGAATTTCTTTCTTCTGCTGAACACAAAGGAAGATATTTGGAAGAATGTTTGTAACCAAGCAGATTTCGGCAGCCATTGACTACCATAGTATTTTTCCCCCACTATAGTAGTCAATGGCTGCCGAGATCTGCTTGGTTACAAACTTTCTTCCAAATATCTTCTTTTGTGTTCAGCAGAACAAATAAATATATACAGGTTTGGAACAACCTAAGAGTGAGTAAATGGTGACAAAATTTTCATTTTTGGGTGAACTTTCCCTTTAAAGTCAAAATGACTTAGTTTGCAATCCTTTTTATTTCTACCTGAAAGAGGATTTTTTTAATGAAATTTTTTTTTTTGACGTAAGCAGAAGCCACTAATTACTCTAGGAAATTACGCATTTTTTTCTTTTTTCTTTTTCAATTATACCACTATGATATTGCAACATTTACTAATGCATTTTTTTTTTTAAACAAGTCATTTTGACATGAAAAAAATGCCAGTCAACTCCATTTTAACCCCAAGCCTGGAAACCATTCAGGAGTGAAATTCTTTGAACTCAACTGTGACATCTATGAAATTCCTTCTTCTTCAGAGTGCAAAAATACAAGCCAGTGGCACATAGTCCAGGTTTGTTTAGGGATGGTAACCGAGCCAAAAACATACCTCCTACCACATAAGTGCTTGAAACATATTTGGTTATTTTCCCCACCCATAAACTCAGCTTTTCAACTGAAAAGGAGAGTATTTTTTAAGAAGCAGAGAAGGTTCTTATATTTTGATAAAAGAGTTTATCCGGTAATAAAAATGCATGCACTGTGAACCTGCATGGTTTGTTTTCCTTCTCTGTAACACAAAAATAGATATTAGTCATAAAAGTATCACTGTCTCTGTGGAGCCTTTGTCATTTCATTGTATGATAGGTAACAAAGAAAATCATACAGGTTTGGATATGATTAAATAATAAGAGAATTTCTATTTTTGTGGTCAACTATAACTTAAATGCATACTGGTAATAAGATTTCCAAAATTCCTTACTGCGGTCTCAGCTTTGCTCACAGTAATCTAGCTTTGTGTCTTTGTGATTTGGGAAATTACAGTAAATAAAAGAGAAAAGACATAAGAGGAAAGGCTCGATGCTGGAGTTCAAAGACAAATCTTCATTCTGATACAGGGGAAGTAGAGTGTGGAAAGATCAAAAGAAGAGTGATGTGAAAGGTCAACGCTCAGTCGATCACAAGCGACTACATAAAGAGGTGTTCCTGCTAAGTAGTGCACTACACAACCACAGAAAGCCAGAGCAGTGCAGACTTATGAAAGGGACATAGTGGAATGGAAACTCACACTTTGAAGAGACTGGGGAAGGGTGAAACACCTCAAAGCACCTGCATAGTGTGCCATTGCCTAATGGGAAATAATCAATGGATCTATGACAATATAATCGTAAATCTGGCTCATGCCTCCACTAGGAAATTATTCTTATGCAGTGCATCTCTTTGAGAGAGTTTCAGTGGGTACTCTTACCATTAGTTATAAGCTAATTACAAAGAAAAGCAATTGTTTTGCTCATTAATGTAACCTTCATGTTACGTTGATACTGATTTTATGTTATGTTTAGGGTCCTAGAGATCCCAATGCTCTATGTATAATTATTATTTCTAATTTTAAAATGGATATATTACTTCCCTCAAATTATTTTGAAGCTTAAATTCTTTCAACAGCTGCACCAATGAGGATTCGACAGGTTTTTCCCAATATATTTGAATTGTATTGTTTCTTATTTCATTATTTTGTGAAATGTTCATAATAGAACATAATGCCATCACACACACACACACACACACACACACAAGCATAGAAGAACTAGAACAGGTTTAAAGCTTTCAGAGAGTTTCAGCACCACACAAAGTTGTACCCGCTATTGTACCGTAATTCTTATTAGAATAAGGTCACTTTAAGAATATATGTCTGACACTTGTAAAATATTTTAATTGGTGTGACACCATTAAAATACCTCAGTTTAATGTTTCCTCAGTTTCCTGAGTTTTCCAATAAAGTGCCATGCTATCCTATTCTAGGACAATGGTTCCCAACCCATTTCAACCTTAATAATTTTAAATTATATTAACAAAACTAATTTTTATGGCTTAAATCAGGTAGAAATACCCACTTTTATAATTTAAGCTTGCATTGCAAGTTTGTTATTTCACTTCAAATGTAACTTAAAGGGATAGTTTACCCAAAAATGGAAATTTTTGGAAACATTTACTTAGCCTAAATTTGTTCCAAACTTGTATGAATTTCTTTTTTCTACTTAACACAAAAGACGGTATTTTAAAGAATATGGGTAAATTAACAGTTGATGAACCCCATTGACTTCCATGTTAGGAAGAAAAAAAAATACTATGGAAGTCCATCAACTGCTTGGTTTCTGACATTCTTCAAAATATATTATTTTGTGTTCAAAAGTAGAAAGAAACTTATACAGTTTTGGAACAACTTGAGGGTGAGTAAATGATGACAGAATTTTTGGTGCATTTTTAGGTGAACCATCCATTTAACACTCTAATGCTTTTTTGGTAGCCTAAAATGTGCTTCATGTGATACCATCTGAATTAAAATGTTTTATTTAAGTCAAATGTAGCATTTAATAAGACTGAATCAACCTGATATAGAATAAGATTTTGGACAAGATAGTAATTAATGATTTCACAGGAAGAAATATAAGGGTTTTTTTTGCTGTCAAAATAATAAGAACAAGAGTTAGATAAGGTAAACATAGCTCCATCTTGTAAAAATAACACATTTTCATTTTTACAGCATTGCAAGTGACTTAGACTCATATGGTCACTTTCTAATGACAATAGTTTGAGTGAGAGCTGTCCACGTCATGTGGTTCTGAAATGCTCAATAGTTTGAGTAGGAGCTGTCCATATCGTGTGGTGCTGAAATGCTCATTTGAAGCTTTGACCTGTCCTCTACTCTGAGTTCATGCTCTAAGCTTTGCTGTTTCTCCAGAATTCTTTGGAAAGTTGTAACAGTTTTATTCAAACACACACACACACACACATAGACACACGCCTTTTAGCTGCACGTCACGAATAAATGCAGCATATATGACAGATGGATATAATATAAGAAAGAAAAGAGAAAGAAAGGAGAAATGTAAAACGATCTGTATGCCAAATTAAACACAGCACCTACACTCCAACTTGACGCAACGCTTCAGAAGTAGAAGGTTCAGTTGTAATCAAGGAAGATGTCTGCAGTGCACGCGTAAACCGGTTCCTTAATTATAACGGGAGAGTGCTAGTTTCTTTCGCGTCGTCGCTCGCATGCAGTGCAAGTAAAAGTTGAGGCGGCACGAAGTTTCAGTTCATGTGTCGGTCTGCGCAGCTTCAGAGCTCTCTCGATCTTTCCATTTCATCTGCTCACACCTCTTTATGATCCTCATCGTCTTTTGATCGAGACTTCGATTCCCTCTTAGCGAATATTTGGCAAATCCAGACGGTTTGCGATGGGATCTTTTCTCTTGGAGTCTGAGAGGAATCAAACACGTCCTCACAGACCAACTGAGCAGTTCTTTCGCTAGTTTTTACGGCGTTGCGACATACATAGTTTAATCTTTACCGTTTTTTATTCTACACGGAGGTTTGACGTGGAGGAAACCGTGCCGTCGACAGTTTATATATTTATGACAAAATCTGAATTCACGCGCCTGTTTTGGATTATCCGTTTCCCAGGATACCGAACACTGAATCAATCACGCGTCAACTAGAGACTTTATTTTCGAATCCCTGGACTTAAAGACTGCTGAAGGGCTTTGGAAATGAGCGGTCCGTTTTCAAAATGTCTTTTTTAAGAATCACTCGTGGAGAGAGACGTTTCCTCAGAGGACGAGAGGGTTTGTAACGCTGAATTTATCGCCGATTTCACTACACGCGTTTCCATGGCTCCTGCGGTCAGATCGATTAAGCGTAAGGATGCGATTAACTGGCCGAGGATGTCGACAACTTTCTGGGCTGTGCTGCTGTTGACGGCTCTTCTGATCGTGTACTGCGGTGAGTTTGCGGTGTGTGCGATGCGTCTTCTACGTGTGTAAGGATGTGTAACACTTCATTGATGTGACCTTAAGGATAATGTATAGTGTCTGTCGTGTCACTCACAAATACACACATACAAACAAAGTAATGGATCCTCCAGGCTAATTGAAACGGAAATGTCAAATGTCCTAGACATGACCATAAATATACATATATTTTTAACTTGTGCCTCAAGGACAGGGGGGTTATATATCATGGATCCTATGGTAGGGTTGTACAGTATATTCCTTAATAAGAACAAGGAATCCCTTCCAATTGAAAATAATCAGGAAAATTAATTAACAAGCTGTAAAAAACTGCGATACTCAAACACAGAGATATGCAAAGGCAACTCATACAACCCCCCTCAGAGAGAAATCAGTTCTGGCCATGATGTTTATACACCAAAATACTCAAAAGGAAAGTTGTGTGAAACAATTATAAGATAGTATATTGTCTATAAGATTATCACAAATGTGACAGACCTTATTGACATTTACAAGAAAAGGCCTTTACTCTTAAACAACTATATATCCAAGTAAAAGCTCGGTTGATTCATTACTTTAGCTGATAATAGTCTGAATGAAGCTTTGATAGAAGTCCAAACGACTGCACTAGAACACACACAGGTAACATTAATTAAATGCACAGCTATACACTCACACATCTGAATCAATTAATTTTACATCTAGAAATGTAGAATTATTGTTCTGTCCCAGGCCTGGCTGGGTGGCGGTATATCTGAGAGGATGTTTAACCTGTGCGACTTTACCTGCAGTTCTTATTCAAGGAAATATGGAAATGTGAATGCAAATATGTGCATAGATGTTTCTGCATTCGCTCAATTGATCTCCTGCGATGCCGTGATTTATTCTCTGCTTGGCTACAATCAATGTTCTGGATGTTTGTTGTGGTTAGCAGTCGATTCTTTTTTATTTGGGTGTCTGTTTCTCTGTGTCTCTCTGAGCAAATCAGCTCCTGCAGCTCTGCCCCGACCCGCTTGTTGTCTGTGATATTAATCTTCATCTAGATGGGCTGCCCACCGCACGACATCTATGTCTGAGTTGCTGTCAAGACCCCAGACTGGCACCTTTCGCAGCTCGAGCTGGTATTACTTGCAGAGGAGATTGAAAACATAAACGCAGAGACACAAACCGAGTTCTGATGTTTGATTTGTATTTATAGCTAGTCTTGTGTGATGCATGCACAAACACAACAGAAATTAGGTCTGCATTCCCACTAGTGAGTCATGCAGTGGCTGCCTCTTTATATTAGCATCTCACAACAAAATATCGTCAAAGTATCCCCTACAAATGTCATCGCTGTACATGAGATTGGGTTTGTTTCAGAGAGCAACAGAGAAATAGGAAAGAGCAGAATGGTACTTGTGCTGTACTGCAGCTGTACAAATTTACATCAAACGATATGATATGATGACAAGGACTGTTTGTAATGACTGTTTAATGAATGACATGGGGAGGGCTTTGTTCTGTCCGCTGGCTCCCTCCTCTGGATGCTACTCGACATACGTTTATTCTTTGTTAGATCTGCAGATGCTTTGTTTAAACTTGCATTCCAATTGCAACCTTTAGAATAACAATAAATATAAAATATATTATTTGATATATTAACCAAAGGTATATATATATATATATATATATATATATATATATATATATATATATATATATATATATATATATATATATATATATATATACATATATATATATATCACTATTCCTAACACATACTAATATTGCTCAGAGTTAACCTTTGGTATTAACCTTTGGTGCATAACTCATTCCGTACCATTTATACTGTGAAGATCAATGATACAAAGTGTTGCGAGTTGTTGAGGTGTGCTATTACTTTACTAAGCAGTCAGACTTATGATTTTTTCACCTATGATACCACAGGTGAAAAACACTTCATAGGTTTATACTGAAGTAGGGCTGCATAGAGATCAAGATATCATTGAGACATTGAGGGACGTCTCTTTTGGCTTGGTCTAGTAGGAAACCACCTTGCAGGACCCTAGAAACCACCCAGAACATTCTAGCAACCGCATAGCAACACTGTAAAAACGGCTGTAGATGAACTAAATTAATAACTTTTTTACAACAGAAATGAACCAGCTAGACTGTGACACTATGTTCTTCTAAATCTGCGGTACAGCCGAAACAAACTTTGTTGCATTATTTTCCTGTTATGACTGTAGAGTTTTGAAACAATCTGTATTGTAAAAAGTTCTATATAAACAAACTTGACTTGTTTGCCTGGGCAAACATCATACATTTTTCTGCACATGTAAAACTTTTTTTGCCTCCAAAACATGATTTCATTTCATAATGTTCATGAAACATGCAGATGGTTGCTCTGACCATCAAATATCATATGTAGTGAGTCGTACTGTTTTTATCCACTTTTAACTTACAGCAGCACATCTCTCTGGCATAGTTTCAATATATTTCCTCTAAGAACTTCAACACTAATTTTATCCCATGCCTTCTGCAACTGAAGCCAAAGGCTTTCGTTTGAATGTACAATAGATATGTCCAGTTTATTTTCCAACTCGGCCCAAATGTGCTCGATGGGGTTGAGGTCTGGACTTTGAGGGGGCCAGTCCATCATTTTCAATGTTCCAGCAGATTCCTTCTGTCGCAGGTAGTTTCGGCAATAGTTAGAAGAATGTTTTGGGTCATTGTCCTCCAGGCCCAATAAGACAACTCCCAGATGCAAATTGTTCTAATAATTTTGGCCACCACTGTATTAGGTGTAAAACTATAAAACTATATTATTTTAGGTTTATATTATTAATAATCATATTTTATATATTTTATAAATACATCATATTTACATTCATATTTTTATATAAAAGGTAACACTTTAGTTTAAGGTACAATTCTCACTTAATCCTACCCAATACCTAAACTTAACAACTAGCTTACTAACTATTAATAAACAGTAATTAGGACTTTATCGAGGCAAACGTTGTAGTTAATAGTTAGTTAATAGTGAGAATTGGACCCTAATCTAAAGTGTGACCGTATAAAATAATTAATATATAATGTATTATTCAGAGTAATAATACAGATAAAATATGAGCAGTAAAACCCTTTGATGGTGTATATATATATATATATATATATATATATATATATATATATATATATATATATGGTGATAATTATGTAGGTAAGATGTAGTGTGTTTTTTATATTTTCTGCAAATGTTCAGACAGCCTGACCATCATTAATGTTAGAGAGCATATGGCACTGTGTGAGTGTGTGGGTGTGTGTGTGTGTGTGTATGTTTTTCTATTTCGTTGGGGACTTCAGCCTGAATGCTCACTGACTCATGGGGACTCGTGTCACCGTGGGGACCTCAATTTAGGTCCCCATGAGGAAACAAGCTTATAAATCATACAGAATGAGTTCATTTGAAAATGTAAAAATGCAGTTTTCTGTGATGGGCAGGTTTAGGAGTAGTGTTAGTGTAAGGGGATAGAATATATTGTTTGTACAGTATAAAAATCGTTACGCCTATGGAGAGTCCCAACAAAGATGTGTGTGTGTGTGTGGGTGTGTGTACATGTATGTGTGTGCTGATATTCACTGGCTGTGTTACTGTAAACAGATAGAGAGAGATATAGCGGGAGAAAAAATACTAATAGAAAAAAAAAAACGGGAAACAGTAAAACACGCACAAAAAAAGCAGAAAAGGAAAGAGATGAGCGCACTATGGTCTCCTCCTCCATCACACATCCCACAGGGTCAATTATGTGCCCTGATGAATCATACCTGCTACAGGCCCGACCCGCATTGCCATAGCCCCGCCCACTGAAAGCATCCCACAATGCACTGCAGCACATTCACACATCCCCCTCGAAAACAGCCCATGTAGTCTGACACATTGCTCAAACATTCACAAATGCACACTTTTCTCAGTCTGTGGTCATTATCAACACCATTTAAGGGCATAAACAGAAGCCGTTTGGCAATTATAAACAGCTTAGATGTTGCTGTAATTTTTCGTAACCAAAGCAAAAATAACCAAAAAGAGAGAGTGAGGAAAAAAAAAAAAGTTGTATTTATATGGTACAATAAGCATGCAGTCATTATAATATCCTTGTCTATTTTAAAGCTAGCCGAAGGCCTTTCCACTGCACGAGCAATTTAACTACTGTCCGCATCAAAGGGTAAAGACGTGGGCTTGTGGAACTTGTCAAGTTTTCTGTCTGGGCTAGCAAGCACATCGTGAAGCTCTTACGAAAATGGAGGCATCTTTATGGATGAATATTTTATCAGCTCTGAGGACCTACAAGGCATCTTGACCATTTTTGTCACTTTTGGGGAAAAAAGTTGAAATGTGTATAACACATTGTTGGGAGCTATATCATTCTAGAGCTGTAATGTTTCACCGTCAGTGTCCACTTTCAATTCATGGTACTTAACATTACTTTCTCTACAAATGTAGTTAAATGTGTAATTAACCGTAAAAAATGTGGTAGCAACATTTTAGGTTTTACGGGACAGCACTTAGTTGACTGTCTATTTTACAGTTCAAAACCGTATAATTTAAAGGTTTATATTGTAATAATTACATGTAGGACAATTTTGAGATTTGGCTCAAAAATTTAAAAGATCTAAATACAAAGCATATACATATAAATACAAATACATATTTTTTTATATCAACAGGACCATGTAAGACAAATAAATGTGTAACCATTTACTGCATTTTAAATGATGATAATACTAATTATATTCATTGTGACAGTGTGACAGTGAAAATGCCATGTCATGTCAACAACCCATATCAAAATGGCATCTGCAAACATATGCTAGAGTTTTTCTACCTTTACTTTTATGAGCCATGGCTTTTATAGGGAGTCCCCATACGATTGCACAGGCATTTTAGTGCTGTGCAGTTCATCACATAAACTGCATGTTCTTGTTTTGGAACAAATGAAAATTGTGCTTTGTAATTTTTGGAAACTGCTCCGAAAGTGACTTGATTTGCTTGATTTGTATGTCGCCTTTGGCTTGCTCAGTTGGGGACACTAAATTTTCAAATAAATATCCAAATAAATGTAATTACTAAACTAAATTAACTATGTCAACTACATTACTTGAATATATATGATAATTGAAATGAGCTAGATGACATCAAATTCGGTTTTATTATTTTCCTGTTTAACACTGTGAAGCTGCTTTGAAACAATTTGCATTGTAAAAAGCGCTATATAAATAAAGTTGACTTGACTTGACTTGACTTCTAATGTGAGATAAATGCTGTTAATTTGAGCGTGTGTGTCAAGAAAAAAATGTCTAAGTCTGAATGCATATAGAGAATTTAGCTCTACAGTTTAGCATGTAGAACTTTCCTTGTGTTCAGGTGAGATTTTTTGCTGTTGGTTCGTTAGAAATCTGAAAATATGTATAAAAAAAAATGCTTAGCATTTATTAATGTGAACCCGATCGGCAGACGTCTCCTCCAGGCTCTCATAAATTTGATAACTAATTGCTGTTTAAACGTGCGTGTTAGACCATAAATTAATTGAAATTTGGTATTAGTTTTAATAGGCGCAGTGGCATGCATAAAACATAACTTTTGACATTTCGCACAAGGGTCTTCTTCATTTAAGGGGACGTGCACGCTGCTAACAATCTGGCTTCATTCTTGGTTGATGTAACGATGAGGGTGTGAATTTTAATGATCAGTTGTAACCTCAAACACACACACTGCTTGCGGGGTGGAGAAAGACAGGAAAGACTACTAACGTACTTGCGGCGGGCTGTTAAAATGACTCCACTTCTTTATTACTGAGGAAACCAATCGCTTGAAAGAAAATGCCACCCTGGTGTTTCGAATTCCTGGAGGGCTCCATCAACGTGTGGTCGCTCACGGGCTGTGACAGGAAATGTCTGGGGTGGAACTGTTGAGAAGTGAATGAAAGATAAAAAAGAAGGAAGAGAGAGAAGCGGACAATGAGAATGAAAAAGATGGATAAAAATGTGCCGTCCCGCTATAAGCAGACATGGGAATGCCATGCAATGGTAATGGAACTTTCCACAAATAGCACACACTCTGGTGTCCCATTATCTTTGTTAAGCTTTAGAGGCAACCTACTGTATCCAAAAATTAAATGTCATCATTTTGACATAATTTACAGTATAAATATTATTAATTATTGACTCAACCCTATTAACCCTTAATTAGTAACACACCCCTATTACCACATGATTTTGGAAAATGAAAATGTAATAAACAATTTAATTGCGCTTAATTTGAAACCTTCCTACAGCATAGGAAGTGTATGAAATAACCTCATTACATTTTCTCAGTTTTCAAAAAAAAAATGTGTGTTGTGTTGACTATATTCATTAAGTTCAACCACTCAGCTAAGATTTAACCACTAAGATTTTTTTTGTAAATTAATTAACAACTACAAACATATAATGACATTTGCTCCCATACCAAGAACACTTAATAATAAAAAGTTTACTAAATATTAATATTTATAATAAATTCAACCCGCAGTTTTTTTTTATTAATGTTCTTTATTTTGTATTTAATATAAATTGATTTCATTTATTACTTTTTAAACTGTTTATTACTAGAAAATAACAAAATAATAAAAACAAATGAAATAAAACAGCTCATACAATATTTAGTTTGATATCCTGAGGCACAACATCCTGATTACACTGACCTTTTTTTTTTTTTAAATAAATGAATAAAATAAAAAATACTGCCTAAAGGCTCATTCACACAAAGGACGATAACTATAAAGATAAAGATACAGTTCTAAAAAACATTGTAAATATAAAAGAATAGCAGAGTCCACACCACAAGTATAACGATAACGACAGGAAGAAACAATCATTGAAATTACTTACAGAATGATTTTTCCAGCTGATGAATGATAAAAACATTAACAGCCAATCAGAATCCATCCTGCTTTGAAGAGATTGAGCATTTAAAGCAACAGACGACATAAACTGTGCTTAAAACAGAACAATATTGTCCACTGGTATGAATGCTAATATAGTTGCCGTGCTTGGTCTGAACGGGCCTTTACACTGTCAGAAAAGATTTCCACAAACAAATGTTACATTATAAAACGACAGCTGCATTTATCGTGAAGTCATAGAGGTAGTTACTTGTCTGAAGAAAAGAGCAGTTCACTCAACAAATACATGTTATAGAAGAGGTAATTGTGTGGAAGTCAGCTGCATTCAATCATGCAGATGTGTCTTTTGCCAAAACCTTAACAGGGTGCCATTTTGTGATGCATGGTTGAGACTGACAAGACATCTCAAAAAAACATGATTCAAAAGCTTTCCTGGCTTGATGGATTTCGGAATGCAACTGTATATAAATGGGAGTAGTAACATCATAGCTAGTATTTCAACATTTTTGACATTCAGTAAAAGAAAATCTTTGAAAATCAGATGCAAGCAAATGCACTTAACAGCACTGGGAGATGCAACACAAATGACAGATGGTAATAATATTGCATTTCTGTCTAATAATATACAGACACGTGACCTCACATACAATTATATATTATTGTGTAAAGTTGTGGCCTTTCTTGTCAACCATAAATGGCCTACAGTTATACTAATGAAGGCTGAAATGATGATGATTGACAATGATAAAATACACTAGTATTTAATAGTATTAAAAGATTAGTTTACTTTAAAATGAAAATTACCCCATGATTTACTCACCCTCAAGACATCCTAGGTGTATATGACTTTCTTCTTTCTGATGAACACAATCGGAGTTATATTAATAAATATCCTGATGTTTCCAAGCTTTATAATGGCAGTGAACGGGGCTCACAAGTTTGAAGCTCAAAAAATTACATCCATCCATCATAAAAGTACTCCACACAGCTCCGGGGGGTTAATAAAGGCATGAAGCAAAGTGATGCGTTTGTGTAAGAAAAATATCCATATTTAACACGTTATAAAGTAAAATATCTAGCTTCCGTATTCAACTTACGGAAAAAGCGTAACTGATGCGACGTATGATGTAGGACGTAGCGTAAATTTTTTGAACTGTGAGAGGCGCTACACTTTCTTCGTAAGTTGAATATGGAAGGCTGTCTGGCGGAAGCTATATATTTTACTTTATAAAGTCTTAAATATGGATATTTTTCTTACAAAAATCCATTGATTCGCTTCAGAAGGCCTTTATTAACCCTTTGGATGCACTTTTTTGAGCTTCAAACTCTTGAGCCCTGTTCACTGCCATTATAAAGCTTGGAAACATCAGGATATTTATAATTATAAATATAACTCTGATTGTGTTCATCAGAAAGAAGAAAGTCATATACACCTAGGCTTGAGGGTGAGTAAATCATGGGGTAATTTTAATTTTAAAGTGAGCTACTCCTTTAATATAGTACTGATCAGATCAAGTACATTTTATTTGTATAGCAGTTTTATAAAAAATATCCCTAATGAGCTCAAACCAAACTTTCTATTATTCTAGAAAGATTATTGTAGATTAATTTTAAAATCTGATGAATTGATTGCAAGCAGCAGTTGTGTGTGGATTTCTACACTGCAGCACGTCTCAGTGAAGAATTGTGTTCATTGATCATTACTTGATGTATTCACTGATTACTAATTGGCAACATCTGTTTACATACTACAAACAACATGATTATACATTCAAAGCCCATCTTCATCAGAGTTACAGCTAGGGTTTGTTACTTTCATGTTACCTTTTTTTAATCCCATATCACATTAACTTCACAGCAAACAACAGCCTGATGTACAGTAGACTATCTGAACTGCATCTGTTCAACTTCAACAGCTCATCTAGCACGCACTGTAATCCTGCCACTGCGTCTACATTCATACTCCGAAGACTTTGTTTCTTTATGTACACAGATACACACACACACGCTATAGATGCCTGACTATACATTGTCCCATTAAACCAATAAGCCAATTTTAAAAAATGTATTGTAATGATTATAGTGGTCTAGCAATAACATTAAATGTACACTTTTTGTTATACTGGTTGAAACTCTCTTCACATCCTGATAGCAATCAAATATAGAACTGGTCTAAATAATAAAGTGGAAGTCTCAGGACCAAAAAAATGTTCGTCCAATCATTGCATTCGGTCCAAATGCTATGATGGGATGTCATACCTGCCTGTCCACATATGTATTTCCACACCTTCGGCACCTGCTCACGCAGACATTACACGTCATCAGCACTAAGCGTAAGGCTATGCAGAATTGTAGACAGACAGTCACCAAGCTGCACAAACAAATAGCAGCTGCATTTTACAGTTCCTCCTGAACCAAAAGAATGAGCTTATGCTGCGTTCACACCATGTCATGCTCTACCCGAAGCTGTTCACAAATTATACATTTCAATGGCAACACTATCAACACCGAAATTAATCTGCAGCAGTCAGCAGAAGTCCACACTCTGTAAGTCTACATTAAAAATATTAGGTTACACTTTATTTTAAAGTGTCGTTAATCACACTGTAATTACACAAATAAGTACTGAGTTCTATTAATTAGTAACATGTACTTACTATGGGGTTGGGTATTGGTTATATTGGGTATTAGGGTTAGCTGCTTGTAATTATGCATTCTTTACTGTTATTACTATTAAGTACATGAAAGATATAAGGACATTGTAAAAATAAAGCATTACTTAATATTAATCTGTAACATTTTCACAGTTTGTAAACTAGCACATTTTTACAGCATTTAATAATATAATTTATTGATTTATTAATTTATAAATATATTGTTAATAAACTTGTTAATATATAGTTTGTTGCTTGACTTTAACTGCCTCATCATAATATTGCAGTTTTCCTATGCCATTTTTACTGTAGTCACAGTATGGTACTAATTGGCTGTTTTATCTTTTGTTGGTAAAAATGACTCTACTAAGGCCCTGTCCCAAAAGGCACACTTGATATGAATTTGTGGTCTTGTGGCCTTCACTTGTGCATGTCTGTGAAGTCCACAAGATCATAGGGTGTCCAATTTGTCATTTCAGGCTTCAGTAGTGTACCCAAGAGTGCCTCCATTGTAGCCGCCATGCACCCTTGATGAATCCTTTTTCTGAAGCTTACACTGAAGACTTCACAGCAGACTAATAACCAGTCTAGCAGTCGATGTGGAAAAAAGTAGACTCAGAGTAGGACTTGGAAGACTGAGGCTGTATATGTGACAGGGTCTGATACAGTTGTTTCCAATAGAGTTTGACTGTAGCAAGCTTCTAAGCTAATAACATGACACTTTAATAAGCACAGAAGCAATTATTTGGCAAAATATTTTCAATTAGATTTGGCACAACTTCTTGTCAATGTATTCTGGATTTGCCTGGATCACATTTGGTTGCTTTCTCTCTTTTTTTTTACAGCTTTTACAATAGGAGTGAGCATACAATGGCTTAAATGTACCAAATTTACCAAAATGTAAAATGTGTACATTGAATGCAATGTAAGTCGCTTTGGATAAAAGCGTCCGCCAAACGCGTAAATGTTTTTTTAAAATACTGCCTAAGTATAAAGCTTACTAGGGTTTTTAACAGATCTGCATATCTTGGTACAGATAAGATGCAAGGTCAGCGTCACAAGGAGAGTGATGGAAGTGTATGTGATGCTGATGCAAGATGCTCACACTAGACTGTGATTGTTAGAGCAGCAGCCAAAGTTGCCAACTTTTGACTTTTGCTATCCGTATCTGCTATCCGCATCTGTGGTAAAATTAAGAAATTTGAATACGTCATACACAGAGATTCAATTAAACTAAATAACACAGAATTGTGACTGTACATAAATAGTTCAAGATGAATAGACTGCACACTTTAAAGTTCTTTGTATTGTTGTTGTTTTAATTTAAAAAAATGTGCATTGAAACTGACTAATTAAATGCTGGCATGAATGTTCCAACATGAATGGCATGCGTTTGTCTGTTCAGACCAATGCATAAAAAACAGCAGACAAGCTGAATATAGTCTCAGTCTCAGGCGTCACGCCCACAGACTGCCCACAATCCATTCGCTGAACATCTGATGCATATGGCACACTAAACTGGAAACACTTTCGTGAATGCAAAAGTCTAAACCTGATTGGCTGACGTCTACAGGTTTTCCTGGAGCCTTGTGCGTGGCGATCTCTCTTCTTGACTAAGTGGGCGGTTTGTAGTGGCTTTGTAGTATGCTAATTGTAGTGGCTAAACAGTCCAGACCTTATGCAGTCAGTCAAAGATCTGGCTATGCCAGACTAAGCTGAATGAAAATAAAAATTCACTCTTTCGGTGGTACTTAAAGAAAAATAGAAATACCCCAGTTACACAAAGCATCTTTTCCTCTCCAAGCCATCTCCTGAAAAAGTTTAACAAGGTGCCGATTTCATATAAATTCATACAAAAGTGTATGATTTTTAGAAAAAGTAAGCATGAAAATCCATCCCTAACCCCACCCCTAAGCTTGTAAGCTGTAGCACTCGCTTATTACAAAGAAAAAAGGAAGTCAAACAGCATTTACACATTTTCAAGTTTTGTATTCATGATGGTTTATCAAGAGCGCACATACACGCATCAATAATTACGAACTCTTGCGTGCCTAATGTAAAACTCCTATATGTCACTGTAATCTTCTTTACCTTGATTACAATCGTCATCCATCAAAACTTTATTGGTGTGACACTGGTTTGCTGCTTAAAGGGTTAGTTCACCCAAAAATTCTGTCATTAAATTACTCACCCTCATGTCATTCCAAACCCGTAAGACCTACGTTCATCTTCTGAACACAAGTTAAGATATTTTTGATGAAATCCGAGAGCTCTCAGGCCCCTCCATAGACAGCTATTTAATTAACACTTTCAAGGTCCTGAAAGGTAGGAAAGACATCATTAAAATAGTCCATGTGACTCCAGTGGTTCAACCTTAATTTAATGAAGCGACGAGAATACTTTTTGTGTGCAAAAACAAACAAAAATAACTACTTTATTCAACAATTTCATTCTGGCCTGTGCCAGTCTCTGCTGTTTACGTTAAAAGTATTCTCGTCACTTCATAAACTAAGGTTGAACCACTGGAGTCACATGGACTATTTTAACGATGTTTTTACTACCTTTCTGGACCTTGAAAGTGTTAATTAAATAGCTGTCTATGGAGAGGTCAGAGAGCTCTCGGATTTCATCAAAAATATCTTAATTTGTGTTCTGAAGATTAACGAAGGTCTTACGGATTTGGAATGACATGAGGGTGAGTAATTAATGACAGAATTAAAACATTTTGGTGAACTATCCCTTTAACCAAGAAAAATAGTTTGCGTATAATATTCTCTGCAGTGGTTGGGCATTTTGACCCACCGTTCAATCTGTATTTTACACAGCGAGATGAGAAGTGGCTTGGGCTGCTTCATAACAATCACAGAATACGAGAAGGGTCATGCTTTGAAGCCAAATACATGCTGAAATGAATAATTTACTGAAATCTAAATGCGAATCACTGTTCTCTCTGCTATCTTTGATGTAATCGGGCAGGGTATTCTCTACTTTAGTGCAGTTTTGAATCAATTCGCATACTGGATTCTTGGACTAAAAACTTTTCAGGAGTTTACTGGTTTATAATAATAATTAATAATAATAATAATAATTTCCACTGTAATGTATTGATTGAAAAACTGACTACAGAGGTCGAAAACCTTTCAGGTTTCAAACGCCATATGTAGATAAATTGAATAACTTCCTTTCCTCCTTCCTTCCTTCCTTCACTCTGTGTGCCTCCCCTGACTTCCTCTTTGAAAACAGTTGTTCCAGTCTAAGCCCCTGTCCCAAATGGCACCTTAAACACTCACGGTCTTCTTATGTGTCTGCACTTTAGTGACGTAACGACACTTTCGTGATGTAACGCCTGCCATCTGTTGGGAAGAAGTCTGCTGCAGTGCTCACTTCTGTGTGGGCTCGGCAAAAGTGCGCATCAACCACAAAGGGGACGCTTGCAAGCAACCTCCTGACACCGAAAATGACAAATGGGACACTCTACGGTCTCATAGACTTGACGGACACGTGCACACAGCACCATTGTCCACAAGACCGAAAGTGCATATGAAGTGTGCCATTTGGGACAGGGCCTAAGTCATACTACGGGGTTCCCTTACGTATTTATGCAAATGCGCACTTCTCAAAAACACAGCTGATTGCTGACACACTAAAATATATAGATTAAAATGTGCATGTATTTAAATGGAATGAAATATATAGAATGTACTGAGTTTTAGTTTGCTTATTGAGTCCAAGAGAGTGATCTATTTGAGTCTACATGTCATTTTAATAAAGAATGCTTCTTCAAAATATGGACAAGCTAGGTTTAACACAGAAAGCAACACAGAAAGCAATTCTGTTTTGTTTTTTTTAAATATGGGATGACTCTGTATTGATCATGGTCATGTTCCATGAAGATATTTTGTAAATGTCCTACCATAAATATATCAAAAATGTATTATTATTAGTAATATGCATTGCTAATAGCTTCATTTTGACAACTTTAAAAGGCTATTTTCTCAATATTTATTTTCAAATAGTTGTATCTTCTCAGCCAAATATTACAAACAATACATCAATGGGAAGCTTATTTATTCAGCTTTCAGATGATATATAAATAGATAGATTAAAATGTGCATATATTTAAATGGGATGAAATATATAGAATGTACTGAATTTTAGTTTGCTTATTGTGCCCAAGAGCATGATCTATTTAAGTCTACATGTCATTTTTTAAAAAGAATACTTCCTTTTTTTAATGCTTGAGAGCTGTAGTTCCAACCACGTAAGTTTGCTGCCCTTGTCTTCATCTTACTTGATCCTGTGGTCAAGAATCATATCCATTTTTTTGCAGCAATAGCCAATGTTAGTTGTCTAGATTTCAGATCCATGTTACGCAAACTGCTTTCCATTATAATGTGTGATTTTTTCTTTGTATTATTTTTACACTTTGTGAATCTTATTCAAATGCAAATACTGAAGCTTTCTCAGTGTGTAACACAAAATATGGACAAGCTAGATTTAATACAGAATGCTATTCTGTTTTCTTAAATATGGGATGACTCTGTATTATACGAGGGCTGGCAACCCCTGGCAGCAGTGGAAATGAACCCTAGAGATATTTGTTAAACTGAAGCTGTGTAATTCTAGCATACATTCATGCTCACGAAACATGACTTTGTTAAGCCTCATTTCTAGCTTCCCGTGGCAAAGACTGTCTTTTTCCACCCTCCTCCAAGCGCTCCTCCACCCTCCTCCAAGCATGTCAGTGATACAATAGAAAAGATTCTATTGTATCACTGACATGCATGTGAATTATACGAGGGCCACTTGGGGGTTGCGATATTCATTACATTATAACAACTGTGGACTTGTTAAAACATGTTATACGACACTGGCAGGAAAATTAATGCGTTCTATAATACATTCTGTTTTAAGGCTCCGCCTCGTCATTGTGCTACAACTTTCAGAAGTCCCAAAACTTAAAATGGTTGTAAAAAGTGTTTTCAATGTTTTTATATCTATTCACCAAGTGAAAACCGTCAGTCCAGCTGCTTAGAGAAGTTACATGCCTATTCTCAACATTTCACACAATTTGAGATACAATTCATGTCTTCAAGACAAACTGAATTTACTTTGCAATAAACCACCTCATATTGATTTATCTCACTTTTTTATATAACTCTTATATAAAAAATCCATCTTCTTTCTACTGTAAACAATGTGCATATTTTCCTTTATAGAATTGATTACAATTGCTTGACACCCAAGTGCACATTGATATCTATTGTTATCTTAATTTAAATATGCATATGGTGCGACCGTGATTTGTCAGTTCAGAAGCAATCTAATATCTCAACTAGCCTGCTCCAGAGTTTGTGCATTCACTGGCAGCATTTAAAGGCTAACCATGCACAAAGATTGCATAAATTTAATTACTTAATTTGTCAATGTCAGTAGTCAGACACTGGTTGGATTTCATAGAGCTCTAGCACAGGACTCGGAGCCATGCTTTACACGTGACTGCTTATTTAAATTCTCTCCAGCCTTTGAATATTTCAGTGCTCAGTAACTTAACATTGTAGCACTATTTGGGTAAGTAAGTCACCCTTTTTTGAGATATAGTGTATTCTAATTTTAATTGTTCTCAAATAATTATTAGAGACCACAACAACAAACAATGTTGTGCTATTACAACAAAACATCATTTTGGACATTTCTACTATTATGGTACATGTTATAAAATTCCATCTGGATACCACAGATGGATATAAGTTTTATATAAGAACTCACACAAATTCCTTCCGTAGTGAAAGTGGGTTATATTATATCATAACATTTTAAGGAGAGATTGTATACCAATACAGGGATACAAGGAAATTGTCTATTTTAACAAAATTATATCTACATGATAATCCAACAAATAATACAAAAATATCTCCAAACAATTCACATTTTTGACCATTTGTAACTAATAGCTGACATTAAATTCTTCATGTGCTTGAGGAGGAAAAACCATATGTTGACTTTTATTTTAAAAGCTCTACTGGGTAAATTACCGCAGTATATTTCTAGTTTGTTGACATGCTGTACTAGTATCTATAATACTAGATTAACAGATAAACTTTTACTCAAGATGGCAATTTTTCATACAGAAATAGGTAGATCTGCTTTTTCAAATTATGCTCTGTATGCATGAAATGAGCTTCAAGGTATACTACACATGAAATATGTACCATCTCTTGCCTTGTTAAACAATATTCTAAAGTCTGTTTTTATGGAACAGTGTAAATGTTTTAATAGCTGATTAGGTTTTGTATTGTTTTTTTTAGATATGTATGTGTTTCGCTTGTTTATTGTGTGGTGTCATGTATATTTTTTGTAATTTATGTCTTGTGCTGCTTATCTTGACCAGGACTCTCTGGTAGAAGAGATATTGTATCTCAACGGTACCTTCTTGGTTAAATAAATTAAAAAAATACTTTTCAATCGCTGACATAGTCTACACTCACCTAAAGGATTATTAGGAACACCATACTAATACTGTGTTTGACCCCCTTTCGCCTTCAGAACTGCCTTAATTCTACGTGGCATTGATTCAACAAGGTGCTGAAAGCATTCTTTAGAAATGTTGGCCCATATTGATAGGATAGCATCTTGCAGTTGATGGAGATTTGTGGGATGCACATCCAGGGCACGAAGCTCCCGTTCCACCACATCCCAAAGATGCTCTATTGGGTTGAGATCTGGTGACTGTGGGGGCCATTTTAGTACAGTGAACTCATTGTCATGTTCAAGAAACCAATTTGGAATGATTCGAGCTTTGTGACATGGTGCATTATCCTGCTGGAAGTAGCCATCAGACGATGGGTACATGGTGGTCATAAAGGGATGGACATGGTCAGAAACAATGCTCAGGTAGACCGTGGCATTTAAACGATGCCCAATTGGCACTAAGGGGCCTAAAGTGTGCCAAGAAAACATCCCCCACACCATTACACCACCACCACCAGCCTGCACAGTGGTAACAAGGCATGATGGATCCATGTTCTCATTCTGTTTACGCCAAATTCTGACTCTACCATCTGAATGTCTCAACAGAAATTGAGACTCATCAGACCAGGCAACATTTTTCCAGTCTTTAACTGTCCAATTTTGGTGAGCTCGTGCAAATTGTAGCCTCTTTTTCCTATTTGTAGTGGAGATGAGTGGTACCCGGTGGGGTCTTCTGCTGTTGTAGCCCATCCACCTCAAGGTTGTGCGTGTTGTGGCTTCACAAATGCTTTGCTGCATACCTCGGTTACAACGAGTGGTTATTTCAGTCAAAGTTGCTCTTCTATCAGCTTGAATCAGTCGGCCCATTCTCCTCTGACCTCTAGCATCAACAAGGCATTTTTGCCCACAGGACTGCCGCATACTGGATGTTTTTCCCTTTTCACACCATTCTTTGTAAACTCTAGAAATGGTTGTGCGTGAAAATCCCAGTAACTGAGCAGATTGTGAAATACTCAGACCGGCCCGTCTGGCACCAACAATCATGCCACGCTCAAAATTGCTTAAATCACCTTTCTTTCCCATTCTGACATTCAGTTTGTAGTTCAGGAGATTGTCTTGACCAGGACCACACCCCTAAATGCATTGAAGCAACTGCCATGTGATTGGTTGATTAGATAATTGCATTAATGAGAAATTGAACAGGTGTTCCTAATAATCCTTTAGGTGAGTGTATATTAAACAATGTAGTGCTGCCAAATCGATGAATCGCGATGAATTGCATCCAGAATAAACGTTTGTGTTTACATAATATATGTGTGTGTATTGTGTATAATTATTATGTATATATAAACACACGCTCATTCATGTATATATATAAGAAATATTTGCATGTATATATATTTATATAATTTATATTATATATAAATGTAAATATTTTATATATAAATATAAAAAAAAATCTTAAATATATACATGCATGTGTGTGTGTATATATTTATAATTATACACAGTAAACACACATATATTATGTAAACACAAACTTTTATTTTTAATGCGATTAATCGCGGTTCATCGATTTGACAGCACTAAGAAATATTAAAGCTTTTTGGTAATTCTTGTATATTTATTAAGCATGCAGATCTTGTATAGCTCACACTAACTGAGAGACATAGAATACAGTATTTGTACTTATAAAATATTGTAAGACCATTTAAAATACATTAGTAAAGGCAAAAAGGTAGAGGATCTAAGATAAATATATTCATATAAATTTCAACTTCTTGTTGTTAATTAAAGTCCATGGACATGTTAAGCCATTAACTACCCAACTACATTGTTCAGTTTGACCTGGCATTCATTAATATTAATGCGGCTGTTTTGATGTCTGTCATAAGTCGGGCGGAGATCAGAATATTGCTGTTATTACTTGCTAATCCCTCCCACACAGAAGACAGATGTCAAAGTGGTAATTAACAAATCCATCGGCACTGTTCTTGAAATCTTATGAGCAGAACGGTAGAACGTTGTGATCGTGGCCCAGCGTGATTTGTTAAGTCATGTTGGGAGAATCTAGAAAAATAATGAGTGTGGAAAGAAAATGGGAAATAGAATTTCAGGGGTTGATAACTGTCACTGAATGATGTTGGCTTGTAATTACCATAATAGGATGAAGCATGCCAACCACACATTTACAAAAAAAGCCCTTTGCAGGTGCAAAAATGTTAAAAAAATAAATAAAAGGGGGGGTGGGGGGGGAGCAGAGATAAGAGTGTTATCCACTCTTGACCTACAAGACAATATCGTTCGTCATGCAGTGTCATGCAACATTAAAAAACCTTATTCAGACTTAAACTAGAAGGCAGGGCAAACCCTCACTTGTGCAGTGCCAGGGTGCATTTTACATGCCGGTATTCATGTGTGTTGTGAATCGAATGCATTATCTGATGCAGAAGAAATGAAATAAACAACTGGCCAGGAGCTCAGCAGGGGCATGAAGATGGCGTCCGCTGGGAGAGGTGGCCCTAATCATTGTAAAGCATTTCCTCTCACACACAACACTGGGCCGGTAATCTAATGCACGCATTATTCAGCCTGCATCTATTAAAAGAAAGCTGCGCGAGATTTATCGCCCAGGTTTAACTGTATGGTAAAATAGCGCATTAGGCAGATGATATCACGGTGTATGAAATGATTATGCATGCTTGCAGAAAAGTGGAAGAGGCCAGCTTAATTAAATGCAAGGTCTTGGTTATACATCACTGGCTCTCTGCTCAGCCCTTTTAACCAAAATGGCTGTTATTTTTAAAAGCAAAGAGCTGAGATGAAGCTTTTCCACTTTGCCTGTTCTATATACTCTTCTGTTTTGCAAAGGGGGTGGAGGACAGGGGGTGTGGTGGGCCAAAATTTTGCTTCCATTTTCTGCTCTACTGCTCACACGCACTCCAAGCAAGGCAATTATATTTTAGTCAGTATAAGTCTAAGTTTTGCAGATCTGTCAATCTGTCTAAACGGACAAATGGGAAATGTAATTGCGTCACCTTGGGAAAATACGTCCTTTGCGCTTTATTCAAAAATGGAGCAAATTTAGTTAGTGGCTTGACAGTTAAAAAGCTATTTTGTTTTCTTAGGTCTGAAGAAATTGCTCATCTAACAAATGGAAATTTTGTCATCATTTACTCATGTTATTCCAAACCTGTACGACTTTTTCAATTCAGCACATAAGAAGACATTAGACAGAATATCCGCTGCATTACCCATAAAAAGAAATGTATGGGAACTTGGGTTGTCGAATTCTAACAAAAAACAAACAAACAAGCAAACAAAAAAAACACTGTAGATGAATCACATAAGTGTAAAGTAGGGCTGCACAATTAATCGCAATTAACCTGAAATCGCACTTAAACCGATTTGGCTTATTGCGATTATGAAAGCTTGTCAGTGAAGTACGGCTCTGTGATCAGTAGTAAATGCTGCTCCATCTGAAAGCACTGTGAGTTTGAGTCGCTTATAACGTGCATTTGAAAAAGCAACATCTTTTTAAACATGAGAAGCATTTATGAACCTCTTGTTCAACAAAAGACAACATTTAATAACCTTTTTACTCCAAACTCACTTCATAATGACAGTTGGGCATCCTTCTGTGAGATGATGTGGCTTCTTACACAGAATAAAGCACACAACATATTATTTCATAGTATTCTATACAGTGATGAAGACTATGTCGATTAGCATAGAAGCATAAAATATACTTTATTATCATGAAAATACCCGAGAAGGCTTGAAGAACTAAACCATATATTGTCGTAGTCGTGTGGGTATTGGTCATGTTTAATCAAAGCGTATCAATCTTCTGTTCATTCAGCTACAGCGATAGATGCCCACATACATATGCAAAAAAACGCAAAAAAATATGTGCAAATCCTATCCTATCCTATTTGTTTTGTAACCATGGTCATTTTCACTTAGGAAATATAACTTTTTAAAATCTTATCTCAAAAGCTAAGATAGGAGGTTTCTGTGTTCAGCCACACTAGTTAGGTATTGATAACAGTTTAAGTCTCAGATACTGAAACTTTTATTCATCCATCTGTGCCTCTTTATATTGTATTTTAGGGGGGGGTCAAGTCACCTTTATTTATATAGCGCTTTTTACTATGCCGATTATTTCAAAGAAGCTTCACAGTGTTAACAGGAAAATAATGCAACAGAATTTGATTTGGCTGTACAGCCGCTCTGGAGAAAACGGTGATGTCATCCAGCTAATTTCAATTATCATATAGTGACAATGCGGGCAGATCAGTAATTTAGTTGAAATTTTAGTGTCCCCAACTGAGCAAGCCAAAAGACAAAGGTGATAGTGGCAACGAACCAAAACTCCTTCAGGGCCAGAATGGAGAAAAAAGCCTTGGGAGAAACCAGGCTCAGTCGGGGTGCCAGTTCTGTGCCAGTTGAGGTGCCAGTTGAGGTGCCAGTTCTGAGGTGGGTTTCAATTTTAAATAAACTCAATCCTGGGTTTGACAGAAGAGGCAAAGACCTGTGTACATTAAATCTGTTGTGGATTTGTACTGTGAGTATCTCTACTAGTCACTTAATTTCAGCTTGCAGTCATAGAAGCACGCAGTGCAGCTAGTCTATTGTGTCCCAGTCTCTCTTAGCCTGGCATAATTGAGTTAAATTCTGAGGCATGCCAAAGTGGAATCTTGCAGCCTCTGAATAATGTAACGGAACTGCTTCTTTGGCATGTAGCAGAAATCTGGCAGTGCTCAAACAAATACAAAAAATGCACCCCCACCACCCTTACTTCTTATGTAATCTCAAATGTGTATAAAGATGGTGAGTTTGCATGCTTTTCTAATCCCATTAAACTCACAGTAAACTTGAGAGTGCGGGAGACCTGACCCTTTCGAAAACTTCCATTCAAGGATGCAATAGATAGGTTTTTTCCAGGCAATTTGCATTCTGGGATTACCTGCCTGCCTGATCTTCACTGGCAGCCACAAACCCAATTTAGGCAGAACAAAGACTGCAAACTTCAGGCTGTGTGAATGCACTTTACTAGCATGGGATTTATATTTAAATCAATATGAGTGTTTTAATGCAGATATGTCAGGGTTTTATTTTAGAATGTATAATGCAGGGCCATTTCTTGGCCTCCAAACAAAAAAGAGGAACAGTCCTGAATCAAAAAAAATGTATGGTATTTCATACTAATGTGCAGAGGCAACTACCGTATAAGTGAGCCCAATGGAAGACCAATGGAAGATGTGGGGCAGGGTGGTAGGAGTGTTTGGGAAAGCTAGGAAAGTCATTATTCATAGAAATGGGTCATGGTGGATCAGGGTTGGGTGGTAAGATGGTATACTGTGAGGGTGGAAATGTGTCAGATGATAAAGGTTTTTCTATGATATTTATATTAAAGTAGATATAGCTGCATGACTAATGTTAGTTAGGATTGCTATATGTTATTTACAAATGACAGGAGCTTAGAAAAACATGCAAGTGAGTAAATATAGAGGATAATGAGGCCCAAAGCTAAAAAAAAAAAAAAAGTATTATTAGGCAAAATTATACTGTTTATGGTTGCCGCATGAATAGAGAATTCAACTCATGTGTGGTAACAACTGTGCATATATTCAGCTCATCCAATCAGAATTTAGAGTCAGAACTATTAATATATTAAAAGAGTGCAATAACAGTGAATCCCCACTTTTAATTTTTTTTAATTTTTTTATTCTTTGTTAACCCTTAAATGCATGAATGTTTCACCAATCA
This sequence comes from Rhinogobio ventralis, assembly GCA_039654625.1. Lineage (NCBI taxonomy): Eukaryota > Metazoa > Chordata > Actinopteri > Cypriniformes > Gobionidae > Rhinogobio > Rhinogobio ventralis. The sequence goes on from CM077207.1 coordinate 23,429,337, forward strand.
TGATTACATATTCGGGTCTTTAGCGACCTGGTTCTATATCTAACACGGAAGGATCTGTACCTGTCGCGATAATATAAAACTCCTGATATTACTAACGGCTTCAACAGAAGAAAATAGTGTCAATTAACAACCTCGTAGCTTACAGTAGGGCTGTCTTTAAAGGTTGATTATTTAGTTTTTGTACATAATGTTAAGCTTATCACTACTTTGTTATGAATAATCATATTTTGGGGGTTTGTGTCCATTAAGTTGCAAAAAAAAAAAAAAAAAAAAAGAGAAAATAAATAATAATCAAATAAGAAGAAATACTTGTAATTTGTGAAGTATTTAATTTACTGGATAATCTAAAACTAAAGGTTTAATTTCCCTTCAATATTAAGATAAAAAAAAAAAAAAAAGCCAAGACACTAATTACAGCCACTGCTTTAATTGTAACAGTGTAAGAATCCACAGCATGGCCTAATTCTACTGCAGAAGCCTTTAGTCAATGGTATTAACAAAGGGATTCTATTGAGCAAATGGCAGTGTCATTTAGGCAGCCGGCGCTGTTTGGCACCACATACAATCCACTCCTCGCCGTTTCAGTCTTTTCATAATGATTTATCAACCACAACAAACCTTACGTATTTCAATGTAGCAAACAAGCCCAGATCTAATATGCTTAGTTCAGTAGCTTAAACGGTCACGATAATTGCCATCACAGAAATCACCTGCTGTCGAAAGACTGGAATACTGAGTGCAGTAGAAAAGAAAATGGCCGCCAAAGCCCAATTATTATCTTCCCTTTCATTTACAGACCCAGCGGCAGACTTCTGTCTCCACTGAGATGGTTTCCTACTCTGGCGGTGTCACTTGTGCCTCTATTTTATGGCTTGCCTTGAGAACAGACTTGTGTGCTTTGCATATTGATGAAAACGAGACAGGTTTGGTTGAGTCAGAAGAGAGAATGTGCATATTTGATCCTTCAGGCGTTAAAGTCCTTTTTTGTGTAGCTCCTCCGACTTCATGTTGCAATGTTGATTGTTCCAGAAACTGTTGCTGTTCTGTATTTTCTTTGAGTGGGTTTGTTACATACTCCTCATAGGTGAGGCAAGTGAGTCTCAAAAACATTTCCATGTCATATTTCACACTAAAATGATAAGATTCTAAGTATTTATATATATATATATATATATATATATATATATATATATATATATATATATATAATATTTTATTTAATGTATAAGTTATATAATTATATATTGTGCCTGAAGAATTAAGCACATTTATCCACATGACAGTTAAGCACATTTACCCCCAATTCCAATTACTATAATACTTTTTGTATTTTTCATTATCCTCAGTGATTCTGATTAAATTATTGTTACTGTAAGGGTCAGATTTTAACTGTATTACAGTAAAATACCACTGATGCTAGTATCACTAGTGATATGGTTTAATAATTAAATTAGCATAAATTAAAAGCAGTACAAATATTACATGATATTGTTAATTTACAGTTTACAGAAAATAAAATTTGGTCCCAATATCTGAAAACACTAGTAAAAATGTGTTGTTTCTCCTTTTTCAGTACAATAGATTCTTAAAGTGTAGCAAATGTAGTTATAAAAGTAATGTCACAATGACAAAAAAATCCTAATTCTCCATTTTCTTTATGTAAATTAATATTTTGTTTCTGTAATTTTAACTATTTATCTCTTTTTTTTCTTCTTCTAATGGAGATCATTAGCCCAAAGTATACTTCGGTCTGCACACCCAGTCTACGTGCAGCCCAATTTTTGAGACTGCGCGGATGGTGTGAATACAACAGGGCATGCGCAAGAAAGACAGAAGAGACAAAAGAGTCACAACAATCTGTACATGTGTCGAACTCGGCCATCAGCGCTCATCAGTGCTCATCTGCTCATCTGCACACGAGACACGTCCGGATGTGGAAAATGAAGTATACCCGGGCCTTAAATATGACCTGGACCTGTTTTGTTATGTTATTGGTTCCATTACTGCTTGGTTCCTGTTAGAAAGGACACTAATGAATATCTTTCACCACTGACAACAATAATATCATTATAGTCATGCTACATGTTCAGCAAATGTCTGCGCTTCGACCACAAGCCATGTTGGAATAGACTTGGAACATTAGAGTTTTTTCTCTTGACAAGATTTGATATTTCCAGCCCAGCACCTTTGGCTCCACAGACCTTTGATGCGGCAGACTGCAGCGTCCCTACAGATGCCTCTGCCTAGGTCCCTTCACTGGGGTACCTCTGATCCTCCAGCTTTGGTTGCCACCTCCCTGGCTGTGATAAAGGCTTGGCTTGAATCTCCCAGGATGCACCTGGCCTTGTGTTGATAATGGCCCAAGCGGGATTTCCCAGCATGCAGCATGATCACAGCCGGAAAAGGGGGCGGGCAGAGTTGAGTAAACACATCTGGTCTGTCTGGCCAGGACGCAGCCTTGATGTGTCCCATCAACTTTGTCCCCTTCTTTAAAGGATGGGTCTCGACTAACCCCCTGTGTGTGGCTCCAAAATTAGATCAGGATGATTGATTACACGCTCTTTTGAGTCCAACCAGGAGGAGAGGGGCAAGACTTATCGAATCCTTCAAGCCCATCCTTCGAACTGTCACGGATGTTTCATCAAAGTCATTCGCCGAGCCCCTTGATCTGTTTCATCAACTTAGCTCTCCAATGCCACTGTAGAAACGATATTGCAGGAGTTACCTCTCATCGATTCCCTTTCAATCTCCTCCACCAGACTTTATCCTCCAATTGCTCTGTAACTTTAAATACCTCATGTAGATCTGGCAGCTAGAATGCTGCAGAGACTTTAAATGGGCCGCCGTGTTGTCTTCCACCCTAACCAAGTTTTACCATTCAAAAAACAGAAATTATTTTACATGTGAATTTTCTTTGGGAAGTAAGCAACAAACTATCAATAAATTACTATAAATTCCCTTGTTTGAGGTATACCATAAAACTCACATGATAAAATGTTGGTAGTACGTATGTAACTCTGTCATTTATTTATTTGCCAAATGAAGTTAATTTTCTTCAAATCTGCCAGTTACGGAAGGGTTCAGAGTAAGCGGATCCACAGCAACTTTGGCACCTAAGCTCTGTTGTTATGTATCGTCAACATTGTCCTGCGTTCTGCAAATGGGCGATTTCATGTGCAGGGAAATTTGTCTGCGAATTGCTCGACCAAGCGGAAAAATGTGCTGTTACTGCCAGATCTCGATCAACGAAAATCACATTGTATTTGATACAAAACTAACTAGAATAAATCAAGTAAAAAAAAAGTCTTAACTAGAACTATTTTCGTAGTATTTCATTTTATCCATATAGGGAAATGTATTTTTACTGTAAGTAGACCTACTGTAACTATCCAAGGCTGTTAATCGATATGCGTTTGTTAAATTAATCAATTTACATTACTTCAACTTATTTTTTTAAGAATACTTTAAATTTGTATTATACTTACATTTTTATTATTTGTAATAGGCTAATAATATTTATTAACTTACAATTCTTAATAAAAAAAAACACTTCTGGCATACATTTAAATTGACACCGGCCATAGAGTCAGTGGAGATGGTTGGTTTGTATCTACAAGACGTACTGCTAGCAACTCGAGGCAGTTGATGTGCCAATGCAGTCGAGGTCCCGTCCACAGACCCGAGACTGCATGCCTGTTGTACGTGGCCCCCCAGCCAGTGGACGAGGCATCCGTGAACACAACAGCATGCCTGGACACTTGTTCTAGGGGAACTCTTGCCCGTAGAAACGAAGGGTCTGACCACGGGCTGAAGGTTTGGCGACAGTATGGAGTAACAGGAACCTGGTACTTGCCGCTCTGCCACACCCATCTCGGGACTCAGCCGTGAAGCCAGTGTTGAAGTGGCCTCATATTGAGCAATTCGAGCGGCGTTACTGCGGCTGTGGATGCCATATGCCCCAGGAGCCTCTGAAACAATGTCAGTGGGACCGCCGTCCTGCCATTGAACGAATTCAAGCAGTTTAACACTGACCGGACACGCTCCTCCGTGAGGCGCTCAGTCTGGTTGACCGAATCCAACTCCATACCGAGATAAGAGATCCTCTTATCCCAGAGATGCTCCTGTCCCAGTTGACCCGAAGTCCCAACAAGCCGAGGTGACTGAGCACCATGTCCCTGTGTTCGCACAACTGATCCCGAGACTGAGCCAGTATGAGCCAGTCGTCGAGATAGTTGAGAATGCAAACACCACGTTCTCTGAGCGGAACAATGGCTGCCTCCGCCACCTTTGTAAAGACGCGTCAGGGACAGCCCGAAAGGAAGGACTTTGTACTGATATGCCTGCCGTAGAAGCGGTCTCTGTCGAGGGAGATTCGAGACATGAAAGTATGCGTCCTTCAGGTCGATCGCTGCACACCATTCTTGGGGACGGATGCATTCGAAAATGCGCTTCTGCGTCAGCATCTTGAACGGGAGCTTGTGAAGGGCCCGGTTAAAGATATGCAGATCTTAGGGGAGGGGAGACGCAGATTACCTCGCCAAGAAGTAGTGGTCTTGGGACACAGCTGCATCGCCACAGACCACTCCACTGGGGGGATCTCCACGTATCCCTTAGCCGCACCGCCATCGAGGGTAGTGAGGGCGGAGGCATCGCCAGACCGGCTTCGGGCAGAAAAAGATGCCGTCCATGATTTGGTGATCTCCTGATGCACTTCCGGAAAAAAAAGGCACTGGAGCGGGCCGCTGAAAACCAGCACGTGCCTCCCCGAGATACCAATCGTCCAGCCGTGAGGGTTTGGGAAACGGTGGTTCCACTCGAACACGACACTCGCAGTGAGCTCTGGGTCAGACTCGGGCAACACTACCACACCCGAAGGGGGCAACGCAGCTGAATCCTCATCCCCAGAGGACATTAGCTCACCCTCCGATGCATCGATCGACATTCTATCCTCGGCCGGAGCCCCAAAAGAAACGACTGGCCCCCATGGGAAGGACCAGCGAGCTCTCTTGGAAGCTCCACCGGCGGCGGTGTGGAGGAGTAAGGGGCCTGAGGAGGCTGGCTTGGCGGGGAAGCCCTCACTGTGATCCTCAGGTCCCCACCAAGGCTATTAACCGAAGAAGGAGCCCTCTAAGTTGTGTTATAAAGTCAGAATTGTGTGATATAAACTCGCAATTGTGTTAGCCAGAACTGCGAAATATTAACTTGCAATTGTGTTATAAAGTCAGAACTGCAACATATTAAGTCAGAATTGCGAGATATAAACTCGCAATTGTGTTATAGTCAGAATTGCATGATATAAAGTCCAATTCTGAGAGAAAAAATACCTATTTTTCCAGAATTACGAGTTTATATCTTGCAATTCTGACCACTTTTCTCACAACTGAAAATTGCATGTTATAAAGTCCAATTCTGATGGAAAAAAAATACTTTTTTTTCCAGAATTGCGAGTTTATATCTCACAATTATATCTTGCAATTCTGACCACTTTTCTCACAACTCACAATTGCATGTTATAAAGTCCAATTCTGAGGGAAAAAAATAAAAAAATTTCCCAGAATTGCGAGTTTATATCACAATTATGTATAGCAAGATAAAGTCGCAATTACTTTTTCTTTTCTTTTTATTCTGTGGCGGAAAGAAAGAAAAAGAGTGGGAACCCTGTGTAATGCTATGTGTCATGAGAGTAAGCAACTGAGCAGCTAACACTCTGACTAGAGCGAACATGAGTGTTTCGCTTAATACAAACCCATCCAGGTGCACTTTTTAAATAAAGCGCCACCCAGCATACCCAGTTAAAAAAGTCACAGATCACCACTGGTACACAGTACACTGCAAGAGTAGGGTTTACATTGGTTTGCATGGACCCTAATAATCAACTTTTAATTAACTTTGTAGTATTGTAGTACTAGTAGCAAAGTCGGAATAAAAAAGTCACATTTAACCATATCAATCAGAATGAATTGGCCATATACAATTTAAATTTTATATGGATTGTAAAGGGTGATTTAAACCTTTTCTAATCCGTTCGATGGGACATGTAAACACTTGATTGGATTTAAAACCAAAACTGGAAAGTTCTACGCATGTGCATATGTATGACGCACGGAACGAGCTGTTGTTATTGTTTATTGTGTCATAAATGACTGTTGTGTGATTCTAAAATTCTCCTTCCACCTATCGTCTGTGAAGTGCTTCAGGACAACGTCCAACTAGTCCTTGCATCGGACTTTGATCCACAGGGTGTTTTTACTGCTTGATAAATATAAGCAGCACGGCACAAAGCTTAATTTGCTCATCGTCTCCTAATTATGACCCGAGATAGATAAATATTAAGTCTGCTTTTAAAACAACGCTAAGAATAATAGTAGGAGGATGGTTAGTATGTCCAAACAGTGGGAAACTGTATTCATGCAGTGTGCGCATGTCAAAAGATCAATTACGATTTGAAGCTTGTGACAACAAATAAACATGCACATCAACCCGATCACTTCATTTAGTGTTCATGTAAACGCGTAGGATTCATCAATCGTAATGATTTAATTCCGAATGAAACAAAAGGTGTCCATGTAAACGTGGCTAATGGCAAAATATAAATACTCAATGCATTATTGCATCTTAAAGCTGCCTCTTAAATGGTCACAAACTGTGAAATTACAAAAATAATTAGGCAAATGCATTTTTACATTATGTATAAATAACATGTATATTTATGTATAAGCAATACTCAACAAACAAGATTATTCATTTTAAACTAAATGCTTCTAAACAGGCCACAATTAATTGAATCCATCTCCAAGTACTCTGTATACAGCAGAAATTATAAATGTGGTCAGTCATGTATCACTATTTCAATTAGCCGTTTGTTTCCCATGCAAGTGAGAAGTTTGCCAGTCATTATATAAAGAAGTTGGTCTTCAACATGGAATAAAAATGCAGTGATTGAAAGTGAGTCTTTTTTTCCAATGTAAATAACTCTCATAAACTTCCAGTAAAGCTTGGCTATATGCAGCACTCTTTTCAAATATGTCTTGAAAATAAAACTTCTCCAAAATAAGTAACAATACTGCAAATTTAGGGTAAATAAATCTAGTCACTCAATGTGAGCCTTCTAATTTTATACATAATGGTTTATTTAACAAATGAATCAGTTCTTACCACAAAAAAAACATTACATTTTTGCCTGTACAAAAAAATGTTAGCGTAAAACAGACACAAATCCATTCTATGAAATCTTGTGCATTGTCCTGAATTGATTCTCAGTTGGATTTACTAAGCTCCTGACTCATCTACTATTTCGCCCTGGGAAAATGTAGCCAAAGAGATCATTATTTTATACCATGCTGGGCGTCCCATTGCCCAGGCATACAATGCACTTCACAGCATTAGGAAAGTGTGGACTGCAGATAGAGTACACACTTTGACTGTGCAGTGCTTTCCAGACAACAGGAACACCCATCATGTCCTTGACCCACTAAGAAATGATTTTAAGAAAAAGCATTACAGGCATTGAGGAGTAAATATGACTTTCTCTGCTGCAAGAAAACTGTTGCAATTAAAGCACAATTCTGTGCCATTTCCTATTATTAAAATGTGTAAGCTACATATTGTAAACTTGTGTTGTGATAATCTACTTGCCAGATGCACATGGAGAGCTTTAGATTCTTCAAAGCACAAATAAGATCTGATATTTTGCCTCCTGCACACTTCAAATAAAAATACAGCAAATGTCCTGATGCATTTGGCCATGAGTAATGGCAGTTTGGTCTCATTATTTTCCTTGTCCGCGAATTAAGATCCGCAAACAAGCTCAGCTGTGGGCCGCATATATGCAAAATTCCCTCTTGGAATGTATTTGTGTGTGTGAATGAATTTTGTTCACCGGGGCCCATCGGGCCTCACGTCTGCAAGAAGATGTCTTATCAGAGGTACTCCAGCGAGGGCCTGACAACTTAAACTGAGGGCCACATGTTTATTGAGTAATTGTAACTGAGCAATGCGGGTATGAATTCAGCGTGCCTGTCAATCAGTCGGCTCAGGGGATGGAGTCGCTGACAGCCTGTGGCCTGACTAATGTCATACTGAAATTACAAAATCAACAGCATGTTATCCACCGCATATAAACAGCATTGCGTGCACTTCTTTGCAATAAAGCAGCCAGCATTCTTTTCTTCTTCTGTTTGGCTCCATTATCATCCTACCAACATTCTGCAAAGGTTCAAGGGCAGTTTTACCTAATTTTAACCTTTTCAGTTTTGTTGTAGCTGGAAGATTTAATTTTACACTTTAGCACACATTCCTAGGTAATTTCAGTCTAATATGTCATCTGTACCATCACTAAAATCTATGTAGATTTCCACAAAATGGAATGGCAGTCATACACAAGTTTGCACACCCTTGTTGGCCATTTACGTAGTGTCTATTTAGACCAAGTGTATGCCTTGTTGGCAAGTGCTATTTGCAGTAGCTCCGCCTAACAATGCCTGGTTGGGCCAAACTAGATAAAAAAAGACGCATATATTTCAACGTCTTCAGTGGCGTAGTCAGTAAAGTGTAAGGCTCAAAGATCTAGGTTTTGACCTGGGTTTGAATACGCCTTTTGCCGAGCTCGCTCTTCTCCCTTTTCCCATTACATATCACATAAGAAAGGCATTTACTTGCAATAAAAAAATTCTAAAAGTGTAAATAAATTGCCTAACGAAATGTTTAATAATAATAAATGTATTTATTGGGTAGGGTTAGGGGTAGGTGCAGGGAGGGCTTTTATTGTCATATTAAGGTGGCATCCATTTAATAATTTTAATAAATATAATAATTTACACTCTATGTTATTATTGCATCCTGTTAATGTACAACAATACTGAGGTGCAAATAGTATGTATCTGTCAAAATAAAGTATAAATAGCATCTAATTACTATTTACACATATTCCAAAGAACTGCTACTTTTAAATGGTGTAAATGGAATATATCACTATTTTCACTTAGTATGCTATTTCACTTAGTAAATAGCATCTACAGCTATTGCTCAGTCGACCCCCGCCCCTCCACTGCAAGTCGAGAAATATCTAGTGAGTGACCTTAAAAGCACATTTATCTTTATCCAAAAAACGATGATGTAAATTTGGCAATGTTTTGTTTCATTGGTGGTTGTAGGGTTAGCTAAGAAATGTATGCTCTATTGCCAAACTCCACCCTACACCTATCCAAAAGTGTTAACAAAAACAAAGACATAGTTCAGCTACCAATAAAGGCCTCGATATACTTCAAGCGAAATCCAATACTGGTGTGACGCCATTTCGAACAAAATCAGTCCAAAACAAAGTTCATGTGGAATTCATTTCAGGAGTTCGAAACAGCTTGCCAAATTGAACTTTATTGAAAAGTTCGCTCCAGCTGGTAAACACATCCGAACTACTAATGGTCTGTGGTGAGTACGTAATAGTTTAGTTTGTTATTGAGAGGAAAGCACACAGCACATATTTACATATTCGCTCTCATCATTGTGGGCGGCGTCAGGATATTCGCTAACAGTATAATGTAATTCAAATTTCTTTTTTAATAATAATAATAATTTGTTACATTTATATAGCGCTTTTCTGGGTACTCAAAGTGTTTTACATATAGAATTGCACCAGAACGGCCACCACACACCAGCTTAATGGTGGAGAGGAAACAGAGTGATTAAGCCAATCAGTATATGAGGATGATTAGGAGGCCATGATGGACAGAGGCCAATGGGCAAATCTGGCCAGGATGCCGGGGTTACACCCCTACTCTTTTTTTCCGAAGGATATCCTGGGATTTTTAATGACCACATGGAGTCAGGACCTTGATTTAACATCTCATCCGAAGGACAGTGCTTGTTACCGTATAGTGTCCCCATCACTATACTGGGGCGTTAGGACCCACACAGACAACAGGGTGAGCATCCCCTGCTGGCCTCACTAACACCTCTTCCAGCAGCTACCTAAATTTTCCAGGATGTTTCCCATCCAGGTACTGACCAGGCTCAGCTCTGCTTAGCTTCAGTGGGGCACCAGTCTTGGTCTACAGGGTGATATGGCTGCTGGCCAATATGTGACAACAAACCAGTCCTTGCAACATTCCCTAAGCAATGATCCCTAAGCAAAGATGAAAAAAAAAACTTTACCGCAAGTTTATTAATCTCAGCACTGCCTACAGAAATTGTATCATATTAAATCCATTCTGAAATTCATAATTTCTAAAAGTGGCCTTTAAAAGTGGTCTAGACGTAGTTTGTTGTCATGGCCTAGTTAGCCCCTGCTGATAGATACCATAACTACGCCGGCTGGACCCACATGGATTACAGTAAAGAATGCTATACATATAAAATTTAATTGACTATTAATTAATTGATAACTATACAGTATTTTTTGCAAGTAACATGTAAATTGTAAATATGTAATAACATTTTAGTAGTTTTACCTGTATGATTTGTGTTTGGCAGGACTCTGTAAAGCTCTGTTAGCTTTCTGCAGCTCTGAAGTGATTATTCGCAAGACATTTATAGTGCAGATAATTGTCTCATTGTCCCTGTAGATGGAACTGAGGGCCCATGAGCAAAGATGGCAGATTTTAAATCACATACTGGCAAATCCTGCACCAGTCAAGCAACTGACAATGAGATGAATTTGAATGCTAGCATATCTCTCTCCTGGTATTATTCTCTTTGGATTTATCTCACACTACCATTAATTAAACATTTATTTTGATGTATTTGGTCTCATCTTTATCCTCTTGCTGTATGTGTTGCTGCATTCATACCTTTCTTGGGGTAAACAATCTGTACCATCTGTAGAGGAGATAAGGCCATGTTAGCATGCGTATCAATGCATTTTCTTGTTTTTCTGTATTCTGATTTAGTCTGCATGGTGATATTGTAGCTCTTTGTCCTCAATAAATGCACCCTCATTGCTCTGTCCCTTTATTCTGTGCAGTGTTAACAGTATAGAGTATAGATTTCCTCTTATTTGCCTGCCTCAGTGTTTTTGTCCAGGGTTGTTGACATGCACTGAAATTCAGTTCTGAGAGTCCTGCATTTGGACTTTGAATGCATGATAACACAACCTGAGAGAAATGGGACATAGATGCACCAGCTATTCAAACAACATGCCTTTAAACAAAAGCGAATGTGCATATATAAGTGAATTTTAACACACATTTCACATGCACACACATGTTGGGTTTCCATGTTTTATGGGGATTTTCCATATACATAATGATTTTTACATTGTACACAGGCAAAATGCAGGCAAAATTGCACAGCTCCACTCCACTTCAGCTCTCCACTTCTCACATGGTATAGAACGCTGTGATAAAAAAAACAGTTTAACTTTCCAGGTCCTGTTATACTAAATATAATGTAATTTGAACCAGGAACGGAACTAACTGTTATTTAATTAAGTACACATATATTAATTCGATTTGTGTGTGTGTGTGTGTGTCTGTCTGTCTGTGAGTGAGTGTGTGTGTGTGTGTGTGTGGCCTGGTAAACCCTACATTATGGGGACAAAATGTCCCCACAAAGATGGCAATATCTGAAATCCTTGTCCTTGTGGGCACTTATTTTGATTCCAATGAGAAAAACAGCTTATAAATCATACTAAATTATGTTTTTTGAAAATGTAATGCAGAAAGTTTTCTGTGATTGGTAGGTTTAGAGGTAGGGTTAGAGTTAGAGGATAAAATATAAAGTTTGTACAGCATAAAAATCATGTCTATGGAAAGCAGTGGCAGCTCGTCGCAGGGGGACACAGCCTACCCCAAATTTTGAGGGAGGAGGATGATTTAATGTTAATAAAATGGGTATTGTAAAAAGTGATATACCTATAAAATTTAATTTACTATTATTAACAAGTAACATGTAAATTGTAAATATTTAATGACATTTTAGTAGATGTTTTACCTGTGTGATTTGTGTTTGGCAGGCTTTCAAAAAGCGTGACTTGAAATGGACATGACACAAGTGATTATTCACAAGACATTTATAGTGCAGATAATTGTCTCAAAATACCTGTAGGTGGAACTGAGGGCCCATGAGTAAAGATGGCAAATTTTAAATCACATACTGGCAAATCCTGCACCAGTCAAGCAACTGACAATGAGATGAGGAATGCTAACATATCTCTCCCCTGGTATTATTCTCTTTGGCTTTATCTCACACTACCATTAATTAAACATTTATTTGGATGTATTTGGTCACATCTTTATCCTCTTGCTGTATGTGTTGCTGCATTCATACCTTTCTTGTGGTAAACAATCTGTACCATCTGTAAAGGAGATAAGGCCATGTTAGCATGCATATCAATGCATTTTCTTGTTTTTTCTGTATTCAGATATTCTGATTTAGTCTGCATGGTGATATTGAAGAGACGTGAATTACGTGATATTAGTTTGAACTGCTACTGCTGATGTACCACCTATGTATGGAGAGTAGAGATATTGAATATTTGAACGCAAACAAATTGATCAAACTATCGAACAACAACTACAAATTGAATGAAGGAAAAACTACAACTGCAAAATGAAGGAAGACCCCATGCCTATAGGCAACAGAAAACGGCCGAAGGCTAGGTGAGTGAAATATAAGGATATATGTACACTATATGTTGTTTTCTGTAAATTTTCTTTCTAAAAGTGACCAAAAAAGCCATTTTAATGCTTGTTGTGCCTCCTCTATTTTAAAACCCACTAGCCGCCACTAATGGAAATTCCCCATAAAACATGAAAACACAATGTGTGTGTGTGCGTGCGTGTGTGTGTCTAAAAGTCTATTTATAATGGGCAATTAAACATTGAAATGAAAAATGTGTAAACATATATGACAAATTCACAGGTGTGCCATTAGCAATTAATTGTAATTTGAATCCATCTACTGTGGGTAAAAATATTAAAACCAATAAATATTCTGGGACTCTGCTAGTCAGAAAACAGATCAAGCAGAAAAAATTTTTTATTTCTTTTTTTTTTATTAGACACACAGAGCTCACTGCATTGCTAATGAATGTTGCTTTGGTTTGGGTGAAATAAGGACAAGCTGTAAGTTAAGTTATAGACTGTAAAAATGCAAATCTAAGAGTATTTGGACTTACATTATGAGATGCATTGAATTAACAGCTTCAAAGTTGAAGAATGATGCAACAAGGCCACACAAAGAAAAGAAAAAAACCTTGGATAATAAATGTAGATACTGAGATAATTGAATCTACATCTGATTTACAGATGAGCAGGAATTGCTCAAATATGTTACAGAAAATGACAAATCTTGTTTTGTGACAGGTTTTTTTTTTCATTATGTCTTATAATGAATTTATTAGCTCTCATTTGGTCTATTATGATGGCACTGACATATTTTCAAAAGTGTTCTCTCTCCACAGAATATCTTATTATTTATTTTATCATAACTATTGCAGAAAACAAGCATTTAAAGTTTTTCGTTCATGGCCTTTTTTCATGCTTTGCTTTTCTCTGTAATTTAGAAGAAAATATAAACTAAATTTTTATCGCTCAAAGCACAAAGCAATTTGAAATAATCTAAGTAGACATTAAAAACAGTTTTTATAACATTGTAGCAGAACTGAATTTCAGTTCATTTTAGGATAATGTTTTGATATTGACAATGTAATCAACACCAGATACAAATTCTGCATAAATGTTTCTTATTAAAATAATTCAATAATATTTTCTCTGATACTATTCATATGTTTTCTACAATCTGAGTGTTTTGGACTGTGATGTACAGTATATCACCTTCGAGTTTGATGCGGATTTGAAGAGTTTGTCTTTCATCAGAGCTGATTGAACAACATCAGTCTTCTTTGTCTATTTTTAAGCCAAGCAATTCGGTCTTTACACAGAAGTTATTTGAGCAGTTAATGAGCTGTCGACAGACTGAGCATTTAAGAGGCTAATGAATATTCATCAGACAGTGTGCAGAAGCGTGGAACACAAACACTGATTCACTCATGTATGACAGCATGAAAACTGGTGACAAATGGGATGAGGACAGGTGAGATCTTTGTCTCGCCAGTGAAATGGAAATGATGGATGCGACCAGAGAGGTGTGCGGTAAAAATACTTGGGGGGTTTGTTCTATTGGGAGTTATGTGCCTCGCACGACTCTTAACCTGCTAAACAGTTTAGCAGACTGCAAGTAGGCTATTTCAGTGAGATTTAAGAAGAAATACATTTTTTATTATCATTGTTGCTTTTTCCCTTTTTCCTCCTAATTAAGCAACAGCAATTATATGTATTAAAGTTTGTTAGGTGTATCAAGATATCAAAGTTTAAGCTTGGTTATTATTTGAAAATGTATTGTGTTATTTTCATATAGCGTTTTTGTGTATTAAGGATATATAAAATCACCTATACTGTATGTGCTTAATTTGTTTGAGTAAAAGGCACTGGTATATACCTCATTAGAACCAGAGCTGCTTAAAGCTGATTAAAAAGCTAAAAACTGTTGAAAACATAACTGAGCTGGATACATGTGAGGAAATAAATCTGCAGGAAGCGGTTCTATTAAAAAAGAATAACTTCCCTTTCAGTCGGTCACGTTCGACGTACGTCGGACGTCACCGACGAATTGGGATCACTTCTGGGAGCCCCTATCAGCTTCGAGATATAGAGAACGGGCCAATGGCCATTGGCGTGCGAGATTTGCATACACAGGCTGCACTACTCTCCTGTGTTTTGCTGCGGTCGTTCCTGGGTGCTTCAGCACATTTAAAAGAGATTTCTTCTAAAAGAGCAGCGCGGGTGTGACACTGCGTCTTTTTCAAGACGTCATTCCACCCGTGCATTTCTGGATGCGGTTGTTTCCTGTCCTTCGATGGCCACGATCTCTCTCGCATAAGCATGTTGAGATTGCGTTCGTGGGTGATCCATGTTCTCTCAGGAGAACGGGATCACGTCGCCGCGTTGTTCGTCTCGCCTTCCTCGTGAGGGTTTGAGTGTTCAGCGCGCCGTTTGAGTGTTCAGTTCTCACGGCAACCCAGCGCGTCACTCGGCGCTTTAGATGCGCGGTCGAGACTTAACCTCAAACGGGGTTGAGTCCCTTCGCCTATTCCCCGATCTAGTTTCTTTTCTGGTGCACCAGAAAGGGGCTACTTCGGCTAATAAGCCTTGGTGACCTGAGGATTACAGTGTGGCTTCCCTGCCGAGTACATCTCCGTGGGCCCTCACTCCTCTATCGCATCGCAAGCATGCTGAGACTGTGTTCGTGGGTGGTTCATGTTCTCTCATGACAGCATGACCACGTCGGCGTGTTGTTCATCTTGCCTTCTTCATAGGGGCTTGAGTGTTCAGCGCGCCGTGTGCCGTCTCGACGGCCACGCTCACGGTCTTACATGCCTGCTGGTAGCTTACAGGTGGGATTGCTGGTTCCAAAAAAAAATAAATAATAAAAAATAAAGGGGACCTAGCGTTTCATCTGGGGCTCTAGCAGAGGACAGATGTCAATCGCTGCATCGGAGAGAGGGCTGTTATAAGCTGGAAATGAAGATGATGCTGAGTTTCCCACTATAATGGTGTGTGCTCATGCTGAATCAGATTCAGACTTGACAGCCATGCTTTCCTGGGTGGCTGAGGCGTAGTGCAACGCGTAAATCGCCTTGCCCGCCCCCTTGCCTTTTTCCCGGATGTGCATTGGAAAGCTTTGGCAGTGTGGAATTATTTGGTGCCAAAATATGAGGTGCCAATGGGGCCATAATCTGGATAAAGTTTTCCTCTCTCTCACTACCCTCATCAGTGAGGTGGCAGTGCCACTGGCAGGCCACCTCCGCCCTGCGCTCTTAGTGCACGAGGGTAGTTCTGAGCTGAGGTTGAGCTGCGCAGTGTGACTGATTTACATTTAAAGTCACAGCGCTGGCCCTTGGCCAGACGATGTCCACCCTGGTCCAGAAACACCCTTGGGCTACCTTGCAGGGGTGTGAGACGTCGCCAGAGCACACTTTCTCGATGCTCACATCTCACAAGGTGACCCTTTTCGGCGACACTGTTGGTGACTGTGCAGCAGTCCTCCACAGTGCAAAGCAGATGGAACCCCTCAGTCTGCTCGCCATGGGCATCCCACGATGCCACCCGTCTTGGCTGCCAGTCAGCTGAGACGGGTGACCTGGACTTGGTTGAAGCTGCTCTTCCCCGGAGGAGGGCCGGGTGGAGAATCATTGCTAAATTTTGTTCCGCCACTGGTGTTACAGCTAGTGGTACCCAAATTCTTAAGAGCAGTTCCAACACCTTTGGGTCTCGGGAGTTCAGGAATGGCAGCGTGTGACGCTATGAAGCCGCGCCACTCTCATTCCCCTCCCCACAAGAGGGCGAGAATGGCAGTGTGTGACGCCGGGGAGCCTCGCCACACTCATTCCCCTCTTCTCAGCGGTGTGAGGACGGCAGTGCGCGACGCTATGCCTCGCCACTCTTGTTCCCCGCTGAGGAAGGAGGTGAGGTAGGCAGTGTGTGACGCCACAAAGCCTTGCCACTCTCTGCCCCTCCTTCAGTCGCCAGCGGACCGCAGCGTATGGCTTGAGAACACTACCATGCCTTCTCTCATACCCTCTGTCCAACCGTGGAGACAGGTAGGTGCTGCGTGCCCACTTCAGGACGCTGTGCCTCTTGGGTCGGGTCCCTGCCCTCCACTTCGCTGCCCTACTGCGGGTACGTCTGTGGGGCGGGTGTGTTCATGGTACGGTTTCCGGAAGCCAAGCTAGCACTTCTGGGACGGTCCCGCTGACTCACCTGCACCACCAGGCTCGGCTATGCGATTCAGTTCGCACGGCATCCTCCCAAGTTCTGGGTGTCCACTTCACTGTTGTGTGGAGCTGCGACGCCCATCTTGTGGAAAGAGATCGAAGTCCTACTGGCGAAGGACGCGATAGGAGCCGGTCCCTCCAGCCGACATGAAGTTGGGGTTCTATAACTCCTACTTCATTGTGCCCAAGAAAAGCAGTGGGTTATCTTGGACCTGTGAGTCCTGAACCGGGCCCTTCACAAACCGCCCGTTCAGATGTTGACGCAGAAGCGCACTTTCGAGTACATCCGTCCCCAAGATTGGTTTGCAGCGATCGACCTGAAGGTCGTTCCCTTCAGGACTGTCCCTGTTGTGTGAATACAGAGACACGGTGATCAGTCACCTCAGCCTGTTGGGACTTCGGGTCAACTGGGGAAAGAGCAAACTCTGCCCCGTGCAGAGGATCTCTTTTCTCGGTATGGAGCTGGACTTGGTCAATCTGACAGCGCGTCTCACAGAGGAGCGTGTCCAGTCGGTGTTGAACTGCTTGAATTCGTTCAAATGCAGGACAGCGGTACCACTGAAACATTTTCAGAGGCTCCTGGGGCATATGGCATCCGCAGCCGCTGTAACGCCGCTCGGATTGCTTCATATGAGACCGCTTCAACGCTGGCTACACGACCGAGTCCTGAGATGGGCGTGGCACAACGGATCCCTCCGTGTCCCCGTGACTCTGAGGTGCCGCCAAACCTTCAGCCTGTGGTCGGACCCTTCGTTTCCCTAGAACAAGTGTCCAGGCATGTTGTTGTCTCCACGGATGCCTCATCCACCGGCTGGGGTGCCACGTACAACGTGCTTGCAGTTTCGGGTCTGTGGACGGGGCCTCAACTGCAATGGCATATCAATTGCCTCGAGTTGTTAGCAGTTCGTCTTGCGCTGGGCCGCTTCAAAACGCCGCTACTAGGCAAGCACGTTCTGGTCCGTATGGACAACACTGCGGCCGTTGCGTACATCAACAAACAGGGTGGTCTACGCTCCCGTCGCATGTCTCAACTCGCCCGCCATCTCCTCCTATGGAGTCAGAAGCATCTCAGGTCGCTTCGTGCCATTCACATTCCGGGCCTGCTCAATCGTGCGGCCGACGAGCTCTCACGACAGCCAGTGCTCCCCGGAGAGTGGAGACTCCATCCCCAGGTGGTCCAGCTGATCTGGAGTCGCTTCGGGACCGCACAGGTAGACCTGTTTGCCGCCCCGGACACGACCCACTGCCAGTTGTTTTATTCCCTGACCAAGGGGACCCTCGGCTCGGATGCGCTGGCACACAGCTGGCCCCGGGGCCTACGCAAGTATACGTTTCCCCCAGTGATCCTTCTTGCACAGACTCTGTGCAAGGTCAGGGAGGACGAGGAGCAAGTCCTAGTGCTTCTCGCGTCAGCACCTCCCTGGCCCATTCCTCTGAGGAAGGACCTCCTGGCTCAGAGACGGGGCACCCTATGGCACCCGCGTCCGGACCTCTGGAAACTCCATGTCTGGTCCCTGGACGGGACGCGGAGGTTCTAGGTGGCCTACCACAGGCTGTGGTAGACACCATCACTTCCGCTAGAGCTCCCTCTACGAGGCGCCTCTATGCGTTGAAGTGGAACCTGTTCGTCAACTGGTGTTCTTCTCGCTGAGAAGACCCCCGGAGATGTTCGGTCGGTTCTGTGCTTTCCTTCCTACAGGACGGGTTGGAGCGAAGGCTGTCTCCCTCCATCCTCAAAGTCTATGTTGCCGCTATCGCCGCTAATCATGACATGGTAGGTGGTAAGTCTCTAGGGAAGCACGATCTGATCGTCAGGTTCCTGAGGGGGGGTGAGGAGACTAAATCCGCCTCGCCCTCCCTCTATACCTTCTTGGGACTTAACTCTGGTGCTAACCGCACTGCAGAGGGCGCCCTTTGAGCCTTTGCAGTCAGCTGAGTTAAAAATCCTGTCTCTGAAGACAGTACTCCTGACTGCATTGGCCTCTATCAAGAGGGTAGGGGACCTGCAGGCATTTTCGGTCGACGAATCGTGCCTGGAATTCGGGCCCGGTAACTCTCATGTAATCCTGAGACCCCGGCCCGGATATATGCCCAAGGTTCCCACCACTCCCTTCCGGGACCAGGTGGTGAGCCTGCAAGCGCTGCCTTCGGAGGAGGCAGACCCAGCCCTAGCTTTTCTCTGTCTAGTCCGCGCTCTGCGGACTTACAAGGACAGAACGCAAAGCTTCAGGACCTCAGAACAGCTCTTCGTCTGTTATGGAGGCCAGCAGAAGGGAAAGGCTGTCTCCAAGCAGAGGATGGCCCACTGGATAGTGGATGCCATCGTCTTGGCGTACCAAACCCAAGACGTGCCCTGCCCGCTCGGGTTAAGAGCCCACTCCACTAGGGGTGTAGCTTGTTCCTGGGCGTTGGCTCGTGGCGCCTCGCTGACAGATATTGTAGAGCTCCACATGGTAACTCCCTTCGGGCATGATGTGGCTTCCGCAGCGTCCCTCTGGGCACGCTTTCCCAGCGTTATCCAATAGTCTGCTGAAGTGGGTCTTGCGGAACAGCAGTGTGACTTCCCTGCGTGAATTCACCGCCCGGAACAGACGGGGTCTGAGGGGCTCTCGCTGGGCGCTGGAAGTGGTAGTAACTGTGGCGTTTTCCAAAGGGATCCCAATTCGTCGTGACGTCCGACGTACGTCGAACGTGACCGACTGAAAGGGAACGTCTCGGTTACGTATGGTAACCCTCGTTCCCTGAAGGAGGGAACGGAGACGTACGTCCCGTCGCCACAGTTGCTGTACCATCACTGCATGGCTGAGTCACTAGTTCGGCTCCTCAGTGAAAAACAATAGTGCGCTGCATTCGCCTCCTGTTTATACCCGCAGCGCGGGGCGGAGCGCGAGATGCAAATCTCGCACGCCAATGGCCATTGGCCCGTTCTCTATATCTCGAAGCTGATAGGGGCTCCCAGAAGTGATCCCAATTTGTTGGTGACGTCCGACGTACGTCTCCGTTCCCTCCTTCAGGGAACGAGGGTTACCATACGTAACCGAGACGATTTCTTGACTGAACATGTTTGTGTTGGCACAAAGCCACTTGTAAAGCAGCAAGCTGTTTTCATTCAAATCAGTGCTGTTCCCTTGTTTCCATAGTTGAGCTAGTTTGGGAATTTAGTGGTTTTATAGACTATTCTGTTTTCTTGGGGGTGTGCTGGCACACACAGTGATTACCTTTCCCTTGGAGTATGTCAAAAGCTCACTTGATTGTTGAAAAATAGTGCTAAAGTTGTTAGGGTGCTCTGATCGGTTGGAATGATAATCATCTCCTACACTGTAAAAAGTAACAAGTTGACTTTACTTAGAAAAGCTGTGGAAACTGATTGCCTAAAAATTTTCAAGCAAATTAGGTCATAATTTTTACTACTACTTACTACCACTTTGTAGAGTTAACTTGTGTATTTGTAGAGGTTACCATAAAACTTGAGTACAACTCAATTTCAAAAGTTCAGCCAACTCCCAAAAGTTCAGTCCAGCTCCCAGAGTGCATTGCGGAATGAATAAATTAATTGCTTTGTTTTACTATTTTTGTCTTTTGTCAGTATAACCCCAATAATGACAGCAAATAAAATAGTAAAGGTCTTATAAATAATACAAATTAAAATAAATAATAATAAAAAACCTTGTTACCATTGTTGTGGTTTGCATGCTGAATGTTGAAGTCTGTGTGTGACTCAAGCATGGTCAATTGCAAGATATTGTCACAAATATAGAGGGATTATAGCAACCCAATTAAAAGTTTATGCCATAGGTGTTAGCAAAAAATTTTAAAAGATCATTATTTGACATGAATTAAAGTTATTTTATATATCAATAATTCACATATATGTATGTGTGTGTGTGTATCCTTTGAAATCAGATAACTATGATTCTTTGTTGCATCGCTGCATCAATAGGAAGATAATTATAATAATATGAATTAAGTTCCAAGTGCCCGACCAAAGGGAACACTAATCACAATAATGGTGAGAGGAAGTGGAGGAAATTAATGAAAAGTCTATTAAAAATGGCCCCGCCTCAGAAACTGTTTTTTTTTTTTACTTTAGCAAAATGGTACTCAAACCAGTCAAGTAATGTTTACTTAGGTTTTCTAAGTAACAAAGAATACTAAATTGTTTTAAGTTCAACAAATTATTGGACATTAAGTAAAGTTAACTAAAAAGTCTTAGTAAGAACAACTGTTGGATTTTACAGTGTAGCTTAGCTGATCACAGAAGCCTATTTCAAGACTTCAGCATCACTCTTCTGTCATCATTGGTGTGATCATTTCAAAAGTGTCAAGACACAATGAAAAATGTGTGTTCCAAAGTAAAAACAGCATGGGGGAACATCGGCCAAACAAACCTGATACAGTAGTTAGATAGAGAAGACACTAAGAAAATAAATGTGTATCGTGGAACATTTTACTTGTTTAACCAAAAGAAATAGTTTTTGCAGTTTTCACATTTCGAGTAGGATAGAAGTCATTTTGTTTTATTTTATTTATATAACGCTTTATACAATACTTCAGGGCTATTCAATTCGCTTCATTCGATCATATCAAATTGAAAAGTGAAGGTGGGCCAGAGGTTGGTTGGGTGTGGGTGGGGTGGTTGGGGGAGGACAACAGTTTCAATAAATAAGCTAAAGTAAACCTAAAAAAAAAGTATTGTATTTTCTTGGAAATGTGGTACCCAACAGTATGCAGATATAAGACCATAATAATTAAAAACTTGATAATTTACAGCTGTGTACAACTATTTTCCTTAGAACAAATATATTAATTATACAAGCTCATAGCTATTGATGTTATTTTATTTATAATTATTTTAGGGCTTAAATGAAAACATTCTGACAGTGAGACTTGGTTACCACAGGTAAAAAAATAAATAAAAATAAAATAAAAAAATGCATGGCTACTCACTACCACTGTCCAATTATATTATGAACCCACATGTTATATATAAAACACCTACACACAGGTAAAAACTATACACACCTTCACAAAGAAACTGCCATAATTGCGTAACAAAAAATAAATTATATTCCCCTACCCACCTAATAAATATAAAGTGAATATAAATTACTACAGTACATAAATGTTTGTAAGGGTGGCGATTTGGGGATTTAAAAGTCTTCTAACTTTGTTCATGGCACAGTGTTTCTCCTGTTTTCCTCATCAGTACACATGGGAATATTGAGGCTGTTTCATCATTTAAAATTAGTTTAATCATGGAGTGATTTGTGGTTTGTAACAGAGAGGTGTGTGTCGAATTGAAATGCTTCCCACTGGATGTCGCAACGCTTTTTAACAACAACAACAAAATCTATTTTCTATTTTGCCAAATGTAAAGGCCCTTTCACGTCAAAAGTTAAATGAATAAACCTCAGGCTGAAATAAATGCAAATTCACACCTGTACAGTTGAGGGCGCAGTAAAAAAAACAAAACTTTCTGCCATTCTGGATTAAAAAAGAATAGGATGTAGGAGAAGAAAGTTCCACACACTTCAGCAAAAAAACTTTTTTAAAAATGAAACACAAATGTGATGTTTATCTAAAGTCATTTTTGCTTATTAGAAAGGATTGGAGTGGATCAACGAAGGTCAGCAGCAAAGACATTGGTTAATAAAGTGAGATTAAATACATAAAGTATATTTGTGTAATTGAATATATTTAATTATTGGAGGTTTGCGCAATATTCTGAAATTGCATTTCACTGTTTTTAATAATTCAGAGTAATACTGAATCTGTGAGATGAGTAAATACCTGCTCACATTTATTCTAAAACTACAATAAGCATCATATTTACACAGCGCACACAATCTTAATCATGATTTCTCTCAGCATGAGGACAGGAGAGCTGTCAGTCAATAAATTATAGGTGAATAACACTGATGTAGAAGCACCTAACCCTGGCTGCAAGCTTAAGCTTGACATGAACTGTGAACTTGTCCTTCAAATCTGATTTGTTGATTTGGAATGTTGTTGAAATCAGGTTTACCCCTGGGATCAAGAGGCGCACAAGCAACTGTTGTTAGAGGCTTGCGTTCTTGTTAGCGTGCCTGGCTCCCATGCCAGTAGCACTGGTTTGAATCCTATTCAGAGCGGTGCGAGTAAGACCAGTTACATTGGTGCCATGACCCGGATAGGAGTGAGGTTTAGGGGGTGAGTGTAACGGAGGCCAGATAGTAAGAACTGTGCAGGTAAACCTCATCTATCTATGTTGCAGAAGTTTACTCACTAACAATTGTGAATAATAACTTTAATGGCCAAAAAATCAATAAAACTTTCTGAGGGCAGTTCTCCTAGCACACATTGCACCATGCCAGAATGTGATGTTTAAAAGTGCCAGCTTTGTGAATAAACAACCTCTTAAATTCAGCTCTCATCTTTGTGGTCATCTCAGACCCTTTGACCACTCTCAAGTAGTTCCCAAAGGCACGCTTGTGCTGAAACAGCAGGAGCGTGTCAATATAAGTGACAGGTGCTCTTTGAGTAATGCGACCAAGCATTCATTGGCAATGTGTGTCATCATCATCCTTAAGGTGATGCACCTGCTCTGCTTGCCTCATGCAGTCACTCATGGACAGATCTCCTTTAATTGCCATCCAGCTGATTGATGGATCACAATGGGAGAGTGTGTTACAGGCGCTGCAGAGAAATTAAAAAATGGACGCCCCCATTGTAAACACTGGCGAATGCTGATAATTGGCTTCAAATTAGCTGCGCAGACAGCAGTATTGACAATGCTGAGATTTTGATGCATCAGTGTTCTGATAAAATACCCGTAATGCAACTCTACCAACTTCCTAAAGTTTTTTCATCCTTCTTACTGCACATTTCTAGTTTAGGTTTCCCATTAATGTTGTAAATCATGGCCTTGAGATCATCATAAAGTTACATGCTGAGTTCCAATTCGCCAACTTATACAATGCCCTAAAAGTATGCAGTTTTTTTGTGAAGAAAATGTACATATATTTGAGCGTGTAACACAAGAATAGGCCAGTTTTGGTACATACTACCACGTCATAATTGCGTCTTGCATAATGCTGCAATGATACATGCCTAAACTGGCCTGTCAATCATCTCATCACAGTTAACGTCCTCATATACACACACATTTCAGTTCATTTAATTTACACTACAATTCTTCCTACCGTATTGGAGAGTAAAGAAGTAGCTTTGATCTGCCAGCTGTGGGTCTTTCATGTGGAGGACTCTCCTCATGTTTTTGCATAAGGATGCATTTAAAAATTATAAAAGCTTTATAAAAGTTCACAATGTTGTTGTAGATTAAAGCAATATTTTTACATCAAGTCTGATATTAATTATTATTCACTCAAACCCCTTTATCTAACCTCTCTACTTAACCATCAGCCTCACACATTCACCTTTTTTTTTGTAGTTTTTTAACACTTTTTATTTGTGTTTGTAGTTCTGAATTGAATCCCCATCCAAAGCGCAATGGGTTGTGGGCAATATTAGCCACTCGAGTGTGCACTGATCTGGGTTTTTGAATTTCCACCGGAAACACTGGATCTTATTGTTGAGTAAATTCATGCATGCACAGATGGAGACACATTTTATAACACTTTTTTCCCCCTTTTTTTTTGCATCTGCAGTAATCAAAATGCATGTTCCTTAAATTTGTCTTTGGGAAATTGTGAAAGCAGGGAGAACGATCTGTTTATACTGCAAGCAGTGGACTTGTTAATGTTCCAAGGCTCTTTTATTAATGTTTTATGTACTACTTAGGGAATATTTGAGAAATAACAAGTGATCTAACATTCTGCTTAGTTCTATACTGTATATACACCGATCAGGCATAACATTATGACAGGTATAGTGAATAACACTGATTATCCCTTCATCACGGCACCTGTTAGTGGTTGGGATACATTAAGCAGCAAGTGAACATTTTGTCCTCAAAGTTGATGTGTTAGAAACAGGAAAAATGGACAAGCCTAAGGAATTGAGCGAGTTTGTCAAGGGCCAAATTGTGATGGCTAGACGACTGGGTCAGAGCATCTCCAAAACTGCAGCTCTTGTGGGACTTTCCGGTCTGCAGTGGTCAGTATCTATCAAAAGTGGTCATGGGCGGCCAAAGCTCATTGATGCACGTGGGGAGCAAAGGCTGGCCCGTGTGGTCCAATCAAAGTCGTGGTCCGAGCTACTGTAGCTCATATTGTTAAAGAAGTTAATGCTGGTTCTGATAGAAAGGTGACAGAAGTGCATCGCAGTTTGTTGAGTATTAGGCTGCATAGCCGCACCAATAGTGGGCACTTGAGCATCAGAACTGGACAATGGAGCAATGGAAGAAGGTGACCTGGTCTGATGAATCACGTTTTCTTTTACATCACGTGGATGCCTCCAAATTCCCCAGATCTCAGTCCAATCGAGCATCTGTGGGATGTGCTGAACAAACAAGGCCCCACCTCGCAACTTACAGGACTTAAAGGACTAACTAACTTAAAGCTATGCTAACATCTTTGTGCTAGATACCACAGCACACCTTCAGGGGTCTAGTGGAGTCCATGTCTCAACGGGTCAGGGCTGTTTAAAGGGGGACCAACACAATATTAGGTCATAATGTTATAATGCCTGATTGGTGGATATGTGGAAACAGGGCTAACAGAAACAGACAGATACACATTTACATTCACATTTATAGGCAATTTATGGGAAAGTCTTTAATTCACCTAACCGGCATGTCTTTAAGCTGTGGGTGACACCAAAATAGGCTGAATGAAACGGGAACATTCAAACGCCACTGAAAGGCCTCTCGAGTAAGCTAGAAATCATATCAGGGACGTTCTTGCTGTGAGACGTGTGTGAGTAATTATAAATATCAATTTTATATATATATATATATATATATATATATATATATATATATATATATATATATATATATATATAATTGGTATTATTCAGATGGAAAAAAATATTTTTAAAATATTGTCTTAAAAGATCATTTGCATTGTACAATAAACAGAGCCAAATCTATGTGTAGGTTATACTAAACATAATACAATTATAACAATGGCAATAATGCGATTAAGGTGTATCCTGCTAAATAGTAAGTCTTGTGGACACATACTGTGTAGATTAATAATACAAAATATTAAAATAGAAAAAAAATAAAAAATAAAAAAAGGAATGTGGACACAGTACACGAACGCCACAACAGAGTGACCCACTAACATCAATGCCCTCAAAAGACTCTATAAGCCACGAAACTATAAGTTTGATTTCATGGTGTCTTTAAATCCTGCGTTTCACAACATTTCTGAAAGCTTGAGCACATAAAGGACACACACAACGAATGAATTTAAGACTTAAACTCTGACGTCAGACTACAGGAACATGCGCTGTGACGCATCCACCGGCGAGCGCTTCTCAAACGCGAGTGTATGCGTCAGAGCGGAGAGAAAGTGCGCTCGTTAAGAGAAGAATCAAACCCCGGTAACTGCACAGACGGAAGAGGAGATACAGACTCGACATATCACCAACTTCACACATGCGTCGCGTTTGGGACATTTTTAAATGGTCATTCGAATGAATGCGGAATTACGGCTGTTTTAAAGCTGACTTGTTTCTCCTGCCTGATACACAGACCAGTCGACAGCACAGGGAAGAGTGACAGTTCTAGCGATCAGCGCAGTTATCCAAGTGCGTAAAACAGAGATGTTGGAGAGGATGATCGCCCATCACTCGACTTAGATCCACGCAACAGACGAACAGGAAAATTCTTTTTTTTTTTTTGCAATGGGCGGTGAAAGCTCCAAAATATCAACTATATTATTTTACTAACGTTGGCATCTCTTGATAAAGAACGGATTCTTTTCTCCTGAATCTGTGAGAAAAAAGCGCAGCAAAGGTGTTGGTTGTTGTATGGCAATATAATGGAGATGTGGTGTGGATGCTGAAGGCAGTCAGGATGCTGATGCTGAGAGTTGCGTGGGCTCTAGCGGGAGCGGCGATCTGCTGTTTTCTCATCATTCTCATCCACTCTCGCTTCCTACGAGACGGTAAATGTGTGTTAATTAATAATATGCCGCATGTTTTATTTACCCATACTTGTAAAACGCACCTGTAGGATCGCTTTAGTCTGTTGCCTGATGATTTGATAGAGGAATATTGCAGATTTATTTAATTTCTGTATAGTGTTGTTATAGTGCTCAGTCATATCCGTATGATAGAGGATGCGTTTACTGGAGAAAAAAACAAAACAAACAAACAAATAAAAAAACAGCAAAACCACTGTTGTGCTTGGATCATACAGGCTATTATTTGCCAGATTATATTAATTCAAAACTGACTTTTCTCTCATTTGATTGAGGGATTTTTATGAACTCATCTTCAAAAGTGGTAGAATGTGATAAGGATCACATCAGATTGTGCTGTTTTATGAGTTAGGTGATTTATAGTTATGTTTTTCAATAGATGGCACTACAGTATATCTTAAGGGTAAAACTGAGGTCAAAAAGTGACTATTGTCTCCTACTAGTTCATCTGAGATTTATCTTCTACACATCTAAATTCAACTTTTGGCTTGCATAAATTATTCATAATGCCACAGTAATGCATTATTATGTCATAAATACTTATAGCCAACATTATAATGCAATGTGTATTTGTGGTTACCTCTAAAGAGTACATTACATTTAAACACAATAGCACATGCAATTGGATGTTAACTATATGTTAGAGTGCATTAAAAAGTTTTTTCAGGGAATCTCAAATTATACTCCATGTGGTGACATTTCAGTTCACATCAAAAAATATTATGTAACATGATTTAATTGGACTGTTTGCATTAGTCTGCATCAACAACAGTATTTTTTAACATTCAGACAGACTGACATAGCTTATTAATGTAACAGCTGCACATTTTCCCTTTTGATACACCTAGTAATGTATGAATATGTTAATAGTATTATAAATGTATTATAAAGTACGCCAAAATATATTATTGATTATATAAAGTTTTAAAGTATTATAACTGTGGAGAAGAACTGACTGTAAGATGTAATATAAGGCATTATGAAAGCAGGCTTTAGTGGTTTATATAGAGGCTTAAAGTAAAGTGTTAAACTGAAGTATTTTCTCTGCCAATCTACTATCATATATTTAGATCTAGGTTTAAACAACATGCCATGCATTACCCTTGCATTATTGAACTATACAAATCAGACCAGCTTAAAATAAAACTGCTTTGTACTGCATGCAGTTGAAGGGGTAACGTGTCAACATGAATGCTGAAAGGTGAGAAATGGGAGCCACACAGACAAGTCAGCTAGATACTGCTGCTTCACCTTTTCCACACGGACACAGTAGATATAGAACGTCCTTTTCAAGAGACATCTATCCTGACTTTTGCGTGTGCCTTAAGGGAAGACGAGCAGTTTGTTTATAGATGAGACAGAAGGTCAGCTGGTTTCTCTGCTTATCTGCGGGGATTGGAGCATGTTTTCAACCTGCTCCCTGTATTCCTGATGTAAATATAAACATCAGCCTGAGAGGAAAAACACATTTAGGTGAAGCAAAAGTTAACTGTCCTAATAATAATAATAATAATAATAAAAGAGAAAAAGACATGACTTTGGTTTTGACATCAAAGCAGGAACAGACATGCTCACACCAAATAAGCTGTCATAATGCTATGCTTATATATTAGAAAATTAAGGGTAATCTATGCCGATAGAATTTTGCTGAAATCGCTTATGACTTCAACCCAATACAAGAACAGTGTGTTATGACCTTGCAGTGTACGGTGTACGATTGGGCATGAAAACACACATTGATGGCATATCTGAAGAAAACAAACTCTGCCATTTCCTGGTATTGCTGCTCTTTTGTGAAATAAGGACTTGAGTGTTCTTAAAGGAATAGTTCTGTTGCATTCCAGACTGATGCATGCAGGAATCAATGGCAATTTGTTGAAAATGACGTCAAAACTGACATGATACAATTTAAGATTTTAGAGCTTGGATGGAAAGTAAGATTATCAGTGAATAATGAAAAAATTTTAGGGGTTACATTTTATTTGGTAACACTTTATTTTACAGTGTCCTTGTTACATATGTTACATGTACTTGCAATAGTAATAAAGTAAATGATGCATAATTACATGCAACTAACCCTCAACCAAACCCTAATCATACAGTAACACTATAGTATGTGCATGTAGTTAACAACATATACTTATTATAGAGTTAGGGTAGGATTGGGGTTTGGTTGAGGGTTAGTTGCATGTAAATATTCATAATTTACTGTTAATACTATGGTAATACATGTACAAGTACATATAATATATCTAACAGGGACACTGTAAAATAAAGTGTTCCCAATTTTGGTTACTGTTGTATTATAAAGATTTAGAACAACATGAGAGTGAGTGAAGAATGACAGAACTTTCAATTGTGGGTGTACTATTCTTTTAAAATGACTACACAAGACTAAATTAAATCAGTAAATAGTGATTCAAATGTAGGTCTGTTCATCACAAAAAGTTTAGAAGACTTAATGTAGTGTTTGAGTCTTTTTTAATTTAACTTAAGTGCCTCTTATGGAGCTTCATAAAAGTTATTCAAAAAGTCTCTTTTTATGTTCTTCAATCAATCAATCAATTTAGAACTACATGACAGATTTTTCATTTGTGGGTGAACCATTCCTTTAAGATTACCACTCAAGACAACCTTCATGTCCAGTTAATTTCCCTTCAATCTACAGACAAAAAGACGTGTGGAACAGAAATCACAAAATCACCATGACTGGGCCCTGTGCATTATGTTTTAACATTGAGATACAATATGCCAGAATGTGTCTGCATTTTACATTTGAGCATTCTCATTCATTCATTGCAAGGGCATATTTTGATCTAAGTGGGGGGAAAAAAACTCTGTTGAAGTAAATGAGGCACGGAGGTGAGAGTGCATTTGCTTTGGCTGCAAGGTCATTGCTCAGACTAGAAGGCAAGGTAATTTATACTAAGAGGCACTGAATAAACTCCACTGACCACAGAAATAATGCAGACGAGCTCAGGGAGTCATTTATTGGACAGTGCTTTGAAATAAAGTTGAAGTGGTCCTCAAAGGCACTACTTTAATTTGTAGAGAAAACCTTTGAAATGAGCATTAGCAGTATCAGTATCAATGTTGTATTGTGTATCACAGTGGTGGACAGGATTTTTGGATCTTATGAGAAATATGGACATAAAATATACAACTCTGAGGATTGGTAACTCACTCAGACATCTAGTTACTTTTCAGACATTTCTATACTTTGATAGTCACTATTATACATGTTATGCAGTATAATTATTGTAATCGTGCTGGTGCTCTCTGCAATACTTGATTTCGATTGGTCAATCAGCAGTCAGATGTTTCATATGATGTTCATGCATGGCAACATTGTATAAGGGCTACTTACCAGAGTTACTGAAACCAGAGCTATACTTTTGTGTCTCTGGTATCACACTGCAGACTTGTCCTCTCTCTTGCATTTCAATTAATGTTGTACAGTTTTCACCTTGAAAGCTTTGACATAATATACAGGTAAAGTTATATTTAAATAACAATATTTCATGTCCACATATTTATTTATTTGGTTAGTGGGTAATAAGCAGGATAATGCACAGTCAGCCCATCATTATCGCATAATAAAACCAAACAGGATGATCTGAATGTTGCTGATTCAAGTCCCACAAGGAACTTTAAACCATTGTCCATGAGCATAGCACTTAGCTCTAGTATGACTGTTTCTTTTGCACATATTCAAAATGAGTTACTTTGAATAAAAACTTTGGTAGCACTTTATTTTACAGTCCTGTTCCACATACATACTATGTACTTATTATATTAAGGTACTAACCCTGAACCTACACCTAAACCTAACCTTAACTTTATTACCTAGTACTTTCTTAGATAAATACACTGTAAGTACATGTAAGTGCACGTAATAGGGGTGTAACGAGACGAGACAAGACACGAAAATTGGGTTTACGAGAATGGGACGAGACAAGATTTTTGCACAGTATTTTTAAAGGGTTCATTGGATGCAAAATTAATTTTTATATGACATTCCGGTAACACTTTACAATAAAATTGTATTAGTTAACATTAGTTAATGCATTAATTAACATGAACTAACCATGAACATTAGTTAATCTTTGTTAATGTTAACTCACACATTCATCTATTCATGTTAACAGATCAATTAGTTAATGCATTAGTTAACATGAACTAACCATGAACAACACCTCATTTCAGCATTTATCTTAACTCACACATATATTAATGCATCTATTCACGTTAACAGTGCAATTAGTTAATGCATTAGTTAACATGAACTAACCATGAACAATGCATGTAGCCTTTACTTTTTTTGTAAGGTTATCTTATTGTACATATTTACATTAGTTTACGTAGCAGTTGACACATACTAAGGATGAACATTTCTAACTAACCATCTGACTCGAAAGGTAAAAATGCTGTTGTGTACAACACGACCACTGACGGACTGTCCCATATTAGCATATTTCTGCCCTCAGTCCTCAGAAGAGAGGGGTGGGGTGAGCAGAAGCTCATTATCATTTAAAGAGACAAGCAACAAAACTGTTTTTGAGGAGGTAAAGAGGGTGTTGTTTTACACAAACATTGAGGAATGTAAGTATGTTACAGACTTTACATGAAGACCCTAAAGAATCATAACAAAATCATACAAAAATATTGTCTGGCTATCACCAGACCAAGCTCAATTTAAGATTGACCATTGGTCTGGGGAGTCTGCTATGTATTTTCTACTGCACAAGAGGCGTGATAAACAAGCATAATTCAAATGACTCTGTACGCAATTGGATAGTCCTTCAACCAATCAGACCACAAGAGGCCCATTGCTTCTCTATCGTCATCGTGTTAAACCCGCCAATAGCGCGCCAGGTGGATAAGCCAGTCTGTGATTGGTTCCCGCAAAAGTGTAACAGAAGCAGTAGAAATGAATGTACAGGTTTCCAGACTGAGTTGCAGGGCGAAGTAAAATCGCTGGCAGATGGTTTACTTTCGCTTTTGATTTGCTATCACACATACTCTGTGTATAGGGAGGGGCGGTGCTAAGGGGGCATTCTACAAGATAAGACATTTTTAGCAGACACTCTATCAGGCTCTGTTGAGCACAAATCTTCCGCCATGGTCCTGTCAATCATATCACCTTACTCTTGTCACGTGATCAGTGAATTGTGATTCCTGCAGCTCAGACGCAGTGGCACACAGTGCAGAGCAGACATTTAAAATAGTTTAAAATGTAAGCGACAGTTATCCAACTGAATAAAATGTTTATTTTATTTTATTTCTATATATAAAAAAAAAAAAGAAAAACGACAGTGGAGGATGTAATGTAAACATAGTGGTGGCATATTCTATGCTAATTTCACCCTCAAGCTCTGTCATGGTGATATCGCGAGACTGCTTTTCACTCGACAAGAAAATATCATCACATTTGAATCTCGCCACACCCTTAGCACGTAATATAAAACAAAGTGCAACTAACATTTTTGATAAATGTTTGCTTTTTTTTGCAATTGCAAAATTTCGTTAACTTTATTTGGTTACACTTTATTTTAAGGTGTTATTGTTACAGTGTAATTATATATTTAAGTACTGAGTAATATTAATTAACAACATGTACTTACTATAGGTTTAGGGTAGGATTCGGGTTTGGTTTGAGGTTTAGTTCCATATAATAATGCATAATTTACTGTTATTACTATGGTAAGTACATGTAACATATGTAACAATGTCACTGTAAAATAAAGTGTTACCGTTTATTTGACAGTGTCCTTGTTACACGTTACATGTAGTTACTGTAGTAATAACTATAAATTACGCATAATTACATGCAATTAACCCTAACCAACCCCAATCCTTACCCTAACCCTATAGTAAGTATATGTAGTTCATTATTATTACACAGTACTTAAATGCATAACTACACAGTAACACGGACACCATAAAATAAAGTGTAACCAAAATTTCAGCTACAATGTCTTCCAATAGTTTTGAGCCCTGTCATTTAAAATACACCTTCACTATATGGTATATTGTAAATATCAGAAATTGAAGAGTTAAATGTTTCAAATCCTGAACTGAAATTCTTGATAACATTCCGCTTATCAAACCAAGCCTGTCAGCAGGATCCCTAAAAGCAACAGTTTAGGAGGATTTGGTGATCTGAAACCCCCAGTGCTGTTTGTTTGCTGTGATGATGCACTGATTGCATAATTTTAGTCAACATACTGGTGAACAGTAGTGCAATTAGCAAGTGTTGGTTGTCTGGCTGGCAGATGGCAGGCTTATTCATCTAGCGGCCTTTTCCGACGGTGCTTAAACTGATAGTCTGAAAAGATTTAGCAATTTGGCCCTGGAGTGGCACATCAGTCTGAAGTGGCACTTCAGTACTACTCAACACTTAACATGCTGGAAATACCCTGCAGTGAGAACTTATGAATGGAGTCATCGTCATTGTGGGGTGAAAATCCTCCCTTTTGTCAAACCCCAAACAAGCTGAGAGGCAGGATCTCTTTCTCAAGGACTGCCAGAACATAGCTCAGAAGTGGCGCCATAGAAATGTGTCAAACAAGAGAGATTTAACAAATTTACTAAGTGGACAACCTGGTTGATTCAATGGCCAATGCCTGGCTATAATGAATGAAAATGCCTGGTTTCTCCCAAGGTTTTTTTTCTCCATTCTGTCACCTGATGGAGATTTGGTTCCTTGCCACTCTGTTGCCTTTGGCTTTTGGCTTGCTCAGTTGGGGACACTAAATTTTCAAATAAATATCCAAATAAATTTAATTACTAAACAAAATTAACTATATCAACTACATTACTTGAATATATATGATAACTGAAATGAGCTAGATGACATCACCATTTTCTCCAGAGTGGCTGTACAGCCGAATCAAATTCTGTTGCATTATTTTTTAACACTGTGAAGCTGCTTTGAAACAATCTGCATTGTAAAACGCGCTATATAAATAAAGTTGACTTGACTTGACTTAATTGTAAAAAGCGCTATATAAATAAAGGTGACTTGACTTGATTTGAAAATGTAGACTTGAAAAATTCTGCTCTCCCAAATTTGCATTTTAAGCACTTGCTATACACCTTATTGAAAATAACAATTTGCATTAGTAGGCTTGCCAACAAGCGCTGTCTTCATTGTCAGAATCATAGTTAAGAAGTTACCTTAAAACCTTAAAAATACTACTAATTTAGTCAGTGTATGATGTAGTCAGAAGCATGCGACAAAACTACATTTCCCACAATCCTCTGTGCCAGAACTTCCATTACTTGACCAAAATCATTTGAACACACATTACATTGTAATTACGATTCCTGAACTTGCACATAGGAGTTTCCAGGAGGACTGATAGGCAACATAACCTCTGCTTCATCCTACTAACTGTTGAAATCCCCTCACGGCAGGGCCGGTTTTACAGGAGTGCTTGAGTGCTAAGCACCCTCTAGTCTCAGCCTCAGATGTCATGCCTGCTGACCGCCTGCACTCTGTTCACTGAACGTCTGATGCATATGGCACACAAAAACACTTTTGCGAAGGCAAAAGTCAAAATGTTCTCACTCCCAACTTGTCACATATGGATGCTTGGTGAGGCCCCCTGGCATCACTTTTTAACGCACAGGGTACCCATTTAGATTAATATTTCAATGTTCAGGGTACTCCATTGCTTTCAGTTGTTTGTCTTATGCACAAGATTAAGATGCAGTTAATTCTTTGCATGCCTTTGTAAAGGTAAAAAAATTATTTATAAATATTTATGCTTTCATAGATATTTTGAAGTACCTGACCCCACTTTCACCCTAAACCTACCCACTTCTCAACAATATAAAACACGTAAAAGGCAAATAAAAGTACAGTCTACAGTCATTGTGAAAACTGAAAAAAAAAAAAAAAAAAAAAAGTATTACAAACAACATTTCAAGTTTTCTGAAGCAATACAATATCTTTATGTGAAGTACAGAGTGGATCTCAAGGTTTTAATGGAAATTATCCATGAACGCACACTTTAGGTGTGTTCGACATCGGCTGCGGCTGTATGTAAACAATTGGCAAGAGTTGCCGTGTGCAGGAGACGTGAAGTCGGACACTTTCTGCTTCCCGTAGTGACATATGCAATATATGTCAAATACACAGATGTTTCAGAGACATTTTCATTCAATAGCCTACTTTATGTAGGCCTACCTCTTAATACAACGTCTGTTTGTATAAGAATAAAGTTCAACATAAGCCTATACTATCAATGAAGTGGGGTCTACACTAAAAAAAAAGATATTTTAAACTAATTCAATTAAATTATGAACAGTGGTTCCACACAACCAACTTAGTTTTTATTAACATTAAAATTGTATTTTTAATCTATGCAAAAACATTGTGATGTGACAACACAACTGACCGAGGAAGAATCTATGTAAAATAGGTATGTCCAACCAACTCAATTCAGTCACTTCACTGTAACTTAAACTGGTTGTTTTTTTTTTAGCATATTTTTGTCAAGTAAAAAATCTTCAAATATTTTCCACTGAAGCAACATAGTCCTGTGCTTTATATAACAACAAACTAAATACAACTTTTCTTTACACGTGATGTTCAAAGAGGATAGTCTGGAAGTGATACTGATTTCATCCAGAGAACAGCATAATGATATTTTTAAAGCAAGTTGAACTCTATAGCAGGCCAAGCACAACACTTCACCCCCAAAACCACTAACATAACAGAAACTCTTAAATACCAACATAATATAACAGTAAACATTAAAAATCTTGCTTGTTGAAACAAAATGCCTAAAACAAAAACAAAAAAATATGTCTAAACATAAGATTTATGTATTTGAATTGCATATCATTTTTTCATCCATTTGGATTACATAGTTTTAACATAAACAAATTAATACACTGAATGTGATTCATATATGCCAGTCATACATAAATAATAGGTAAGATTTATGTACTAGTACACAGCAAAACGCCCATGTTAAATGAACACTACCTAGTGTTCATGCATGAGCACACTACTGAGTTAAAGTACCATTGAAGCAGTGTTGATGTTAATGAGATAATTAAGTGATGATTGAGCATTAATGATGAACACCTGATGATAATGAGCAGAATCACTGACGGAATGAGAAACACAAGAACTGCAACTGACTTCAGCCACAGCCTTAGATTAAATCAACTGAAGATAAAAAAAGACATTAAATCTCTCAAGATCTCAGCAGAGGAGCATTACCACAAACAGCATTACCAGCTTCACGCATTACTAACCAGACTGACTTTATTTTGGTCATTTTTGTTTTATTGAAAATAATCATTTTATTTGAAGTCACCATGATGGTGATCGGTGTTTGCTTTAGTTGGGCTCTTGACCCTTGAAAATTTAATGTTATTTTTTTCTCTGGCTGCTTTAACTGTGTGTTTATAAAGTACATTTGTTATGACCAAAAAAGCCAAAGAAAAAATGTGTTCAGGTGATGCTGGCTATTTGTTGATGATGACATAATCATCATGTTGTGGCCTGAATCACTGATCTCATTCAAAGTTTAATTCTCTGGTTATGTGTTGTTAATTGTATGTTCCCTTTCAGTCGGTCACGTTCGACGTACGTCGGACGTCACCGACGAATTGGGATCACTTCTGGGAGCCCCTATCAACTTCGAGATATAGAGAACGGGCCAATGGCCATTGGCGTGCGAGATTTGCATCTCGCGCTCCGCCCCGCGCTGCGGGTATAAACAGGAGGCGAATGCAGCGCACTATTGTCATTCACTTCGGAGCCGAACACGGTGTTGATGAAGGAGACTGTTCCTGCTTCAGCAGAAAGAGAGAGAACGAGAGAAGATGCTTCTTTGAGTGCTGGGAGAGAAGGCACGATCAGCGGCGGCCGCGAGCTCACTGATACAGTGATAAACTGCTGTTTTTACAGCACTGTTGGTTTGGTGAGGGCGTTCCCAACGGTGAGTGCATACACAGGCTGCACTACTCTCCTGTGTTTTGCCGTGGTCGTTCCTGGGTGCTTCAGCACATTTAAAAGAGCTTTCTTCTAAAAGAGCAGCGCGGGTGTGACTGCGTCTTTTTCAAGACGTCATTCCACCCGTGCGTTTCTGGATGCGGTTGTTTCCTGTCCTTTGACGGCCACGATCCCTCTCGCATAAGCATGTTGAGATTGCGTTCGTGGGTGATCCATGTTCTCTCAGGAGAACGGGATCACGTCGGCGCGTTGTTCGTCTCGCCTTCCTCGTGAGGGTTTGAGTGTTCAGCGCGCCGTGTGCCGTCTAGCTGCCGGCTGACAGCGCGGGTTGTCACGGCAACCCAGCGCGTCACTCGGCGCTTTAGATGCGCGCTCGAGACTTAACCTCAAACGGGGTTGAGTCCCTTCGCCTATTCCCCGATCTAGTTTCTTTTCTGGTGCACCAGAAAGGGGCTACTTCGGCTAATAAGCCTTGGTGACCTGAGGATTACAGTGGGGCTTCCCTGCCGAGTACATCTCCGTGGGCCCTCACTCCTCTATCGCATCGCAAGCATGCTGAGACTGTGTTCGTGGGTGGTTCATGTTCTCTCATGAGAGCATGACCACGTCGGCGCGTTGTTCGTCTCGCCTTCTTCATAGGGGCTTGAGTGTTCAGCGCGCCGTGTGCCGTCTCGACGGCCACGCTCACAGTCTTGCATGCCTGCTGGTAGCTTACAGGTGGGATTGCTGGTTCCAAAAAAAATAAAATAAATAAATAAATAAAAAAAAATAATAATAAATAAATAAATAAAGGGGACCTAGCGTTTCATCTGGGGCTCTAGCAGAGGACAGATGTCAATCGCTGCATCGGAGAGAGGGCTGTTATAAGCTGGAAATGAAGATGATGCTGAGTTTCCCACTATAATGGTGTGTGCTCATGCTGAATCAGATTCAGACTTGACAGCCATGCTTTCCTGGGTGGCTGAGGCGTAGTGCAACGCGTAAATCGCCTTGCCCGCCCCCTTGCCTTTTTCCCGGATGTGCATTGGAAAGCTTTGGCAGTGTGGAACTATTTGGTGCCAAAATATGGGGTGCCAATGGTGCCATAATCTGGATAAAGTTTTCCTCTCTCTCACTACCCTCATCGGTGAGGTGGCAGTGCCACTGGCAGGCCACCTCCGCCCTGCGCTCTTAGTGCACGAGGGTAGTTCTGAGCTGAGGTTGAGCTGCGCACCGTGACTGATTACATTTAAAGTCACAGCGCTGGCCCTTGGCCAGACGATGTCCACCCTGGTCCAGAAACACCCTTGGGCTACCTTGCAGGGGTGTGAGACATCGCCAGAGTACGCTCTCTCGATGCTCACATCTCACAAGGTGACCCTTTTCGGCGACACTGTTGGTGACTGTGCAGCAGTCCTCCACAGTGCAAAGCAGATGGAACCCCTCAGTCTGCTCGCCATGGGCATCCCACGATGCCACCCGTCTTGGCTGCCAGTCAGCTGAGACGGGTGACCTGGACTTGGTTGAAGCTGCTCTTCCCCGGAGGAGGGCCGGGTGGAGAATCATTGCTAAATTTTGTTCCGCCACCGGTGTTACAGCCAGTGGTACCCAAATTCTTAAGAGCAGTTCCAATACCTCTGGGTCTCGGGAGTTCAGGAATGGCAGCGTGTAACGCTATGAAGCCGCGCCGCTCTCATTCCCCTCCCCACAAGAGGGCGAGAATGGCAGTGTGCGACGCCGGGGAGCCTCGCCACTCTCATTCCCCTCTTCTCAGCGGTGTGAGGACGGCAGTGCGCGACGCTATGCCTCGCCACTCTTGTTCCCCGCTGAGGAAGGAGGTGAGGTAGGCAGTGTGTGACGCCACAAAGCCTTGCCACTCTCTGCCCCTCCTTCAGTCGCCAGCGGACCGCAGCGTATGGCTTGAGAACGCTACCATGCCTTCTCTCATACCCTCCGTCCAACCGTGGGGGCAGGTAGGTGCTGCGTGCGCACTCAGACCCCACTTCAGGACGCTGTGCCTCTTGGGTCGGGTCCCTGCCCTCCACTTCGCTGCCCTACTGCGGGTACGTCTGTGGGGCGGGTGTGTTCATGGTACGGTTTCCGGAAGCCTAGCTAGCACTTCCGGGACGGTCCCGCTGACTCACCTGCACCACCAGGCTCGGCTATGCGATTCAGTTCGCACGGCATCCTCCCAAGTTCTGGGCGTCCACTTCACTGTTGTGTGGAGCTGCGACGCCCATCTTGTGGAAAGAGATCGAAGTCCTACTGGCGAAGGACGCGATTGGAGCCGGTCCCTCCAGCCGACATGAAGTTGGGGTTCTATAACTTCTACTTCATTGTGCCCAAGAAAAGCAGTGGGTTATGACCAATCTTGGACCTGTGAGTCCTGAACCGGGCCCTTCACAAACCGCCCGTTCAGATGTTGACGCAGAAGCGCACTTTCGAGTACATCCGTCCCCAAGATTGGTTTGCAGCGATCGACCTGAAGGTCATTCCCTTCAGGACTGTCCCTGTTGTGTGAATACAGAGACACGGTGATCAGTCACCTCAGCCTGTTGGGACTTCGGGTCAACTGGGGAAAGAGCAAACTCTGCCCCGTGCAGAGGATCTCTTTTCTCGGTATGGAGCTGGACTTGGTCAATCTGACAGCGCGTCTCACAGAGGAGCGTGTCCAGTCGGTGTTGAACTGCTTGAATTCGTTCAAATGCAGGACAGCGGTACCACTGAAACATTTTCAGAGGCTCCTGGGGCATATGGCATCCGCAGCCGCTGTAACGCCGCTCGGATTGCTTCATATGAGACCGCTTCAACGCTGGCTACACGACCGAGTCCTGAGATGGGCGTGGCACAGCGGATCCCTCCGTGTCCCCGTGACTCTGAGGTGCCGCCAAACCTTCAGCCTGTGGTCGGACCCTTCGTTTCTACGGGCAGGAGTTTCCCTAGAACAAGTGTCCAGGCATGTTGTTGTCTCCACGGATGCCTCATCCACCGGCTGGGGTGCCACGTACAACGGGCTTGCAGTTTCGGGTCTGTGGACGGGGCCTCAACTGCAATGGCATATCAATTGCCTCGAGTTGTTAGCAGTTCGTCTTGCGCTGGGCCGCTTCAAAACGCCGCTACTAGGCAAGCACGTTCTGGTCCGTACGGACAACACTGCGGCCGTTGCGTACGTCAACAAACAGGGTGGTCTACGCTCCCATCGCATGTCTCAACTCGCCCGCCATCTCCTCCTATGGAGTCAGAAGCATCTGAGGTCGCTTCGTGCCATTCACATTCCGGGCCTGCTCAATCGTGCGGCCGACGAGCTCTCACGACAGCCAGTGCTCCCCGGAGAGTGGAGACTCCATCCCCAGGTGGTCCAGCTGATCTGGAGTCGCTTCGGGACCGCACAGGTAGATCTGTTTGCCGCCCCGGACACGACCCACTGCCAGTTGTTTTATTCCCTGACCGAGGGGACCCTCGGCTCGGATGCGCTGGCACACAGCTGGCCCCGGGGCCTACGCAAGTATACGTTTCCCCCAGTGAGCCTTCTTGCACAGACTCTGTGCAAGGTCAGGGAGGACGAGGAGCAAGTCCTGTTGGTTGCTCTGTATTGGCCCAACTGGACTTGGTTCTCGCGACAGCACCTCCCTGGCCCATTCCTCTGAGGAAGGACCTCCTGACTCAGAGACGGGGCACCCTATGGCACCCGCGTCCGGTGTCTGGTCCCTGGACGGGACGCGGAGGTTCTAGGTGGCCTACCACAGGCTGTGGTAGACACCTTCACTTCCGCTAGAGCTCCCTCTACGAGGCGCCTCTATGCGTTGAAGTGGAACCTGTTCGTCGACTGGTGTTCTTCTCGCTGAGAAGACCCCCGGAGATGTTCGGTCGGTTCTGTGCTTTCCTTCCTACAGGACGGGTTGAAGCGAAGGCTGTCTCCCTCCACCCTCAAAGTCTATGTTGCCGCTATCGCCGCTAATCATGACATGGTAGGTGGTAAGTCTCTAGGGAAGCACGATCTGATCGTCAGGTTCCTGAGGGGGGCGAGGAGACTAAAACCGCCTCGCTCTCCCTCTATACCCTCTTGGGACTTAACTCTGGTGCTAACCGCACTGCAGAGGGCGCCCTTTGAGCCTTTGCAGTCAGTTGAGTTAAAAATCCTGTCTCTGAAGACAGTACTCCTGACTGCATTGGCCTCTATCAAGAGGGTAGGGGACCTGCAGGCATTTTCGGTCGACAAATCGTGCCTGGAATTCGGGCCCGGTAACTCTCATGTAATCCTGAGACCCCGGCCCGGATATATGCCCAAGGTTCCCACCACTCCCTTCTGGGACCAGGTGGTGAGCCTGCAAGCGCTGCCTTCGGAGGAGGCAGACCCAGCCCTAGCTTTTCTCTGTCTAGTCCACGCTCTGCGGACTTACGTGGACAGAACGCAAAGCTTCAGGACCTCAGAACAGCTCTTCGTCTGTTATGGAGGCCAGCAGAAGGGAAAGGCTGTCTCCAAGCAGAGGATGGCCCACTGGATAGTGGATGCCATCGTCTTGGCGTACCAAACCCAAGACGTGCCCTGCCCGCTCGGGTTAAGAGCCCACTCCACTAGGGGTGTAGCTTCTTCCTGGGCGTTGGCTCGTGGCGCCTCGCCGACAGATATTGTAGAGCTGCGGGCTGGGCGACACCTAATACGTTCGCTAGATTTTATAGCCTCCGTGTAGAGCCGGTATCTTCCTGTGTGCTCGCTTCCCATAGTCAGTAACACCGAAGTGCCCGTTCTAAGTGTCGGCTTGCTGCGCCACTCCCTTCCCTTTGGAACGGATACGTGCGCTTATATGCTCCAGTCGAGTTCCCCAGAACGGCGAACCCTGTTGAGTCCTCCGCAACCCGCGGCAGTCGGATGTGGCGGAGCGTCCGACGCCAGGTCTAACACTCGTATGCATTGGTGGAACTTGTGTTAGGCTGGGTTCCATATGTTGTGACCCCCACGGCGGTCCCATATGTGTATTCTTCCACGGTACGGCTCCCTACGGCGAGCCCGTGTCTTTCCCTCGGCAGAGCTCTCTGCCGTCTCAGTTAGGTGTTGTTCCCCCGCCTGTTTGGCCGGGGCCACCCCTGGGACTTCCGTATGTTGCACTGCCCACGGCCAGTCCATACGTGTATTTTCCACATGGTAACTCCCTTCGGGCATGATGTGGCTTCCGCAGCGTCCCTCTGGGCACGCTTTCCCAGCGTTATCCAATAGTCTGCTGAAGTGGGTCTTGCGGAACAGCAGTGTGACTTCCCTGCGTGAATTCCCCGCCCGGAACAGACGGGGTCTGAGGGGCTCTCGCTGGGCGCTGGAAGTGGTAGTAACTGTGGCGTTTTCCAAAGGGATCCTGTTTATACCCGCAGCGCGGGGCGGAGCGCGAGATGCAAATCTCGCACGCCAATGGCCATTGGCCCGTTCTCTATATCTCGAAGTTGATAGGGGCTCCCAGAAGTGATCCCAATTCGTCGGTGACGTCCGACGTACGTCTCCGTTCCCTCCTTCAGGGAACGAGGGTTACCATACGTAACCGAGACGTTCATAATAGTAGCCATGTAATTCTACAGCATGAGGTCCAGCACTGTTGTGGTAATCAAATAATGTACAGGATTTTAAAATCATCTAGTGTTCTAAAAGTTTTCATCTACCGCATTACTTAGACATACACGGACATCAAGAATCAAAGTATGAATCTCAACAATGGACAATCAATGAAATATTCAGATAAACAAGTCAACTATAAACATAAAACAAGCTACTAAAACGTCACAACAAAAACAGCAAAAGTAAAAGCAAATAGTAAGAATAAAAGAGAATTAGTCACAATTCAGATGCATAATTTATTCATGCCGCAATGCATGCTGGGACCCATGGGGGAGTTTTGATTGGTGGTACCTAGCATGCACTGCAGCATGAAGCTTTTCATTGATTGTCACCATTGTTGAGATTCATACGCTGATTCTTGATGTCTGTGTGTGTCTAAGTAATGTGAAAATCTTTTGAGCTCTACATGATTTTAAAATCTTGACTATTATTCGATTACCATAACAGTGCTGGATCTCTTGCTGTAGAATCACATAAATAATACAAAATGAATAACACATTACCTCTATAACCAGAACATTAGACTCTGAATGAGATCAGTGATGCAGCCACTACATGATGATTATATTATCGTCAATAAATAGCCAACATCACCTGGTCACATTTTCTCTTTGGCTTTTCTTGCATAACAAAAGTGTCTTATAAACACACAGTTACAGGACCAAAGAAAAATCAGTGTTAAAGAATCAAGTGTCAAGAGCCCAACTAAATCAAACACTGATCTCCATCATGATGACAAACAAAACTATTATTTTCAATAAAACAGCAATAATGTCAATCTGATTAGTAATAAGTGAAGCTGGTAATGCTGTTTGTGGAGTTGTTTAAACCTCCTCTGCTGAGATCTTGAGAGATTTAATGTCTTCTTTTATCTTCAGCT
Source organism: Rhinogobio ventralis (assembly GCA_039654625.1). Lineage (NCBI taxonomy): Eukaryota > Metazoa > Chordata > Actinopteri > Cypriniformes > Gobionidae > Rhinogobio > Rhinogobio ventralis. The sequence goes on from CM077207.1 coordinate 23,472,633, forward strand.
GATTATACTTAAGGCTGTGGCTGAAGTCAGTTGTAGTTCTTGTGTTTCTTTCCTTCAGTGATTCTGCTTATTATCAGCAGGTGTTCATCATTAATGATCAATCATTTCTTAATTATCTCATTAACATCAACACTGCTTCAATGGCACTTTAACTCAGTAGTGTGCTCACGCATGAACACTAGGCAGTGTTAATTTAACATGGGCATTTTGCTGTGTGCTATTACATAAATCTTACCTGTTTCATTTACGTATGACTGGCATATATGAATCACATTCAGTTTATTACTACAATTACATAAATCTTACCTGTTTCATTTATGCTTAAGTGTACAATCCCAATTCAGCCCCTTTGCAAAGAATGATGGGAAGCGAAAGCGGAAGTTTGATTGAGTCCTGCGTATGTTGCTTCAGTGGAAAATATTTGGAAAGTTTTTACTAGACCAAAACATGCTCAGAAAACTTAACCAGTTTAAGTTACAGCGAAGTGATTGAATTGAGTTGGTTGGACATACCTATTTTACATAGATTCTTCCTCGGTCAGTTGTGTTGTTTGTTGCTTTAATGTTAATAAAAAATAAGGTGGTTGTGTGGAAACACTATCCATAATTGAATTGAGTTAGTTTAAAGTATCATTTATTAAAGGTTACTTGATTGAAGCATGTTATTTCAAAATGAAAACATCAAGTAAAGTCAAAGAGTAACTGTTTCAAGTCAATTTAACATGAAATAATCACATTTGTACCAGAAACCTGATATAATAGTGTTGAATCAAAATAAATTGTTTAAATAAAAAAAGTGAACAGTATCGTAAAATCGTAAAAATGTTTTGAGTGTACAATTTTTATCAGTTTTATTTTTATTTATAAACATGACACAATATGACATCGTGACTACATGAAAAGAGGTTTTACTGTTATAAAAAAACTGATTTGTGAGCATTAGTGGAATTGAAGGTTTTAGGATAAACACGAAACACACGTGATCACTGTCATGCGGTGAATCCGGCCAATCGTGGAACAGCTGTGTCGTCATCAGAGCTCGTGCAGCCGTTCTGGAGAAGCTGCGCAGAACGAACAAGCCGGCTGCTCTCGCATTGCTCTCGCAGTACTTTGTTGGCATATGTTACAGTCACATGGCATCAGCGCTGTGAAATTTCGGATAAAATTTCTATTTGCCGTGCACTGCTTCAAGTCAGCCGGCGATTGGTCTGTGCAGCGTTGCATGAAGTCGAACAAGCCTAGTCATATCTCATTCAAAAGATATAGCATGACGCAATTGGTCACGAGACACACGAGAGCCAATGCCATTTCATTAACAAAGCAGACGTAACACTTCTTCTGCCAGCAATTTTTTAATGTGTGAAAAGAATCAGATTTTTATGCCAGGTGGAAACTAGGATTGCTTTTGGGGCCTGTTCCTCACACATATAAATCGTTTGTCCCTGGAACACTTGGTATATTTGTACTTTCTGAATAAACTGAGACTGTAGTTGTATCTGCCTGTTATATCCTGTGTTTTATATTATATAATATACAAATTCTTAGGTTTAGGGATACATGCTCAAAAATGTCGAAATAGTATAATGTAAATACAATTATTGTGGCTGTCCGTGTATTGACGCTAAAGGTTTCTCTTTGAAAGCAATGGAGTAATCTGCATGTCGAAAAGACTCTAGAAATTGACTCTAAAGGGGTACCCTGTGTGTTAAAAAGTGACGTCAAGGGGTCCTGACCAAACGTCCATATGTGATGATTTGGGTGTGTGAACGTGTTGCTAAAGTCTTATCATGTTGAAATCTGATTGGCTGAATTCTACAGGTTTTCCAGGTCTGCCTAGTGTATGTAATCTTTAATGGTCTGTCAGGAAACAAAGCCATGTTTAAAAGTTTCAATACTGCAGCAATGAATGCTTCAGAGGAGCAACTTAACACTGGATTTATAAGTTTGTGAAGTTCACAACATTGAAACTTTAAGATGTTTTTTTTCTGAAACACTTGGTTGAATTTAAAAGAGATGTGTTCACATGTTTACCGACAGGATATGGGAAAAGTATTATTTTCTGAGCTTGGCCAACCCTTTAATTTCCAAAGTGTCCTCTCACATCTATATTAATGGAAGATCAGGTGAGGTACTTTAATGAGAAGGGAATATCTGTAGCATATGCAGCTAAATATGAAAGTATCGATGGCCTGTAATAGCATGCCGATCTGTTATTGTAGCAACTAAGTGGGTGGTCCTTGAACAAATGCAGTGGCTATAGAGCCCAGATTTTCTGGTGCTAAGAAAGGGTCTGGTGTCACCCTCAAACAAAGTAAGATTGCCCTCAGTTGAAACTGTAATAGCGTTTATTGGCAAAGCAGATTTTTGTAGACTGTGTGCCAGCCAACACATGCACAAAATCCCTAATCAACACTAGTAATTGAGCATGATCTTTCAAATCAGTCTACTAATTTACATGAATTATGAGTATTCTCCTTTCATGCATCCAACATACGCATGATAGCTTTTGATTTATGACTTCAGCTCGCTCATAGGGAATTTGTGGTGGAATTATCTCTCTTAATCCACTATTGCTACTGCTACCTATTACGGTACTTGCATAAAGCTGGCCTGTTTCCCATAGCTAAATCTAAACCTTAACTATTAGTGGAATGTAAAAAGCTGACTTTTGATAAGAAACTGTACATTTTCCTTACATGCTCAACAATACTTAATTCATATGGAAAAATCTACCTTAGTATAGGTGTAATTTTAATTGTCTATATCTTATGTCTGCACTTTAACTTGAGCACTAATTTCAGAAAATAATTTTGTTCTGGAACTAGGACTGCTTCATGGCGAGTTGTGCCTCATTATGCCTTCAAATGCACCCGGGAAACTGGTTACAACCTGCCATGCATTCAAGTCGGAAACAAAATAAAGAAGTAACCAATCTGAACCTGAAAGTACTAACTGTACTAATGCAGTGGCGCCACTATCTTGCAGGGTTTTGCTCCAATCCTAATTGAACCAGTTAATCAAGGCCAGGATTACTAGAAACTGAACTCTGCAGGGCATTGACCCTACAGGTGCAGGGTTGGACCCCTGTACTAGTGGATACACATTACTGAATATACCTATTTCAACACAACCTTTATCTTACAAACAACATTAATTTGCATCATGACAAAACATAATGCAAGTTGCTTGCGACACTACGACAAACGTTTTGGAAAATGGAAGGATGGATAACAGCAAATTGGGTGGCCCAGTGTCAGAGTCAGGAGGCCTTTCTGTGTGGAATTTGCAGGCCTTTTTTCATTTTGGTTTTCTCTACAATCCAAAGACATGCAGCATAAATGAATTGAAGACATTAAATAATGCAAATAATCATGTGGATAATGCAATTTCTAAAAAGTGTCTATTAGCTTTTTTCCCATTGTAAAGTAGGATCCTTCCTGTTTTAGCAAAATAATATCTCTTTAAAATATATATTGCAAAGAGGTTCCTCCAGTTCACTGTACATGTTAGACTATCCAGTTTTCTTGTTGAAGCCATTACTTCCCTTGAGAATCCAAAATCTATAAGTTCATGCCCCAATTGCCGAGTTAACATATTTGTTACACATAAAGTTGTTTGTGTAAGCAGCATCTGATGAGGTGCTTCCTACTGATTCATTGATTGATGGGTGGATATGTTTCAGTTTGATATATGTACTAATTGGTATACATATCTATTCATGCTATGTTAATTTTATGTTAGATAACAGTTTATATAGTTTCGTTTTCACAGTGGAAACACAGGAAAGCTGTGCCTGTAATGCTCAAAAAAAATAAAGGTATGAAATAAGAATGGGAAGCCAAAGTGTGCACTATTTAGGAAAAAAGCACATATGTGTTTAGTTGTCTTTCTGATGTTTCTGCAAAATTTGCCATATATAAGTGCCATAAAGCTTTTTTTCCCCCCTCTCAGTATAATAGAAGCATTATTCATTGTAACTTCGACTGTCTTAGTCATTGTCATTGTGGGCAGTTTGTGTCGAAAAGCAATCATGTAGTTATTACTATCGCCCGACTCGTAGCAAAACAACATCCACTTTGTCTTCCATCGCACCATGATTGGTATTCTTATTTTCAATTGAAAATGGAATTAAAGGCATTGCCGTTTAATGAATACCTTATAATGCAGGACGTCACATTCCTTTAGCCTTGCATCCTTGAATAAATTGCTTGCAACTAACAACACCATGGCAAAATATTCTTTTTGTGAGCCATGAATAAAAAGGAGGAAAAGCAATAAGGCTTTCATGGAGAATGTATTCATTAGGGCCCGAGCACCGATGGTGTGAGGACCCTATTGGAATTGCTCTGTTTATTTAACCCTTATATTTCATTACAAATAATGATGGTCTTGGATGCTGTTGTCCTACAAATCTTAGTCATGGAGGACTGCAATAAACCTTTATTGCATGATCAAACACTCAAATGAGACTGTAATCAGTTTCCTTCTAACAAATAAAAGCAAACTTAAGTGAGGACCAAGATAGTTCTCTAGTGAGCAAATTACAAGGAACATGATTATCTCTTGCACAGTAAAACATCAAAATAATCTAATTTGATTTTTTTTAAAAAAGGCTCTTAGTCTCTCTATTTACCTGTTGATAGTAAAGAATACTTTTTTTTCTCTTTAACATTCCAGTTCAGTTTCTCAATTCAGATTGGATTTAAATTGAGGTAGAAACAGGAACTATAATTTATGTATAATTAATTGAAAAAGGTGTCATTTTTCAAGAACATAGTACTAATTAAATAATAAATGAATAAAAATAAACATAATGTTTGTTTTGAAAGGTTTTATGAAGTTGAACGTGTTTAGAAAGTCAACCAAAACATGACTTACAGTTGTATATGCACATTAAACCAGGATAAAAATGACACATTTGAGCATTAATTAAGAGTTCTGTAATGCATAATATATAGCTAAGAAATTTTAGGAACTATTTTAGTAGTGCCAAGACACAAAGACTGCTATATCTTACATGTAAATGCCTTTTTTTTATTACAAATTCATCCTTTAATATATATCAAGCTCATCAACAGATGATAAACATAAAACTATCCCTTACCTAAATGTCATTCAGAAAATAAGTGGGTGAAGCCTCCATAAAAGTATCTTGCCGCTGGCAAGCATTCAGTGATTTGACAGCAGTATACTTCCTCACTGAAATAGCTGGATCTGGAGGAAGAAGAGGACAAACTTTCCAATGGCACAAGGCCAATTAATCTTTCTCTTAAACAGCTTTCGTTTATAGGAACACTTCATAACGCCCTTTATAATCAGTTACATTTCATTTTGTTACTGTTTATGACTGTCAATGGTGGACAAATCCATGAATGCTTAATATAAATAAGCTAGGATTTACAACAGATCTGGGGATATTTCTCAAAGGTCAGGGGTCACTTTATTTAAACTGAGAAGCAGACAACTGTCAAACAATGTAGCAGCGCTATTACAATGATAGCTAATTTTAGATTAGATATATATGTATATATATATATATATATATATATATATACATATATAGGTCTTTTACATGCAATCTGCAAGCTACCACATCATTAATGCATGGAACAAGCTGATTGGCCTCTGCTGATCCTGCAGCCAATGAGATTGCTTGCTCAACATTTAAACAGTCTGGATTTCTTTGCTGTGAGCTAGTCCTGCAGCAGTTCCTCTGAACCCCTCCACCTTCCCAGCTCCACCTGTCTAGATCTGCTACGGGACTTATGCATGTCTATTTATACAGTAGCAGCATATCTTAAGCCGCGGTCACACTAGACTTTGAGCAGCAGCAACGGTCGTGATATGATGTCACCCTCTGGAGCATCTTTTTTATAAACATGAATTCAACATATAACAAATAGTTAATCATTCAAAATGCCTCGCATGAGCTTGCGTTTCCGGTCTGATGCATTCTAATGCGTTTGAATGGAAGTCAATGGAACGAAAAGTGCCCCTTTACATGCTCACAGCAGCATGTCTGTGTATCTATTAAAAGTAGCAAATCCATACTTTCTCTGAAGCAGCAATAATCAACATCAGTAGCAGATCTAGTCTGCCAATACCAAATACATTAACATATTCTATCATAATATGGTATTGCCATATTCAATAACATGCTAAATAATCTGAGTTCTGTATCGTATGATACATTTTTCAAAGAGCAGTATGCTGCATTGTTGTCACATGAACTCATTACATGAAATTGTTGATTCAACTGAGTTGCCAGTTATGGTAGTCTGATCAAGTAATAATTCATGAAGGAGCTAATTAAAATTGTGGTTGATATTAGGTTTTTTTCACACTTGAAATAAAAGGTGAAGTCAAGCGTGTTGCATTGTGGGATACTTTTGTGCAGTATGCGTTGATTGGAATGTTGTTCCAGGATCAACATACATGTATACTGTATACATAATACATAAACATATAGTCAGTGCAGAAACAGTATTGTTCTATGGTAATGTGTGATTCTGAAAATAGCATATGAACCTGAACACTTAGAAAGAGGTGAAAAATGTAGCTGGCCAGGAGTTTGGCTTTTTATGGCCCACCTGCTGTTTCAGATATTTTTGTAAAATATTAAGTGTTCATTTATTTTGCATGTGCCTACATTAGAAAGTTCCTAAAATAACATTATATTTAATTTTATTCAGTCCCTTAGTCCACTTATTCACAGTGCATAGAATTTTAATGATAATTAAATGATTTTTCGCACACTATCACAACTGGGATATGAATCACAGAAATATGTTATATCACAGGCGAAAAGAGAAAGAGGAAAAATGTTATAATGTTATTTATTCAGCAAATGAATTTGCCAGGCTTGCAAAATTTTGTCTGCTGAACAGACAATAAATTATACCTTTGGTGGCTTCATAAGCCCAAGGATAATATTACGACCAATGAGATGTGAGAAAATGCTAGAGTTACGCAGCTGAATCGCTCATGTTTGCATTAGAATGGGTGCTGGGGAGGACAGATACAGGGCATGGAGGTCCTGTCAGAAAACTTTGATTTAAACATACCACACACACACACACCCACAGCAAAAACAACAGACGAGCTACTGTAGCTCAAATTGCTCAAAAAGTTAATGTTCTGATAGAAAGGTGTCAGTGTGCATCGTAGTTTGTTGTGTATGGGGCTGCATAGCCGCAGACCAATCAGGGTGCCCATGCTGACCCCTGTCCACTGCCAAAAGTGCCAACAGTGGGCACATGAGCATCAGAACTGGACCACGGAGCAATGGAAGAAGGTGGCCTGGTCTGATGAATCACGTTTTCTTTTACATCACGTGGATGGCCGGGTGCGTGGGCGTCACTTACCTGGGGAACACATGGCACCAGGATGCACTATGGGAAGAAGACAAGCCAGCGGAGGCAGTGTGATGCATTGGGCAATGTTCTGCTGGGAAACCTTGGGTCATGCCATCCATGTGGATGTTACTTTGATTCGTACCACCTACCTAAGCATTGTTGCAGACACCCTTTCATGGAAACGGTATTCCCTGGTGGCTGTGGCCTCTTCCAGCAGGATAATGTGCCCATAATGTGCCCTGCCACAAAGCAAAAATGGTTCAGGAATGGTTTGAGGAGCACAACAATGAGTTTGAGATGTTGACTTGGCCTCCAAATTCTCCAGATCTCAATCCAATCGAGCATCTGTGGGATGTGCTGAACAAACAAATCCAATCCATGGAGGCGCCACCTCACAATTTTCAGGACTTAAAGGATCTGCTGCTAACATCTAGTGGAGTCCATGCCTCGACGGGTCAGGGATGTTTTGGTAGCAAAAGGGGGACCAACACAATATTAGGAAGGTGGTCATAAAGTTATGCCTGATCGGTGTATATATACAGTATATACATGCAAATATTTCTTAAATATGTACATGTATGTGTGTGTGTATTCAAATATACATAATAATTATACACAGTACACACATATATTATGTAAACACAAACTTTTATTTTGGATGCGATTAATCACGATTTATCATTTGACAGCCCTAATATACACTCACCTAAAGGATTATTAGGAACACCTGTTCAATTTCTCATTAATGCAATTATCTAATCAACCAATCACATGGCAGTTGCTTCAATGCATTTAGGGGTGTGGTCCTGGTCAAGACAATCTCCTGAACTCCAAACTGAATGTCAGAATGGGAAAGAAAGGTGATTTAAGCAATTTTGAGCGTGGCATGGTTGTTGGTGCCAGACGGGCCGGTCTGAGTATTTCACAATCTGCTCAGTTACTGGGATTTTCACGCACAACCATTTCTAGAGTTTACAAAGAATGGTGTGAAAAGGGAAAAACATCCAGTATGCGGCAGTCCTGTGGGCGAAAATGCCTTGTTGATGCTAGAGGTCAGAGGAGAATGGGCCGACTGATTCAAGCTGATAGAAGAGCAACTTTGACTGAAATAACCACTCGTTACAACCGAGGTATGCAGCAAAGCATTTGTGAAGCCACAACACGCACAACCTTGAGGCGGATGGGCTACAACAGCAGAAGACCCCACCGGGTACCACTCATCTCCACTACAAATAGGAAAAAGAGGCTACAATTTGCACGAGCTCACCAAAATTGGACAGTTGAAGACTGGAAAAATGTTGCCTGGTCTGATGAGTCTCGATTTCTGTTGAGACATTCAGATGGTAGAGTCAGAATTTGGCGTAAACAGAATGAGAACATGGATCCATCATGCCTTGTTACCACTGTGCAGGCTGGTGGTGGTGGTGTAATGGTGTGGGGGATGTTTTCTTGGCACACTTTAGGCCCCTTAGTGCCAATTGGGCATCGTTTAAATGCCACGGCCTACCTAAGCATGGTTTCTGACCATGTCCATCCCTTTATGACCACCATGTACCCATCCTCTGATGGCTACTTCCAGCAGGATAATGCACCATGTCACAAAGCTCGAATCATTTCAAATTGGTTTCTTGAACATGACAATGAGTTCACTGTACTAAAATGTCCCCCACAGTCACCAGATCTCAACCCAATAGAGCATCTTTGTGATGTGGTGGAACGGGAGCTTCGTGCCCTGGATGTGCATCCCACAAATCTCCATCAACTGCAAGATGCTATCCTATCAATATGGGCCAACATTTCTAAAGAATGCTTTCAGCACCTTGTTGAATCAATGCCACATAGAATTAAGGCAGTTCTGAAGGCGAAAGGGGGTCAAACACAGTATTAGTATGGTGTTCCTAATAATCCTTTAGGTGAGTGTATATATATAGGTGTGTTTGTGTGTGTGTGTGTATAACAGTTGGGGAGAGTAATTAAATTATTAAATCATCTTTTTTCTGAACTAATGATGAGGCAAGGGATAGATGAATCTCATGATGTTGAGGTTCACTCCAGATTTCACTCCAAAATGTAAAAAAGGGGGCATTGACAATGAACTCCCATCATCATTATTAAAAAAATCTCATTACTGTAATGTAAAAACTATAATGTATTATTTAAACAATTAAGTATTTATACATTATGGCTGCATTTGTTTAAATGATAGATTTAAATTATGCGTCCGGACAGTAACATAATACATGAATGAGAATCTCATTACTGGAATCATCATTGGGGATCATAAGAATCTCATTATACAGACACATACGGATAATGAGAATGTTTGTGTTTGTATGTTTATTTATTTATTTGGTTTGCCTTCATTACATTGCATACCATAACTACAGGTGCAACAAGAGACAAGCTATTTGTCTATGTACAGTGAACGTGAAACACAGTGTGTGCAAAAGTGACACAATCACAACCAATCAGGATATATTTGAAGTTTAATGTAATTTTGAAGACTGGAATTTTGGACGAATGAGTTTTCACAGCAGGCGGGGTACCCAGAGAAAGTTTTTTGCATTACGATAATGAAAATGCTGGGGGAAATGTGCTTAATTGTCGTGAAAATAATGCCATGATGTAAAAAATCTAAACAAATAAACTTTTACTTGATTTAGGGGTGAAATATGAACCGGACATGTTCTTTGTAAGATGGACAAAGCACAAGCTTGTAGTGGGCACATTAATTGTGGTGACTAATTGATGAAAGAAAAACCCATCACTGTGTGCTGTAGCGTGGAAAACTGCGAGGGTTGCGGCTGGTGACGAGCTGTCCAGACTGTAATGAAATAATTGGCACCATTGGATACACATGGCTTGAATACATTGAGAAGCTTCACTCTCTCATCAGTATTATAACTGCTGGCTGAACAGACAAACTGATGCAAAAAATGAACACAACACAACACTAAGTATGTGTGCAGTGGAGCTAGAACCGTAACAAGAACATTTGGATATATCTTCAGCTGTTGCATTTTATAGAAAACACTCTCCCTTCCTATCCTTCAGTGGATATACATGCATCATTGGAGAATCCATTTCAACCACATCTCAAAATATTTGTGCTTGATATAGTCTGTGGTGGAAATGTCATTTTAAACATGTTTCGAATAAAATGGCAGCCTTTTCTTTGTCTAAAGCAAATGTAATAGCTAGCTATTATGTATCATAAAAAAACAATTGAATATTATTCTTACACATTAACCTTGTTTTTTTGTGTACACTTTGAGGCAAAATTGTTATTTTTCATATAATCATTATTTTATGTATACATACAGTTAAACCAAAAATGATTCAGACACCAGATATAATTTTTTACTAGTGGGTGCAGGATAGCAAAATAAAGTAAACTGTGACATATTATACCTAAACATTCTTCATACAGTGGACTACCATTAAAATTGATAAAAATTTGGGACCAAAGTTTTGCTTAAGCGTTTTTTCTTGAATTGCTAATGCGACCTTTTACACCACAGACTGAACAAAATGAAGCATTGCTTGGTAATTGGTTGACCCAAATTGGTATTATCTAATTGTGTACTTAAATTTAACAGCTGACAGCTGATTGGTTGATTGTAATCCATTACATACATTTCTATCAAAGTTATCTGACATTATCAAGATGAATTTGTTCTGACACAGTTTAAGTTCTTGTCTGTTATTACCATTTTCTAAACTATAGCGAATAAACTGTGATAATGTGAGAAAATGTTAAAGGTGTCTGAATAAATTTTGGTTTGACTGTATATTGTTTAATTTTTCTGGGACATTATTAATTCCTGGGACATTATAAGTGCCCACCGTTGAAAAAAAAAAAACGAATTTGAATAATTTTTCTTTATTTTTAAAAAAATCTATTTTCTCTTTTTTTAAAGACGGATATTAGTGCTATTTCTTTTTGGGAAGTTGCCATGGAGACAGTAACCCATGAAAAGGTAATTGAAGGAGAGCATGGGTCGTGCTCTACCCTGTGTGAAAAGGGCAACAGAAAGAGAGAGATACAGTGACAGAGAGAGAACGATTTAAGACTAGACAAAGGAAAAAAGAAAAAAAAAAAGAATTTGAGATTTTCTCACGAGTTTCTCCATCGCTCTCAGAGGGGATGTTGGGTAGTTTCATGTGAAAACAGTCTTTAATTACTGACCGCACAGTGTGATTACTAACAGCGGGGGACCAGTAGCCAGTTATTTGTGGATGTGAGTTTCGAAATAATTAACTGTCTTCCTGTTTACTAAGGGGCAATGCTAGTCAAACAGACAAGCTTCTGGGAGCACGGCACAATGGAGAGACTGTTAATTATGGAGCAGACATGATCTGGGTGTAGCAGACCAGTGTAAATTTGAGTACTGCAAAATGTGACAAAACATCTTTGGTGGGATGTCCTTATATATATATATATATATATATATATACACACACACAAGTAGAAGTGCAATATTGCTAGTCCCTTGCTCAATACCAAATACGGCATATTATTTATATAAAATAAAATATTAGGTAACACTTTAGTATGGGGAACACATATTCACTAATAATGAATCACTATTAACTATGACTTTTGCCTCAATAAGCTCCTAATTTACCTAATCTACTATTAGTTAGTAGTTGTTGTATCGTTTAAGTTTTGGTATTGGGGGGTGTAGAATATGGTCATGCAGAATAAAGCATTAATAGTGAGCTAATAAACAGCCAATATGCAAGATAATAAGCTACTAGTTAAAAGTGAGAATAGTTCCTCATACTAAAGTGTTACCAAATATTGTTTATTGAACAATAACATTTAAATGAACAATAACAGCCATTATAAAAGTAGTCAAGTCACCTTTATTATGTAGCACTTTATGCAATACAGATTGTTTCAAATCAGCTTAACAGTGAAAATTATGCATTTCGGCTGTTGTTCAGCTGAAGTCAGTTCAGGGTTGATTCAGTTCCGTTGTAAAGATCATCAATTATTAAATTGAATCTATAAAGTAGTTTTGCAAATTGTCATCATCTAGCTCAGTTCAGTTCTCATCAAATAGTGTCAGTACAGTCAAGTCAGTAATACTGTTGTAATATTAAGTGTCCCCAACTAAGAGGTGACAGTGGAAAGGAACCCAAACTCCATCAGGTAGCAAACTGGAGAAAAAAACCTTGGGAGAAACCAGGCTCAGTCGGGGGGCCAGTTCTCCTCTGGCCAACGAATGAACATGGTGTGATTATGATTCAGGCTGCATCACAAGTCAGAATTCAGATCAGGATCGGTAGCTTTCAAATATCCATCGAGTTGCTTTTGCGTGTAGAGTGATTTATCACGCCGGTATGGAGCCGAAGCTGGCCATAGGGTCTCTGCTGAGGATCTGTGCCGATGGCTGTCGTGGCGATGAGACCTTCACAGGGTATTTGTCTAGTAGACATGGTCTCTGCTGACATTCGGGGCTGTGTTTTGGTCGTGTCTAGGTGCAGGTCCTCCATCTGATCTGGATATGGACCGGATCTGGTTGACTACAGTAACCTCGGGATAAGAAGTATGAGAAGTTTGTACAATAGGAAATAAACAGAAGCAAACAATTCAGTCAAAAGTACAAAAGTTTGTACAGGATTTAAGTTCAATAAAAAATAGAAAGTTATGAAACTTAACTATACCTTTAGCCAAATCGATTTGCTCTGGAACAAGTAATAAGACCAAAGATTGCCCATGCGATTGCCCGTTTGCCAGCAGCAAATTCCCAAAGGACTGGCCGAGATGAAGCTGTGGGTAGTTGTGGGTAGCTCTATATACAGTATATATACATACACCTACACACACATATATATATATATAATATATATAAAATAAGAAAATAAAGGACTAATAATTACATTATTGGTGGTGTTTGCAAAGGCTATATTGGTCATAGATATGCATTGTTTTGAACAACCTCTAACTGTTTATTAAACTTCTGCAGGTAACTCATTGTGTACTTGGAATTTTCTTATATTAAGACGAATTGATTAGAATGTGGTGATAGAGTCAGGAGAAACATGAAGAGAAAGTGTTAAAATGCCATATAGACAGGAAGAGAGAGATAGATGAGAAGGACGGATAGGCTGAGCTTTTTCATCGATTACTTTATAAATACAGACATGTTTCCGTTGTTTGTCTCATAATAACATCTGCATAATATACACTCACCTAAAGGATTATTAGGAACACCATACTAATACTGTGTTTGACCCCCTTTCGCCTTCAGAACTGCCTTAATTCTACGTGGCATTGATTCAACAAGGTGCTGAAAGCATTCTTTAGAAATGTTGGCCCATATTGAAAGGATAGCATCTTGCAGTTGATGGAGATTTGTGGGATGCATATCCAGGACACGAAGCTCCCGTTCCACCACATCCCAAAGATGCTCTATTGGGTTGAGATCTGGTGACTGTGGGGGCCATTTTAGTACAGTGAACTCATTGTCATGTTCAAGAAACCAATTTGAAATGATTCGAGATTTGTGACATGGTGCATTATCCTGCTGGAAGTAGCCATCAGAGGATGGGTACATGGTGGTCATAAAGGGATGGACATGGTCAGAAACAATGCTCAGGTAGGCCGTGGCATTTAAACGATGCCCAATTGGCACTAAGGGGCCTAAAGTGTGCCAAGAAAACATCCCCCACACCATTACATCACCACCACCAGCCTGCACAGTGGTAACAAGGCATGATGGATCCATGTTCTCATTCTGTTTACGCCAAATTCTGACTCTACCATCTGAATGTCTCAACAGAAATCGAGACTCATCAGACCAGGCAACATTTTTCCAGTCTTCAACTGTCCAATTTTGGTGAGCTTGTGCAAATTGTAGCCTCTTTTTCCTGTTTGTAGTGGAGATGAATGGTACCCGGTGGGGTCTTCTGCTGTTGTAGCCCATCCGCCTCAAGGTTGTGCGTGTTGTGGCTTCACAAATGCTTTGCTGCATACCTCGGTTGTAACGAGTGGTTATTTCAGTCAAAGTTGCTCTTCTATCAGCTTGAATCAGTCGGCCCATTCTCCTCTGACCTCTAGCATCAACAAGGCATTTTCGCCCACAGGACTGCCGCATACTGGATGTTTTTCCCTTTTCACACCATTCTTTGTAAACTCTAGAAATGGTTGTGCGTGAAAATCCCAGTAACTGAGCAGATTGTGAAATACTCAGACCGGCCCGTCTGGCACCAACAACCATGCCACGCTCAAAATTGCTTAAATCACCTTTCTTTCCCATTCTGGCATTCAGTTTGGAGTTCAGGAGATCGTCTTGACCAGGACCACACCCCTAAATGCATTGAAGCAACTGCCATGTGATTGGTTGATTAGATAATTGCATTAATGAGAAATTGAACAGGTGTTCCTAATAATCCTTTAGGTGAGTGTATAGCATCATTAATCTAGCTGATTGAGTCATTCAAACCTCATGTTGTGTTTTGGTGTTTTTACAGCATTTATTAATACCGGTTAATATTAATCCTACATACATAACATTTTAGGTTGAATGAATTAACACATCTTAATGTATTATAAATAAGCATGTTTAATATTTATTCATTAACATTAACCTAGATTAAAAATGCTGTAAAAACTAACCATATTCAAATGTATTACTAACCCATTTTACACATTTAAAATATTAATTTACTATAAACAGATGAATTAACAATGAAAAATAAATGAACAAGAACCTAGACTAATAAATGCTGGAATTTTTTTTTGTTCATTGTTAGCTCATCATAGCTAATGCATTAAAGGGATAGTTCACCCAAAAAAAAAAATTCTGTCATCATTTACTCATTTACTCATTAATACATTCTTTTGTTCTGCTGAACACAAAGGAAGATATTTGGGAGAATGTTTGTAACCAAGCAGTTACCTAGTAGGGGGAAAATACTATGATAGTCAATGGCTGCCGAGATCTGTTTGGTTACAAACATTCTTCCAAATATCTTCCTTTGTGTTCAGCAGAACAAAGAAATTCACACAGGTTTGGAACAACTTGAGGGTGAGTAAATGATGACAGAATATGACATTTTTGGGTGAACTATCCTTTTAATACTGTTAACTCATTATTGCAAAGAAAATGTACGTTGGACGTCACCGACGAATTGGGATCCCTTTGGAAAACGCCACAGTTACTACCACTTCCAGCGCCCAGCGAGAGCCCCTCAGACCCCGTCTGTTCCGGGCGGGGAATTCACGCAGGGAAGTCACACTGCTGTTCCGCAAGACCCACTTCAGCAGACTATTGGATAACGCTGGGAAAGCGTGCCCAGAGGGACGCTGCGGAAGCCACATCATGCCCGAAGGGAGTTACCATGTGGAGAATACACGTATGGACTGGCTGTGGGCAGTGCAACATACGGAAGTCCCAGGGGTGGCCCCGGCCAAACAGGCGGGGGAACAACACCTAACTGAGACGGCAGAGCGCTCTGCGAGGGAAAGACACGGGCTCGCCGTAGGGAGCCGTATCGTGGAAGAATACACATATGGGACCGCCGTGGGGGTCACAACATATGGAACCCAGCCTAACACAAGTTCCACCAATGTATACGAGTGTTAGACCTGGCGTCGGACGCTCCGCCACATCCGACTGCCACGGGTTGCGGAGGACTCAACAGGGTTCGCCGTTCTGGGGAACTCGACTGGAGAATATAAGCGCACGTATCCGTTCCATAGGGAAGGGAGTGGCGCAGCAAGCCGACATTTAGAACGGGCACTTCGGTGTTACTGACTATGGGAAGCGAGCACACAGGAAGATACCGGCTCTACACGGAGGCTATAAAATCTAGCGAATGTGTTAGGTGTCGCCCAGCCCGCGGCTCTACAATATCTGTCAGCGAGGCGCCACGAGCCAACGCCCAGGAAGAACACCCCTAGTGGAGTGGGCTCTTAACCCGAGCGGGCAGGGCATGTCTTGGGTTTGATACGCCAAGACGATGGCATCCACTATCCAGTGGGCCATCCTCTGCTTGGAGACAGCCTTTCCCTTCTGCTGGCCTCCATAACAGACGAAGAGCTGTTCTGAGGTCCTGAAGCTTTGCGTTCTGTCCACGTAAGTCCGCAGAGCGCGGACTAGACAGAGAAAAGCTAGGGCTGGGTCTGCCTCCTCCGAAGGCAGCGCTTGCAGGCTCACCACCTGGTCCCAGAAGGGAGTGGTGGGAACCTTGGGCATATATCCGGGCCGGGGT
Organism: Rhinogobio ventralis; assembly: GCA_039654625.1. Classification (NCBI taxonomy): domain Eukaryota; kingdom Metazoa; phylum Chordata; class Actinopteri; order Cypriniformes; family Gobionidae; genus Rhinogobio; species Rhinogobio ventralis. The sequence goes on from CM077207.1 coordinate 23,489,212, forward strand.
CTCAGGATTACATGAGAGTTACCGGGCCCGAATTCCAGGCACGATTCGTCGACCGAAAATGCCTGCAGGTCCCCTACCCTCTTGATAGAGGCCAATGCAGTCAGGAGTACTGTCTTCAGAGACAGGATTTTTAACTCAGCTGACTGCAAAGGCTCAAAGGGCGCCCTCTGCAGTGCGGTTAGCACCAGAGTTAAGTCCCAAGAGGGTATAGAGGGAGGGCGAGGCGGATTTAGTCTCCTCACCCCCCCTCAGGAACCTGACGATCAGATCGTGCTTCCCTAGAGACTTACCACCTACCATGTCATGATTAGCGGCGATAGCGGCAACATAGACTTTGAGGGTGGAGGGAGACAGCCTTCGCTCCAACCCATCCTGTAGGAAGGAAAGCACAGAACCGACCGAACATCTCCGGGGGTCTTCTCAGCGAGAAGAACACCAGTCGACGAACAGGTTCCACTTCAACGCATAGAGGCGCCTCGTAGAGGGAGCTCTAGCGGAAGTGATGGTGTCTACCACAGCCTGTGGTAGGCCACCTAGAACCTCCGCATCCCGTCCAGGGACCAGACATGGAGTTTCCAGAGGTCCGGACGCGGGTGCCATAGGGTGCCCCGTCTCTGAGTCAGGAGGTCCTTCCTCAGAGGAATGGGCCAGGGAGGTGCTGTCGCGAGAAGCACTAGTTCCGGGAACCAAGTCTAGTTGGGCCAATACAGAGCAACCAACAGGACTTGCTCCTCGTCCTCCCTGACCTTGCACAGAGTCTGTGCAAGAAGGCTCACTGGGGGAAACGTATACTTGCGTAGGCCCCGGGGCCAGCTGTGTGCCAGTGCATCCGAGCCGAGGGTCCCCTCGGTCAGGGAATAAAACAACTGGCAGTGGGTCGTGTCCGGGGCAGCAAACAGGTCTACCTGTGCGGTCCCGAAGATCAGCTGGACCACCTGGGGATGGAGTCTCCACTCTCCGGGGAGCACTGGCTGTCGTGAGAGCTCGTCGGCCGCACGACTGAGCAGGCCCGGAATGTGAATGCACGAAGCGACCTCAGATGCTTCTGACTCCATAGGAGGAGATGGCGGGCGAGTTGAGACATGCGACGGGAGAGTAGACCACCCTGTTTGTTGACGTACGCAACGGCCGCAGTGTTGTCCGTATGGACCAGAACGTGCTTGCCTAGTAGCGGCGTTTTGAAGCGGCCCAGCGCAAGACGAACTGCTAACAACTCGAGGCAATTGATATGCCATTGCAGTTGAGGCCCCGTCCACAGACCCGAAACTGCAAGCCCGTTGTACGTGGCACCCCAGCCGGTGGATGAGGCATCCGTGGAGACAACAGCATGCCTGGACACTTGTTCTAGGGAAACTCCTGCCCGTAGAAACGAAGGGTCCGACCACAGGCTGAAGGTTTGGCGGCACCTCAGAGTCACGGGGACACGGAGGGATCCGCTGTGCCACGGCCATCTCAGGACTCGGTCGTGTAGCCAGCGTTGAAGCGGTCTCATATGAAGCAATCCGAGCGACGTTACAGCGGCTGCGGATGCCATATGCCCCAGGAGCCTCTGAAAATGTTTCAGTGGTACCGCTGTCCTGCATTTGAACGAATTCAAGCAGTTCAACACCGACTGGACACGCTCCTCTGTGAGACGCGCTGTCAGATTGACCAAGTCCAGCTCCATACCGAGAAAAGAGATCCTCTGCACGGGGCAGAGTTTGCTCTTTCCCCAGTTGACCCGAAGTCCCAACAGGCTGAGGTGACTGATCACCGTGTCTCTGTATTCACACAACAGGGACAGTCCTGAAGGGAAGGACCTTCAGGTCGATCGCTGCAAACCAATCTTGGGGACGGATGTACTCGAAAGTGCGCTTCTGCGTCAACATCTGAACGGCGGTTTGTGAAGGGCCCGGTTCAGGACTCACAGGTCCAAGATTGGTCATAACCCACTGCTTTTCTTGGGCACAATGAAGTAGGAGTTATAGAACCCCAACTTCATGTCGGCTGGAGGGACCGGCTCCAATCGCGTCCTTCGCCAGTAGGACTTCGATCTCTTTCCACAAGATGGGCGTCGCAGCTCCACACAACAGTGAAGTGGACGCCCAGAACTTGGGAGGATGCCGTGCGAACTGAATCGCATAGCTGAGCCTGGTGGTGCAGGTGAGTCAGCGGGACCGTCCCGGAAGTGCTAGCTAGGCTTCCGGAAACCGTACCATGAACACACCCGCCCCACAGACGTACCCGCAGTAGGGCAGCGAAGTGGAGGGCAGGGACCCGACCCAAGAGGCACAGCGTCCTGAAGTGGGCACGCAGCACCTACCTGCCTCCACGGTTGGACAGAGGGTATGAGAGAAGGCATGATAGTGTTCTCAAGCCATACGCTGCGGTCCGCTGGCGACTGAAGGAGGGGCAGAGAATGGCAAGGCTTTGTGGCGTCACACACTGCCTACCTCACCTCCTTCCTCAGCGGGGAACAAGAGTGGCGAGGCATAGCGTCGTGCACTGCCGTCCTCACACCGCTGAGAAGAGGGGCAAGGCTCCCCGGCGTCGCACACTGCCATTCTCGCCCTCTTGTGGGGAGGGGAATGAGAGCGGCGCGGCTTCATAGCGTCACACGCTGCCATTACTGAACTCCCGAGACCCAGAGGTATTGGAACTGCTCTTAAGAATTTGGGTACCACTGGCTGTAACACCAGTGGCGGAACAAAATTTAGCAATGATTCTCCACCCGGCCCTCCTCCGGGGAAGAGCAGCTTCAACCAAGTCCGGGTCACCCGTCTCAGCTGACTGGCAGCCAAGACGGGTGGCATCGTGGGATGCCCATGGCGAGCAGACTGAGGGGTTCCATCTGCTTTGCACTGGAGGACTGCTGCACAGTCACCGACAGTGTCGCCGAAAAGGGTCACCTTGTGAGATGTGAGCATCGAGAAAGCGTACTCTGGCGACGTCTCACACCCCTGCAAGGTAGCCCAAGGGTGTTTCTGGACCAGGGTGGACATCGTCTGGCCAAGGGCCAGCGCTGTGACTTTAAATGTAAATCAGTCACTGTGCGCAGCTCAACCTCGGCTCAGAACTACCCTCATGCACTAAGAGCGCAGGGCGGAGGTGGCCTGCCAGTGGCACTGCCACCTCACCGATGAGGGTAGTGAGAGAGAGGAAAACTTTATCCAGATTATGGCCCCATTGGCACCCAATATTTTGGCACCAAATAGTTCCACACTGCCAAAGCTTTCCAATGCATGGCGGGCAAGGCGATTTACGCTTTGCATTACGCCTCAGCCACCCGGGAAAGCATGGCTGTCAAGTCTGAATATGATTCAGCATGAGCACACACCATTATAGTGGGAAACTCAGCATCATCATTTCCAGCTTATAACAGCCCTCTCTCCGATGCAGCGATTGACATCTGTCCTCTGCTAGAGCCCCAGATGAAATGCTAGGTCCCCTTTATTTTTATTATTATTATTTTTTTTTTTTGGAACCAGCAATCCCACCTGTAAGCTACCAGCAGGCATGTAAGACCAGTCTCAGCATGCTTGCGATGCGAAGGGAAGCCCCACTGTACTCCTCAGGTCACCAAGGCTTATTAGCCGAAGTAGCCCCTTTCTGGTGCACCAGAAAAGAAACTAGATCGGGGAATAGGCGAAGGGACTCAACCCCGTTTGAGGTTAAGTCTCGACCGCGCATCTAAAGCGCCGAGTGACGTGCTGGGTTGCCGTGACAACCCGCGCTGTCAGCCAGCAGCTAGACGGCACACGGCGCGCTGAACACTCAAACCCTCACGAGGAAGGTGAGACGAACAATGCGCCGACGTGATCCCGTTCTCCTGAGAGAACATGGATCACCCACGAATGCAATCTCAACATGCTTATGCGAGAGGGATCGTGGCCGTCAAAGGACAGGAAACAACCTCATCCAGAAACGCACGGGTGGAATGACGTCTTGAAAAAGACGCAGTGTCACACCCGCGCTGCTCTTTTAGAAGAAATCTCTTTTAAATGTGCTGAAGCACCCAGGAACGACCGCGGCAAAACACAGGAGAGTAGTGCAGCCTGTGTATGCACTCACCGTTGGGAACGCCCTCACCAAACCAACAGTGCTGTAAAAACAGCAGTTTATCACTGTATCAGTGAGCTCGCGGCCGCCGCTGATCGTGCCTTCTCTCCCAGCACTCAAAGAAGCGTCTTCTCTCGTTCTCTCTCTTTCTCTCTCTGCTGAAGCAGGAACAGTCTCCTTCGTCAACACCGTGTTCGGCTCCGAAGTGAATGACAATAGTGCGCTGCATTCGCCTCCTGTTTATACCCGCAGCGCGGGCGGAGCGCGAGATGCAAATCTCGCACGCCAATGGCCATTGGCCCATTCTCTATATCTCGAAGCTGATAGGGGCTCCCAGAAGTGATCCCAATTCGTTGGTGACGTCCGACGTACGGCTGTCTGTAAAGAGCATGCTTGAGATCAAGGCTGCGTCTCAAAGCTAAGACAGCTGCCTTTATGCATCACTGCCTGGTCAGTCAGTGACAGACAGTGTTTTTGCATACAGGTATGTCATAAGGACTTAAAAGACACCATAACATCATGTCTGATCACCTAGAACAAATTCAAGCTTTAGTTAATAACCATCAGGCAGTGAAGGATATATTTATGCTGCCTTCAAAGTATGAAATTAGCATTAGCAAGAATGTAATTTCCACAGAATGTATTAAAACAAAACATATAATTTATGATTTGAGAAATGACATATGATTTTGACAGTTCTCCTTTTGATGTATAACCACTGCCGGCCATTGTTAGTGGATAAAAGTTGTTTTAAGGGAACCTACATTTTCCCATGTCCCCTGGCCCAAAAGAGCCTATAGGTGAATGAACACTCAGCTGTGACTGAGAACAGTTTTGAAAACTAACCTAGTTCACACTATCTATTTTTATATCCGTATTTTTTCTCACCTGCAGTATCAGCACAGACAACTACACAACAATAAGTCTCTAAATGTTAGTTTCAGTCACTCGTGACTCACATAGCGAAGAAAACAGGTGATAAAGTGTTGATGCAGTTTTTTCGAAAGTCTATTTGCCACATTTAGGTGAGAGAATAGATGGGGGGACTGGGTCAACAACTCGCAAGCTGTCAAACTCCACAAAGCCTCAACAGTGAAGTACAGAAAGTTAAAGCGCTAGTGTTGTACTCAACTGAAGGAGAAAAACAATGTCAGGCGGTATGTGTTTTTGAGGAGTATGACAGGCCTTGTCTAACCTTGGAGTACAAAAAGAGTTGCATTGAAATCACAAGCAGTTTTTAAAGTTTTTAAGCTTAACTATTGATCTTACATGTATGTTTTTATTTTTCTGTTTGATTATATTTACATAATGGCCTTCTTGTCAACTTTATTTATATAGCACTTTTTACAATGCTGAATGTTTCAAAGCAGCTTCACAGTGTTAAACAGGAAAATAATGCAAAAGAATTTGATTTGGCTGTACAGCCGCTCTGGAGAAAACGGTGATGTTATCCAGCTCATTATATTTCAATTATCATATTATCATTCTTGTAAAAGCCAACTTTATTATTTGCAGGTAAATAAATTTAATGATCATTATACAAGAGTAAAGAGCTTTGCATCATAATGTCTGATTATTGTACTTCAAAAACGTGTTATGCTTTGATTATTTTAACGAACTAGTTTTAAACATTTTCTAGAAAATGTAAGTGATGCTTGCCTGCGCAAAAGTCATTGGCACAATGCTAGGGTGTTGTGAGTGGTTGCCAGTGGACTGAGATGCTCTGAGTGCATTTCTATGTGAATGCTATGGAGTTCTGGGTGTTTGCTAAGTGATTCCTTGCTGGCCCAAGTCAAAAGACGCTATCCCTAAGTCTCCCTCAAGTAATAGCACACTTCTCCTCAACAAGCTACATCAGTTGACACATCATTCGTCTATGTATCACAAACAGTGTGGGACAAGTTACACACAAAATTGTAATACCTAGGGGGGAATTCAATAAACAGCTGTGCCACTTTTGCGCACATCTTACTTATTAATTTTTGCTGACGCAGTGCATCTTCAATTTTTAGGTGAAGTATTTGACTTTGCTTTTCACACAAACAAACCTTCTTTCTATGTAAATTAGGTTTGTTATAGACAAGGCCATAATCATCAAAATTTGGCCATTTCTAATTATTTTGGGGGACTTGTGCCCCTCAATGTCTATGGTGGTTACGGCCCTGGTTAGAGATTGCATTTCTGTCACAAAAATTGCCAGCCACAATTTGCATCAATCTGCATCATCCCAAATGAAACCAAACAGGAAATAAACATAGCATTGGCTATATATAAAAATAGATGTTTGAGTGCACATTATAGCAATCATGGCAGTGTTAATTGTAGCCAGGTAAAGACATCGGCAGTGCATTGTGAATTGGGCTCTACACCAGTGCAGATTGCGTGTGCAAAAAAAAAAGAGGGGAAAAAAGGCAAAATAAGGTTGCATCCGAAAACTCATAAACCCCTACTATCCACCTTTTTTCTACACCCCATGATGCTTTGCGCAAATTATGGGAATAACTTCCGGTAAACTGTAAACCATCAGCGAAAGGTTTACTCTATAAACGCAATAAGGTAAATTACACTGAAACTATAGTGCACGACACGGAATTCTAAAAACGAGGCACTCAAGTTAAAAGTTCTTCAACTTTTTAAGAGTTCGCACTTACAAATAATCAGATTGAGCAAAAGAGTATGCATATTCGGCGTGCTGTCCGAGGGGAGGGCTCCGAGCTCGGAATGTGGCTCGAACCCAGAGTACTACCCCTGTATCCCTGGGATAGGAACCAACCAATAGTGAGGAGTCGGGGTGGCGGAGGGATGCAGAAAAAGAGGAGCATAGGTGAGTTGACTATGAATATATAGACCTCCTGTAGTGCTGATTGGATCGATCATTTAAACGTGCTCCTCTCGAACCTTGTTAAGATAGATCATGTACTTTTTTTTCATCCCACTGACCTGCGTTTTGTGTTTTTAACTGCAAAAAATGTGTACGGTGTGACCTGGCCCTTAGTGATTCTGGCTTTCGGTGTTAGGAATTTGTTCAACTTTAACTATGAGCAAGTCCCACAAGGACCACAATTGTATTACAGTCTCATGAGTTTTTGCAGCACAATGTTAATACTCCATGTACCTTGGAGTACAAATACCATGGTATGCTGTATCAGCATTAGTCTGGGTCAGATGTTAAGATGCTGCTGTTTTCTTTCATAAGGACATTATATAATTGTACATGTCTAGTTCAGTTACTCATTTCAGACATAAATAAATTAACTGACACAGTTAATCACCATAATCCATCATTTGCTAGCATGCTTTTGAGGAACTTGTTTCAAAGTAGACAACACACTCCACCTGAGGTCTAGAACATTGTGTGTAGCTTGTTTTCATGGTTCTGGCAGCTTGTATTCTACCTTTTAATTATGTCCCATGCACAACCATAAATCTACATCAACAGAGCCACTTCACCAACTCAATGCATATTCATGATTAGGGCTAAATATTCATGAGCAAATGGCTGCCTGAACCTGTGCATAGCCATAATTATGAAATATAATCACATGCCAAAGTAATACAGATATATGGTGGCTAATGAATTATACGACTCCACCCCACTGCTGTCTCACTGCTGCACTCAAAAATGCAGTCACTATAGAAAGAGCTGTCGTTTAATAATGTGGTTGTATGCTTTTACATTTATTAATTCAGCAGGCACTTTAATGCAAATCTACTTAAAAAGGTATAATAGCTTCTATTTAGTATACTCCATGGCTGAATATTTGAGGTGGGTTTCCTATTGCTACAGTTTTCTATATAATAATTGTTTGAGGTAACATGTCAACATGCGGTGTTATAGATCAATGTCAATACCACAAGTTACCTAAACACCATTAAACACAAAATCATTATGTTTTAATAATCCCTTTGCCATGCTTTCAAGTAGTACACTTATTTTGATGTGTTCACTAACATACTAAAACATATGTAAAGTACTTGATTGTAATTTTAACTAATATTAGATTACATTTTTTAAAAAAAATGTATGTCTATTTACACCAAGTGCAAATAGCCTGCCACCCACCAATTTCTGGTTGAGTTAGACAAAATTACAAAAGATAATCAGACAACAAGAGTGGTGGTGTGGAGAGTAAAGCGGGTATTGTGTTAGCATTTTCATGCGACTAACCCGGTACAAATAGTATCTGCTACTATTTGAACTAAGTATAAATTGCATACTGGGTTGGACAAAATAGTGTGAACACCTATAAAGAATATTTCTTTATCAATATGTTTTACCAAAATTTGCATTTATACAGCTTCCAATGTTATTAGAATAGATTAATATAACTTTTGAATAGTCTCCAGTTGAATGTCGTCTATCAGAACATCTGTCAGTTGCTTCAAAGAATCTGCTTCTCACTCTTCTCTTCAAAACAATATTATTCAAGCCAGGTGATTAAGCTGACCAGGGCAGATGGTAAAGTTAATCTTGATGCTCCAACTGTCTGGGTTTTATGATCACAACACCATCTTTTTCACATTTTATCAGTGGTGTCTGAGATTAAAGTGGGTCAAAAAAGCACTCGTTTAACTAATTGCATAATAAATGTAATTGCTCTATTACAATTTTTTTTATTCTAAATAACAAGCAATTAAGTGTCCAAAAACATTGCATTCAGTTTGTGCTTAAGTATATTCTTTCTGTAATAAGTACTCTTTTTAAAAGTATGCTAAAGTCTACTTCTTTTTTTGCTGAAATATGATAAATAGGTCTTCGGTGGCTGGCTTACGTAGTAATTACGCCATAAAAGAGAATTTGGAAATAGCTTCCTTTTCATTGTTTTGAACTAGTACTGGGAGGCCATTTTTGGTTTGTTTGAGCTCTGAATAAGCAGATTGGGGGAACAAAAATGGGACAGCACAGATGGGAAGAGTTTGCAGATATTGCTGAATTATGAGATGACTTGTGTCTTCAGCTCAGTGTGCGGTTCATTGTTATTTCAGTCAGCATCGTTGATGAGGGCTGCTTTGAGAATCCGATTTCTGTAGCCAAGAGGAACTGGGGTCAGTTCAGGAAATGTGTTGACTGTATAAAACAGAACACATACTTTTTATTAATGGAATATTTCAAACTGACATTAAAATTAATTTACTCACCCTCATGTCATCCCAAACCTATTACTTTCTTTCTGCATGGAACACACACACAGATTTCCTTTTGAATGGAATCGGAAAATATTTAAATTTTATTATTTAAATGTTTTTATTTTAAGTATCCCTTCATGGTAGGATCAGCTTTGATGACAGTTGCATCTGTTAGTATATTTATCTGCCAAATGTATAAATGTCCATGTAAATCTAAAACCTTTAGCCATTCTTTCTGGCTAAATCACTCAAGCTGCATCAAGTTGGATGGGAACCTTTTTTTTTTTTTTGGATGGTCATTTTGAGTCATTCTGCAGATGCTCAATTGGATTAAGGTCTGGGCTGTAACTCGACCACTCCAGGAAATGTACTTGGTTGGTTTTATAAGCCACTGTATTGAGGGTTTTACGGCATATTTCAGGTCACTGTTGAAGATAAATTGTCATTCAGTTGACTTCCAAGTCCCAGTGCTCTTGTGATTTTCCTCCAGGATTTTTCTGTTCTTAGATCTGTCCGTTTGTTGCTATGTTAGATTTGTGCCAAACACAGAGCTTACAAATGATACCCATTTTTTTATTGCACTGAAAGCTTTCCTCCATATAAGTCAGATAAATGTAGCCTATATGTTTTTTTCAAGTGCTGTTTCTCCAGTCCCACATACATGTGTGTTTAGGTGAAGGATTTTAACTATTTTTAACTATTTAGTAATTAAAAGACTGGGACTACAAAACCCTGAAAGACTGATCCATGGAATATCACCATTTGTGCCTTTTGGGCAAGATACTTAACCTCGGGTTACTTAAGGGGGACCGATCCTGCGATTATTGAACTACAAGTCACTTATTAACATGAGGATTAATGATAAATCGGTAGTAGGCCCTAATCAGAGTCCTGCATGCGGGCGGGTAACCAACAGGTGAACCGCTAATATATGATGTAACTGGTGGAATAATATTTCTTATTTGTAGACATAGGGCATTTATAGATGCACAGCATTTCAGCCACTCAAAACAAACTGCCAGGTTTTGTAGTCTTAAAACTTAAGCATTGTATGCCCTTTCATTGTCTTTTGTCTAGCTTGGTTTACCAAAATATACTATACAGCTTTTTAGCGCAGTGTTTCTCACCCAAAACCCCCCAAAATTTTCACACACTCCTTAGTCAAACATACCAGTCACCACCAGGATCATGAGGGATTTAAACGCAGCAAGAGTTGGTACGATGAGAATGAAGAGGTAGTGAGATAGAGGGAAGTCTAGAGAGGACCTGGAGGAAGTGGCGGATGAGAGGATGTGTGGTGTCTTTATCCTGCATCAGACCCCGCCAGCTGAGATTAAAGACAGACCATCTCAAGGCGGCATTCACGCTCTGAAGGCGAAATGTCTTCCTCACTGCATGCTGATGAAGCACAATGAATGGCCTCATGGACCCCGAACCTGCTCACAGATTATAGCCCCTGTGATCCCACACAAACTCATGCAAACCCCCCACAAGTCCCTGAGGGTTGAGACCGGGTTGTGTGATGGTTCTTTGGGCATAAAAGCACTGCGAAAAGCACCATAAAAACATTCTATACAATTTGATTGATTTATGCTAGCTTATAATAATTAGCTTATTCAGTAAAAAAATCAAGCACATTCAAACAAGTACTGAATTAAATCATATGTGTGATTAAAGAGATGAATACCTAAAATTATATTGTTTTCAATTCAATAACATTGTCCATTAAAACATTATCCAAGTAAATTAAACACGGTATAGGTGATCATATAAGAACACATTTTCTGAGAAAGACATGGCAATTTCCATTGTGGAATTATGATTTGATTGAAGTTAGTCTGCAATACATCTAAATTAAAAGGCAAATAATACACTTGCTCACAAAGCAAACAACTTAGACACTCATCTAGTATCATAAGTTGTAACAAGCTTACAGTGCAGTTAAAGCACACAAAATTAATGAGCCTTTTTCATGAAACACAAGAAGACCAGATTTCTGTGTAAATGGTTCATAAATTAATTTGTATATACATTTTCCCATGGGAACTCCTGCTGTTTCTAGCGAATTATCTAAGGATTATCAATAGCAACCTGTGTGTGTTACTTTAAGAGAGCAACCATACATCTATTGTTTTATATTCTTTGCTTTTTTATATGATTTAATTTTATAACCATTAGTCATTTATGTTGTCATTTGATTTATAATTTATTCATCAATATTTTAAGTTCAATATAATCAATATAATCGTATGATGATGTGGTTTCAAGGCATAGTTGTCCTAATGAGTAAGAGATAAGAGAATGTCTCCATTTCAAGTTTAACACCACAGGATGATAACACTTGTGGGATTTGCAGTGGTCAGATGAAGTCTGAGCGTTTAAACATACACAACTAAGATTATTCAATAATCTGCTCTTTTTAGGGTATGTTTACATTTTTTTCCTTTGTACAAACGACAACGTTGTCAAAATTATCCCAATTCACATGGATCCTGCAAAAAATGACTAAAAATGCTGTATTATTCATGCCAGGCCAGTAGTTGGCGATGTCACTTTGTAAAGAAACACTACACGCCTACACACACGTTCTTTTACAGTGCACTTGCGCCAAACAAGCATGCCTATAGACTAAACACATAATATGCATGTGCGGTTTTTGTAGTTTACACAGAGATAATGATATTGTTTTCAAAAACTTGCACTTGAAAACCCATTTTCAAAAGGCATTTTTTAGGCCCCCAAAATGCCATTGTCGTGTAAATGAACAGCCAAAACGCATTAAAACGTTATCTATTTTTAGTTGAAAACGAAGTCATGTAAACAGCCCCTTATTTTCATCACTTTGTCTCTGGTTTCTGCTCTTTCCTGGCTTTCTCAGGCTAATAGAAGACTGTTAACTCTTTCCCCACCAGCATTTTTGAAACAAGTTGCCAGCCACCACCACTATTTTTTGTCATTTTCACAGAAGTTTCGTGGCCCCCCAGAATATTTTGTTGAATGAATATCTGAATATGCAATATATAAAAAGAAAGAACAGACCCTCTGCTTTTACTTTAGTTTTATTCTAGCTTCATGCATTCCTTTCTTATCAACACTTGAATGTGTGTAAGTTTCATTAAAAAAAGCAACATTTTAGCAAAAAGCTAAGAAAATCATGTTTTTGTTAAAGACTATGTCCAGATCTAATTCAGAACGATGATCAAAACATAGACAGAGTGAATCAAGTCCATCAACACCCCCAAAGCTTGCCCAGTCCTATAGCTCATCCTAGGCAGTTTTGATTTATATGCTGTTTAATGTTGATGATCGCGTTGGGCCCTATTTTAACGGTCTAAAGTGCATGGCGCAAGTGCACTTAGGGCGTTTCCAAATCACACTTTTGCTAGTGTGGCAGTAGAGGATCATTCAAAAAGACACTAGAATGTAGCTGACTACGCCACCCTGATGACCAGGGAAATATTAGTACTTATGAGTTAATCACCTACCAAAAAGGACACAGGTTCGTGTTTCAAAAGGAAGAGGGCCTGAGACGTGGATACCAAAAATACAAAAAGTTTTATTTATACAATATTCAACAGTGATCATAAAAACATTGAAATACTGTAGGGCCGGATTAGAATAAACATAGAAGATACTGGAACCAAGAAAAGGAAACCGAGGCTTACCAATGCCAGGTGAGCTAGTTTAGTGAGCACCAAGCTCCTATATCAAACTCTTACCACCTTGTGCACAGGTCTCACATCACACACACGTCAGGTCAGACACAAAACACACTGCACTCTGTGACAAAAACCCACCACCGCACACGAGGGCGTACTAGCGGCCTGCCCTGAAGCCTCGGCTCCTGTAACGAAAAAAAACAAATTAATCCAAGCAGTTTTCAAAATAGATAATATAAAATAATACTGTTTAACCTAAATAAGCTGAAGAGGCATAACAAAACATAACACAAAAGAAAAGAAAACACCACCTGCAATAAGGTTCAGACTCAACACCAAAACTAAAGGTGGACAATTAGAGCACTTTCACATAAACATACAAATAGCAAACATACCAACTAAAAAAACTAATCAAAATAACAGATAAAGTAAATGCTGACCAAACAGCAACATTAAACAAAGCCAAGAAAAATAAAGCAAAAACTCTGAAAACAATTTAGTAAGCAAACAAAAAAAATACACACGAAACCAACAAATTAAAGAACAAAGTCAACCAAACAAAAGAATGTATAATAGTATAACTAAAAACAAAACAAATATGCAGAAGCCGATGCAACCAAAACAAATAGAAAAAGTATATCAAAACAACAAAACAAAAGGCTAAAGAGTAGTAGACCAAGCGAGCTCGCGCTGAAGAGCAGGTTAGCACGAACCACGTAGACCAAGCGAGCTCGTGCTGGAGAGTAGTTTATAGTCACCGGAGAAACCAATGCAGACAAAGCAGCAGCATCAAAAACAATTTTGCCCCACAAGCTGTACTGAACACAATGGGTCCCAACTCAACTATTCCTCCTAAAATGAATTAAAACGTACAATTACTAGACACATAAATGAATATGCGTGAATAGCGGCAATTACACATACCTTCATGTTGTTATAGTTGCGAGTCCGATTGTGCACACAAACAGACACCAGGCCAATAAAGCACGGGAATACAGCGGGAGAATGTTGAAAAATGCAGCTGCCAACAACCCACAACGCACAACGATTGTCCAAAAGGAAGCTATAAACGAAAATATTTTAGAGTGACCTCAAGCCACACAATATTGCTAGGAAGCCCAACAACACATACCTGAAGCGGAAGGCGGGCGAAACCGGAAAGGCGGTCCATGGGCAGTGACATACGCGCAGTGCCTTAACGTCCCTATTTATATACCCATTACACAGAATGTGATTGGATGACATACATACATGTTTTTAATAACGAATATATAAAAATCACACTCAAGGAACCGTTTATCCCACTACACTAGTTTAACGACGGGAAAAACGTTTGGCACGCCAGGGTCTCATCTCCCATTCCCTTTAAAAGCCAGTTGCGCCTGCATGGCGGATTCGCTATTTACATGGCGTAATTTGCGAGCGGAAAGACTGAACGCTTCTCCAGAGAGGAATCCTTTAATTTTAATATTTAAAAATATTTGTGTGCTGCTGTGTGTGTGAGTGTGTAATAAGCAAAGTGAATGCATGTTGTGGACCTTCCTATAGGCACATATTACTAACGTGCTCTTTAAATAACAAAAAAATACTGCTCGTTTTCAGTTGCCTCAAAATAGCAACAAGCCAACAATGTGCCTGAACACACCTCATTTTCAGACCAGCACGACCATGGGCGAACAGATGGGCATGAGAGCATTTGCTATTTAAAAAAAATAATAACTTGCTATTTAAAGAAAATAATAACTGCGTCAGGCTGAAACTAGCAAAAAACACTTGCGTCGCGCCTGGTGCCGCATTACGCCGGGTGTATGATAGAGCCTGTTAGCTTACATATGCTATCACTTGTTTCTGCTTCTTCTTCTGTCTTTTGATCAGGAGATTCAGTACTCTTTCAGAAGATGTGTCATAGTGCCCCCTAGTGTATAACAGTGAAAACACGGAAAGCTGGAAATTTCCGTCAATGGCGGGGAAATAGTTAATAGAGTTTTGGGTACCAGACAATACTTACTGTTAACAGGTTTTACTGGTTTTGGACACCAGACAAAACGGAAATCTTTTAATAGGATCTGACATCCAGGGTAGGATCTGATATTTCTGACACCTCTTATTCAGTGTAAGCCTATCATTTTCTTAATCTATGTGTGTTTGGTAATTTATTATTTATTCATAATCTTGGCTTAGTTTCTTTAAAAAGTAATGACCAATAATAAATCACTGATCATTAATGCAGACAATACTTTTTTTACATATCAAACTCATCTCCCCCCTCCCCCACCCCCACCCCCCATATATAGAACGCAGAAGTTGAGTGGCATTTGTTATTGATATACTGCATGCTTTCTGCAGCAGATGCAACATTTCCTACAGCAAGATACCCAACAGTGTAACTGAAGTCGACAAATGGATTGGCAGCAGTCAGCTGTTGCTGAAATGAGGTGATGTGCTGTGTTGGGACGCTGTGCTGGGGCCCACCACTGATTACGCTTGTTAAAGGCATCGTTTAAAACTACCCTGCTGGCTAGAAGTAAGACAAGACCATCGAAGAGTCACACATAGAATTTGTGAAGGCTATTTGGAATCACAGCTTGCTTAATTGAGTGGCTTTACATTGATTTTAGTTCACATGAAGGTTCCGAACGATCAATGTCACTAAAACACAGAGGAAGTTGGAACTCAAGCACCAGTATTAACTTTATTTTGATGGTCCACTTAGACATTCTATTAACAATAAGTAATTTGCAACTACATGTCAACAAACTCTCATTAGAGTATTAGTAGACTGTCTGCTTAATATTTGCTAACACTTTATTTTGATGGTCCCCCAACAGACATTCTACTGACTATAATTAACTTTGCAAGCACATGTCAACTTATTCTACTTGATCAAAGTTGACATGTAGTTGCAAAGTTACTTGTACTTAGCAGAATGTCTAAAGCAGACCATCGAAATAAAGTGTAACCAACATATTTAGCAACACATTCTGAAGTCATAGCATAATATAGCATAACTATAGGTGTTGTTAGAGGTGATGTTATAGTCAAATCAGTCATAATTAATCAATAGTTTTGTTGGGTATGAATGTGTAATCAATCCGTGGTGTTGTTGGAGATTAAACCAACAGGTGTTGTAGATTATACCAGAATCAATTAATATTGTTGTTTGAAAAGATGTAAATCAATCAAACATGTTTTATTGTAAGTTTGGTTTTTGAAAATAATTAATAATGAATACAAAACATTAAAATACTTCAAAAGATCCAGAGATACAAAGTAGGTACAAAGGTATTAAAAGCACACATGAACACATGAGTTATGTTGTCATTTTAGTGATGTGCTGATGGCCCCTATGTCCAAAGACTATAATAATGATTTGATTTCAAGAGACACATCATCACACATCATCAAATCATGAGAAGAACAAATCAAAAAATGGCATATATCCTCAGTACCAGCTTTTTCTTTTCTGGCAACAGTTTCTATTTAAAGGTGCTGTATGTAGGATTGACTAGTGGTTAAAATAGGTACTGCAGTCCAAATTTAAAATATTGGAGATCGTTGTTTCCCCGCCCCCTCCTCCACAGACTCAACGCTGACGCGGGTTGCCAGATTGAGGACACACAACAGGAGCGAGCGCAATTGACAATGAAAGCCACGTAAGTTGATGAGTTGATTTATCCGCGTTTTAATATGCTCTCATTCATAGAGATTTTTTGATGGATGCCGAGGCTTTAGGTCGGGTAGAATATGCGATATCTGACCCAGTTTGTTTGCTGGCTTCTATGGCTGCTGCAATGTGCTGTGTTGTTTTCCAACAACTGGCAACCTGTGGTGTCGAAATACTATTAGGTAAACTGGCCACGTGCGGTTTCACACAGACCAAAACTAAAACAGACATTCCGACACAGAACGCACATTTCAAAGTAGAATAACTGGCTGTAGCATTGTTTTTCTGAGAAACAAGTAGGTGAATTTAGCATGTTTCCTGCAAACATATTTTATGCTTTAGTAAAGTGAAAAACTTACATACAGCACCTTGATGAAAGATGAATGCCTTTCTAGTTTTTATATATATATATATTATATATATACAGCTCTGGAAATTGATTTCTCAATGTTAAGTGGTCTCTTAATTTTTTCCAGGGCTGTATATATTATGCCATGCAGCATTGATTGACCATCATATGCACTAATATTGGCTGGGACTAACAACCATATTTTCATATGCTCCAGTCAGTTTTGTGGTCTGCGGGTGACTCAAATGCTCTGTTCTCCACTCCGCTTCTGTCCAATTTTATGGACTTTGTCATCTTTGACTTTACTTTAGTAATTGTCACTGGCTTGACTTCTGTTGCAATTAGAATGAAAGTTCTAATTGGGTAGTGCAAAACAATTCTAACAGCCCAGTAAGAATTTACCTACCAGCCGTTAGATTTTAAAATGTCACATCCTTGCATTTCCTCCATTTCTCTCTGCTCCCTTTTTCTAGTAAATGGATGAATAACATGTTTTTTTTTTCTTTTTTCTAAATGACTCAGCAATTATAGAGGCATCCGCGTAAGTGACTTCCAGCAATTCAGCATTTCACTTTTTTTAAACACTAAAGCACTCAAGTTATAAATAGAGCTCAGATTCAGCAAATGTCTGCCATTAACATGAGCTTTTAAGATGTTTCTGTATCACAAGGACTGAAGGAACTACGTAAATGCATTGACACTGACACCTGTACCGTCAATAATCACTAGAGCCTTCAGGCTTTGGAAAAACCCCAAATCAATTACAGTTTTACTTCAGCTGTTCATAGTGCGGTTGAATATTTGTCTAATGATGATGCACAAGGAAGTGATCTAATAAGCTTGGGAAAAGAGATGGAGCTTAAAGAAAAGTGAGAGTAATGCCATGTTTAAGTAACTAGTAACTAGTATTTTTTTGGATTAATTGATTGATTGCTAACATGCAGTGGTCAAAACTGAAGTCACATTGTCAACAAAACAGAAGTCTGTGTACACCGAACTGTGCATCATTTTTCATTGTTTTTAAACAAAATGCATTTACAGTTTTCTCAATTGATTTGGCACATTCCTCCAAACTCCGATCACTGCTTTTAGAACAATTAACACGGTGATCTGAACACTTGTTCTAAACAGATACAAATTACAAATCATATGCATAATTATCTCAAAACATTGTGTACAAAATTCTTAAATATGTTCACAACAGTTCACACAGTCAAACAAATGTTTAAAGGAATAGTTCACCCAAAAATGATAACTCCAAACTTGTATGAATTTATTTGTTCTACTGAACACGGAAGAAGATATTTTGAAGAATATGGGGAACTAAACAGTTGATGGACCCAATTGACTTCCATAATCGGGGAAAAAAGAATACTATGGAAGTCAATGGGGTCCATCAACTGTTTGGTTACCGACATTCTTGAAAATATCTTCTTTTGTGTTCAGCAGAACAAAGAAACTCATACAGGTTTGGAACAACTTAAGAGTGAGTAAATGATGATGAATTTTTATTTTTGGGTGAACTATTACTTTAATATATATGGGGGAAAAAAACATTTAAAGCTCTTTTTATTGATTTATTTTTCTTATTATATATGATAAGAATGTATTCTGTGATGCAATTCTCTGGCCAATGTAAATTAGAAGTTCAGTGATTGCAGGACTATACAACAGTAAACATTTGCTGCATGTTTGTGTTTGCATTTTTGGGGGGTAGAAGGAAAAAGCTTATATAACAAAATTCCCAATTGAAGAACTTTATGATAAACATGTATTTTCTTTTGAATATTTGTGTCTGTAGCTGAATGTTTTAAAATCAATAGAGAACACAATTGTTTTAATGATAGAATTTAATTTAAATAAACGCTTTACCAAAAATCAGTCCTTCATTATGCAGTGAAGTTAAACTGTTTGGTTAGGGTAAGAGTGTGTTTAGCTGGCTGTGTTAATTGGGTTAGGGTTTTTGATGGATTGATTCTGTTGACCATAAGGGTAACATTGCACCTACATGTCAACTGCTAACACTTTATTTTGATGCTCCCCAACAGACATTCTACTGACTATAAGTAACTTTGCAAAGTACATCAACTTATTCTACTACTAACCTGAACCTGAACCCTTCCACATAACCTAACAGTCTATACTCAACTAATACTCTAATGAGAGTTAACTGACATTGGCGTTACTTGTCAAATCGATTGAGAAAAAACGTGATGACAACTCTTTTGTCAGTCATACTCCATTCCCTGTAAAACACTATTTGCAGCCCATTTTTCAAATGCTAATATGCTTCTTTTAAAAACTGTAACTATAGTCTACAGTAATTATATTAAATACATAAACAATCATTGCAGAACATTTACAGTAAAATAAAATAATATTAAAGTCAATAAAGTGAAAATGTGTTATTCATATTTTTTTATGACATATTGATTTATTAACTGTAAACTTCAAAGATAAAAGTGCATTATTATACAATGCTCTCTGTTGTTAGTATATTTAGGTGAGTGTGTTATGGGTGACAGTGTATGCTAAGTGAAAATTGTTGCCATTGTCATTGTCGAACAAGCTTATTTTGAGACATATCATTTCACATCGTGATTTTGTGGTGAGATGAACTGGCTATTTATGTTGGAAATGCAGATTGTATGAAGAGTTTTGAAAAAGTGGCTTTGGTACTGGCCGGTTTCATCACTAGGTTTTCTGGGTCCCTTGTACAGTTTTTACCATTGGGCCCTTGGTAGGAATAAAGAGGGCCATCAGGGGGATTGCTATGGGCCCCCTGTACTCAGTCGCATGTTTTCCCCACTACTGACACCGCTAGTATGAGCTGATGCTTGTTAGTAGTTGAAAAAACTGTAAGCCCTGATAGGAACTCAAGCAAAATCAATAACTGTATGCGCATTGCAGTAAAGACAGCAAAGATGCATTTATTTCAGCATCATTGCTTAAGTGACATTCCTCAATATCAAACAAATGAAGGAAAACTGAGGAGAACGGAATATATGTGTGTGTGTGTGTGTGTGTGTGTGTGTGTGTGTGTGTGTGTGTGTGTGTGTGTGTGTGTGTGTGTGTGTGTGTGTGTGTGTGTGTGTGTGTGTGTGTGTAGAAAAGCACACTCTCACAGAGGGAACGCGTCTCCACACAGATATTCTGTATGTGCTGATCCCAGAGTCATAGTTAAAGGAAATGCTTTATATTTTCCCCTGAGATTTACTGATTCCTCATTACTGATGATAGTTGTTTTTTTCTCTCACCAAAGACAATCATAATTTCATTCATTTCTACCATCTCTCTGCCTCTGAGAAGTCTTGAAGGGACATCAGGCTCATTCCTTCAGAAGGATATGCAGACTAATGGGTGCTGCAGAGTCAGAACTTCAAAATATTTGAGTCTTGACCACATTTTATTCTTATCATTAGTGTGTCTGGTCTTTAGAAAAAATAGTATCTATCCTATAATTGGGCAAGCCATGGTTCTGAACACCTAATACGTGTCTTAGATCTGTAAATGTATGTTGCATTGACATTAATCAGGATGAATACTTTCTAAACCTAATTACATTAATAGTTGCATCTTTTCACAGTTATTGCTTGGTTAATCTTTGCATAATACTCAAGAAAGAGGATGTTTAAGAAGCATTTATAGCTACATTTCAGTAATAGGAGTTGCAGCTAATGAAAGCTGCAGTATGTTTCCATATGACTCAAGCTCTTTCATAAAAAGATGAAGAAAAATTGTAGCCCTTTAACGATACATAGAAGAGCAGCTAAAAGAATGATAATGTTCAAGTAATATATTAATTCAATACCAGTGGAGAACAGAATAACAAGATAGTCTAAACTAGGACAAAAAGCAGAAGAATGTTATTCAGTGCATAAATGCTGATAAAGGAATTGCTGACAAAAAGGAGATTTTCAAAAGGGCTTCATCTCATCTCTTAGTGTCTTACTATGCTTATAGCAATGTAAGGGGAAAGTGTTTTGCAGTTCCTGTTGGGGATTTTCAGATCTGGCAGACAAATGCAATCTTTGCAGAAATAAGTGTTAAAGAGAAAGATGGATTTCCCGCTGCTACGCACATATGACATATCATTATCCGACATCATCTAGAAGCGTGGAGGAGGGGAAGAATATAAATGAAATGAGAGTTGATGCAAAGAGAAATAGAGAAATAGCTTTTTATCATAGAGGGAGTGACAGTCTAGAAAGGAGAGGGCATTTCCTGGTCTCTTTAACATAGGTCTCGTTTATTCTATAGATTTTTGTTTCAAAGTGTTCATGCTTTTTTATGGTTTGAGGAAAACGGAAATCAGCGGAAGGAAGGAAACTTACACAACCGCAAATTTGCGTTTCACACAGCTCGCTTGCAGAAAGCAATTAACAGAGGAAATATATAAATAACATTGATGTTTTTTCAAAGTACAAGTTTCAGACTTCTAATTGGCTCTATTTATTTTAATTTGTCTACTGAAAAGGTAAACACCTTTCGAATTTTAATGCAATCTGAAAGGAAAAACATGGGAGAAATTATTTCTTAACTCTTTCCCCGCCAGGGTTTTTGACCATTTTCACAATAATTTTATGGCCCCCAGAATATTTTGTTGTATGAATATCTGAACATGCAATACATCAAAAGAAAGAACAGACCCTCTGCTTTAAAAAAAAAAAGTTTTATTCTAGCTTCATGCATTCTTTTTTTATGAACTTAAATCTGGGCCATCTGTATATTATATTCAGTACATATCTATCTGTAAATTCTGTTTATAGTAATATCCATCTGTATACTATATTCAGTACATATCTATCTGTAAATTCTGTTTATAGTAATAGCCATCTGTATATTATATTCATAGTACATATTACCTGTAAAATTCTATTTATAGTAATAGCCATCTTTATATATATTCAGTACATATTCATGTCCTGCACTTATGAAACCATTGTATATCCTGCACTTGCTGCTATTGCACTTCTGGTTAGACCTAAACTGCATTTCGTTGCCTTGTACCTGTACTTGTGTAATGACAATAAAGTTGAATCTAATCTAATCTAATCTAATCTAAAAAAAGTTACATTTTGAGCAAAAAGCTGAGAAAAACGTTTTTGTCAAAGACTACATCCAGACCGGATTCAGAACAATGAACAAAACATAGATGGAGTAGATCTTGTCCATCAATAACCCTAATGTTTGCACAGTCCTATAGCTCGTCCTGGGTCGACATTTCATTCAGTAACATTAGGCAGTTTTATACTGTTTAATTTTAGCAGCATCTAGTGGTGAGGTTGTGAAATGCAATCACCCACCGCTCACCCCTCCATTTCGAAGCACATAGAGAAGCTACGGTGGCCGACACAGGACAAACATGAGACAGCAGAGAGTGACTAGCACTCCGTAGAGCAGTTTGTCCGTTTAGGACTCCTGTAGAAACATGACGGCGCAAAAAGGCGATTTTACTGTAAGGGGACCCGCGGTGTATGTACAGTTGCAAGAAAAAGTATGTAAACCGCTTGCAGAATCTGTGAAAATGTGAATAATTTTAACTAAATAAGAGAGATCATACAAAAAGCATGTTATTTTTTATATAGTGCTGTCCTGAATAAGATATTTTACATAAAAATGTTTAAATATAGTCCACAAGACAAAAAAATTGCTTAATTTATTAAAATGATCCGTTCAAAAGTTTATGAACCATTGATTCTTAATACTGTGTGTTGTTACCTGGATGATCCACGGCTGTTTTTTTGTTTTGTGATGGTTGTTCTTGAGTCCCTTGTATGCTTCGAGCAGTTCAACTGCCCAATGTTCTTCAGAAAAATCCTCCAGGTCCTGCAAATTCTTCAGTTTTCCAGCATCTTTTGCATATTTGAACCCTCTCCAGCAGTGACTGTATGATTCTGAGATCCATCTTTTCACACTGAGGACAGTTGAGGGACTCAAACACAGCAATTAAAAAAGGTTCAAACATTCACTGATGACGGGGAAAGAGTTTAAAAAGTTGTGTAACCCACCTATCAGAATGTATGGCTTTATGAAAAAATTATCCAAATTATCCAAATTATGAAATATCAGGGAGTTGTTTTTCTCATCACCTGCAAAGCTTAAGAAGTCTCATCTAGACAACAAACACACTGGCAAATGGGTTTTTACATAATCCAACTTACACACTCTGCAATCTTTAGGCTAAAGGTTGTATAAATTCCACGAAAACACAAACATCTTGTTAAGCTTGATGTTGTTTAACCTTTGACCACACACACACACATTTGGTGCGGCAGTACGGCTGTGTACCTTAAGATTCTCCATTAGCCTGACTGTGACCTGTGCGTTAAGTTAATTAACCCTGTTCTATCTCAGCACACTGACTCTGGGTCAGTTTAAATCACAGCTCTGACTTACTGCCAATCAGATTCTCAGGTCCGGAGCAGGAAGCAGATTCCCTGTAGACCAGCTTCACATAGACAGGTTAATCTGAGGGCTGCACAGAGAGGCAGAAGGTGACAAAGGGCCCTAACTGAAGCTTGGAAATGCTTTGAAGTTTTTGATTTATATTATTTTACTTGAATTATAGGCAATAAATGTATTTTCTGTCTGTCTGTTTACAGTTTTTTTTACAATCACTAGGACCCGTTTCTCCACCTTTTCAAAACTCTTCACACAGTTCTCCTAACAAACTTTTAAACTTGGCACAACAGTTAATTTCACATTCAAAATGCACTTAAACTACCAAAACACTTCATACATGTCTCAAATCAACTAATTCTTCCATAACACTTGCAAAGGTTTTCAACCAACAAAAACACTTTCTCAATCATAAAATGCAGACCTAAAAAACACTAACATCAGGTAGCGTTATACAATGATTTATTTTGTAAAATGTCTTTACAAAACCATAATGACACTTTCTACTGTTACAGTATGTTACATAGTCCATGTTTACATTATAGTACAACATTATTCTTAAATTTTCCTCTTTTGAATGGATGGTAATAAATTGAAAGACTAACACCTGTAGATGTTCAGTTACATCTAGTTTCTTTGATTGTATTTGTTTTTTTAGATTTAGAATATATATCAACATGGAATAACTGTAAAAAATGTTGCAGATTTCTCTTATTAATTTTTGTGTTTTGTTAGGTTTTGAACTTAAGTTTTAAAAACATTTTAAAGAGTATGTAAACATGTGCGAATTGGCCTGTATAGTACATAACATTTTTGTGGTGTTTGTGTCTAAGTGAGAAAATTATTTGAAAGATGTCGTTATTGAATATATTTTGTGCCACAGTTCCACAGTTTAGCTCACATAGACTGCTGTTGTGATCACTGTGTGAAAAGTTTTGAAAAAGTGACCTAAGTATTGAGAAATGGGTCCTAACGATCCTAACGATTGTAAAAAACTGTAATTGCTGAAGTTGCTTTGCACTACAATCAAATTTACAATTGTCTCATCTGACAATGACTCATCACAACTGAGAACCCCATTAAAAAAGCAACCTGATTATGGCAGAAAGCTGACTGCTATGTTAATTTTTTGCAACGTTCCCTTCTGAACCCCTCCTCTATCTCTGGTTATGTCCTGCAGGTCAACTGGCAGCAGGCACTTGTGAGATTGTCACTCTAGACAGAGACAGCAGTCAACCACGCAGGACGATTGCCAGACAGACGGCCCGCTGTGCATGTAAGAAAGGACAGATTGCTGGGACAACGAGAGCCAGGCCTGCCTGCGTGGACGGTAAGATCATATTTGGGGATTTATCAATCAAAACAATGTACTACCCTTAAAACTATTACATACCAGGCTTCTTTTTTTTTTTATCAAACCTCTAATAGCTCAAGTTTATTTCGGGAAAACATGGCCCAGTAACTGAGCAACTCAGCCCATAGTTCCACAGAATCACAATAGCATGGCAGATGGCCCAGTAACTGAGTAACTCAGCCCATAGTTCCACAGAATCACAATAGCATGGCAGATGCTCTTTTGTTCATTCCATGGTATATATACTGCATACAAATAACAATCATACAGGAAATGCTTCTCATCTTCTATCACAGAGGTATTCAAAGTTAACTTGCAATAGTTACAGATTCTCTCTGCCACTGGTATATTACTCCATCTGCCTGTTTCTATAGCTAAACGATGACCTGAGCATCGAAACAGAAACAATGACCGTACCAGCTGTATGTTATACACTCACCTAAAGGATTATTAGGAACACCTGTTCAATTTCTCATTAATGCAATTATCTAATCAACCAATCACATGGCAGTTGCTTCAATGCATTTAGGGGTGTGGTCCTGGTCAAGACAATCTCCTGAACTCCAAACTGAATGTCAGAATGGGAAAGAAAGGTGATTTAAGCCATTTTGAGCGTGGCATGGTTGTTGGTGCCAGATGGGCCGGTCTGAGTATTTCACAATCTGCTCAGTTACTGGGATTTTCACGCACAACCATTTCTAGAGTTTACAAAGAATGCTGTGAAAAGGGAAAAACATCCAGTATGCGGCAGTCCTGTGGGCAAAAATGCCTTGTTGATGCTAGAGGTCAGAGGAGAATGGTCCGACTGATTCAAGCTGATAGAAGAGCAACTTTGACTGAAATAACCACTTGTTACAACCGAGGTATGCAGCAAAGCATTTGTGAAGCCACAACACGCACAACCTTGAGGCGGATGGGCTACAACAGCAGAAGACCCCACCGGGTACCACTCATCTCCACTACAAATAGGAAAAAGAGGCTACAATTTGCACGAGCTCACCAAAATTGGACAGTTGAAGACTGGAAAAATGTTGCCTGGTCTGATGAGTCTCGATTTCTGTTGAGACATTCAGATGGTAGAGTCAGAATTTGGCGTAAACAGAATGAGAACATGGATCCATCATGCCTTGTTACCACTGTGCAGGCTGGTGGTGGTGGTGTAATGGTGTGGGGGATGTTTTCTTGGCACACTTTAGGCCCCTTAGTGCCAATTGGGCATCGTTTAAATGCCACGGCCTACCTGAGCATTGTTTCTGACCATGTCCATCCCTTTATGACCACCATGTACCCATCCTCTGATGGCTACTTCCAGCAGGATAATGCACCATGTTCACTGTACTAAAATGGCCCCCACCGTCACCAGATCTCAACCCAATAGAGCATCTTTGGGATGTGGTGGAACGGGAGCTTCGTGCCCTGGATGTGCATCCCACAAATCTCCATCAACTGCAAGATGCTATCCTATCAATATGGGCCAACATTTCTAAAGAATGCTTTCAGCACCTTGTTGAATCAATGCCACGTAGAATTAAGGCAGTTCTGAAGGCGAAGGGGGGTCACAGTATTAGTATGGTGGGTGCGTACTGAAAGTAGCCAAGATGAGCACAAAGCATTTTAACTGAAAAGGCAGCGACTGCATGCTCTTCCCCAAACACACACAGCAGTAAACATGTGTATCCAGTTCTGTCATTTGGAAGAGAACATGGAGAGACACAGCGTTTATCCTGCTGACTCATTTTCAACTGATAGATTTCTTTTAACTTGAACTCTTTAACTTGAACTTTTAACAGAAATGAGAAAGAGAGAAATCTGCGCACTGCCAGTTGAAAACTAACTCCTAACAAAGATCTCAAGTCAAGTTTGAAAGGTTTAGAGAGAGAGATTTTTCAGAGAGGTTTCGGTCTGAAAACAAAAAGACCGAAACTATTTATAGCCTCGTGCAGCAGATTGCGCTGATGACGTCACCGACCGAGGCTATAATACCGTTGAGTCAATTTCATTGACGTGTTAAATACACTTTTCACAGCCGGTCACGATAAAGACGTTCCCATATGCATACTTCATGCAGCATTGAGTGAAGCTTTTGAAAGGGAACTATGGTCGTAAGTTCCGTCGTTATCAACATAGTTCAACGAGTCGGTGTTTGCCGAAACCATAGTTCCAACGAACATTTGCAAACAGAATCACAAACTTGAGTGGTTGAAACGACTGCTCTCGACCTGTGATTAGAAGCATAGTTTCTTGTTTGCATGACATGTGGACTTAAATCCTTATCTTGAGCAAAATAACCAAGCTGACATTTAGTAATCTATATATCTTTTATTTTGAATACATACAAATGTCATTTACGTCTTTTAGTTTGTCAAGAGATGTAAAGCACCATTTTTGAGGAGTGCGCATGTGCATACTGCTCTAATATGTAAGAACGAGCCTATGATTCAATCTGGAAATAAAGCAAAATAACTGTGAAAAATTAGAAATAGTCCTCAGATGCCATGTCTGTAATTTATAGCAAAACATTTAGCATTAATTCGATCTCAAACAAATTTATTAAAAGAAGTTATTACTCCACCACGTGCGTGACATCATTAACCAACGTGGTTGAATGACCAATTTGCTACAATATGTTTCGGGAAACAGTCGTGACTAGCTAGTTGATTTCTTCAACAATGCATCGTACTATGGTAGTTAAGCAGCGAGTGACGTTGTTGTACGGGAAACGCGCCCATGGACGGGTATTGAATGACACATTTCTTAAGCTTGTCTGATGCCGTCATCCAATTATTTTATGTCTAAGGCAGTTTTGTCCACTGCCTTTATATGTGAGGCTGTTTCATCTGCAGTGGGATGGCTTTGCATTCATGCTCTTGGTATTTTACAAGAAACTTATTAGAAACATTCATTACACAATCATCTGATCTTATATAAGATTATAATAAATAAGAGAATATCTGGCAGCAATTATAGCCTACCATACACACCAAATATTAGAGGTTGTCGTCATGTATTAGATAAAATTAGTGTCCATGTCTAATCATCGCTATCCAAGAAAATGTTATAACATGCATTTTCACTTATATGAAGTAGGTAGAAAATCACAATGCAAGTTCTTGATGGTACAAGAGAGCTACACTGCATCTGTATACACTCACCTAAAGGATTATTAGGAACACCTGTTCAATTTCTCATTAATGCAATTATCTAATCAACCAATCACATGGCAGTTGCTTCAATGCATTTAGGGGTGTGGTCCTGGTCAAGACAATCTCCTGAACTCCAAACTGAATGTCAGAATGGGAAAGAAAGGTGATTTAAGCAATTTTGAGCGTGGCATGGTTGTTGGTGCCAGACGGGCCGGTCTGAGTATTTCACAATCTGCTCAGTTACTGGGATTTTCACGCACAACCATTTCTAGAGTTTGCAAAGAATGGTGTGAAAAGGGAAAAACATCCAATATGCGGCAATCCTGTGGGCGAAAATGCCTTGTTGATGCTAGAGGTCAGAGGAGAATGGGCCGACTGATTCAAGCTGATAGAAGAGCAACTTTGACTGAAATAACCACTCGTTACAACCGAGGTATGCAGCAAAGCATTTGTGAAGCCACAACACGCACAACCTTGAGGCGGATGGGCTACAACAGCAGAAGACCCCACCGGGTAGCACTCATCTCCACTACAAAAAAAAGAGGCTACAATTTGCACAATGGACTCACCAAAATTGGACAGTTGAAGACTGGAAAAATGTTGCCTGGTCTGATGAGTCTCGTTCCCTTTCAGTCGGTCACGTTCGACGTACGTCGGAACTGACCGACGAATTGGGATCTGTTTTCAGAGACCAATCTACTTCGAGTGATTAAAAACGAGCCAATGGACATTGGCATGCGGTTCACGCATTCCACGCACCGCCCCGCAGCGCGGGTATAAATACGGAAGTGGAACACCGCATCATTGCTTTTAACTTCGGAGCCGAACGGTTTGCTGTATCAAGCTGTTTCTACGAAGAGTGTTTAGACGAGTCTCGAGGAGGATCGCTCTCTTACCTGAGTGCTGGTGTGACGGCGCGAGTCAGCGAGTGGCCGCTGCAACATACACTTGTTCCCGTGTTGGTTGGCTGGGCGTTACCGTTCTTTGAGTGCTCACACGCAGGCTTGCAATCGGACTGCTGTGAGCCGCGGCCATCTCCCTGAGTGCTTCAGCACTTCTAAAAGAGCATTTCCTTCTAAAAGAGCAACACGGTTTGACCCTGCGTCTTTTTCAAGATGTCATTCAAACCGTGTGTTTCTGGATGCGGTTGTTTTCTGTCCTCATTTGACGGCCACGATCTCTCTCGCATATAAACATGTGTGATTGCGTTCGTGGGTGATTTCATGTTCTCTCAGGAGAACGTGATCACGTCGGCGCGTTGTTCGTCTCACCTTTCTCGTAATGGCTTGAGCGTTCAGCGCGCCGTGTGCCGTCGAGCGCCTGCTGACAGCGGGGGTTGTCACGGCAACCCAGCGCGTCACTCGGCGCTCTAGATGCGCGGTCAAGACTATGAAACCTCAAACGGGTTGAGTCCCTTCGCCTATTCCCCGATCTAGTTTATTTTCTGGTGCACCAGAAAAGGGCTACTTCGGCTAATAAGCCTTGGTGACCTGAGGATTACAGTGGGGCTTCCCCGCCGGGTACATCTCCTCGGGCCCCCACTCCTCTATCGCATCACGTGCGTGCTGAGACTTTGTCGTGGGTGGTTCATGTTCTCTCATGAGAACATGGCCACGTCGGCGTGTTGTTCATCTTGCCTTTTTTCATAGGGGCTTGAATGTTCAGCGCGTCGTGTGCCGTCTGACGGCCACGCTCACTGTCTCACATGCCTGCTGGTAGCTTACAGATGGGATTGCTGGTCCTAAAAAAAAGGGGGGCCAGCGTTTTGTTTGGGGCTCTGGCAGAGGACAGATGTCAATTGCTGCATCGGAGAGAGGGCTGTTATGCGCTGGAAATGGTAATGCTGAGTCTCACACTATAATAGTGTGTGCTCGTGCTGAATCAGATTCAGAGTTGACAGCCATGCTTTCCTGGGCGGCTGAGGCGTAGTGCAACGCGTAAATCGCCTTGCCTTCCCCTGTGCCTTCTTTTTCCCAGATGTGCATCGGAAAAAGTTTAGCAGTGTGGAACTATTTGGTGTCAAAATATGGAACACCAAAAGGGCCATAAACTGTATAAATTTTTTCCCTCTCTCACTACCCTCTGTCCTGCATGCACGAGGGTAGTCCCGGCCCAGGGGCTATGCAGGAACTGCGTGTGGTGATGGACCTCGCTCTCTGGGTGACGAAAGTCACTGCACGCTCCCTGGGTCAAGCGATGTCCACACTAGTGGTCCAGGAATGTCACCTGGGGCTAAACCTGGCAGATATGCGTGAGCCCGACTAAGTGCGGTTCCTCAACGCCCCTGTCTGTCAGGCTGGCCTCTTCGGCGACGCCATCGAGAACTTCGCCCAGCAGTTCTTGGTGGCCCAGAGGCGGACGGAGGTGCTTTAAAAAAATAAATAAATTTAAAAAAAAAAAAAAAAAACATTTTTTTTTAAAAAAGCAGCGCCTCCGCCTGCTTGTCGCCGAGGGCGTCCCCCTGCGTCTGCCTCTGCCCCTGCTAAGCCAAGCAGCAGCCTCCACCTAGGCAGCAGGTGGCCGGGCGCAAGGGAGGCGCCCAACCCGTTCAGGGTCCCGCGAAGTCCGCTGGCAAGCGCAAGGGCAAGCGGCCCTGAAACGGGCAGCCCAGTGAAAAGGGGATCTGCTCTTTGGGAGACGGTGTCCACACCCCTCCCTTGGTTTCGGTCCTGCCGCTGGCTCTCCGGAGTCCAGCGGTACCCACATTCTCAGAGCAGTTTCTTCCCTTCCTGGGCCCCGAGAGGGCCAGGTTGGCAGTGTGCGACGCCCCCGGGCCTTGCCGCTCCTTTCCTCTCCTCTCCCCCTCGCCAGGGGGCAGCAGTGTGGGCACCGAGAACGCCCCCGGGCCTTCTCACCCACACTCTGCCCCACCCTGGAGTACTCAGGCAACACTCCGGGCCGCCTCCGGGCCTCCCGAGTCGGGTCTGCGTACTCCACCTCGCTGCCCCACCCCGGGTACGTCTGTGGTGCCGTTGGTCCCGCTTGTTCGGTCTCTGGGGGCCTGGCTAGGTCCCCCAGACCGTCTCGCTGGCTCATCCGTACCATCAGACTCGGCTACGCGATTCAGTTCGCTTGCCGGCCTCCCAAGTACAGGGGCATCCTCTTCACCACCGTATGGAGCAGCGATGCCCATGTCTTGCGGTCAGAGACCGATGTCCTGCTGGCGAAGGACGCGATCGAGCCGGTTTCTCCAGCCGATATGAGGTCAGGGTTCTACAGCCCCTACTTCATTGTGCCCAAGAAAGGGGGTGGGTTAAGACCAATCTTGGACCTGCGTGTCCTGAATCGGGCCCTGCACAAGCTCCCATTCAGAATGCTAACGCAGAAACGCATTTTCGAATGCATCCGTCCCCAGGATTGGTTCGCAGCGATCGACCTGAAGGACGCGTACTTTCATGTCTCCATTCTCCCTCGACACAGACCGTTCCTTCGCTTTGCGTTCGAGGGGAGGGCATTTCAGTACAAAGTCCTGCCCTTCGGGCTGTCCCTGTCGCCTCGCGTCTTCACGAAAGTCGCAGAGGCAGCCATTGTTCCGCTCAGAGAACGCGGCGTTCGTATTCTCAACTATCTCGACGACTGGCTCATACTGGCCCAGTCCCGGGAGCAGTTGTGCGAACACAGGGACCTGGTGCTACGTCACCTCAGCTTGTTGGGCCTTCGGGTCAACCGAGAGAAGAGCAAACTCTGTCCCACACAGAGGATCTCTTATCTCGGTATGGAGCTGGACTCGGTCAACCGGACTGCGCGCCTCACAGAGGAGCGAGTCCGGTCAGTGTTGAACTGCTTGAATACGTTCAAAGGCAGGACAGCGGTCCCACTGAAATTCTTTCAGAGGCTCCTGGGGCATATGGCATCTGCAGCCGCGGTAACGCCGCTCGGATTGCTTCATATGAGACCGCTTCAATGCTGGCTTCACGACCGAGTCCCGAGATGGGCGTGGCAGCGCGGCCAGTACCGGGTCTCAGTTACTCCTTACTGTCGCCAAACCTTCAATCCGTGGGCGGACCCTGCCTTTCTACGGGCCGGAGTGTCCCTAGAACAGGTGTCCAGGCATGCTGTGGTCTTCACGGATGCCTCTTCCACGGGTTGGGGGGCCACGTACAACGGGCACTCAGTTGCGGGTCTGTGGACGGGGCCCCAACTGCGTTGGCATATCAATTGCCTAGAGCTTCTGGCAGTACGTCTCGCCCTGGGCCGCTTCAAAAAGCCGCTACAGGGAAAACACGTTCTGGTCCGTACGGACAGCACTGCGGCCGTTGCGTACATCAACCGTCAGGGTGGTCTACGCTCCCGTTGCATGCTCCGGCTCGCCCGCCATCTCCTCCTGTGGAGTCAGAAGCGTCTGAGGTCGCTTCGGGCCATTCACATCCCAGGTGCGCTGAACCAGACAGCCGACGAGCTCTCTCGTCAGCCGACACCTCCGGGAGAGTGGCGACTCCACCCCCGGAGCGTCCAGCTGATATGGGACCTCTTCGGAGCCGCGCAGGTAGACCTGTTCGCCTCTCCGGACTCGACCCATTGCCAGTTGTATTACTCCCTGTCCGGGGGCACCCTCGGTACAGATGCACTGGCGCACAGCTGGCCCCGGGACCTACGCAAGTATGCGTTTCCCCCAGTGAGCCTTCTCGCACAGACACTGTGCAAGGTCAGGGAGGACGAGGAGCAGGTCTTGTTAGTTGCGCCCTACTGGCCCAACCGGACCTGGTTCTCCGAACTCTCACTCCTCACGACAGCCCCTCCCTGGCCGATCCCCCTGAGGAAGGACCTGCTTTCTCAGGGGCGGGGCACTCTATGGCACCCGCGTCCAGACCTCTGGAGACTCCATGTCTGGTCCCTGGACGGGACGCGGAGGTTCTAGGTGGTCTGCCACAGGCAGTGGCAGACACCATCGCTTCAGCTAGAGCCCCCTCTACAAGGCACCTCTATGCGCTGAAGTGGAACCTGTTCGTTGAATGGTGTTCTTCCCGCCGGGAAGACCCCCGAAGGTGTTCGATTAATGTCGTGCTTTCTTTCCTACAAGATGGGTTGGAGAGAAGGCTGTCTCCCTCCACCCTCAAAGTGTACGTCGCCGCAATAGCGGCGTATCACGATGTAGTTGAAGGTAAGTCCTTAGGTAAGCACGACTTAATCGTCAGGTTCCTCAGAGGTGCGAGGAGACTAAATCCTCCTCGGCCAACCTCGGTACCCTCTTGGGACCTAGCCCTGGTGCTCAGAGCGCTCCAGGGCCCTCCCTTCGAGCCTTTACAGTCAGTCGAGCTAAACATCCTGTCCATGAAGACAGTGCTCCTGATTGCATTGGCCTCAATCAAGAGGGTAGGGGACCTGCATGCACTTTCGGTCAACGAATCGTGCCTAGAATTCGGGCCGGCCAACTCTCACGTTGTCCTGAGACCCCGGCCTGGATATGTGCCCAAGGTTCCCACCACTCCCTTCCGGGACCAGGTGGTGAACCTGCAAGCGCTGCCTTCGGAGGAGGCAGACCCAGCCCTAGCTTTGCTCTGTCCCGTCCGCGCTCTTCGCGCCTACGTGGACCGAACTCAAAGCTTTAGAACCTCAGAACAGCTCTTCGTCTGTTACGGAGGCCAGCAGAAGGGAAAGGCTGTCTCCAAGCAGAGGTTAGCCCACTGGATAGTGGATGCTATCGTCTTGGCTTACCAGTCCCAAGACGTGCCTTGCCCGCTCGGGGTGCGAGCTCACTCCACTAGGAGTGTAGCCTCCTCCTGGGCGCTGGCTCAAGGCGCCTCGCTGACAGACATATGTAGAGCTGCGGGCTGGGCGACACCTAACACGTTCGCTAGATTTTATAGCCTCCGTGTAGAGCCGGTATCTTCCCGCGTCCTCGCCCCCAGTGGCCAGTAGCGCTAAGTACCCGTTCTAGTGTCGGCTTGCATACGCCACTCCCGCCTCCGGGCCGGATACGTGCGTCTATTGTCTCCAGTTGTGTTCCCCGGAAACGGCTAACCCTGTCGAGCTCCTCCGTCACCCCTTCGGTGTCAGACGTTGCGGCCGTCTGACATCAGGCCTACACCCGTATGCTTGTGGAACGTGTGTGTTAGGCTGGGTTCCATATGTAGCGGTTCCCTAACGGCAACCCCATATGTGTATTCTCCACGGTACCAGCTACCCTACTCGGCTAGCCCCGTGTCTTTCCCTTGACAGAGCCCGCTCTGTCGTCTCTGGTGGTGTTCTTTCCCCCCTGGGACCAGGTTGGATCCACCCCAGAGACTGCCATAGGTAGCACTACCCTGCTAGGTTAGTCCTTATGAGTAATTCCACCTCTCCTTCCACTGAAGGACGTGGCTCCGCAGCGTACCATCTCCTGAGACGGGCACGCTTTCCCAGCGTTATCCAATAGTCACGCTGAGTGGGTCTTGCAGGAACAGCAGTGACTGGCCTCCCTGACTGGAGCCCTGACTTCCGCACCAACCTAGGTGTGGTCCAGCGAGCTCGGTCAGGGCGCTGGAAGGGCCAGCATCTCTGGCGTGTTAGTAGGGATCCCAATTCGTCGGTCAGTTCCGACGTACGTCGAACGTGACCGACTGAAAGGGAACGTCTCGGTTACGTATGTAACCCTCGTTCCCTGAAGGAGGGAACGGAGACGTACGTCCCGTCGCCAGGTGCTGTGCTTCAGCTGAAGGCCGAGTCACCTATCTCGGCTCCTCAGTTGAAAAGCAATGATGCGGTGTTCCACTTCCGTATTTATACCCGCGCTGCGGGGCGGTGCGTGGAATGCGTGAACCGCATGCCAATGTCCATTGGCTCGTTTTTAATCACTCGAAGTAGATTGGTCTCTGAAAACAGATCCCAATTCGTCGGTCAGTTCCGACGTACGTCTCCGTTCCCTCCTTCAGGGAACGAGGGTTACATACGTAACCGAGACGATTTCTGTTGAGACATTCAGATGGTAGAGTCAGAATTTGGCGTAAACAGAATGAGAACATGGATCCATCATGCCTTGTTACCACTGTGCAGGCTGGTGGTGGTGGTGTAATGGTGTGGGGGATGTTTTCTTGGCACACTTTAGGCCCCTTAGTGCCAATTGGGCATCGTTTAAATGCCACGGCCTACCTGAGCATTGTTTCTGACCATGTCCATCCCTTTATGACCACCATGTACCCATCCTCTGATGGCTACTTCCAGCAGGATAATGCACCATGTCACAAAGCTCGAATCATTTCAAATTGGTTTCTTGAACATGACAATGAGTTCACTGTACTAAAATGGTCACCAGTCACCAGATCTCAACCCAATAGAGCATCTTTGGGATGTGGTGGAACGGGAGCTTCGTGCCCTGGATGTGCATCCCGCAAATCTCCATCAACTGCAAGATGCTATCCTATCAATATGGGCCAACATTTCTAAAGAATGCTTTCAGCACCTTGTTGAATCAATGCCACGTAGAATTAAGGCAGTTCTGAAGGCGAAAGGGGGTCAAACACAGTATTAGTATGGTGTTCCTAATAATTCTTTAGGTGAGTGTATATATTTTTTTCTGTATAGTCTGTAATTAAATTCTGCCACAGGCAGCACATAAAGTAGTGTATTTTACTATTACCAAAGGATAGAAGAGGATTTTAGAGGTAGGAGAATGATTTTTTGTGATATAACTATTTACAATAATATAAGAAAAAGAAGAGGCGTTCAAAAATGAAATGAATAAATGAAAACGACATATGCTGTTGACACAAGAAGCACTGCACATGTAACTTTTAATTAACAAAGGAAAAATTTTAATATCTGTGGAAGTTTGTCAGAAATTGAGGCACATTTTATATAGTTATTCTGCCACTCTTCACACAGGACTCCTAACCAACTTTCAGCTCGGCACAGCAGTTCATTTCATATTCAAAATTGCTCTAAAATTATACAGTCATACAATGTTTGCTTTTGTGAAGTTTATTTACAAAACAAGAATCACACTCTCTACTGTTTATAATTCACTGCAGTATATTTGACATAGTCCATGTTTATATTACAATACAAAATTATTATTAAGTTTTCCTTTTTTTTGTATAGATGGTGATAAAGTTGAAAGACTGACACTGCTGAATGACACTTCACTGTGTGAAGAGTTTCTAAAAAGTGACTTTTATTAGGAAATGTGTCCTAGCGAAAACAAATGCAATTAAATATGGCTATAATATATTTAACAATTTGTCAACCTCAATGTCTATGGTGGCCAAGGCCCTGGATTATAGCAGTGCATTTTGTGTCACCTTTTTCTTGTAAACTGTGTAAAAGCATCCTTTGAATGAAACTCGTTATGAATTACATTTTTCTGAGATTTCGTCTGATGCCATTTCATCTGATGTCCTTATGTCTGAGGCTGTTTTGTCTGATTTCTTTATGTCTGAAGCTGTTTCAGCAAATGCCTAATTGTAGAAGATCTGACACCTGACATTTTTCCTGTGACCTGAAGCCTTTTATGAGGTCTAAAGAAGTCCTATTATGTACACCGTACAGGTGGCTTGTTAAAAAGACGTGCTATCACTTTTCAAAGCAATCAGATGTATGATTTTCAATAAAACAAACAAAAAACCAGAAGATCCTAGCATCCAAGTCAAGTGCGTTTTAATGTTGTAGTGCTATATATTGTTTCGAAGCAGCTGTACAGTATGTATGTGCCTTACAAGTTCAATATTGTTCCAGATATAAGTGCCCAGAAGCAGGACATCAGAGGGAAAGAGAAAGGAGAGAGGGAGAGAAGAGAAAAGAGAGATGTAGAAAAGAGACAAATGAAATTTCAATCAGATTAATCTGCTGGAGTCCTCAAGGTCTCAGCACAATTGTCATATGTGATAAGACATGCTGTGTCCTTCAGTCTGTGGAGGTCAGTCCACCCACAGGATAATCCACAGAGCACAGACCCAAAATGCTTTACTCCTAGGGTTGGAAATTGAGGACAATTTCTTAAGGTTTATAATGTGAGTATTTGGCACCAACTTTCTGTGCAACAAGAACCCTGTCCAATTCACAATCGGCATGAATATTCACATTTCTGCTTATATGTATGCGTATATGTGTGTGTGTGTGTGTGTGTGTGTGTTCATGTTTTTCTATCCCGGTGGGGACTTCAACCTGAATGCACACAGACTCATGGGGACTCATGTCACCGTGGGTCCTAAACTGAGGTCCCCATGAGGAAACAAGCTTATCAATCAATAGTTTTTTTGTGAAATGTAAAAATGCTGCAAGTTTTTTGTGATGGGTAGGTTTAGGGGTAGGGTTAGTGTAAGGGGATAGTCCTGGTACACCCTACATTATGGGGACAAAATCAATATCAATCCAAAATCCTTGTCCTTGTGAGGACATTTTTGGTCCCCGTGAGGAAAACAGCTTATAAATCAGACTAAATTATGTGTTGTTTTTTTTAAATGATAAAAATGCATACAGTTTCAGTCGGTCCTGTTTGACATTACGTCGACGTCACCAACGTATTGGAATCACTTCAGGGAGCCCCCAATACGTTGGTGACGTCGACGTAACGTCTCTGTTCCCTCCTTCAGGGAACGAGGGTTACATACATAACTGAGACGTTTTCTGTGATGGGTAGGTTTAGGAGTAGGGTTATTGTAAGGGGATAGAATATACAGTTTTTACAGTATAAAAATCATGATGGCTATGGAATGTCCCATAAAACATGAAAACACAAGTTATGTATATTTATCTCATAAACAATTATATGCCTCTATATTTAATTGATTTTACTAGCCTTCTCTCCTATTTAAAACATGTTAATATATTGCTTAAACAGCTGTTTCCTTGTATTCCTTGCATTGTGAGCAATCCAAAAAAAGAAACATGTCAAATTACATGTCAATTTTTTTGTAATCGACTCAGTGGTTATATATTTAGAGGACATCGTCACCGTTGTTGACTTTCGTGTTGCATTAATGTGGACACTGTTATCAGTAATTTCACGCCTTCTGCTTCGTCTTCATGTGGAACAATGTGTCATTCTGGAAATATTGACCTGTATTAATATGGGGAGAAAAGGAAAAAGAAAAACGCTTTTGTCACCCTGAGCATTATGAAATTATTTTCCATCAAACATCACTCATTCAACTTTTGTCAAAGAAGTGTCAGATATTTGTGCTAATGTTACATTATACATGATCCCCATATAGTTGCTTTTAAGACTGAGCTCATAAAAGCTGAAACACTGAAAGCATTGCATGCAATTAGAAAGCTGATGACAGAATTAACCAGAGACATCAGATGAATGGAGGTGAACAGAAATGCATTCTGGGATTGTCTTTCTGTTGACAAAGATGTCACATGCTGCAAATAACACAATGCTTAGAACAGCAGCAAGCACAACAAAAAATGTCTTAAACATTAGACATTATAAATAAAATAAAGTCCAATTCAACATCTTTGAACATAAAAGATAGATTCCAAATTATTTGTAAATCCAAAGTGCATACCTCAAGGGTTCGCTTTTCAGAAATTGCTCATAGCTACATTATTGTGCATCTCAAAAAAGTAGAACAGCATTCAAATACTTACATGTTCTAATGAGATCTCACTGAGGTAATACTACTCTCTGCCATATTATACAGTTAATGTAGTTATCTCCAGTGCTCAATTTGTAAATGAATAATTGCAGGATCAAAAACGGTTTCTAACGCCTGTATTTCTAACTCAGCCTAGTGTATTATTCTCTCATGCATATACGTTGAGACGGTGAGACCAAATATCATTCTGTTGATCAGTGATATTCTCTCTCAACGACGACATTGTTGCCTCTTCCATTTCATATGTTTTTGATTGATCAAACACCCGTTGCTCATGTCTCTTACTATCCCACTACTGATTAGTATTAGTAGAGTATTGTCCAGGGGTGCATTTCCATCTTCTCCGGATCTTTTTTAATCAGAAACACCATCAGCTTTACTTGTGAAAATAAATAAAAACAATAGTTTTTGTGACATTTTGACAAACTTATTTTTAATAGAATAATGCTTCATGTAGGCCTATATACACTCTCACCAAACTTGCCACTCCTCACTACGTGCAAAACAATAAGCAGTAAGCACTGGAAGTGATTTTGAACTTAAGCTGATCAGTCAAAAATATATATTTGTTGACAGCCAATAGCAAAACATAATATACATCTGCATAAACCCACACGCCCGTCTCACTATGGTCCAGATTTACTAAACAGCAAATTAGTGTGAGAGCGCAATTTCACAAAAGAGCCGATGGGAGTGGAAAGTTCTGTGCGGGATCTACTGATGACGAGCAAATTAAAGAACTCACACAGCCGAATAATTTGTATAATGACCAACACAATCTACCAAGAGCAATGCAAATAAGCGTTTGGTTAAAGACATGCTTTTTTGGGGCGGTAAATAATGGCGCAAAATTTTTTTTAAATTGACAAGCGCAAACCTTAGTAAATCACCTTTGCGAGATTAATTTACATACTCTCCTCCGATTAAATTTTGCGTCTGAAAAGGAAACTCACAAATGCATATGCAATAAGGTCAGCCGCAAAAATTTCACAGCTAATTTCTCACTGAGTGTCTTTAGTAAATCTTGACAGTAGTTTTTTAACACCAAAATAGAGTTCGAATTTGCGCAAGATTTTAGGCTACGTCAGACTGTAAGTCCAAATCCGATTTTTGTGCATATCCGATTGAAATCCGATAAGATTTGGCAAGTCTAAACAGCCAAAAATTACATGAAATGCGACTGCAGAAACAAGGTTGTGTTGTTGCAAAGTGCTGGTCGAGCAGAAAATGACAATATAACGGAGACATGTTTTGAAACCGGCGGAAACAACAGCACAGAATAAAACCGCTCCTATGGTTCTGCCGCTGCCTCAGAAGACGCAGTAGTCCGGCTGCACAATGTCATGTTGTAAACAAGACAACATATGTATTGCAAACCCCTCTATGGTTGTTGTTGCTGTTTTTGTCTTATGCCTATAATGCAACGTCATTGCCATAGAAACCAGTGCAGATATTCTGGAAAACGAAAGAGCTTCCAAAAATCGGTTCTGAACAATTGCGATACACAGTGTGGACGTCAATAATTTTAGGTCAGATTCCATTCGGATATACAAATAATCGGATTTGGACTGACAGTATGAACATAGCCTCAGTAAATCTGGCCCTTAGTCTCACACGTTTGCATGCACTGTCACCTAGTAAGGCACTTATTAATGCCAAACCATAAATAAAAAAAAATAATAATGGGGTGCAAAAATCAAAATCTGACATTTTCTGGAACAGGATCCAGCAGGGTCTGGCTGAAATTAAGCACTGGTTATCTGCACTGGAAGTAGCAGACGTCATGTTCTCTTCTAATTGCCAAAATGCAGAGGTCAGAAGGTGAAGTGATGCTTGAAAACCTAGCAGATTATTAAATAAGATTAATTTCATCTTTGTAAAAGCTCAGCCTGATTTTGACATCTGCAAAGATAATAGAAAATTACAGCCTGAATAAAAAATTTAAAAAAATCATAAAAAAAAAAAAATCTGGATTTGGCCTCCTCATTTCAGAACATCACTGCACACACTGATATAGGTTACCAGATGTTTATAAGGGGTTGAGTTTGTTTAATTCTGTCTGTCAGCTTTGTTTCACAACAAAAGTATAGCATTTTTTTTTCTTTTTTCTTTGACTATTCTACTGAAATTTAAAGCATAGAGTGCTGGGACATTTATAAAATCCACTGCATTGTGAGTGCACCACATTGCCTGTAATGTATAACAGCAACATTGGAAATAAACTGTCAAACCTCGCTAGTCACTTAGCATTCAAACTCTACAAGCTCTTCTGGAGAGTGAATATGTTAATGTAGTGTTGTTAATGTTAATTGTGGTGTTTGTTTTTTTTTTATAAATTTTTTAAGGTTTGCTTATCAGTAAGTAATGTGATTTTAGATGGCTTTTTAGAAATTATATACTGAACAGTGAACAGCTCTCCAAATAGATGTGCAGCACAAACATTAGCATAGAAATTACAAGATTTGCATGGAAGCATTCATTTTAAAAGACTCCTGCCACCTACTACCATTCACTTACACTTCTGTTAAAAGTAGTTTTTATTAGCATGAATATATGCAATTTCAGCAGTCAGATTGTGTTGAGTGATGTATGCGAATGGATGCATATTTGTATGAAAAAGGCTAACAGGGCTATGAACTAAGACGAGGTGAGTAGTTATGTAAATAATGTAAATGTTTTACATTGTAATGGTCCTGTGGGGAAGTATGATAAATGATCATAAGTATTGAATATCACATAAAAGACGTGTTGAAAAAATGTTAAAAATGTTTTAAATATTTTTCTGCACCCCATGAAATGAGAGACAAGAGAGGGCATTGCCACAAATTTCTCACAAGTTATTTCAAGGGCTATGATCTTAACTTTGATTTAAAAAAAAACTTTGATGAAAAGATCTGAGTATAATTAGGTACAATTAATACAGGACCACTTTCTATGTTGTAAGTACATTTATTATCTCTTTATTAGACCAGTCCAGTCCTGTCCAACCTTTAATGTTAAAGGTTTGTTGCTGCATTAGGGAATTCATGTATATTTTACAAAAGGATATTAAATTCTGTCTTTGTATTTTGTAGATTTGTGCAAATAAATCCACCTTGTGTTGTAAAGAAATTAGCTGAATGTGCTGGAGCCGTGGGTTGTGTGCAGTTTCTAGCAAATGAGTGTGAAAAAGGACGGTACTTACAGATGTATGGCAGCACTGGCCAAATGATTTCCTCTTTAATAAATGCTGTTACCCCTACAGTAGGTACAATCTAAACCCCTCATCTTCACGTTACAGCAAACCAGGCCATTCTCATGATAAAGTACTACCAGGTGTACGGAGGCTACCAAGCTGTTGATTACATCAATTGTTATTGATGTTCCATTAAGTACCATTTCATTTGTTTCTTTCTTGTAATTAATCATTAACTGCTTTTTTTTCCCCACTTGTAGTTTTAGAGTACCGCCAGCATGGTGCTTAGACCATACCTGTACTTTGATGACTGAAGCAAAAAACAAAAGACAATGAAATAATTCTTAGGAAACTGTGTGTTATGGGATAAAAAGAGCTGAGGGACTTTTCCCTTAATGCTGTTTTTCCAATCAAGTATAAATACAGGGAGTGCAGAATTATTAGGCAAATGAGTATTTTGACCACATCATCCTCGTTATGCATGTTGTCTTACTCCAAGCTGTATAGGCTGGAAAGCCTACTACCAATTAAGCATATTAGGTGATGTGCATCTCTGTAATGAGAAGGGGTGTGGTCTAATGACATCAACACCCTATATCAGGTGTGCATAATTATTAGGCAACTTCCTTTCCTTTGGCAAAATGGGTCAAAAGAAGGACTTGACAGGCTCAGAAAAGTCAAAAATAGTGAGATATATTGCAGAGGGATGCAGCAGTCTTAAAATAGCCAAGCTTCTGAAGCGTGATCATCGAACAATCAAGCGTTTCATTCAAAATAGTCAACAGGGTCGCAAGAAGCGTGTGGAAAAACCAAGGCGCAAAATAACTGCCCGTGAACTGAGAAAAGTCAAGCGTGCAGCTGCCAAGATGCCACTTGCCACCAGTTTGGCCATATTTCAGAGCTGCAACATCACTGGAGTGCCCAAAAGCACAAGGTGTGCAATACTCAGAGACATGGCCAAGGTAAGAAAGGCAGAAAGTCGACCACCACTGAACAAGACACACAAGCTGAAACGTCAAGACTGGGCCAAGAAATATCTCAAGACTGATTTTTCTAAGGTTTTATGGACTGATGAAATGAGTGAGTCTTGATGGGCCAGATGGATGGGCCCGTGGCTGGATTGGTAAAGGGCAGAGAGCTCCAGTCCGACTCAGACGCCAGCAAGGTGGAGGTGGAGTACTGGTTTGGGCTGGTATCATCAAAGATGAGCTTGTGGGGCCTTTTCGGGTTGAGGATGGAGTCAAGCTCAACTCCCAGTCCTACTGCCAGTTTCTGGAAGACACCTTCTTCAGGCAGTGGTACAGGAAGAAGTCTGCATCCTTCAAGAAAAACATGATTTTCATGCAGGACAATGCTCCATCACACGCGTACAAGTACTCCACAGCGTGGCTGGCAAGAAAGGGTATAAAAGAAGAAAATCTAATGATATGGCCTCCTTGTTCACCTGATCTGAACCCCATTGAGAACCTGTGGTCCATCATCAAATGTGCGATTTACAAGGAGGGAAAACAGTACACCTCTCTGAACAGTGTCTGGGAGGCTGTG
The DNA here is from genome assembly GCA_039654625.1 of Rhinogobio ventralis. NCBI lineage: Eukaryota > Metazoa > Chordata > Actinopteri > Cypriniformes > Gobionidae > Rhinogobio > Rhinogobio ventralis. The sequence continues at coordinate 23,532,185 of CM077207.1, forward strand.
GTTGCTGCTGCACGCAATGTTGATGGTGAACAGATCAAAACACTGACAGAATCCATGGATGGCAGGCTTTTGAGTGTCCTTGCAAAGAAAGGTGGCTATATTGGTCACTGATTTGTTTTTGTTTGGTTTTTGAATGTCAGAAATGTATATTTGTGAATGTTGAGATGTTATATTGGTTTCACTGGTAAAAATAAATAATTGAAATGGGTATAAATTTGTTTTTTGTTAAGTTGCCTAATAATTATGCACAGTAATAGTCACCTGCACACACAGATATCCCCCTAAAATAGCTAAAACTAAAAACTACTTAAAATATTGATACAAAAATATTCAGCTTTGATATTAATGAGTTTTTTGTGTTCATTGAGAACATGGTTGTTGTTCAATAATAAAATTAATCCTCAAAAATACAACTTGCCTAATAATTCTGCACTCCCTGTATAGTATATAGTTCTATAGCTACACCCAAAATTAAATAGATCTGTTTCATTTATTTCATGGAACTGTAGAATGCTTGATTCTGACCGGTTAAGAAATTAAAGGGGGGGGTCTAATGCTATTTCATGCATTCTGACTTATTTAAAGAGTTGGATTCTCATGCTAAACATGGCCAAAATTTCAAAAAACGAGTTGGATGTATGACGGAGTAGTTCGGTGCCGAATACACTCCTTCAGGATTCAAATAAGTTTCAGAAAGTTTTTTTTAGTAGGGTTAGTTACCCTAACCCTAACCTAACCCTAACCCTGTATGACATCATAAAGGGCGGAACTGCTTGTATGTGCACTTCTCCCGGATGAGTGCGTGCACATCAACCAGAGCTAGAGCAAGAGTGCGCCCATCAACAAGCTTTCGGTTAGGGTAGCCGTCAGCAGCACTGTCATTTAGTTTTTAGAACACAAAATCAACAATGTCACTAAAGAAGTGTGTTTTTGGTTGTGAGGGAAAGATAACCTTGTTCAACTTCCCAAATAACCCAGCGTTAAGGAAACAGTGGCTGCAGTTGGAGCAGCAACAGAGTTCTGCAAGTGTGTTTGTTTGTTCCCGGTCATGAGTCGAAACCGCAGGCAGTGAGTGAAACTGCATCAAATGTCTGTGTTTTGTTGGCAATCGGCACCTAAGCGCATATAATGTCAACAACATGAACGTATAGTGAATCGAAACTTATCCAGGGATGGCGGCATAATGTATTGTGTATTTGTGTGTGTGCTCGTGTCTCTTTAGCTCTGCCCACTGCACACCTGCACAAGCTCAGCTGTTTTCGGAAAGAATCGGTACATCTTTTATAAATATGATAAAACTAAAGACTCTTCGGAAATATGAAGGATGCAATACTACTCTATAGATATTCAAGATTAACATGAGACTGGCAGAAACTGTGTGTGTTATGTACCCTTTAAGTTATTAAATAATTTGATGTTGACTGGCATGGCTATGAAGTAATTACAATTCTACTGTATATCATCTCACTTAAAAGAACAAAAATATATTATAATATCATATTCACATATTCTCTCTTCATATCCCCTATTCCCCTTTCCCTTTCCCTTTCTCTCTCTCTCTCTCTCTCTCACACGCACACATGCACAACCGTGGTATAAGCAGAATAATTGATTCGCTTTGCATTGGGTTGATTTACCACCTCAGGGTGTGTGTTAATTTTTAATAATTCAATGGTCCATTGTGAATTATTCCACATTTAATTCAACAACGCTTGGTCTAAACCACATCAGAAACTGTGTTGAAAATGTTTTCATAAGATACAATTACACTAAAATTTCGGTTAAAGGTTTCTTAGGTATGTTGCCTTCTGTCAGTGCCTTCTTTCTGTATGCATGCCAATACTAGGGTTGGTCAAAATTAAAGCAAAATTGAGTTGTTAAAATATTTTAAAAGTCCATAAAACAACTCCCTATGGATGTTGGGAGTCTTGCAAATTATGTATGTATACTTAGCAGTGATGAATTTTTATATCATATGAGGGACTTAATTTTTTATTAGGGGGGTCAGTTTACGGTGGCCAAAATTTCACTGAAAGAGGAAAATAAACTTCTTTGAGAAGAAGGATTTAACTCAGCGATCTGGATATAAACATCATTAATATTGAAGTTTGTCAGACACGGACTGTTGAATGATGAAGTTGAAAAATTGAGTGTTTTCAAAATGGGAGCATGTGTCATAAATCTAATAGAGAAATAGATGAGGAGAGTCAGAGCTGGAAAGTGTTTGTTCTTCTGCTATTCTCTGAGAAAAAGAGTCAAGGCAATCTTAAGTCTGGATTCGCTTGTGCTCCATGTTTACATCTACTCATATAAAGACATGAAACAATATATTATGATTTCAGCATTAATCTGTTATTTATCTGTTTAATCTTCAATTTTGTCATCATTTATCTACTACCCTCATATCGTTCCAAAACCCCTGAAATTCATTCTTCTGTGTAACACATAAAAAGTCCCTGACAGGCTCCAAAAATTACAACAAAGTATCATAAATGTAGTCCATTTGACTATGTATGTAAACTAATTTTGCCAAAATAAATCAATTAAGATAATGGCAGCTTGTTCCAGTTTGGCCCTCAAGAATTTGAGCTACCATCAGATAAACTTTGTCTATTTTTTATTATTATTATTTATTTAATTATTTTTTTTACCTTGTGTCCAATTTTTGCCTCAAAATGTTTCGTACATTTTGTACATAACCTCTGGCAGTTCTGCTCTCCAACTCCATTTAGAGTCGAGCTATTGTTTCAAATATGTTTGTTTTGAATTTATTCTGTCCAAGGTACAGAGGTCTTCATCTTCTCATAGAGTACTTCCACTGCACTTCCCTCCTTTCAAGTGATGATGACAGTCCACTGGCCCACAGGGACTTGTTCTACCTCCAATGTACACCTATAAACACTTGGCTGATGGTCCTGCTGACGTGCTTCTGTTGCTATTTGTGCATGTGAAGAGTGAATCTGTAATTGGACTGGTGAGTTCCTGTCTCTGGCAAACCTTTACAGGTAAGGGCCATGGGTTGTTTGGAACTACTCTGGTCCTAAGAGAGCAGAAGGTAAGTGGAGCTACAGTATGGCAAAAGTGGACTTCTCATTGCACTTGGTGCTGTGAAAGCAGCAACAGTGTTTTTCTTCTGGCTGACAGCCTCTGATTGTCCTTTCCTTTGATGTAATCTGCAATTTTCTGTATCCCCAGCTTCTCATGTGTTATTTACTACTGAGTGTGGATTTGAAAGCAATGCTTGTGCCCGATGCAATCATCTGAAGCCCATTCGACTCTTACAAGTCTTTAAAAATATACCGAAGTATGCATTCCCATCTGCATATCAGCATTTCACCTGTCGTTAAAGGGGAATGGTTATCCATTTGGTGCTTCAAGATCCCTTATGAAAAAGAAGTACGCTATATTATACTTTTAAAAAAAGTAAGATAAGTGCGAATTGAATGTAATGTTTTCAGACACTTGCTATGCATGTCGTCTGTAACAACTACTACCATCATTAATATAAATGAGCTTGTTTTCAGGGTCGCAGGATAATAACAATGTGTAACGTGGTCACAGCCGTGAAAGTCATATTTTCCACTTTTTTTTTTTGTACAAGGCGGCTCATTTTACTGGTTATTTTCTCTAGCTATTTAATGCATCATGGGGGGAAAAAAACTAAGTACACAATACTTAATTTTTATGATGTAAAAAATACAGCTATAATTTACAGTAATGTCAGCCATATGTGGACGAAGATCTGGGGTCGTGGATCTGTTTTGATGAAACCAATGCAAAATGCATTCAGCTAAGTTTTATGTATATTTATATATATTTTATTTTTTTTAAGGGTTTTTTGTTGTTGTTGATTAAGTAATCAACTTCATGCGTAATTTAAAAAAATTAAGTTATGTGAACTTGACAATTGCACATAACTTAATTTTTTTTTTTAATTCATGGAATTGAATATGCATGAAGTTTTCATTACAGTACTTAATCATTTTAAGGCAGCTAGTTTCCTCACTTTTTTAAGTTAAGTCAACTAATTGCAATTAAATGAAAATATAGGCAACTAATTACAGTTTAAATATAGCCTATAATAATAGATACAATTAGCTGAAATTTATAGGTTTTGGCAGCCTGAAAATGCAATCTTTTAATTTCAGGTTGGAAAGTGCAAGTTTTTGAAAACGATACCGTTATCGTGCCTATGTAAACAACAAAACACAAATTTGTGGAAAACGGTGACATCTTGCGCATTACGTGTTCAGTCATGTGTTGTTGGTGAGGCTTGATAAAGTTGCACAGGATGTTTGCCAGATGGGTGGTGGATTAAGAGGGCCATGATCCTGAGAATGGTATAACCTTTGATGCACTGGCAAGGTGGTATTAAATATTTCATATCTCATATGTCACCAGCAATGGGCAGGCTTAACTGGCAGGGATGTGCAAAGGAAAAATTCAGGTTATGGGCGGATATGTTCAGTGCTGTAATGCCCTGACCATTATGCCTTGAGAAGTATGCTTCAATGTGACAAGAAAAAAAAGTAGCAGAGGTCTGCTACTAAACACATTTCACAGAGCTTTTAAAAAACTTGGTAACACTTTATAATAACTGCACGTCATGAATCATTAGTAAATAGTAAATTTGTCATTTATAAAGCATTAATAGGCATTAGTAAGCAGTTTATAAATACAGCTTTAAATGCTTTGTTCTTGATTTATAAGCATATCTATAATGTGTTTAATAATTGTATTTTCATACTTTATTAATGATCAATTTATAATTTCTAAATTAAGCATTACATTATTTACAACAGTCCTCACTTTAGATGAGCTCACAAAAATAGTTAACTAACAACTACTAAATATTTGTAACTACCTGAAATAATCATGAATTATAGTAGGAATATGTGTTAATAAATGTATTAACACACTGAGCAACTATTACTATATGTCTAAATAATAATATGGATAAATGTACATTTAAATAGTTTATTAATCATTTACTTACACTTTCTAAATGATCTTATGAACTACTGACAACTCCTAAATAATTGGTTTGTAAATAATGTAATACTTAATTTAGAAATGATTCTAAATCATTAATAAAGTATGAAAATAAAATTATTAAACATATTATAGATATGCTTATAAATCAAGAATAAAGCATTTGCAGCTGTTTTTATAAACTGCTTACTAATGTTTATTAATGTAGGGACAATGCTTTATAAATTATGAATTAACTATTTACTAATGCTTAACTAATGATTCATAGCAAGAGTTATTATAAAGTGTTACCAAAAACTATAATTGTTCTTTGCTGTGTAAAAATTGAGGTCATTCATATAAAAAGGCAAAGATGGTGAACGCTTTAACTGCAGGAACAAAACATTTCTATAAATGTTTAGTATATAGACCAATGAAGTGGTGGGTTACTATATTTAGGAATTTGGACCTTTTTGATCTGCTTAAAGTCTGGTCAAGTCTGACAAAGGATCACTCACTATAGGCAGGAAGAGACTGTCTGATCAAAAAGTGAAATTCTACCACAACTTTTTTCATTTTTAAGGGCTGTTTTTTAAGTACAACAGTGTCGGTCCATGACTAACTACACAGGAAACAAAAATGAGTATAAATGCATATAGCCCTCTGTCCTAAATTAATAAATACAGATTATTGCACAGACATAACTAAAAAAATGAATATATCAAATTCGACCTGGAATTGCAATATTTTTGCTCTCTAGGAAGTATATGCGATCTAAGTGCAAAGAAATTATCCAAGGCATTTGATCAGTCTTGTGCGTATTAAAATGCATTCATACACCAGAGTAACAGATATCACTATACTGGCATTCCTTCATCCAATACATGAGAATCACATACATTGTTTGAACTAACCGGCCAATTCTTTAAAAGCACGTTCTGCTGTGTAGCATTGCTGGGCAATATCAACAACAAGGTGACAAGCATATGAGAGGAGCAAAAGAAACAAATCTATGCTCCAAAAGGAGACACAAATGAATACAAATGACGTCTCTTACTGCAAGCAGGAGGCATAAATCAGGTTTGGATAATATTGAAGGCAGACTCCCATTTTTTACATTAAGTTAGATGCTCAAAGTGGGGACCATTATAATAACAAACTCAGTGCTTAGTGTGCTAACTTAATAGTGTGCTCCGTCAGTGTCAGGTTTGAGGTGAACTTGAGGAGGAGGAGGACAGGGCTGAGGAAGAGACGATGAACGCCCTTGTAATCCACCTCTATAGTCCACCCGTATATGGAGCACTTAGCCTGAATACATCTACTCAGGAAGTTTTTCTCTAAATAAATGAACCACAGCATAGCTACGGTTTATCCAGCCGCATATCGTTCCAGAACGAGGTTCCATAGACGCATAGTCAGTCATAGCTTTTTGTAGATTTTTAATTGCGGCAATCTTTGTGAAAGAGGAAGTGACCGCTTTTTCTGCTTCAGTGATGGAGACTCACACACTGTCACACCACAATGTCATGTCACGGTAAACCGCACGCTGACCGAGCATCAAGTAATTAGCCCTAGTTTAATACCTCTCTGCCTCTACCCAGCCAAGATATTCCCTGCTCCTAAAAATAAACACTGAGATGTCCCTCTGCCGGAGATCAAGAACCCCGGTGCCATGGTGTGACGTGCTGCCGAAGGCTCCAGCTGTCTGGAGCCAGTGTACATCCCCAGTCGTCTGTAACAATTACTACCATCATTAATATTTATGAGCTTGTTTTCAGGGTCGCAGGATAATAACAATGTGCAACGTGGTCACAGCCGTGAAAGTCATATTTTGGCGGCCCATTTTACTGGTCATTTTCTCTAGCTATTTAATGCATCATGGGGGGAAAAAAACTAAGCACACAGTACTTAAAGAATTTATGAAGCATTTAATTCTGAAATTATTGCAAATTTGCAAGTAAACATTACAGTTATAATTTACAGTAATGTCAGCCAGTGGACATATTTTTTATGATTTTGTTGTTGTTGTTGTTGCACTGTAAAAATGGATCAGTTGACTTAACTTTAAAAAAAAAGTGAGGAAATCCATTTGCCTTAAACTTGTGTAATTGAAAAAAATAAGTTATATGAACTTGACAATTACACATAACTTAAGTTTTTTTTTACAGTAGCTACTTAAGACGAGACACGGCAGGTGAAAACATAGTTTTTTCATGCAGTGGTCAATTTTGAGATTTTGGGCCAGTTTGCTCCCTTAACATGTAAGCTTTCATGTCAAAATAAAAAATGTGTCAACATTACACATTAAAGTGGTTATTTCATTATATTTCGTCAACTTGCGCCTTTAGATTTCTACCCGAAATGCCTGGTATCATTATAAAGCTCTCAGTCTCATACACAGCGCTGTGTAATCCAAATATGGGCATTTCCTTTGTAGAACTATCCAACCGCGAAAGTTTGCAGTCAAAAACCACATCTGATTGGTCAATGTGAATTTCCCACTACGTGATACGCGCTGCTGCTTCCTTGTGTATTCTCCGCCTGAGAGAAAATGCAGACAACGGCGGAATCAGCTCATAAACGTTCACAGAAAAGACCAAGTAGCAAGAGCTAGTAAAAAGAAAGTAAACAACAACAGATTAGATGATGAAACCCCGTCAGAATTAGATTCAAATAGTTATAGATGGACATACAACAAACAGGGACAGTTCTTTTGCCGTTTTTGTGACTGTTGTTATGTGTGTTTGTTAAGGTAGTTCTCTTCAGCTTAAGGCTATTGCTATTAATAATTCATTCATTTATTAATTTCCATGTGTTTTAAATATTATACACTACTGATATTAATGAACTGAATATTTATTTTGTTTGTAGGTTAAGGGGTTTCATAGAATTGTATGTAATTATACAATATAAAACTTTAAGTGAAGTTATTAAATGTAATTTCGGGAGGAGTACGCCCATCTAATCTTCCAATTAATACCAAGGTATAAAACCAGCAGCTTACCTCTTCCCGTTGTTAGTTCTTGCAGCATCCCTCCTCCTCCCCTGCTCCTCCTTTTTGTACAATTTTGCCTGTTATAGGGGGGCAATCAGAGCTCGGGTAGAATATCCTCTCCGAGCCCCTCTATAGCAGACAGCAAGCCAAATCTGTTTACCACATTTTAACTAAGATTATATGGGCACACAAACTCGTGAAAGGCCGTTTTCTCAAAATGATTTTTTTCTCACACTCAGAGTGTGCACCTACAAGCACCAACTTTTCCAGTCTTATAATTAACTATATTCTGAAGGCTTTTACAGATGGATTTGTTGATAAATCATTCCTATCCTGAGTTATAGGTCCTTTTACTCCAAAAAAACATGGCGAAAATAGATTTTTTAAGGCTATTGTCAGTTTTCTCTAATTTACTAAAGCACAAAATAAGATATCCAGAATCCCCTCTGTAAAAGCCCTCTCATCTAATATGTCAACAAATAGAACCAAGAATTTTAAACCTGTCCTTTCCAATTTCCAGATTTTGTTTTTGGAAATGAGTAATGTATGTAAATGAGCGTATATTTAAGTATATAAGACCTCATTTGCATTGCAAACATTAATTTACACAAAACTTGTAATAATTTTTTTTCTTATGTTTATGCCAGTAATAAACTGGAGAAGTTTCACAGTGATATCAGACAGTGATATTCACCTGTAGTGTCTCGCCTTAATAATTTAAAGTAATGGGTTTCCTCACTTTTTAAGTTGTCAACTGATCACTTTTTACAGTATGGCTGTGTCTCTAGTAAAACTGGAAAATATTTTGGCACAAATTAATCTGTGACTTGATACAAGCTAGCCATATTTGACAGATGGAAACATGGACAAGTTGCATGATGTCGTCATCTTTGAAAACTAGACAGCATACACAGGTTTGATAATGTGTTGGTTTGGTACTTAGGGCCCTATTTTAATGATCTAAGCACACCGTAAAACCTAACAGTTAAATGTACTAAATAAAAATGTGTTAGTTGCACTCAAATATAACTGAAAATTATGTGAACTCAATAACTGAAACAGAACTCAAATCAAATGAATTATGCAAATTTCTAGTTCCCAGCATGATAATTGGATAATAATTGTTTCATTAAGTGATTAATTGAGCATTATTGAAGACACCTGCTTTTAACAAGCAGAATCAAGGAAAGGAGAACCGTCAGACGTCTACAGAAATTCTTACTGAGAATTAACTGAGCTTTAGATGTTGATGTTTTATTGAAAATAAGTTCTGGTTGAAGTCACCATGATGGAGATCAGCGTTTGCTTTAGTTAGGCAGTTTGACTCTTGACTTTTTACAAACATACTCTCTATTAACAAATGCAATAGTTTTTCAAAGAAAATGAAAATATACATTGGCGAAGCTCAAGATTTAAAGTGAAGCAGATCAGTTGAAGGTGTCTGCTTTTGTAACTTTCAAAAGAATGTTATAAGGAGGGGTTCTTGATTGGTTTAAAGAACTGTTAAGCTTTTCACTGCATAGCTGTAAAATACTACTAATGCAATAGCACTTCTACAAAGTGAACAGATATTTTAAAGATACTACAACAACGTTTTTTCGCTTTTTTAACAGGACACTTTAACACTCGTCATGCAAACTTTAACAATGGTGACAGCAAAACATAAATAAAAAAAACAATACAGCTGCATGACTTATTCATGCCGCAATGCATGCTCATCATAGATGAGTTGTGTACTATGTGTACATCCAGCATGTCACCATTGTTGAGATTTATATGCTGATTGTTGAAGTTTCTGTGTGCCTAACCAACAGAGAAGCCCAAAATGTTCAAAATGTCACAATAAAACTGTATGGCTAGATAAGCACTGCTGTAGTTCTTCAAAATTAATAGCATGTTAGTAACACAACACCCTTTTTAAGTTAGAATTATAATATGCAAATTAGCCCAGTATATGGTGATTTTTTCACACATTAACAACATCATCTGACTTGATTTACTTTTGGCATTTATTGCAAAAGCAAATGTGTTCTTTAAACACATTATTACAATAACCAAGAAAAACAAGGCCAAGGGTCAAGAGCCCAAACACTAATCTCCATCATGGTTACTTCAAAAGTGAAACATTTTCAATAAAATATCAACATCTAAACTTCTGTTAAGTTTTGTACATGTATGAAAGAAATAGTCAAAGAAGTCAAGTCAAGTCAACCTTTATTTATATAGCACTTTTTACAATGCCGATTGTTTCAAAGCAGCTTCACAGTGTTAACAGTAAAATAATGCAACAGAATTTGATTCGGCTGTATAGCCGCTCTGGAGAAAACTGTGGTGTCATCCAGCTAATTTCAATTATCATATAGTGTCAATGCTGTCAAACTGGTTAGTAACAAGTGAGGATGTAATGCTGGTTGTTTAATCCACCTCTGCGGTCTTCTTTTATCTTCAGTTGATTACATAAGGCTGTGGCTGGAAGTCAGTTGGAGTTTCTGTTCTTGTTGTTCTTTCCTATAATTTTGATGCCAGCCGAACTTAGCCCCATCCACAACATTTGAGGTCGGGAAGTTCGGTCTGGACTTGATCCGTTGTGGAGCAACTATGCTCGAACCAGAGCTGTTAGGACCAATCAAATTGTCAGGGCGGGCTTTATACGATGATGGACTGATGAACAGTAACGTAATCATCCATGTCACTAAAAAGCGCTTGGGTTGAATTCGTTCTAATCCTAAATGCATTCACCTTTACTATTTCTCTCAAAAATTATGATTGTGTTGGTAAGTACTCCGTGTATCCTTAAATTCTTTTTACAACACGTTTACACATATTCTTCTTCTACTTCTTCCAGTGTGCGTGCAGTTGAGTTCTGTTGACAACTATGCGTCGCTCAACATACGTCACTTACACCATTGCTCTGATTGGTTGTAGGTCTATCCAATTGAGTGCAGAGGCATTTTCTTTCCTGGTTCGGTTGAAACACACCCCATAATCACAGCCCAATGGAGCAGTATCAGACTCATATTCTGACTAGAATCTGAGTATGACGACGTCAGGCTAGTTCTTTCCTCCTGTGCACTGGCTTGTTAACAGCAGGTGTTCATCACTAATGCTCAATCATCACTTAATTAATCACTTAATAGTAACTGCAACATATATTAAGAATTAATAAATATTCTTCTATTAGTGAACTCAACTGAAACAAGCTTAGAGTACTCATAACTATTGGTTTCTAAACTTAAATTAATTGAGGCAATAAGTTTCCTCAAATGTAATGAGTTAGCTTAACTTATTGGGTTTCGACTTTGTGTGTGCTATTGTGAGCTAGCAGTAACAGCAAGCACTGAGTTCATTTAAAGTTTGTAATTTCAGTTTTACTTAATATAGTGAAGTTTTAGCTGTAAAAATATTTGAATGCAGTGTAAAGTTTAAAGTTTGGAGCATTGTCTAAAAGGGTTGTACCTAGACACTTAATGAGTAATGGGTGTGTTTTGGGCGTAACGTGCAATAAACCAATCTCATCTCCCATTCCCTTTAAAAGCAGTTGTGCTCGCGCCATGGCGGATTCGCTATTTACATGCCGGAATTTGTGAGCGGAAAGACTGAACGTTTCTCCTAAAAGAAGGAATCCTTTTATTTTTAATATTTAAAAATGTGTCTGTGCTGCTGCGCGTCCCTGTGTGTGTAATAAGCAGAGTGTACGCACGTTGTGCACACGCCTATAGGTGCATATTACTAGCCGCTCTTTAAATAACAAAAAAAAAATTTTTAGACTTTAGACCAGGTTTCAGTTGGTCAATGGCGCAGTCTATTTCAGTTGCCTCAAAATAGCAACATGCCAACAATGCACCTGAACACACCTCGTTTTCAGACCAGCACACCCACGCGCAAATGCATTTGCTATTTAAACAACGTGACGCAGGACATAAAAATGATAACTGAAATGAAGGCTGAAACTAGCAAAAAACACGCACCTGGCACACGATTGCACTGGGTGTATAATAGGGCCCTTAATATCCAATATAAATTGCTGAAGCAAAAATAGTTTAGAACCATAGCTGACATAAACAGTTGAATATGTTTATTACACAAATGGGTGTTTGATTAATTAAGTTTATGAATATAATGTAAATTGCTCATCTTTTTTCAAAGCAAATACATTGTCAATGCACAGCCTCTTAATATCATTCCAAACTATCCTGCTGAGCAAACTAAAACTATTTAATATTACACAGAAGAGTTTATAAGATGCTAGAGTTAATGTGATAGAGGCATAAAGGCAGGACCTGAGGGAACGCACCTCCATTGTGAACACGGTCTCTGTGTGGCCCACTGAAGGTTATTTTCTAATCCTCTGTAATGTATGGGGATCATGATACAGCGACTGTTGCATGTTTTTGTTTTGCAGTCCTTTTAGTGGAAGAGCTCATGTCAGCTCTGCAGAAAGTACGGTTTTGTTGCCGAGGCAACCCCGAGCTACAGTAAGACTGGTGATTGGACTTTGGGGAGCGCAGCCAGTTGTCACTTCAGCTTTAGTGAAGACATTTTTTAGTGATTTCCACACTAATGATCTTTTTCACTTCAGATTGTACAAGTAACAATAAAAAGGTCAGGAGTTCCTAATAAACCACTTATTTTTGCCAGATGCTATACACTAATGTCACGCAATATTTGTGTCAGCAGCAGCATTTGGAGGTAACTGAAGGTAGTGATGCTTAACTTTCTTCAGTTTTTACAATTGTTTGGAAGCTCAGAAATAGTGTAGTTTTTACAGCAGTGAGCCATTTAGCAATAGTAGAGTAGCTTGACAAAATGTTGTATAACATTAAGTCTCAAAGTTATCATATTTGTCTCATTGTATTGCACTCATAGCTGTACCAAGTCTAGTTAAGGCAAATTAAACTGAGTGCACATTTGATTTGTTTCAGCAAGTCATTTTATTTAAAACAAAAACATTCACCAATTCACCAATTTCAGTCATCACTTATCAGTGTTCCTAGATGTCCCTGAGACTGATGTTTTTCAATGTTTTGTTTTTTTGTTTTTTTTCGATGTTGTTTTTTTTATGTTCATTGTTTAATTAGTTGTATTACATACAGTATAAAGTTATTTCAAGTTTGAAGCTGCAACCAAGATGCTCAAACTTTTTGTGCCAGGTGCTCTGATTTATTAGTTTTTTTTTTTTTTAGGTAAATGCTATTTACTGTACTATGGAAGCTTGTTTCCGCCACGGAATAAAAAAAAAATAATAATAATTGAGACTTTTTGTCTCCCAATTCTGACTTTTTTTCTCACAATTGCGAGTTATAAAGCCAGAATACGAGATATAAACTTGCAATTCTGAGAAAAAAAGTCAGAATTGCAAGATAGAAAGTCGCAATTACCTTTTAATTTTTTTTTTTTTATTCAGTGGTGAAAACATGCTTCCATAAGTGTAAACAGTGATACATTTTATTTGCACCAAGTATAGTTAGCAATAAATAACATCTTATTGATAATAAGTGTAAATAATGATAGATGCTGTTCACACAGAATGGAGAAGAAATATAAGTATTATTCTTTTTGTACAAAAGATAAAATATCTGAGCAGTAGTGGAGTTAATGAGAAAATAGCCTTTCATATCAAAGTAGCCAAAAGATGGGTGTACTCCTCCCGAAATTATGTTTAATAACTTGTAGTGTATCTAACTGCTTCTCCATAAGAGTTGTGTCACTGCAGTGCAGACATGCAGTTCACTGGGTTATGGTGCCCCCATTGGTGCTTGGGTGTATTGCAAATTTAATCCATTATAACGCAGTGCAAAATTTACATGTGGATGCTGCAGCAACTGATTACGAACTACTTTAAATTATGAGTAGCTTGTAGCTTGGCAGGCTACAAATGTAAAATAGCTACTCGAACAATAAGATGTCAACCCCCTGCAAATTCAGTAATTTAGGCTTTGCTTTTCAGTAAAGAGCGCTATAACTTGAGAGATTGAAAGCTTGTGAGATTTGAAAAACAGCATCAGTCCTGAATCTCTGGGCTTGCTTTAGTGCATGTGTGTAAGGGGGTTCGGGATGGACGACGTTAAAAATTGAAAAGATAAGCATGCAGGTAAGTTGACCTAGGTAGCTCCTACTGTGCAAGTGGCGGAGTTGCCTTTAAATTTGTCCAGGGACATTGTAGCGAGAGGTATAATACACCTGCCAGTCCCGGTAAGGGTTGGGCCTCTGACAGGAACATTCTGTTCTCCATTTAAACACAAAGTGCCATCAGAGTGGAACAGAGCCGGAAAATGCTTCCATTCTCCTCAGAGTATTTCAGAAGACCTCTCCAGAGAGAAAGAGATAGCTCTGGCATATGGAGAGAGCATTACAAAAGCTTAGAGAGAGGGCGCAACAGAATGAGAGAGAGACAGAACACAGAAAAAGAAAAACACATCTAACTTCCATCTCTCTGAGCGGGGTCTCAGTGGAAAGCAAATTGATTGCCTCATCTAGTTGGAAAAAGTGAATCTCGGAAAAACTTTTCCCTAAGATTCTATTGACAAATTAGCTATTGATTAGTTGTTTGCAATTTAGAGAGCAATGTCAAGATGGTGCATGACAGAGCTCATGATGGCCCACCCAATAACAGATAAACATGTCCCAAATTCACACCATTGGTTGAGCCAATGTTGCTGTTTTGGTCCAGTCAAGACGCCCAACCAAAAAGAGCAAAAGTTGCCACAGAGCCAGAAGCAGTTGTGCCCTATGTACAACAATGTGCCATATCAGTGGCGTATTTTTCAAACAGTGATTTAAAAAAAAAAAAATGAATAAATAAAAAAATACATTGTGGGTTTAACACTAGCTTTCCGTGGCCAGTATTAGCACAATGATAATTGTGTCAGGCAAACAGTGCTGATGTTTGTGAATCCAGCATATTCTAATAATTCTAAAAGGGGAACCAAAAGACAAAACATATAGGAGTATGTTATCTCACTTTTTCCGACACACTTTGGGAGCCAATTCTTGAAATGGGTGGAGGTGGTTTAGATGTTCCAGGCTTATAATAATAATAATGCAAATTAACAAATAAGCGAAAATGACACACATGTATATTCAAGCAAAAGACGGCAAATCCAACATTACATATCAAGAAGAAATAAAGCAATATAAATACAGGCATTTCCAGCACTGGAAAGCTTCTCAGATATTAATGCAGGTCTTACCTCTTGCCTGATCGTAACCCTTCTTTTTAAAGTTATATTCCCCTGGCCTTTTCCTCTTGTATTTTCTCTGCCATCTCTCTATTTCTATAGTCGTTTTGTCTTGTACACTGAGCTCTCTCTCCTCCCCCATCGTGATTGGACCTTACAGCTTTACAGCTGATTGGCTACAAGTGTATTTTGTTGCTCGATCCAATCCACTTTTGAACTGCGTTTTTCAAAATCTTGAGCAAAATAAGCATGCTGACATACAGTATAACCTATATCTTTCATTTAGACTATATACACATTTCATTTACTTCTTTTAGTTTGTCGAGATTTAAAGCCGCCATTTTTGAAGAGTGTGTACAAGCTCTAGTACGTAAGAAGTATCCTATGATTTAATCTGGAATTAAAGCCAAATAACTGAAAAAATATATATATAGGATTATTCTTTAGATGCCAAGTCTGTAATTGTTAGCAAATATCTGGCATTAATTCGATCTTCAAAGTTATTACTCCACCACCTGTGTGACGACATTAACCAACGTGGTTTCGGGAAACAGTCGTGACTAGCTAGTTGATTTCTTCAACGATGCATCGTACAATGGTAGTTGGGGAATCGCACCTCAGGATGGTTTTGGGCATTTTTTAAACTGGACCAAGAAGACCAACTACAGACCAGCCTGGCCTGACAAGAAGACTAGCTAAATAAGACCAGTAAACCACCTTTGGTTTGATTTGGTTTGGGCTGATCTTTTCAGCAGGGAAACATCCTCCAAACCCAATGGGGAGATAAAAGGAAGCCAGGGGAATAGGTTCAGAGTTAAGGAGTAGATTCTGATCTAGAAGCTCAGCACATTTTCATGAAGAAGGATTGTGGCCTGATGCAGAAATGCAGGCATATCATAGAACCGAGATCCGACAGAGAGGCTTAGCGAAGCATTACTCTAAATACATAAATAATGCTCTCTTCCCCTGCAGCCGCATGCCATGCTCATTTATTGTCTCAATAAAGCTTGTCTGTGAGTCTGAGCCCAGGTCATCAGTCATAGAACATCTTAACTGGGTCAAGACCACAGGGGCCTATGACTGGTTCGGTCCATTCTCCATCTTCAGAACATCAAGGGCAGGTGGGACAAGCAGAGCATGATGCCTAATAGAGATCTTTAGAGGACTGTGTGTACATTTATGCAATTTAGTATCTTTGAATTAAGTTGAGCAGCAACAGCATTAAGATTACAAAAGGATTATTCTTTCAACCTGTTTTGTTCAGTTTGACTAAAAGCAAATAATATTCCACATTGAACAAATTAAAATAAACTATTTTGTTTAAATAGTTAACTTGACACCAAAGTGTTGATGTGCAGAATAGCTTTACTGGCTGCAAAAGTTATTGTGGGTTTTATTACATTTTCTGGTGTTTTTTTGTTAGTACATAACAAAAAGGATATGATGCATATTTTAAAAAGGAAATTCGAAGTTGTAATTTAGTAAACTAAATTAAATATTGACTAACAAAATTCTTTGAGAGTGAAAATTCTACTTTCATATTATAGCTAATTTAGCCTATAGGTTAAATTATAGGTTATTGACTTACATTAAGTAACATTTTGGCTTATGTCTAAAGAAAATATATTAATCAAGTATAATATTTTTAATAAATAACTGTTTTTACTTTGAATGACTGTTATTAATGTTAAATCAAAATTTAGAGTTTGAACCAACCCATACATTTAATTTGAGAAAGACTGATACATTTGGCTGTAACAAATTAGGGTATTTTTTTGTTGGTTCAAAGTATAATTTTTTCAGTGTACAAAATATTACCAAGAAACTGTATTTTTAGTTGATTAGCTACATGGATGGGGCATTTATTAATATATACAGTATATGATACTGCATTAAAAATACTGCATTATTCAAAATGAAAGACATTTATAAAGATGTTTTTTTTCAGTGGAAGTCTATAGTCTTATAAGTTTCATAACTGTTTTAAGTGACGTACATAAAAATATAGATTGGTATAATTTGATATTTTGAGGTTTCTAGGGTCCCAAAATCAAAAATATAACATTTTGTTATATATACTGTACTGTTTTGTACTGTACTGTATTGTACTGTTTCATTATGTATACTGTACATTTACTTGTACTGCTTTTTTTTTTTTGCAGTCCAGTGGTATTTAGAAACAAAATTCTACTAGTGGTTATTTTCAAATTCTTATTTATTTATTAACTATTCTAAGATCTGTGAGATTTTTTTTTAATTAAATACAACATGAATACTATAAGCTAGTAAACATTCCTAGGGAAAACATCCAATGTCATTTAAATAATGTTGACAACAAGAATTGGGTTGGTTAGTTAGTTTCTTTTAAGAATAGGCTACAGTGGGAGTTTGCTAAACATGGTTTTGTCACAAATAAGTGTTTATGAACATAGACAGGTAATGTGTAATTATTGATCTAAATGTTTTTGCAAAGGTAATTTTAAATCACACAACTCATCAGTGCCTTCATTCCTAACATATCAGGAAGTAATAAATCACAGGAAATGTGTACTTCAGATCTGCAGCCTGCAATACAGGAGACGTGTGAATGTGTGCTGTTCACACCTCAGTAATGTGTGAATTGAGCTGTGAAATGTGCATGGACATGGGGTCACGGGGTAGATTTAGAAATTCTCTGCCCATGGGGCAAGAAAAGAGAACATAGGAAGTCAAAATGTACACTAGAAGAAAAATCGTACTTACATTTTTTATTGTTGCATTATGTTGTATTTGTGAAATCATATACCTGTTTATATAGAGTATCAATATATTTAAAATGACTATGGAAAACAATAAATGGGATCAGGGTTAAAAAGTAAATTCAATCTCATGAATAGAATGTGCATTAAAGTTTTCAGTCTACATAGGTGAATGAATGGGTGCATATGTCGTTTTTCTGACTTTAATAACACAAAAACTGTGTATGCCACAGGGAAATTCTGCAAACTAGACATTATTACTTTCCTTTAATAATAACAGACTGCTTTAAAACAATTTTAGTGCTACCAAGCCTATAACAGGGATCATATAGCTCCTCTAACATTACCGCAGGGTGCTGCTATTGAATTACTACATGTAAATTGATCCAGCATATAGCTGTAAAGTAGTCAGCATCTTAAGGCAGATAAGTATTAGACTGCACTGCAGAAAAAAAGAACCACCAAGAATCATTTAATGATTTTTTTTTTTTTAGTTTTTTCTTAAAACAAAATAAATTAAAAACTGAAGAACTGTGTAAGAAATTAAGACTTGTTTTAGAAATAGTATAGCAAGATTTTTTTTCTCATTTAAAAGATTTTACAACCTTCATGAAATGACTTAAGAATATATTCTCTTTAAGGGATAGTTCACCCAAAAATGAAAATTACCCCATAACTTACTCACCCTCAAGCAAACAAATAGATAATAATGATGTCATTTAGCATACAGTTTTTTGAATGACGATAGTAATGGGTGCTACTGCTAACATTTTCTAGCAGTTTAATACTTAGCTACGTTAAAGAAGACAAACCCACAGTAGCATTTTACAGGTGAAACTGACCTGCATTTGAAGCCCTGAAGAGGTCAGTAATTTTGCTTATATTCACAACTTCTTCTTTGAGAGCTTTCCCACAATGCTGCCGCTTCCTCGAGTCAGTCTCACTGATTATTACTCTGTTCAAAACGGTTTGGCGGACATGCAGAGCTCGCGCGAGCTGAATCGTAACGTGTCAGTCAAGACTAACAGTTTAATGATTTGTTATCAATTTATTTTCGAATGCAGAATTCAAGAATTATCTATTTAGTGCATTGGGGCAATTATATATAATTAAAAAGGCAATAATATTATAATTAAAATAAAATAAAATAAAATTAATAAAAAAAAAAAAAAAAAAAGAGGGCAGCAATGCCAAATCAGTTGCCAGGCCACCGGGAATTCACCCAGTGCTCCCAATGGCCAGTCCAGGTCTGCCCTCAAGCCATCCTAGGTGTATATGACATTCTTCTTTCAGACAAATACAATCTGAGTTATATTAAAAAATGTCCTGGCTCTCTCCAGCGATTTAATAAAGGCCTTCTAAAGCGAATCGATGGGTTTTTGTAAGAAAATATCTAGCTAGATATTTTACATTATACTATGTTAAATATGGATATTTTTCTTACAAAAACCCATCGATCCGCTTCAGAAGGCCTTTATTAACCCCCCAGAGCCGTGTGGATTTCTTTTATAATGGATGGATGCACTTTTTTGGTCTTCAAATTTTGGGCTGCCATTTACTGCCATTATAAAGCTTGAATAAGCGTCTGAAAGAAGAATGTCATATACACCTAGGATAGCTTGAGGGTACAGAGCCCCTAAAGGGACGTGGTGGTGGAAAAGATTTAGGGTGGGAGGAAAAAATATTTTTCAAAATCTTTTGCGTTCCCTCGCAAAACTTTTGCGTTCCCCCGAGATACTTTGCATTTCCTCACAAAGATATTTGCAAATGATGTTCCGCTGGCAGTGTTTCAAACAGCTCAGTACGTTAACAATGGAGCGATTCGAGTTTTATTTTGAACTTGGGCTTAAGTATAAATAAATACAATCAGTGCTTAGTTCAAGGAGTTCAAGGAGAAGTTGGCAATATATTCACTGATTTGAACTTTCTGGATCAATAACTTGTGACCTGAACGTTGTTAAAACACAAATGACACCTCTTTAACGTAGACAACGAGCTACAACCTAATTTTCCTCAAAACAAGCCTTATAATATGAGAGACAGGTACGAAGAGACCGTCTGCAAAGTGCAAAACCCGAAAAGCATTACTACAAAACAGGCAATAACAATGTTACACATTGTAGTGTCTCCAAATTCAGTTTACACACCTCCTACTGGTCATACTTCAACACTTAGTTTGATAAAATGTCTTTTTGCATAATTTTTATGATTATTATAAAATAAAATCAATACCTTCACTGTTATTAAAAAAAATATTCAATAACTTCACTGTTATACAGTGTAATGCCATCAAAATCAGTAAGCAATTATCATACAAAAGCTATGGTTGCAACTACTGTATTTTAGCTGGGTACCAACATCATTTGTGTAAAGAATAGGCCAGCTATGTGCTATTACTTTTATTACTTTCATGTGATATTACTTGCCAAACTAAGCGTTGTAGTATAACCATCAGGAGAGCGTGATGTGTGAACTGAATTTGGTGGCAGTCCAGTGCATTTCAGTGAAGTTAGCTGAATATTTTTCATAATAAAAAAAATCCTAACAATTATGCAAAAGCAAATTTTATCAAATTAAGTGTTGTAGTATGACTAATAGGAGACCATTGATGTGTAAAGTGAATTTGGAGACACTACAGTGTGTAACATTGAAGTTGATACATTTTTGTAGTAACGCTTTTCAGGTTTTGCACTTTGCAGACGGTCCTTTTGGACTTGTCTCTTAGGCGCCTGCTCATATAGACCAATTTATATTATAAGGCTCGTTTTGAGGAAAATTTGGTTGCAGCTCTTTGTCTATGTTAAAGATGTTTAACATAGACAAATGTTAAGGTCACGAGTTATTGTTCCAGGAAGTTTGAATCTGTGAATATATTGCCAATTTTACCGAACTCAATGAACTAAGCACTGACTGTATTTCTTTATACTTAAGTCCAAGTTCAAAATAAAACTCTAACCGCTCCATTGTTAACATACTGAGCTGTACAGCCAGCGGGACATTATCTTTGCGAGTGTCATTGTAGGTGTGGTTGAAAGGAGCGACGACTCATGTGCAGGAGAAATAAAGGCTTTATTTAAATAATAAAATAAAACAAACACAAACAAAAATACCCACGAGGGGGAAAACAAAGCATACTACACATAAGGGAACAGGAATAATGGACAGCGCAAAGAAACAGGAGACAACAATCCAGCATAGGACAGCAAACACAAGGAGACTATAAAGGGAACAAACAAGGCAGGTAATGAGGGAGAACAGGTGGGGCAAATTAATCACTAATCAGGTAACAAGAGGGGCGGGGTCAAGACAATAGACATGAGAACACATGGCACAAGGAACATGTGACAAACCATGTGCTCACACAAAACATGACAAACACAAGCACATGGCCAGCAAAGCCAAATAACAGCCATGTGCTCACACAAAAACAAGACCAAACCGGGAGTGTCAGAGTTCTGTCACAAACCCAAGAATATGCTACACAGAAGTGACAGAACCCTGACAGCGAGGGAACGCAAATATCTTTGCAAGGGAACGCAAAAGTTTTGCATGGGAACTCAAAGTTTCTCGGGGGAACGCAAAAGTTTTGCGAGGGAACGCAAAAGATTTGGAAAAAAATCCCCCCATCCTAAATTTTTTCAACCATTTTTTAGGGGCTCTGTTTGAGGGTGAGTAAATCATGGGGTAATTTTCATTCGTTTTTTTCTTCAAATAAATATATCTTGTTTTAAAATCACTATGAAATCAAAATGTATTTTTAATGGAATATTTATCCGTGCACATTAACATCTCTTCTCTGATGATGTTTTTACTGGTGCAAGGGCGGGACAACCTGTCACTCATATGAGATCCCAGCAGTAGCAAACGACAATGATCTAATCAATTCCTGATTGACAAAAAAATCTTCTTGTCTGAGAAGCCATTTCACTCGGCTAGTACATCACAATAGGGAAGAAAAGACTATCGCGACTTCAGTTTCATGTTGACTTTGAAGATGTTAAGATATTTTTGGAAAACAAACTAAAAATACTAATTAAGGACATAACTTTTCGCAGTGTGGCTTCACACTGGAGTCACTTTCCTTGCAGATACTATGCTTTGCACTGACACACTTTTAAATGATTTCATTCCGCGTGGCCCATGTAGGGGTTGACATTTCCACCGTTGGCTCGGAGCTACTCCTGCTGCAGGGGGGAAATGTCAGCACGCATCTGTGAGTCCATGATATCACTCAGGGTGAGGTTTGCAGATGCCGGGCTGCATGCACCAGTCCGCACGGACCCACAGCGGAACCAAACAGACAGACCGTCTCTGCAAATAGCATCGTGCCAAATGCACCTGCCAATTAGGGTTCAGCCTGGCATTTACCAAACAGCAGTGAGGATAAATACACTGTCCCCTCCGTACAGAACAAGGGTCTGTAAACAATAACAAATTTTATCTTACAAAACAAAATTGACTGTGGATACGAATAGAAAGATTTATTAAAGGGTTAGTTCACCAAAAAATGAGAATTCTGTCATTAATTACTCGCCCTTATGTTGTTCCCAACCCGTAAGACCTTTGTTCATCTTCAGAACACAAATTAAGATTTTTTATGAAATCCAAGAGCTCTCAGGCCCCTCCACAGACAGCTATTTAATTAAATTAATTGGCCAGCTCCTGCGTCAGCATCACACGCATGCGTCGTGGTGCTCACGTGAACAGTTTCAGCCAATGGTAAGCCAGCGTTCTCGGAAGCGATGTAACTCGGAAGCGGCGCACTGTATTTACTACGTCAACAGCGTAGGAGACCGTCACAGACGCAAAGAAATTGTTGAATATAGTCGTTATTTATTTATTTTATTTTTTTGCGCACAAAAAGTATTCTCGTCGCTTTATAAAATTAAGGTTGAACCACTGGAGTCACATGGACTATTTTAACAATGTTAAAATACATGTATTTTAAATACATAAAATGTTAACAATTTAATACATTTCTGGACCTTGAAAGTGTTAATTAAATAGCTGTCTATGGATAGGTCAGAGAGCTCTTGGATTTCATCAAAAATATCTTCATTTGTGTTCCGCAGAGGTCTTACCGGTTTGAAATGACAATAAAAGTTTGTCTTAATTAAAAGAAACAAGTTCATAGAACTCAAAACAATGAAACAATTCAGATTACTTAAAATATGTCAGTTTCGTGAACTCAACAGAAATAGAAAGTTAAAATAAAAGTTAACTTGATTGAGCTAATTTGTTTAATTTGAGTTTGCCCTACTCAAACCAATTAATTATTTTGGAGCGTTATGGTTTACATTGATACCTTTCTGGGGCTTGCGTAGGCTGTCAATGGAGGGACAAAATATCATTAAAATATCTTCATTTGTGTTCCGAAGATGAACGAATGTCTTACAGGTTTGAAAAGACATGAGGGTGAGTAATTAATGACAGAATTTGTATTTTTATGTGACCTAACCCTTTAAAATCAACATGAATCGGATCATTATTTATAACCCATTTTTATTTTGTAACCTAACATTTTCTTTGTGTAAGTGAACAGAATATTCAATGAGAAAATGTAGGAAGGGAGTTTTATATACGAGGAAATGATTGGATTGTGAAAAGTGATCTCAAAATGACAGATTTTCAAAGGCGTAGAAAAATATGAGGCATGATGACATTGGTGATCAAAAGATTCAGGTTTGGCTGGTTAGAATGGTCTTGTTAGCTCATCGTAGTAGATACTATTACTATACCATCTGGACACAAGCTTTCAAAATCAGCTATAATTCTTCCCCTCGATGTATGAAATCTACAGTCTTTGCTTATGGCGGCTCATGGGTGTTTAGTTCTGCTGCCAAGTTGTTTTAAGCCAGTCGCCTGAGCCTAAATGCCATATGACTAATGACTCTAGAGCCATGGGAAATGGAAAAAGATGCTATTTGCAGCTAAATAGTGTTGTACAACGTATCCTAGCCATAACTGTGCTATGCTAACCAGTAAAAGTTGACCCCAAGATTTGGACAAGGAAAAGAGAGATTAAGAGAAAAAGAAAGAAAAAAGCAATGACCCACAAGGAGAGGATAGAGTGAACTGACAATGGCACACCATGTTGGAACGTCTGTGCAAAAATGAAGACACTAAATTTGCTTAAAAGGGTCTTTGAGCTGTTATTACTGCGCAGTGGTGCTGCTGCGAATCTTAATGCATGAAAGTACACAGGATGGGCAACTGGCCAGGGACATGGAGAACATGTGCAACGCTGAGAGGCCCGAGACTGGACCAGACCACTGGAGCATGGAGGCACTGTGTCTTTGAATAAAACTACAAACCTAATACAGGGGCTAACGCACTGTTATTAATTATTAACCAGAAACTAGGTTATGAATTAGAAAAGAGCTCTGAAGTGTCATTACTAAAAGAAAAGTCATAATTACAGCATAATTCTATGAATTAATTTAGCATAAATTACATTAGAAAAGCCCTATATTGTCTATAGAAATGTATCACTGCATTTGCACTCTGTACTGATGGATATGATGTGACAGCATTCAAAAATATCCTGGCAAAGTTTCCAGATGAAAATTTTATTGCTCAGACATTGCTTGTTTATAGCTTGGGGTTCTCAATTTCATTTAAGTTGCAACCTTTTCTCAAATGATTCTCCTGATGTTACAGTTCATTGTAAGATTTTTGACTTTTGATTGATATCCTGGTAAATCTGAGCACGGTTTGAGAAACTGTCAAAATCTCTTTTGAAACTCTAAAAGATACATGTGAAGACAAAGTCTTTTTTTCTCTCTCTGGAGAAAGTCAGACCTCGAGCAGAAGTCATATGGCCCTGTTTACACCTGGTATTGAGAGTTTTTAGATTTTTTAGATGTAGCCATCTGACAATAAAGGCTTTTTAATCTAAAAGAGTGCTATGGTCATCCTAAAGTTTTCTTTGATGGACTATCACAAACCCTAGACCATAGAGCACCTTGTTGTAGCTGTACACTTTTCCCTAAGATGCGCACTCTTCTATTTGACTTTGGTATTAAGATTTGTTTTGGTCGATCGGATCACAAATGGACGGCGCTAAATACAGGTAAATGGAGTCTAAAATGTTTTGAGCTTCCAGAAGTAGTCGAAAACTCATTCGACCGGATTGTTTTTATGGTGTAAATGCTCATGTGGACGAATGTGTTCGAACAGCCACAAAAGATGCCTACTCTCTGCCTACTGACCTAACGCATTAACATTACGGGAAGCACGGTAGCCTGACGGGATTTAAACTTTGTCAGCTGAAGACCCATGCTCTGTGTATGTTTTTCCGTTGTCTCCATGCGCATTCATATGTAAATTGTGTGCGCTTATTTCGTCCATTAGTTTGAAAGATCTGAAAAAGCCCATACATTTACCCACACATCTTCTTCGACCCTCCCCTCGAAGAAATCAGGACAGAAGTGGGAAAAAGTGGACAAAAGAGATGGATTAAATCACCAGGTGTAAATGGGAATGTCTCCCTTGTCTACTTGTGCAAAACATATCTTAATACCAGGTGTAAACAGGGCCTAAATGTCTTCATTTATTCTCAGTGCTGTCATTGTTCAATCAGAACAATTGAGCTATTAATGAAATGTCATGTGTGATTGTTCTTTCCTATGCATTAAAGCGTCATGCCATGAATCAAATTCCTAAACATCAGTAGATTCAGATGACAGCTATTCCAAGCTCATCCATTTACAAACTGATTACTGACTAATACAAATTATTCTTACTGACTACTCTTAGATCAGATGGCTATGTCTAGATTCCACACATTTTAAAATGCAAAGATCTAGCTGAGCTCTTGCCCTCTTGTATATCTACTCTCTCCTGCCAGACCTTGCTTCTCTACAGCATTAGATAAGATTTATTACCCAGGGTTCCTGGCTGTTGACGTGAGTGTGATAAAGCATTTCAACAAGATGAGTGTCCCAGTGTGGGTGTAATGATGTTATACCTTCTCTTATCGCCTCCAGATGAACTGTGAGTCTAGCCCCATCCCAGAGGTAGATTACATCCAGGTTGTTTTTATTTTATAACGTTGAGTTGTCCTTGAATCCTTCTACTCACACCTGGAGAGTGGTAACACATCGGCGGAAAGTGTCTGGAAGTTTGAACGGCCCCTTGTGGAAGTTGTGACCCTGCATGAAATTGATTAAAATGTTGCAATAGCTCAAATTAACTGGCAACAGTAGCATGTCAGTGATGTATGACATCAGATTATGGGCACTGTGATTACATGCACCGTGCAATGCAGTGTTTCTTAAATGCTGTGCGGTCTGGCTGGGTTTAAGCAGGTGTCCTTTCCTTTTATGTTCAGTTGGATTAATAATTGGTGCTAACAGGTAATCTCAATCAAATTGCTGGGCACCTAACTTCCTAGGAGGGCATATTACAGTATTAAATTGATCGCACTGTTCTCCATTATCAATTCTGCAGGAGTTTCCACCCAAGCAATGGTGTAATTAAGGCATTGACA
This sequence comes from Rhinogobio ventralis, assembly GCA_039654625.1. Taxonomy (NCBI): domain Eukaryota; kingdom Metazoa; phylum Chordata; class Actinopteri; order Cypriniformes; family Gobionidae; genus Rhinogobio; species Rhinogobio ventralis. The sequence goes on from CM077207.1 coordinate 23,558,558, forward strand.
TACATGGATCCAATCTACTATAGTACTACTACAGAGTGCATAGTGTGTAATACACTGATCAGGCATAACATTATGACCTAATATTGTACAAATTCCTAATATTGTGTTGGTCCCCTTAAAAGGAGTAGTTCACTTTAAAATGAAAATTATATTAATAAATATCCTGATGCTTCCAAGCTTTATAATGGCGGTGATGGGGTCCATTGAGTTTGCTAGATATTTTACTTTATAAAGTTATAAATATGGATATTTTTCTTACAAAACCCCATCGCTTCGCTTCAGAAGGCCTTTATTAACCCCCCGGAGCCATGTGGACTAGGTTTATTATGGATGGATATGCCTTCTTGAGCATCCCCAGGTAAGCGACGCACACGCACCTGGCCATCCACGTGATGTAAAAGAAAACGGGATTCATCAGACCAGGCCACCTTCTTCCATTGCTCTGTGGTCCAGTTCTGATGCTCACATGCCCACTGTTGGATAATAAAAGTAATAATACAAATAATACTAATTATAAAAGGGAATATTGTTGTGTTGTGTCGTTGGCACAAACCTCTTTGGGTAATGCAAAATCATCTCAAATGGCTTCAGGTCAGAATTCAGGAAAATAATTTTTTTAATTCTTTATTTTATTTACTTTTGTGCTTTGAGTCATTGTTTTGTTGTATCAAATAACTGTTGTCATAATATTCTCCTGTAAAATGTCTTGATACTTGAATTCAATGTTCCTTCAATGTCTGTGAAGTGTCCAGACCCTGAGGCAGCAAAGCAGTTCTAAACCATGATGATACTTCCATGCTTTACAGTTGAGAAGAGGTTTTGATGTTGTTGTGCATGCAGTGCCCAGCTGTCCAAACAAGATTTGCAGGAGTGTTGCAGAACATCCAGGTTGTCTTGGACAAACATAAGACATGCCTCAGTATTTTTTGGCAGCAGTGTTTTTTTTCTGTGTGTGCTTTGATCTTAAGGGCAGGGCATCTGTGCAGCCCACACTTCCAATCTCATCTCCTTGACTGACTCCAATTAGCTTTTGGATAACCACAATTTGTGAGTTGGGAGTTTGGAGAAAGAAAATGGTCTACAATTGTGACATATTAGACTACATTTTATGAGTAATCAGTGCAGAAGTCTATATATTTTTTAAAGGGGTCACAAACTTATTCTTGCAACTGTATTTTATCCTCACCCCCACTGAAAACCAGATACAGTTTATTTATTTATTATTTATTTTAGAATGACGTTGTCAGCAGTGTAACTACACAAATACTATGTGATATTAATTAACATGTACTTATTATAGGGTTAGGGCTTGGTTTAGGGTTAGTTTGCTTGTAATTGTGCATAATTTACTGTTATTATGTCATGTTAAAACAAAGTGTTACCTAAAATCTCAGCCCCTCTAAAGACCCAAATAGTCAAAATGTCAGACAAAGAGCACCTCAAATTCTTCTGATTGGCTGAAAAATAGCATCCAGCTCTTGATTGTTATTTTCTGGTTGAATAGCCCAGGGCTATAAAAGATACAGGTATGCATTCACAGAAAATCTATTCCAATGATAACTCTCCGGTAATAGGGACATTAGTACCTTTCAACTTTTGATAGTCTAATCAAATAATGCCTCAAGAGAAAGATTAAAACCTAGAGCTGATTGTTTCAGTTCATTCATCACATTGGACATGTAGGTTTGAGCACATTGCACAAGGTCAACTCCAAAAGCTCCAGTCTCCATTTATTGTAATTGTATGGAAAAGAGCGACCAGTACATTATTCAAAGTTTCTTCTTTTGTGACCCATAAAAATTCAGAAAAAGAAAGTCATGCTTTAAATGGCATGAGGGTCAGTAGATGATAACAAAATGTAAATTTGTGGATGCTTTGCTTAATGCTGCATTTCTTTATGATTGACTATGTGTATTGACCATGACTCATGGAAATTGCTTTTGTTTTTGGTTTATAGTCTAATGTACTGTGTGGTTGCTATAGTTGGCGTAATGTATTCTAATGCAGATGTGTAAAAAGATAATTCTGCTATCCGTAGCAAGATTTGAGTGTCATCGAAGTAAATGTTTTAAGCTGCTCAGCTGTCTTGATTACTGCCGCATTGAATTCCTCCATTAAACTTACAATTAGGCCTGATTGCGCCCCCTTTTGTCTCCTCGTGGCATCTGAAATTTGCTAAAGAGTCTTCAGTGGCAAACATGCAAATCAGCAGGTAATTATCCTGTGCTCTGATTACTCAAATTTTCTTCCTGCCTCTAAATATTGCACTCAGAGATGCATTACAGCAAGAGCCATATAAGAATAAATATTGTAAAACACAGTAGAAAAGTAGCAGTTTATTCAGACTTGACAGATGTGATTTTTTTATATTAGGAAATGGATCCGACATTTTGAGTTGTATGAAGATAACTGATGTTGATATCTGTGGTGGAGGGAAATTACATTTTTTGTCTGCACATGATGTAATTTTATGATGTACTGTCAATAAAATGGTATAGAGGACAACAACTTGACTAAACTAATTATCTTCCATTTTTAACACTGCAGAAAGAAAAAAAAAGAAAAGAAAGAAGTTTCTTTATAGTATATAGTGAGCATGTGTACAAGCCCAGCTATTTTGAAAGATTTCCACATGGACACTTATATTTTGTCCATACTCAAAAGAAAGATAATATTTCTGAAATTACAATATATATAATTATGATATAAATAATATATTGAATTTGTATGAATTATTTCAGGATGTAAAAAGTATCAGGCATGACTATTCATATTACATAAACACTCTTTATTAATGTGTTTCCTGAAACTGTAACCTTACAGTTCGCTTACTTTTGGATATAAATTATATGATACATGGCCATTGTTACTATTATGTTATGTAAGCCTGTTTGCATACATAACATACATTTTGAAGGGCATGTAAAGTTTGAAATATAAATTTCTAAAGCAATGGGTATATGATTGTAATGTCTAAATAAATAAATAAGAGACAGCTCTGTATTATATTGTCCTGTGAAACGGGACTGTCTCTCCCAAGGGACTAATGCTAATGCAGGTATGTTAAAGTGACCTACTTTTATATAAAAGTGATCATCCATGACGAACCTCAAATACATTTACTTGAGAAATCTGTGACAAACCTTTCTTTTAAACTGATGACCATCCTTTTGGATTAAACAATTTGTCCCTGTAGTATAAGTAAGATGCTTCCATAGGGCGATGTCTCATTTTATGTCATACCCAACACTAGTTTAGTGTGTTACAATAATCTCTTTTATACTTGACAGGCAGGGACAGCTCTGACGGGTTGAAAACTGAAATCTTTTGACACATGCTTGTAGCTAAATCACTAGAAATTGAATCAAAAGTGATGCATTCAGTCTGAAAATGTTCAGATATTGTACTATAGTATTTGGTGTTGTGTGATTAACAACTGCTGTCAGTGTGATTTTTATTGGATATAGTCAGTTAGCCCTTGGTTTGACTTGACATTAACGATGGACATGTTCCACTATCGCTTATCAAGCAGAAAATGTACAGTTTATATGGTTGATTATTATAATTTCTTGAAAGCTTGTGCTGTCTTTATTTCAAATAAATTACACTGGGTTTCATATTTTGTCCTTCATACATTATCTAGAAGCGTTTGGGGGTGTGTATTATTATTGTGTTTGTGCTTGACTTCCTGATCATATCATCTTAACCTTTTCTCTGGTCTTGATCCACAGCTCGTATCGTGAAGACCAAGCAGTGGTGTGACATGGTGCCCTGTCTAGAGGATGAAGGCTGTGACCTGTTAGTAAATAAATCCGGCTGGACTTGCACACAGCCCAGCGGGAGAGTGAAAACTACAACGGTGAGACTTACGTGTTCTCATCACTGTTCTTAAAGTGACATTTGCAAACTTTGTTTGCAACACTCAATTACATAATGTTGCATACAGTATTTTAGAGTGAAATGGGATGTTCAATGAGAGAGAAAGAAATGGAGCAAGACTTGATGTTATCCATTGGGAATGGATTAGGGTGTGAAAAATTAGCTTTCATTCCAGGGTGGAAGTCAGCAGAAAAGAATAGTGGCTTGAGAGGTGGTGCATATTATATTTTGATGAAAGATTATAAAGCCATATATATACATGTCTTAATAAAGAATAAATTCTAAAATATAAACATAATATTTTTTTTTTCTGTATAATGTGTACAGAGGAATTACACATATGTGACCATGGACCACAAAACCTGTCATAAGGGTCAATAAAAAAAAAAGAAAAAAAGCTTTACATTGATGTATGGTTTGTTAGGATAGGACAATATTTGGCCGATATACAACTATTTGAAAATCTGGAATCTGAGGGTGCAAAAAATCTAAATATTGCCTTTAAAGTTGCCCAAATTAAGTTCTTAGCAATGCATATTACCAATAATAATAAATGTTTGATATATTTACGGTAGGACATTTAAAATATATCTTCATGGAACATGATCTGTACTTAATATCCTAATGAATTTTGGCATAAAAGAAAAATCGATCATTTTGACCCATACAATGTATTGTTGGCTATTGCCACAAATAAACCTGTGCGACTTATTATGGTTTTGTGGTCCAGGGTCACATATATTTGTGTGTTAGAAAAATATATAGGGTCAGCTCTGATTTCATGTGAATGGGAGGTATACTTTCAGAACATTCAACTACCAAACATTAAAAATAGCCCAAAAGTTCATAAGCATTTAATTATTTTATATAATATTTTAAAGGTGCACTGTGTAAATCTTAGCGGCATCTATCGGTGAGGTTGCAAATTGCACCGATTGCCTTATTTTTGCAAAGCAAACTTAAAGGGAAAACGTCTCGGTTACGTATGGTAACCCTCGTTCCCTGGAGGAGGGAACGGAGACGTACGTCGGACGTCACAGACGAATTGGGATCACTTCTGGGAGCCCCTATCAACTTCGAGATATAGAGAACGGGCCAATGGCCATTGGCGTGCGAGATTTGCATCTCGCGCTCCGCCCCGCGCTGCGGGTATAAACAGGAGGCGAATGCAGCGCACTATTGTTTTTCACTGAGGAGCCGAACTAGTGACTCGGCCATGCAGTGATGGTACAGCAACTGTGGCGACAGGACGTACGTCTCCGTTCCCTCCTTCAGGGAATGAGGGTTACCATACGTAACCGAGACGTTCCCTTTCAGTCGGTCACGTTCGACGTACGTCGGACATCACCAACGAATTGGGATCCCTTTGGAAAACGCCACAGTTACTACCACTTCCAGCGCCCAGCGAGAGCCCCTCAGACCCCGTCTGTTCCGGGCGGGGAATTCACGCAGGGAGTCACACTGCTGTTCCGCAAGACCCACTTCAGCAGACTATTGGATAACGCTGCGAAAGCGTGCCCAGAGGGACGCTGCGGAAGCCACATCATGCCCGAAGGGAGTTACCATGTGGAAAATACACGTATGGACTGGCCGTGGGCAGTGCAACATACGGAAGTCCCAGGGGTGGCCCCGGCCAAACAGGCGGGGGAACAACACCTAACTGAAACGGCAGAGAGCTCTGCCGAGGGAAAGACACGGGCTCGCCGTACCGTGGAAGAATACACATATGGGACCGCCGTGGGGGTCACAACATATGGAACCCAGCCTAACACAAGTTCCACCAATGCATACGAGTGTTAGACCTGGCGTCGGACGCTCCGCCACATCCGACTGCCGCGGGTTGCGGAGGACTCAACAGGGTTCGCCGTTCTGGGGAACTCGACTGGAGCATATAAGCGCACGTATCCGTTCCAAAGGGAAGGGAGTGGCGCAGCAAGCTGACACTTAGAACGGGCACTTCGGTGTTACTGACTATGGGAAGCGAGCACACAGGAAGATACCGGCTCTACACGGAGGCTATAAAATCTAGCGAACGTGTTAGGTGTCGCCCAGCCCGCAGCTCTACAATATCTGTCAGCGAGGCGCCGCGAGCCAACGCCCAGGAACAAGCTACACCCCTAGTGGAGTGGGCTCTTAACCCGAGCGGGCAGGGCACGTCTTGGGTTTGGTACACCAAGACGATGGCATCCACTATCCAGTGGGCCATCCTCTGCTTGGAGACAGCCTTTCCCTTCTGCTGGCCTCCATAACAGACGAAGAGCTGTTCTGAGGTCCTGAAGCTTTGCGTTCTGTCCACGTAAGTCCGCAGAGCGTGGACTAGACAGAGAAAAGCTAGGGCTGGGTCTGCCTCCTCCGAAGGCAGCGCTTGCAGGCTCACCACCTGGTCCCGGAAGGGAGTGGTGGGAACCTTGAGCATATATCCGGGCCGGGGTCTCAGGATTACATGAGAGTTACCGGGCCCGAATTCCAGGCACGATTCGTCGACTGCAGGTCCCCTACCCTCTTGATAGAGGCCAATGCAGTCAGGAGTACTGTCTTCAGAGACAGGATTTTTAACTCAACTGACTGCAAAGGCTCAAAGGGCGCCCTCTGCAGTGCGGTTAGCACCAGAGTTAAGTCCCAAGAGGGTATAGAGGGAGAGCGAGGCGGTTTTAGTCTCCTCGCCCCCCTCAGGAACCTGACGATCAGATCGTGCTTCCCTAGAGACTTACCACCTACCATGTCATGATTAGCGGCGATAGCGGCAACATAGACTTTGAGGGTGGAGGGAGACAGCCTTCGCTTCAACCCGTCCTGTAGGAAGGAAAGCACAGAACCGACCGAACATCCCTGGGGGTCTTCTCAGCGAGAAGAACACCAGTCGACGAACAGGTTCCACTTCAACGCATAGAGGCGCCTCGTAGAGGGAGCTCTAGCGGAAGTGATGGTGTCTACCACAGCCTGTGGTAGGCCACCTAGAACCTCCGCGTCCCGTCCAGGGACCAGACACCGGACGCGGGTGCCGTCTCTGAGTCAGGAGGTCCTTCCTCAGAGGAATGGGCCAGGGAGGTGCTGTCGCGAGAACCAAGTCCAGTTGGGCCAATACAGAGCAACCAACAGGACTTGCTCCTCGTCCTCCCTGACCTTGCATAGAGTCTGTGCAAGAAGGCTCACTGGGGGAAACGTATACTTGCGTAGGCCCCGGGGCCAGCTGTGTGCCAGCGCATCTGAGCCGAGGGTCCCCTCGGTCAGGGAATAAAACAACTGGCAGTGGGTCGTGTCCGGGGCGGCAAACAGGTCTACCTGTGCGGTCCCGAAGCGACTCCAGATCAGCTGGACCACCTGGGGATGGAGTCTCCACTCTCCGGGGAGCACTGGCTGTCGTGAGAGCTCGTCGGCCGCACGATTGAGCAGGCCCGGAATGTGAATGGCACGAAGCGACCTCAGATGCTTCTGACTCCATAGGAGGAGATGGCGGGCGAATTGAGACATGCGACGGGAGCGTAGACCACCCTGTTTGTTGACGTACGCAACGGCCGCAGTGTTGTCCGTACGGACCAGAACGTCCTTGCCTAGTAGCGCCGTTTTGAAGCGGCCCAGCGCAAGACGAACTGCTAACAACTCGAGGCAATTGATATGCCATTGCAGTTGAGGCCCCGTCCACAGACCCGAAACTGCAAGCCCGTTGTACGTGGCACCCCAGCCGGTGGATGAGGCATCTGTGGAGACAACAACATGCCTGGACACTTGTTCTAGGGAAACTCCTGCCCGTAGAAACAAAGGGTCCGACCACAGGCTGAAGGTTTGGCGGCACCTCGGAGTCACGGGGACACGGAGGGATCCGCTGTGCCACGCCCATCTCAGGACTCGTCGTGTAGCCAGCGTTGAAGCGATCTCATATGAAGCAATCCGAGCGGCGTTACAGCGGCTGCGGATGCCATATGCCCCAGGAGCCTCTAAAAATGTTTCAGTGGTACCGCTGTCCTGCATTTGAACAAATTCAAGCAGTTCAACACCGACTGGACACGCTCCTTTGTGAGACGCGCTGTCAGATTGACCAAGTCCAGCTCCATACAGAGAAAAGAGATCCTCTGCACGGGGCAGAGTTTGCTCTTTCCCCAGTTGACCCGAAGTCCCAACAGGATGAGGTGACTGATCACCGTGTCTCTGTATTCACACAACAGGGACAGTCCTGAAGGGAACGACCTTCAGGTCGATCGCTGCAAACCAATCTTGGGGACGGATGTACTCGAAAGTGCGCTTCTGCGTCAACATCTGAACGGGCGGTTTGTGAAGGGCCCGGTTCAGGACTCACAGGTCCAAGATTGGTCATAACCCACTGCTTTTCTTGGGCACAATGAAGTAGGAGTTATAGAACCCCAACTTCATGTCGGCTGGAGGGACCGGCTCCAATCGCGTCCTTCGCCAGTAGGACTTCGATCTCTTTCCACAAGATGGGCGTCGCAGCTCCACACAACAGTGAAGTGGACGCCCAGAACTTGGGAGGATGCCGTGCGAACTGAATCGCATAGCCGAGCCTGGTGGTGCAGGTGAGTCAGCGGGACCGTCCCGGAAGTGCTAGCTAGGCTTCCGGAAACCGTACCATGAACACACCCGCCCCACAGACGTACCCGCAGTAGGGCAGCGAAGTGGAGGGCAGGGACCCGACCCAAGAGGCACAGCGCCTGAAGTGGGGTCTGAGTGCGCACGCAGCACCTACCTGCCCCCACGGTTGGACAGAGGGTATGAGAGAAGGCATGGTAGCGTTCTCAAGCCATACGCTGCGGTCCGCTGGCGACTGAAGGAGGGGCAGAGAGTGGCAAGGCTTTGTGGCGTCACACACTGCCTACCTCACCTCCTTCCTCAGCGGGGAACAAGAGTGGCGAGGCATAGCGTCGCGCACTGCCGTCCTCACACCGCTGAGAAGAGGGGAATGAGAGTGGCGAGGCTCCCCGGCATCGCACACTGCCATTCTTGCCCTCTTGTGGGGAGGGGAATGAGAGCGGCGCGGCTTCATAGCGTCACACGCTGCCATTCCTGAACTCCTGAGACCCAGAGGTATTGGAACTGCTCTTAAGAATTTGGGTACCACTGGCTGTAACACTGGTGGCGGAACAAAATTTAGCAATGATTCTCCACCCGGCCCTCCTCCGGGGAAGAGCAGCTTCAACCAAGTCCAGGTCACCCGTCTCAGCTGACTGGCAGCCAAGACGGGTGGCATCGTGGGATGCCCATGGCGAGCAGACTGAGGGGTTCCATTTGCTTTGCACTGTGGAGGACTGCTGCACAGTCACCGACAGTGTCGCCGAAAAGGGTCACCTTGTGAGATGTGAGCATCGAGAGAGCGTACTCTGGCGACGTCTCACACCCCTGCAAGGTAGCCCAAGGGTGTTTCTGGACCAGGGTGGACATCGTCTGGCCAAGGGCCAGCGCTGTGACTTCAAATGTAAATCAGTCACTGTGCGCAGCTCAACCTCAGCTCAGAACTACCCTCGTGCACTAAGAGCGCAGGGCGGAGGTGGCCTGCCAGTGGCACTGCTACCTCACCGATGAGGGTAGTGAGAGAGAGGAAAACTTTATCCAGATTATGGCACCATTGGCACCCCATATTTTGGCACCAAATAGTTACACACTGCCAAAGCCTTCCAATGCACATCCGGGAAAAAGGCAAGGGGGCGGGCAAGGTTATTTACGCGTTGCAGTACGCCTCAGCCACCCAGGAAAGCATGGCTGTCAAGTCTGAATCTGATTCAGCATGAGCACACACCATTATAGTGGGAAACTCAGCATCATCTTCATTTCCAGCTTATAACAGCCCTCTCTCCGATGCAGCGATTGACATCTGTCCTCTGCTAGAGCCCCAGATGAAACGCTAGGTCCCCTTTATTTTTTAATTTTTTAATTAATTAATTTATTTTTTGGAACTAGCAATCCCACCTGCAAGCTACCAGCAGGCATGCACGCGCTGAACACTCAAGCCCCTATGAAGAAGGCAAGATGAACAAAGCGCCGACGTGGTCATGCTCTCATGAGAGAACATAAACCACCCACGAACACAGTCTCAGCATGCTTGCGATGCGATAGAGGAGTGAGGGCCCACGGAGATGTACTCGGCAGGGAAGCCCCACTGTAATCCTCAGGTCACCAAGGCTTATTAGCCGAAGTAGCTCCTTTCTGGTGCACCAGAAAAGAAACTAGATCGGGGAATAGGCGAAGGGACTCAACCCCGTTTGAGGTTAAGTCTCGACCGCGCATCTAAAGCGCCGAGTGACGCGCTGGGTTGCCGTGACAACCCGCGCTGTCAGCCGGCAGCTAGACGGCACACGGCGCTCTGAACACTCAAACCCTCACGAGGAAGGCGAGACGAACAACGCGCCGACGTGATCCCATTCTCCTGAGAGAACATGGATCACCCACGAACGCAATCTCAACATGCTTATGCGAGAGGGATCGTGGCCGTCAAAGGACAGGAAACAACCGCATCCAGAAACGGGTGGAATGACGTCTTGAAAAAGACGCAGTGTCACACCCGCGTTGCTCTTTTAGAAGAAATCTCTTTTAAATGTGCTGAAGCACCCAGGAACGACCGCGGCAAAACACAGGAGAGTAGTGCAGCCTGTGTACGCACTCACCGTTGGGAACGCCCTCACCAAACCAACAGTGCTGTAAAAACAGCAGTTTATCACTGTATCAGTGAGCTCGCGGCCGCCGCTGATCATGCCTTCTCTCCCAGCACTCAAAGAAGCATCTTCTCTCGTTCTCTCTCTTTCTGCTGAAGCAGGAACAGTCTCCTTCATCAACACCGTGTTCGGCTCCGAAGTGAATGACAATAGTGCGCTGCATTCGCCTCCTGTTTATACCCGCAGCGCGGGGCGGAGCGCGAGATGCAAATCTCGCACGCCAATGGCCATTGGCCCGTTCTCCCAGAAGTGATCCCAATTCATCGGTGACGTCCGACGTACGTCGAACGTGACCGACTGAAAGGGAACTGAAGTTAATTTAATAATCAGCTAAAAGTAAAGAAAGCTAACACCTCCCAAGCAAATTAACATAGTTAACATACTGTAGAATATTTACTAATCTTACTTAAGATTTAATAGTAAGATTACTTGAGTAATTCCATTTAACTAACAGTGTTATATTATGTTCTGCAAACATCTTAAATGCTATTATTCTCAGCATAGTTTTAATCTTTAATTTTCAGCTATGGCGACCTAAAAAACAATGTGCAATCGGTTTCCACATTTTCTTCAAGTAAAGTGAACTTATTTTTAGTAGTTCAACTAGCATTGAATGTACTTAACACTCAGTTAAGTAAGCTTAAGTTGTTCTTACTTAAACCATTTAAGTTTTGTCAATTTAATTCTATCTGTGATCTGAGGAAGTGTACTCCCAGAATGCATTGAGGCATGAATAAATTAATTGCTTTGTTTTACTATTTTTGGCTTTATTTAACTATTTTATTTGCTGTCTGTTCTCAGTATAACCCCAATAACGACAGCAAATAAAATTGTAATGGTCTTATTTACAAAAAAAAAATTAAATATTGTTAACATTATACATATTACTTCCCTTCCTTTGAAATCAAATCACTTTGATTTCTTGTTGCATCGCTGCATCAATAGGAAAATAATTACAATAATATAAATTAAGTTCCCAGTGGCCAACCAAAGGGAACACTAATTACCATGATGGTGAGAAATTTTAGGAAATCAACATTAATTTATAAAGTCAACTTATGTGACGCCCTCCCAAATTTTTTTGTTGTATTGTCAATAACATTTCAACATTTCAATAACAATAAGATTTCAAGAGGAAATTAGTGAAAAGTCTATTAAGAATTGCCCCGCCTCAAAAACCTTTTGCCCCGCCTGTTTTTTATTTTTTTAATTTAATATTTACTTTGGCAAAATGGTACTCAAACCAGTCAAGTAATGTTTACTTGGGTTTTCTGAGTAACGAAGGCATAGCATGCAAAGAGTTCAGATTAATTTTTTTTTTTTAGTTCTTCAAGTCAAGTCACCTTTATTTATATAGTGCTTTTTACAATGCCGATTGTTTCAAAGCAGCTTCATAGTGTTAACAGGAAAATAATGCAACAGAATTTGATTCGGCTGTACAGCCGTTCTTGAGAAAACAGTGATGTCATCAGCTCATTTCAATTATCATATAGTGTCAATGTGGGCAGATCAGTAATAGTTGAACATTTTGTGTCCCTAAAGCTCTTGCCTGATCATAACCCTTCTTTTTTTCCAGTGGTATTCCTCTGACCTTTTCTCTTCTGTAATGTCTCTCAGCCATTTTTCTTTCAACAGTCTTTGTTCAAATCTCCCTCTAGCTTTCTCTTTCTTTACGCCCCCTACTGCTGATTGGCTACAAGTGTGTTGTGGTGCTCGGTCCAATTCACTTTCAACAGAGTTTTTTTTTTTTTAGAAATCCATTACTGCACCTTTAAAATAAGTAGTTCTGTACAGTACAGGAGTTCTGTATGTACACTGTAAGTCCACATACTGTAAAAGAGCAAGTGCAACCATTTTATTTTAGCATTAGTTAGCATCTTTCAAAGGCCACTTTTGTTAAGTTGTGACAAATTAAAGTAGCAACAGATCTTTTCTTACATATTGTAAAAAAGTATTGTATTGTAAAAAGAAAAAAATGTGGGGACTTTGGGGGGGATCAGATTTTGAGATGTGGACGCAAAAGTGGATAAAACTGAATGAGAGCTCGCAGGGACAGGGTTTAAGCTAAATGAAATCCTGTATATGTCACCAGAGAGAAGATTGTCATTTTCACCAGAAGGTCCAGTTGTGATATTTTGGTTAAACATTACGAGATGAGAACCTTCATTAAAAAAAAAGAAAAAAAGAAGAAAAAGAAAAAAGAAACATGTACATTGATAAATTGTTCACAATAATATACTGTATATAACATGCATTTCATTTTCATTATATGTTGACTTTAATTGTGCACTCAGAAACCTTTTATTTATGGTTGTAGCGACTCGGCTGCATATAATAATAATAAATTAAATTAGCTCAATAGGGAATTATGATTATTAATGTTTAATTATTTATAACTAATCGCAACGGGTTATGATTAAATTATAAATCTCCAAATCGCCCAAAAAGGGAAATACCTAACCTAGGTATTTATGCAGTATATATATAGTTAACGACAATGGGTTGCAATTAACTACGAATATATATTAAATCATTACAGAATAACCTTTGAATTAGAATTAATTCAAAATTCATCTGATCCGTTCATTTAACGAACGAACAGTACTACAATCTTTTATCAATTCTCACAAAGTTTTATTCTTTCTTATCAAATCTTCGGGAAGGTTATCCTTCTGGTCACGAAGAATAAACTTTCCGAACTATTAGGATATTAATTAAAGTATTCAAAGATACTTGAGAGCTCGTAGCTAGATCGGAACATTAAAGTGACCATGCCTTGTGAGCGGCAACAATGACAATCGAACGTGGATACAATGGTTTTAATAATTGTTACTACGAATACATACGACTAAAACAAAGAATACATGTATATACAGAACAACGAATAGTAACGAAAGAGAATGAAAAGAAGAGAATGAAAGAGAGGAAAGGTTCAGGAATGGCAATTTCACAAACATAACCACCGAGAGCCAGCAACGAATAATATCACCTTAAACAGGGGTACACATCTTAAAACGCATCTAAATTTCGATGGAATTTATACTTGCATGGGTTGTTTTGTGCTGAGTATAAAGAATGCGCGTGAGTCTTCTCAGAGAGTTCTTTGAGCTGGAGCGTGTTCTCTTTTGGTCCTTCCGGAGCGTTCTCGATCTGCGGGAAGTTTGAAGGTGGTTGAAGCGAATGCCGAAAAGGGGAGGAAAAGAAGATTGTCTCGTCTGAGTTTTTTGAAGATGACTGAGCGCTGAGATGGAGCGTGCTGGGATGGCGCGCGTTGCCTGTCCGCCTGGCTGCGGAGCGCGCCGACTTCAAAGGAACCAACCCACGTGACTGAGCCGCCAAGCCAGGGCTGAAGCCGCCTGGCCAGGGGACGAGCCGAGATGATAAGAGGGTTGTTTATCGACTGCACCGACTGAGCAAAGATATGCTGGTGTTACTGTCCTTTAAAGAAACATTAACATCCGCCCATCTTTTCTGAAATGACCAATCAGATGTGGGAGTTTTAGGCGGGAGAACACTTTCTTTGTCTCCGTTTATGACCTCATTTGCCTAATTTATGATGGTGTCATACTTGGTACATTTCTACTCAAAAGGGGGGGTAACATAATGTGATGCATTTCATAATCATCTACTGTGCACCGTTGGTTAAGAGAAAGAGAGAGGAATATTTAGATATCAAACACAGTATGACTGGGAGATATTAGAGCAGAGATACATTCTTACACATGAATACAAGCATCTTAAATGACTTTACATTGTTCGTACATCATGACTATGTTGGCAATGAGATAGGGAGCATGCGTACACACAGGAATCATCATATACATTCTGGGATAGTTTAATTAAAGTTACATAAAGAACTTTAGAACATGTGTCTGTGTATTGGAAGGAGCCTGTGTGTCTAGGCCCCCCCTATCTTTTTGAGTGAGGGGGGGGGGGATAGGGGGAGAGATTGCGTCCTGATTGAAGTTCTCACAGGATTCTAACGGTGCTGTCTGTTCTACCTCAGCCAAGCCACAAAACTGTCCACGATGCCATCTTCCTCAGACTCCTCGGTACCGGAACCTAATTTATATACGGCTAAAAGGCTTTCTGACGTTTATAGTGGAATCGACTCATCTTTGATCCTGTCCAGAGAGACTCCAGACGCTACATGGTATATTAGTATGGCACAATATGGCAGTGGAAGTCAAGTCAAATATAGCGCTTTATACAATACAGATTGTTTCAAATCAGCTTTATAGTGATAAAAGGAAAATGATGCATTGCAGCTGTTGTTCAGCTGAAGTCAGTTCAGGGTTGATTCAGTTCCATTGTAGAGATCATCAATTAATAAATTTGTTGATTTCATCTATAAAGCAGTTCTGCAAAAAATGATGTCATCGTCCAGCTCAGTTCAGCTCAGTATAGCCAGTTTTCCTCTGGCCAACGAATGAACACAGTGTGATTATGATTCAGGCTGCAATGCAAGTCAGTATTCAGATCAAGATTGGTAGCATACAGTTCCTTTTGCTTGAAGATCGGATTCATATATGGACTGGAGTTACTACAGTAGTGGTCAAAAGTGATGTCCGGCAAAAATTGACATTTTTACCCTTATTCACATATCTGAATATATATAATAAAATTTATTTTGTAAACAGTTGTGCTTAGAGTCCATTTTTATTTGTTATAACGCAATGAAACATGGCAAATATACAGACATATTTTTTGGCCAGGCTGTTATACAAAGAAATTATGAACACATGCAAAGTCAAAAGAGAAAACCAACAAAATATTAATAGCTGATTAATAACTGATTATTCTGTAATCAACCCTGTAGTTGTAGTTTGCCTTTTTTGTCAAAATTTTGTCAGACAAATTATTTAACCAAGTGTAGTGTTTTGTTCCCTCAGGTCTTTGCAGTCTTTCATTAAAAATGAGTGACTGAAACAACTTTTCTTTTTGGCTGATAAATTGTTGAACACTTGTCAAGTCAAGTCACCTTTATTTATGTAGCGCTTTTTACAATGCCAATTGTTTCAAAGCAGCTTCACAGTGTTAAACAGGAAAAAAATGCAACAGAATTTGTTTAGGCTGTACAGCCGCTCTGGACAAACAGGTGATGTCATCCAGCTCATTTCAATTATCATATAGTGTCAATGCGGACAGATTAGTAATATAGTTGAATATTTTGTGTCCCCAACTGAGCAAGCCAAAAGCTAATACAAACCACTTCCCCTCAAAACCACATGTCACATTGACCACTTTTAACCATTCAATCAATTGCCAATTCACAAAATCAAGGCTAAGTCTATTGAACAGAAGGGGAATATTGTTTGTTCGGTTGGGCATGTGAATCAATTCTTCAATTCTAAGTCTTTTTTTCTGGAATCACTATACTACTGGAATGTGTGCGTGTAGTGAAATTCAATATAAAGAGATGCAGAACGACTTATGAAATAGTCTTTAATAAACACTAAGAGCGAGAACACTACACATTCACATCTACTTTAAAGCAGAACACTGAACTGAGGAAACAAAGGGCTTAAATACAGTGAGACAGGTAATCAAAGAAACAATCAGAAACCATGGTAACAATTAAAAAGACAATGAAAACCATGGGTGCTTCTCATTTCTTATTTGTGCATCCTAGTTTCCTTCCCTCGCATCTTTTTACTTGTATCCTCGCTCATGACTACTCAGGAAGCTTCCTCACTCCTCATTTATCGCCTCCTTGCGGTGCAATTAGAGAATTGAGGTATCCGTCAAGATAGCTGAGTTCGATCTGTTTCCGGGTCATGGGCTTGAGGACGTAGGAGCGAGGAAACTAGGAAGCATCAGTTTGAGTATTGAGAAGCAGTTTAAACTGGATACGGCCCGGATCCGGCTGACTGTAGTAAACCTCGGGATAAACAGAGAGACTAACATTAGCGTAGATGCCATTCTTTTTTATGATGTAACGAGTACATCAGGTGTTATGGGAAGTGTTCCCGGTTCCGGCTGACCTAGTTAATGCAGCCCAACAATCATATAATTGATTTGAATAATATAAATAAAAAATATTTTATGTGTATGCTATAGTAAAGAGATGCGTTTTTAGTCTAGATTTAAACTGACAGAGTGTGTCTGCTTCCCGAACAATACTAGGAAGACTGTTCCAAAGTTTAGGTGCTAAATAGGAAAAGGATCGACCGCGTGCAGTTGATTTTGATATTCTAGGTATTATCAACTGGCCAGAATTTTGAGACCGTAATAGACGTGATGGAGTATAATGCGTTAAGAGCTCGCTCAAGTACTGGGGAGCTAAACCATTTAGTGCTTTGTAAGTATTTAGCAAGATTTTAAAATGTATGCAATGTTTAATAGGGAGCCAGTGCAGTGTTGACAGTGGCTGGTCAGTGATGGCTGGTTAGTGATGGCTGGTCAGTGATGGCTGGTCAGTGATGGCTGGAGCCATCTCTGGATGCTGGTTAGGGGCTGGAGCCATCTCTGGACGCTGGTCAGGGGCAGGAGCCATCTCTGGACGCTGGTCAGGAGCAAGGCAGTACATTTGGGCAGCTCTGGACACTCCTCCGAGACGACCGACCGCGGGCTGCTCCGTAACAGCCCCCGAATATCTGGAGGAAGCCCTGTGCTCCTCCCAAGCACGTAGGACTGCCACCACATAAAACCCCAGCACAGCCCTCCTGGCCATGTCAGGACTCGGGATCACCGGACCTGGAACCACCGGACTCGGGACCACCGGACTCGAGACCACCGGACTCGAGACCACCGGAACTCGGGACCACCGGAGTCGGATCCTCCTCAGCAGAGGTCTCCGACGAAGTGGACCCCTTCTTCCTCCTTCTCCGTTTCCGGGTCATCGGAGGACTGCAGATGGTACATAATCCCATATGCCCCAGCTTCTCCATCTCCCCCGGGCTGAGAGGCATATCCAAACAGATATTATACACCTCCTTAATCTCCGCCTCCGTGTAGACCTTAATGAGGAAACTGCAGGCAAAGTCCCTCACGTCAGCTCCCTGCTGACGGATGTAACATAAGTTCACATATCTGGTGAGTCTCAGATAGTTGGAGGGTTCGGTGGGGGGAGATGGAAAAAGGAAGACACCCATCTTCTGCTGAGTCCTCTAATGGCCGGATCATTATATCAGGGATCAGTAAGGAAAAATGGGAGCGAGGAGTCAAGTCAAGTCAACTTTATTTATATAGCGCTTTTTACAATGCAGATTGTTTCAAAGCAGCTTCACATTGTTAAACAGGAAAATAATGCAACAGATTTTAAATCGGCTGTACAGCCACTTTGGAGAAGACGGTAATGTTATCCAGCTAATTTCAATTATCATATAGTGTCAATGTGGGCAGATCAGTAATTTAGTTGATATAGTTAATTTAGTTTAGTAATTGAATTTATTTGGATATTTAGTTTAAAATTATAATGATATAAAATTTTGTGTCCCCAACTGAGCAAGCCAAGCCAAAGGCGACAGTGGCAAGGAACCAAAACTCCATCAGGTGGCAACAAAGGTATTAGATTTGGTAAAACCTTGTAATTTTACAGTTTTTATAAATAAAACATGAATTGCATTGTGAATGTATTGTTACTTTGTACTTTTCCACACAACTTTGATTTTACCTTAAGGGAAATGTCTTATAACCACTGCATGATATATTATGGCTGTTTAAAAGAAGACTTTTTTGTCTTTAAGATGTAGTATGATACTGTGCAGATCTTAAGTAAATAATGTCAAGATACGAGAAAAGTAAAAAAGTATGGAAAAGTAAAAGACATGATGGGATATATAATCCATTATAACTTAAGTGGATAAAATTAGGTTCATTGTGCGTTATAAATCATCATGCTCTTAATAGTTATAACCACAAATTATTACTGTTACGATTATTCATGAGATGACATTATAAGGTTGTTTATAAGGCATTATGCGTGCATTATAATGCATTAAGAATACCCTTATGATTCATTATAAATGTAGGCTTCATCTAGTGTTATAATGCATTGTACTTTTAAAAGTTATAACGACAAATAGGTAAGTATTATAATGTATTGTAACTGTTGTTATGATTATTTATCAGATGATACAACATATTAGAAGGTTGTTTGTATCATAATGCATTAAGAATACCCTTATAACGCAGTATAAATACAGGCTTCATAGAAAGTGTTACCGTTTTTTTTTTTTTTTTTTTTTTTATCATTTCAGTAAATTATTCAATGACTCGCCTATAACACACTCACTTGTCCCCAACTACTGGCATAATGATGTAATCTGCAGGAAGGGTCATTGAACAAATATGAACAAAATTTGAATTAAATTTAGTGGGCAGTTTCAAAAGGTTTACTGGGATAAATCGAAATCCCCAGCACTAGTCATATTACAGAAGTAAAATGGGCAGAAAATGTTGGTTCATGTTGACTTTAACTGTATCATAACAGGGCTTCACTTGGTGAAGTCCCTATAGAGCTCTTCAGACTCATGTAGAACAGTTCTAAGCTGACTGCTCTCAACAAGAAGAATTCTGGGATGTGTTTATCAATGGTAATTAGATCACGCTTAGGGCTAATTATGTGAACAGATGGGTGATCACGGCAGGTATGTAGACGAGACGTAGAAGAAATAGGAGGAAATGAAAAGGTGGGCGCACAACACTTCAGCTCCTGTCTGCTGTCATCAGCTATTAAAGGATTAGTTCACTTTTAAATAAACTTTTGCTGATAATTTACTCACCCCCATGTCATCCAAGATGTCCATGTCTTTCTTTCTTCAGTCGAAAAGAAATTAAGGTTTTTGATGAAAACATTCCAGGATTTTTCTCCATATAATGGACTTCAATGGGCACCAAATGGTTCAAGGTCCAAATGACAGTTTCAGTGCAGCTTCAAAGGGCTTTAAACGATACCAGACGATACCAGACGATACCAGACGATGAATAAGGGTCTTATCTAGCGAAACGATCGGTCATTAAAAAAAAAAAATTAAAAAAAAAGGGTAACACTTTAGAATAATGATCCATCATTAATAAGTTAAAAAGTTCAACTAATCAGTAAGCAATATCGAATTTAGGGGATAGTTCCTTGTTAAGTAATCAATAATCACTGAATGAGATTAGCCTCATTAATAACTATTAACTAACTGAAAAATGATAAAGTGTCTGTTTGTCTGAGACGTAATCAGTCATCTTTTTTACTCTGAATAAATTCATAAAATGCATCACTAATTACTCAGGTGTTACCTAGTCACTATGCAGGAACTACTAGTGACCTGGACCATTATTTTAAAGTGACAAATATGTTTTTCCACTTTAAAATAATGGTCCAGATCACTAGTAGTCCTTGAAGAATGACTAGGTACTTGAGCAATTAGTGATGCATTTTATGAGCATTTTGAGAGTAAAAAAAGACAATTGTTCACATCTCAGACACGTTAATGTTGTGATTAGTAATTAATTATTAACTCTTTATAATTTGTCATAGTAACCTATTAGTTCTTAGTGATGCCAATCTCCTTCAGTCATTATTGATTACCTAATAAGGAACTATCTTAGTCCTAAATTTGATATTACTTACTGATTAGTTAAGCTTCTATATTCTTAAGCTTCTAGTTTCTATATTAGTTAATAGTAGTAGCTGAAGTGTTAATGTATTACTACTCATTCTCACCCTTATTCATCGTCTGGTATCGTTTAAAGCCCTTTGAAGCTGCACTGAAACTGTCATTTGGACCTTGAACTGTTTGTTGCCCATTGAAGTCCATTATATGGAGAAAAATCCTGGAATGTTTTCATCAAAAACCTCAATTTATTTTCGACTGAAGAAAGAAAGACATGGACATCTTGGATGACATGGGGGTGAGTAAATTATCAGCAAAAGTTTATTTAAAAGTGAACTAATCCTTTAAAGTCTTCAATTTGTGTGGATTTATATTATTTGTATTTTTTTCCTCTTTTTTTTTAACTTAATGTATAAGGTTTTTAAAGATTATTATTAATATATTCTGAATAATTAAAAAGTGTTTTTTTATTAGATCTAACCTAAATGTTATTTAACCAAATTTTATATTAAATAAAAAAATTAGAATCAAACATTTTCACTCTCACACACACACAGGGTCATGGGCCAAGGCTCATTGATGCACGTGGGGAGTGAAGGCAGGCCCGTGTGGCCGTTTAAACAGACGAGCGGCTGTAGCTCAAATTGCTCAAGAAGTTAATGCTGGTTCTGATAGAAAGGTGTCAGAATACACAGTGCATCGCAGTTTGTTGCAGACCAGTCAGGGTGCCCATGCTGACCCCTGTCCATCGCCAAAAGCGCCAACAGTGGGCACGTGAGCAACAGAACTGGACCACGGAGCAATGGAAGAAGGTGGCCTGGTCTGATGAATCACGGGTGCGTGTGCGTCGCTTACCTGGGGAACACATGGCACCAGGATGCACTAGGGGAAGAAGGCAAGCTGGCGGAGGAAGTGTGATACTTTGGGCAATGTTCTACTGGAAAACCTTGGGTCCTGCCATCCATGTGGATGTTAATTTGACACATACCACCTACCTAAGCATTGTTGCAGACCATGTACACCCTTTCATGGAAACGGTATTCCCTGGTGGCTGTGGCCATGATAATGCACCCTGCCACAAAACAAAAATGGTTCAGGAATGGTTTGAGGAGCACAACAACGAGTTTGAGGTGTTGACTTGGCCTCCAAATTCCCCAGATCTCAATCCAATCAAGCATCTGTGGGATGTGCTGAACAAATATGTCCGATCCATGGAGGCCCCTCCTCGCAACTTACAGGACTTAAAGGATCTGCTGCTAACATCTTGGTGCCAGATACCACAGCACACCTTCAGGGGTCTAGTGGAGTCCATGCCTTGACGGGTCAGGGCTGTTTTGGCAGCAAAAGGGGGACCAACACAATATTATAAAGGTGGTCATAATGTTATGCCTAATCGGTGTATGAATCAAAGTCATTTGACAAATATTGTGAAAATCAGGGTGAAGTAAACCCTGACGTTGCTGACACATCATGCACAAAATGTTTTAATTTGAGCTCAGGTTGTTTCGAGCAAGTGTCAGGCAATTGTGGAGCTATGTGGTCTTGTCAACACATTCTTATATTAAAAAATGGAGAGCAAGAATGGAAGAGAACACAGGGGTCTTGAGGCACATTTTTCATAGATTAACTATTGCTAAATTTGATACAGTTTCTTGAAAATGTTGTGCTCATTGGGCGAGACGATGTAAAAACATTGAGTCTGAATGCATACATAGAACAAAAGAAAGGCCTCTGTGTAAATGGACAGATATGTTTAGATCACATAACATGTTGGATATGTGGTCTGGCGAGTGGCACATGCTTAAACTGTGGTGTGGCAGTCATGTTGTGCATTTTGTTTTTGATTGACCATTTTAATTGACCAGCCATTGTCAAGAGACAAAGGAACTCATCAAATACTTTCCAGTAGGCTGAGCTAAAATGAGTTTCTGTTATTTAATATGAGAATGATCACTAATCAACCTAAGAGTCCCTGTAGGCCTATCCTGTTAGAATAAACAGTCATTACCGCTATCATGTTTGTGATTTGCTCATTCTTTTCTTTCCCTCCTGAGTGATTCATATGATTGTCACCACCTCCGTTTCAACAACAGATTTAACGAGCAGTAGTCATCTCTTGTGCATTGCCAGTCATCTCCGGCGGGTGGCTCAAAGCCATTATACAGGCACTGATGAAGCTTTACCTTATCTGATGACATCTCACACTGTTTAGTTAGAGGAACAATTGAAATTAGTCAAAGGAGGGTGACGAGTGAACGGAAGTATTGTAGAATAATGAAGGGTTTAAAATGCCCCCACATTAGCATGAAGTTTGCTTAATTCATTTCCGGTCATTTTTGAATCTGAGCAACATATGCAGCTGTGCTCTTCTAGATGAGAAGAAATATGTGAAAAGAATAAGATGGGTCGGGATGGTCGACTAGTTGTACAACATCTGGTTGGTGAGATTCTAAGGGGGATGAATGTAGCTACACTGTTAACAGTCAGTATGCCAGGGTTGTAAACTTAAACTCAAAAGTACTGATTTAAAAACATTTTAGAACTAAAATAAAATGTAGTAAATGAAAAACAAACTAAATCAAGAAGAAAAACTGATAATATGCAATAATCACGTTAAACATTGGATTAAACTGTTGGATTAAACTGTTACCGTCAGGGCCCCCTGAGTAGTACTCAGCCCCCACATGGCATGCAATTACTGCAATTTATTCATGCAATTTCTGAACAGTTGTGTCTGCATTTATCCTGGTCTTGGGGACATGTACCTATCTTGAAACTAAATGATGAAAAAAAAAAAAAGGTTCCAACCAACATAACAAAGCCCTTATCCTCTGAAATGTGGAAGGTTTTCTGGATTCTGTTAATTGGACTCATTATGTTTCCTCTTTTGTAAGGTTACACCACACTACTCCTTAATTCTCTGATTATACCATCAGAACGAGACGGCTCTTAATCAACTATTCTATTAGCTATTAGGTTGATTGTGTAGTATTTAACCACAGAAAAGTGTCCTTAAATCTGTAGTATCGGTGGAGTTTGAGACGAGAGAGAACTACTGATTGCAGTAATCAGCAATCTTTCACATGCAAACAGAGAAAAGAGAGTTTACTCATCAGTGATGCCTGGCGTTTTTCAAAATGTTGGTTTAAAGTGCCAAATAAAATTCTGTCCTTTACTTACCCTCATGTCTTTCAAAACCACGTATGATGTTATATAGGACACCAATGACAATTGATTTAAGAGCTTTGGTGGGAGAACAAGATGTTGTTGGACTACTTTCATGATACTTCTATGTTGATTTTATTTCCTTTTTGGAGCTTTACAGACTTGGTTACCATGAGCTGTTGTTACTTAGTCACCATGAACTTTAGTTCTAAGAGATATATAAATATTCTTAATTTTAGTAAGGAACAAAATGAGGAAGAGTAATTTTTTTAACAACTCATTTTTAGATTTTTAGAACTATTCCATTAACGTTGAAGTGTGTTTGAAGATGTTTACAACCTTTTTTATGAAGCGAAAAAGAAAAGTGAATAAGCTGAGGGTTCTAAAGAACATGAGGAGGTCACGGATGACACATGCCAAGGCATTGCTGCTGTGGGTGTTGGGGTCTGAATAATTGATCCCAATGCGCCAGCATGGCACCACAGAACACATCCCTGCCCGGGCTTGGACAACATCACCATGGAGATGACAGCTGCTCCTCCAAGCAAGCACTCGGCCTCTGCAAACTATTAGCGCCCACTGCCAGCTCCTGTCTGAAGGAGCCAAGTCATCACTGGAGACCAAGAACCTCCATTTTGAATCCTTCCCAAAGAGAGAAACATTGACCGCCGTTTACTCATGACTGGGGCATGTTTCAACACCATGCAGTATTTATAAGCACCAAAAAATTTTGTCAAATGACTTAACTAAACAGTTGGTTTCTGTATTGCGCTGGTGCCACTCTTCTGTATCTATCACTGCCCAAGCTGGCTATTTCACCAAGAATCCAGGGAGCCATTACAAGGTTTCTTTGTTACTTTGCCAACCTCCTATTTCCAGCTGCCAAAAGAGTCTTTTCAAGTACCAGTCTGAGTAATTTGTTAAGAGACATGCCACTATTCTTATTTTGAGCCTTGACCACACAAAACATCATATTTATAGAGAAATAAGGTTACCTCTTACCTGTTTTTTTGTTTTTTGTTTTTTATGACGCTGGTCACCTCATGGGGCCTGATGATATGGGATGGTGTAGGATCGGTGTATTTACTTTACAATTACACAAGTTGCTAGAAAATTTACATGACACCGCTTACTAAAATGGAACACTTTTTATGTAATTTGGCAATATATTTACACGACAACAGAGTTTTGGTGGCCTGAAAAGGCAAGGGTTTCAAAAGTGCAAGTTTTTGAAAACTATACCGTTAATCGAACGAAACCGATACTTCGTGTAAACTACAAAAACGCAAAATTTGACTTACTTGTTAAGTCATAGGCACGTAGTATTTACTTTCAAAGTCACATCGCCAACTACTGACCTGGCCCTCCACGACCGAATTTGCCCATACCTGCTCTAAAGCCTTGCCAAGCATAGTCACTAGTTAATGTTTTAACATCTGCATTCATTCACATCTAAGCCAATTGCTTTGCTGGAGCATAATGGGATTGTAAAGTAGGAGTTAGCGGCTTCATTTTTGTCTGTCTTAATTGCTGCAGTGTATTAGCAATAGCATGCTCTTGTCTTTAGCCTCCACACTCTTGGGTCACTTTATCTCTTCCCTGAGTTCATTTTCATCCTGATTATCCCTGTTATTCCGTATTCAGACTTGGTAATGTTTTATCCAGCACCTGCTAAATCCATGAATATCTGATCCCCATGCAAGTGTCAAGAGTTCATTATTATAAATTAAGCAGCAGCCCATGTTGGCAGCATTTGGTGCCTTTTTTCGGCCTGGCAGTAGACCATTTAGCAGATGGTGCTGAGATTTCTAAGCATTTTCTATGGCAGGTGCTGAGGAAAGCAACAGTTTTCAAATGTAGCTTGATTACAACAGGATTGTAATATCTTTGCCTTTCGTCATAGACTATAATTAATTGAACTTGCACCCATAGGCTTATAGCCACTTGTCTTGTCTAAAATGTTTAAGATTCACCTCCCTCTTTTTTGGAAAAACACCAGCTGGTTACCTGGTTTAAGTGTCTCTGTTGGGCACTTGTTATCTGATCAGACTGGATCAGAGACCAGCCAGATGGCCAGTATAAACACTAGTTTGGTCAGGCTGGGAAACCAACTAAACCACCTGGATTAAACTTTTTTTATTTTTGGCAAACGTTTAAAAAATAATTATATTTTAAAGGGATACTCCACTCAAAAATGAAAATTAATTTACTCAAACTCATGACGTACAAAGTATATATGAGTTTCTGGTAACGAAAAAGTATATGTAAGTTTCTGTAAATTTGTTTTACTTACGCAGTACTTACCGGGTTGTAATCTAAAGCATTACAGAGTTTCTTTCTTCTGTGGAGCACAAACAAAGATTTTTAAAAAATTATTTGTGAGTCCATATAATGCAAGTGGATAAAACCCTCAAAGCTGATGCTTCAAAAACCACACAGAGTGAACCATAACCATAGTCGATGAAACAATGTCTTTGGAAGCAAAACAATAGTAGTGTGTGTGAGAAAAATATACACACCTATTGTTACACACCTATCATTTCTGGCCAACTGTCATGCACAGGTTCATGAGAGTGTCGTGAAACGCTATGTCAGCAAATTGTGAAGCATGAGCGCATACTGAAGCTCATGTGAGAAGTGATATAGAAGCTTCTCACCGTGTTTTACAACACACTTACATCAGGCTTCACACCGTACTGATGTTTACATCAATTGTGAACTCATTAACATGCATCTGACAGTTGTTCGAAGCTATGGTTTATAGTTTAAAAAGTTTAAAATAATGTTTAAAATGTTTTTCTCACACAGTTATCGTTTTCCTTCAGAAGACATTGGTTCATACACTAGGGTCATATGGATTGCAGTCATGCTTATTTTGTATATATGGTTATGAAGCGTCAACTTTGAGGGTTCCATCCACTTACATTATATGGACTCACAGAGATGGATTATTTTTTCTAAAAATCTCTGTTTGTGTTCCACAGATTAAAGAAAGTCATATGCAACTGAGACAGCATGGGGTGAGTAAATAATATTTACATCTGAAAAGCACAAAGAAAAAAAAGTGCTTGCATAAAACAACAATTTTAGGAACAAGCTGAAGCCTCTGCCACATGGTAGCATAGCCAGTACGCTAAAAGTAATCCTGCTATGGCTGGCAGTATACTTTTGCAGTTCACAAAACTATCAGATTATGTCTGGATGTGCCACCTTTCATATCATCCCTGAAATTGCATTATTAATTTTGATTTCTGTGTGTTTCTGGTTGATCTAGGTGTCCTAACAGTGGGAGGGGTTCCTGGAGTGCTACGAGACGAGGCCTCTTGCAGCTTCGTCCACCTGCTGTAGATACTTGCTATGTCTCATCGGCTTAACACCTGCCTCTGCCTACCTGTCTGCGTCTCTGCTTTGTAAATGAGCAGCACCCCCTAGTGCCACGGAGAACATACTGTACGTTCACAAAGCGCCTCACAGACAGTGGTACATTAAGCCTTATGGACTTTAAGAGCGCAGCATGGGACAATGAGGCGCCTATGGGACTCCACCAGCGGTTCCGACCTAATCTGAGACTGTGAACCTAACGGCTCTGTGAATCAGCTTTCTGCTGGAGTATGTTTTTGGCGCTCATTTTTTACAGACCAAAGAGGAAAATTATACACAAACAAAAAAATTTAAAACATTGACTATGTGAGTGCTGACTGAGGGAAAGACTTGAAAGGAACAATTTCGGCAAAGAAAAAAATATATATAAACCTAAATGTAGAGAGAGAGATACAGTAGATATAGATATAGAAAGACTTGGTGGAAGTGGTCTACAAATGGAAACACTGACGTGGAACATTGAAACGACTGAGTCGAACATTCCCATTTATCACAATCTGAGGAGAACCTTTAATACATTACAGACATTTCCTTAAAATGGAACTGAACCAAGCACTGTATTCCAAGGACAACAAGGATATAGATACTGTACACATAAACACATCAACAAATTTAATTAGCATTTTTCAGTAGCAACATTTTGGACAGTTTGCATTAAGCATAGAAGGTTAAATGGAAGAGTACCCCATTGCTTATCGTCAGAAAATATAAAAAAAAAAACATAAAAACTGTAATTTCTGATTACCAGGAGTGAGATATGTCATTATATGTATTTTGAAAGGCCTACGAGTTATATATTTAACAGTTTTATATGTTGTACCTTTGTAGAGAATCTTATTTAACATGAATAACGTTGTGGAAATGACAGATGTAGAATGTGGGTAATGCTCTGCTCCATAACGCAGGCCAGTCTTATAAAATTCAAACTCAAGTAGCAATTTTCCTTTTACAGGTTCAAAAATAAGACTGCTAAGGAAGAAAACGGACAAAACACAAAGGAAAGAAATTATTAATTGCAGAAAACATGGAAACTACTTTTAGCTTTTGTATTGTAAAGGGTCAGAGAAAAGCTCTTGTATTTGGCTTTTCTGAGATTGATTTTTGTGCTTGTGTTTGTTTGCACAGTGCTCACCTCCAAGTCTTGACACCTCCAGAGACAGTTCAGAAAGTCTTAGATTCATTTACATTAAATACTTTTTTATTATGAACTATTTTAAGAATAAATTAAATAAGTGAAAAGATCAAGTTGCTAAAACAAAATTGTAATATCATGATGTTTTTTTTTTTTTGGCAGTTTCTTTCTTTTTTTTAAATGAACTATACCAGGTTTGACCGAGATATGTACATGTGGAGGCACGTATGATGAATTGATTTATATTTGGGAGGAAATGAGACTGAGGAGTGAATTCACTAAAAATCGCATAATCTTTATTTATTTAAACATATTTTATTCACTAAGCACCTGCAATCCAGTTTAACCAGAAGCTAAATGAAATAATAATAATAATTTCATTCTCATTCTTTTCAGCACAAACACACCTTTTCTATGCAAATTAGACTTCTTTTAAATTCCACATCATTCAGAAAAGACAGTGTTATTTTAATAGCATAAATAGCATGAAGGTTACCCTATGATTATTATTATTTTCATTTTTATTTTCATTCACTAAATGCCTGTGTAAATGTTATGTTGATCGTGGCAGCAGTAATTTATGTAGAAGAGAGTTAACCAAGCATATATCAAGAAACGCTGTGTAGACTAGCACACTTTATGCATTTAATAGAGACAAGTTAGGTGCCTGGATTGTAGCGGTGGAGTGATTCTGTAGAGGCCCAGAATTGTATACTGGTAGTCATTTGCAAATTCCACAACCTGGCCTGAAAGATGGGGAATCGGCATGCAAATTGAATTCAGCACAAATTTTTGGGGTGTGTTGCGGTGTTACGTGTTTTGCATAATTGCTTGCTAAAACAACGCAGACAGAGTGTGCAAATAAGCAACGCTATGAACGGCACAATTAATTCTTAGTGAATTCCCCCTTGAATGTTTCATTAACACAGCAATACTTGAATTCGATTTTTTATTGATTTTATATTTTGCTTGTGAAAGGGAAAAAGCTCAGTTAAGCCCAGTAAAGTGGCACATGATTTTCAGTGCAGATGTTGCTCTCTACAGCAATAACAAAAAGTACCATGGTATTACCATGCTTCTTGTATTCATACCGTGGCAGCTATGTAAGATTCACACCTAGAACAATAACTATAAAGATAATTATTAAGATATCTATATTAGTGTCCACACCAGTGGGCGATCAATATAATTCTGTTTATACTAAGCTCGTGATTGTTCTTCACTTTAAATGCTCGAGCTTGTTACAGCAGGATGGATTCTGATTGGCTGTCAATGTTTTTATTGTTCATCAGCTGGATAAAATCTTTCTGAAAGTGATTTCAACGTATTGTTTTTCTTTGCCGTTATCGTTATAGCTGTTGTGTGAACTCTGCTATTCTTTAATATTTAGAATGATTTTTAGAACTATATCTTTATAGTTATCGCCCTTGGTGTGAACAGGCCTTAAGAGTATAATTTAATACATATCAATAACTATTAATCAAGTATTAATAAATTGTTAATTAAAATATTTAAATGAATTAAACAAATTAAATTAAATGTCATTTAAATATGCACTATATTGCCAAAAGTATTGGGACAACCCTCCAAATCATTGAATTCAGGTGTTCCAATCACTTCCATGGCCACAAGTGTACAGAATCAAACCCCTAGGCATGCAGACTGCTTCTACAACATTTGTGAAAGAATAGGTCGCTCTCAAGAGTTCAAGTGAATTTAAGCGTGGTAATGTGATAGGTTGCCACCTGTACAATAAGTCCATTCATGAAATTGAATTGAAAAGTGGAATTGAATTGAATTGAATTGAATTGAATTGAATTGAATTGAATTGAATTGAAAGTGCTATTATAACAAAGTGGAAGCAATTGGGAACAACAGCAACTCAGCCATGAAGTGGTAGGCCACGTAAAATCACAGAGCACAGTGCGCAGAAGTCGCCAACTTCGCCAAACTTTGTGTGGCCTTCAGATTAGCTTAAGAACAGTGCGTAGAGAGCTTCATGGAATGGGTTTCCATGGCTGAGCAGCTGCATCCAAGCCTTACATCACCAATTGCAATGCAAAGCATCGGATGCCATGGTGTAAAGCATGCCTCCACTGGACTCTAGAGCAGTGGAGACGTGTTCTCTGGAGTGACGAATCACGCTTTTCTGTCTGGCAATCCGATGGATGAGTCTGGGTTTGGCGGTTGCCAGGAGAACGGTACTTGCCTGACTGCATTGTGCCAAGTGTAAAGTTTGGTGGAGGGGGATTATGGTGTAGGGTTTTTTTTCAGGGGTTGGGATTGGCCCCTTAGTTCCAGTGAAAGGAACTCTTAATGCTTCAGCATACCAAGATATTTTGGACAATTTCATGCTCCCAACTTTGTGGGAAAAGGTTGGGGATGGCCCCTTCCTGTTCCAACATGACTGCTCACCAGTGCACAAAGCAAGGTCCATAAAGACATGGATGAGCGAGTTTGGTGTGGAGGAACTTGACTGGCCTGCACAGAGTCCTGACCTCAACCCAATAGAACAACTTTGGGATAAGTTAGAGCGGAGACTGGGAGCCAGGCCTTCTTGTCTAACATCATTGCCTGACCTCACAAATGCGCTTCTAGAAGAATGGTCAAAAATTCCCATTAACACACTCCTAAACCTTGTGGAAAGCCTTCCCAGAAGAGTTGAAGCTGTTATAGCTGCAAAGGGTGGGCCAACTCCATATTAAACCCTACAGATTAAGAATGGGATGTCATTAAAGTTCATGTGCATGTAAAAGCAGGCGTCCAAAAACTTTTGGCTATATAGTGTATTTCAAATCATGCATTTATATATATTTTCATTTAACTACATTTTCAAAATGAATATTATTAGTTTCATTCAAATGTACTTACATTTAAAGTTTCATAACAATTGATTTATTACTTTATTGTTAAATTTTCAACTACATTGACAAACACAATCTTTAAGTCAAGTCAACTTACAGAATTTATTAATCTAGGTTAATATTAACTTTGATGCTGGCTTGAGAAATCCTGAATAGAAAGTTAGTAGTTGTTTTAAAGTATATACTATAATATACCATGCATTGTTAATTCTTGTTAAGCTAATGTTAATTTCTAAAACTTGAAACGTTAAAATATATTATGATGTATATAAATTAATATTAAACTAAATTAATAAATGCTGTAAAAGTATTGTTAATTGTTAGTTCATGAGACCTAATGCATTAACTAATGTTAATCAATTGAACCTTATTTAAAAGATTTAGGTCAACCCTATTGTTACAATTTTCCTAATTAATAAGTTGATCAATGATTCATTCATTTTATTTCTTTCAGTGGCACTCCTTTATAGGTAGCACATGTAAATGCCGTAATATAAAAGGAACATGGTATTACCGTACAATACCTTGCCATGGTACCACCACAGTACTTTTTGTAGGAGAGATTTCAAAATGAATGGACATGCCATTATATCTGAGACACTCATGCATAAACATGCTCTTACCATTCTAGCACTTCTGCTGGCTAATACAACAGAAACAAGAGACAGCTGCATTCATATATACAATGTTTTCATTTGACATTCCATTGACTGACACATTCAATGTAACAGAGTCTACAATCAGTGCATACAGTGCATTGTTCAAAGTTCTCACAAATACATGAAATACAAACACATCCTGGTAAAGATCTCTGATTATGAAATACAAGCGGATTCGTCCCTCCTGCTGGCAGTGATGATCGAACCGATAACTTTTCTTTCAATAATCTGGTGATTTCCATGTATACAATGAAAATTATAATATAATTTTGGGTAATAACATCCCTCAGAGCTTGAGTGTATAGAGGCAGAGCTTGAGTGTATGGAGGATTTGAGTGATGCTATTTGATGGATTTAAGTGTATAGAGGATATGAGTGATGCTTGTGTGTATGGAGGATTTGAGTGATGTTTTTTGTTTTATCCAAGCCCTATCATAGATCAAAAAAATTGCTTTAATATATATATATATATATATATATATATATATATATATATATATATATATATATATATATATATGGCTTTAAGATGTTGCGTGCAAGATAATATATTTAATATAAAAGGTCTATATATGTTTTATAATTGTATTGTCTGTCACCTGTCACCCAATATTTGCTGGGTTATTTATATTATGCAGTACATTTTAATGTCTTAATATACTGGATAAAATATTAAACTTACATACACTGAACAAAATTATAAACGCAACACATTTTTGTTTTTGCCGCCATTTTAATAAGCTGAACTTAAAGATCCACTCTTGGAGATGTGTTGCTCTCCGTGAGGCAAATGGTGGTCACACCAGATATTGACTTTTTTTTGGGAAAATGGGGCCAAAAACAAAAGTGTTGCATTTATAATTTTGTTCAGTGTATTTTAAAGGTCAATAATTTTGATAGAAATCATATTTTAGCTTTTTTGTTCTTTAATGAACATGGAGTGATTTAAAGTACACAACACAACTACTATTAAAAATGACGAACAAAAAACTGAGAAAACTGGGCTTATATATGTTACCGGCAATGTGTGAAAAGCAGGTATTGTATAGAATGACTATAGGAAATGTATAGAATGCCTGAACTTTGTAGGCAAAGTATGAAATGTCTGTTTTTTGTGATTATGTTCATACTTTGCCTACAAACTTCAGGCATTCTATATATTCCCTAGGCATTATATACAATGCAGAATTTTAACACATTGCCAGTAACATATACACTCAACAGTGATGACAATCAACAGAACAAGAAACAGGTGTGTAATTAATTAGAAACTATGGTAAGAAAAAAGTGACAATTTATTAGGAAAACATCTAAGTGTTTCTTCATTTCTTCATCTAAGCTACAAATGCTTTTTTGAAATATAGGTTTTACTGGTAATTATTATATAGGTTTTTCCTGTGTGCTCAGGTTCACTTCACTTTCATGTTAGTCTTTTGCAAAATCCCTTTAACTAACAATAACAGGTCCTTAATTACCTCATTCTCCGGGAAAAGATAGAAGCACAAACATCAGCTGTACATCTAATTTGTCATGGGTTCCCTTTTGATTTTTTTCTATGGATTTATAGAATGGTGATTTTTGGTTTAAAAAATAATGTCTGTGGTTAACAGCACTTGGTGAGACTATCACATTTTGTTTTACAACATAAATTACACAATGACGTACCTTAATGAATTCAAGAAGTTAAAATGTTAGTTCACTCAAAAATGAAAATTCTGTCATTAATTACTTACTCTCATGTCATTCCAAACCAATAAGACTTTCGTTCATCTTCAGAACACAAATGAAGATCTTTTTTAAATAAAATCTGAGAGATTGGAGATTAATATTTTTTAACTTAATGAATTTAATGGCATAAATGTTGATACTACTGTGTTTTTCTAGACTATGAGTTTAAACTTTTGTAAGGATGACTAATCAAGCATGTAAACTTGCATTTGAAACAAAACACAGCAGCTTCAAAATTCATGTTTCTTGTATGATTGTGTGAAATTTATGTTGAACAAAATGTTATCTTGAATTAATATCCTGATCCTCACTGTTGTCCCTCTGATGTCCTCCATACCTTCCTACAATCCAATTCACTTCAGACACTTGCCCCTTGCACACTCCTGCTCCTTGCCAAACTGGATATTAATAAACTTATGTTGACTGTGGAGTTTTAGAGATGGAAATGAGATCTTGGAGGCATGCAGGAGCTGCTCCGTATTAGTCTGATAATCTACAGTAAATAACTAGAATATTTAATCATCAGCTGACTGAATTCTGGTAATATATTCTATATCTTTGAGGATACTAGACATCAAACCACTGGATTTATTTCCATCAGAAAAAAATCAATAAATAATTTCCTAAGAGCAATGCTACATTCAAGAATAAAGACATCACCCCCCAAAAAGGCAAATGCTCCAAAGGGAGGCAAAGTAGGTCATATGTTAATTTTGTTGTGTGGGTAGGTGTGAATGTGTTCTGCACACTTCTAATTATGTTCTTTACTATATTTTGTGAGATCAGACAGATTAAACAACTTTTTTTTTTCTTCAATATTTTCATAATTTTCAGTGTGAACAAACTACACACACTATTTATACTATAAAAACAACAAATGGTGCATAAGTATACAAATACTTGCTGTCCGCAAGAGAATAATCTATATAGCCTACATAGACATCTTTATTTCTCTTTGCATCAAATCAGTGTTTGTAATGCTGAGTAATATGAGCTGGTTGGCTTGTAAGCCATTTTTTGAAATCCTTATGGAGAAATTAAGGGGGGAAATGTTCATCAAGAGGTGCATCAATTTAGTCAAGATCAAGACAATGCAAGAGTCCAGCACTCTGTAAAGTCTACTCCAGCACATCTCAAAATCTTTCAATGAATTTAATGTCTGGACTCAGAGGTGCCAATTCATGTGTGAAAATGATTCTTCATTCTCCATCCCAACCATTCTTTCACAATTTGAGCCTGATGAATCTTGGCATTGTCATCCTGGAATATGGCCATGATGTGTCTTCCTACATAGTTGTTTAAGAAATGAAAAGCTACACACTCCATTAATGAGGGTTGAACAGGAAAATAATAGTGTTAATTTTGCAAAACTGATCAGTTATGAAACAAATTTAATTGCGGCTGTAAATCAGCTCTACCAAAGAAAATAGTGACATTATTCTGCTCAATTTAGTTTAATGTTGATTCAGTTTTGCAAAGTCTACACGTTCTCACACCCAACTTGTCACATATTGACGCTTGGTCAGGACCCCTCTGCGTCACTTTTTAACGCACAGGGAACCCCTTAGCGTCATAATACATGAATGGGTAGGTAAACATGGGTTGGTTACATGTTCAAAAGTTTCTAAATAGCGTAAATAAAATAAAAAATAAATGTAAATAAAATTATGATGGCTGATTCAATTGAGAATCACACTCCAACATGTCATAATGGCAAAATCATAACCAAATACATAATTTCATCATGACGATAACATTCCCATGCCCAATGCGTCCGTGTATGACGGCAAAGGTTTCTCATTGAAATCAACGGAGTACCATGCACATCGAAAAATTATGCTAAACCCTGTGCATTAAAAAGTGGCGCCAAAGGGTCCTGACGTAAAAATGTGACCATATGTGATGAGAACGTGTTGGCAAAGTTAATCAGTTATGAAACAAACTCAATTACATAGTATAAAAAATGCAAATTACATTCATTATGAAACAAGTGTAATTCAGCTATTTAATTCTACACACAGCAATAGTGTCATTTTTCAGTTGAAATCAGTTCAGTGATGATTCAGTTAAATTTAATAAGTATTGATAAAAATATCATCAATTGTAAAAGGAGTTTGACTATTATATTGTGGTGTTGTCCTTGCTAGTTACATGCAGCAACAAAAAGCATAGTAGTCTGATTCGTACATACTTCGCAGTCCTCTGAATCAATTCCTTTAAAAAAATTGTCAAAGATTAGTCTCAAGCTCACAAGATATCAATTTGACTCACTAATTTGTATCAATTAAGCAGCACCAGAACAACTTCCCAAAAGGCTGGGTGACAGTCAACTGTGATGTTGCAGCATTCTGATTAATGAACTATTAATTAGGTCGAAATTACAATTCTAGTTAACTTTTCAGGACTATGTTTTCATGTATACCTTGGTCACTGTGAAAACAAAATCCTGCAAGAAACTGCACTGAGAAATAGACATCTCTCTGCCAGTCCCCTGTTAACAGCACAAGTAAATCTCTCCTGTGACAGACCAGCCACTCCCACAACCAAATATTATTTACTTTGATTGATAACATTATCTGCTGAGTAAAATTATGTATTGTGAGTCTCTGTTTACAATATAAATCTAATTAAGTGCTCCCACTGCGCTGCACAAGAGCGATCAATACGTAATATGGCTGTCGCAGCTGCTTCCTATAGTGCATGCCTTCCATCACTAATATTTTCAACCAATAAAACTGTCCAACCTACAATAGGCTTGTAAATGAAAACAAATAATGCACCTGAATGCAATAGTGTGTTTTTCTTATCACTGCCAACTTTAAATGTAGCTATAATACAGTTCTTTTTCAGTCGGTCACTCTCGACGTACGTCTGAGATGATCCGGCGAAATGGGATCACTTCTGGTGAGACCAATCCTCTTCGAGTGTAACTAAATGAGCCAATGAACATTGGCATGCGGTCTTTGCATCCCACAACCCCGCCCGGGCATAAATACGGAAGCGGGTGCCTGCATCAGATTGCATTTACAGAGCCGGTTGGTTTCATGGTTAACGGACTCATTAAGTGTTTTCTTTACGAGTCTGGACTACCTTTTCTGGAAGAGCTTACCTTGTGCTGGTGTGACGGTGTGTACAGCGGAGTGGCAGTGCGGATAGAGCGCCCAGTGTGTGTGAGTGTTCTGAGACGCGACAAAGGCTGTTTTAACAGCTGGTATCGGGTTCCTCTGTCTGCGCGCCGTGGGCACCTCCCCTGTGTGCTTCAGCACATATATTGGTGAGTATTCTCCTAAAAGAGCAGCATGGGTGTGAGTTTGTGTCTTTTTCAAGACGACATTCCGCCCGTGTTTTTCTGGATGCGGTTGTTTCCTGTCCTCATTTGACGGCCA
The DNA here is from genome assembly GCA_039654625.1 of Rhinogobio ventralis. Classification (NCBI taxonomy): domain Eukaryota; kingdom Metazoa; phylum Chordata; class Actinopteri; order Cypriniformes; family Gobionidae; genus Rhinogobio; species Rhinogobio ventralis. Next base: position 23,594,959 of record CM077207.1, read on the forward strand.
CAGTCTCTCTCACATATAAGCATGTTAAGATTGCGTTCGTGGGTGATCCATGTTCTCTCAGGAGAACGGGATCACGTCTCACCTTTCTCATAAGGGCTTGAGTGCTCAGCGCTCTAGATGTGCGGTCAAGACTATGAAACCTCAAATGGGGTGGGGTCCCTTTGCCTATTCCCCGATCTAGCTCTAAAAAGGGCTACTTTGGCTAATAAGCTTTGGTGACCTGAGGATCACAGTGAGCGCTTTTTTCAGAAGGGCTTGAGCATTCAGCGCGCCGTGTGCAGCCGAGTCTGACGGCCACGCTCACTGTCTCGCATGCTCATAGCTTACAGATGGGATTGCTGGTCCTTATGGAGGGACCTAGCAATTCATTTGGGGATCTGGCAGAGGACAGATGTCAATCGCTGCATCGGAGAGAGGGCTTATGCACTGGAAATGAAGATGATGCTAAGATTCCCACTATAATTGTGTGTGCTCATGCTGAATCAGATTCAGTGTTGACAGCCATGCTTTCCCGGGTGACTGAGGTGTAGTGAAATGCGTAAATCGCCTTGCCTGTCCCCGTGCTTTTTTTCCTGGATGTGAATTAGAAAACTTAGTAGTATGGAACTCTTTGGTGCCAAAATATGGAATACCAAAGGGGCCATAATCTGTACAAAGTTTTCTCCTCTCTCACTACCCTCGATGGTGGGGTGGCAGTGCTATCGGCAGGCCACCTCTACCCTGCACTCTTAATGTACGAGGGTAGTTCTGAGCCATGGTTGGGCTGCATACAGTGACTGATCATATTTAAAATCACAGCACTGGCCCTCAGCCATTCAATGTCCACCTTGGTGGTCCAGAAACGCCCTTGAGCTAAACCTTGCAGAGGTGCAAGACGTCGCCAGAGTACGCTTTCTTGATGCTCCCATCTCACAAGGTGGCCTTTTTCTGTGACTGTGCCCAGCAGTCCTCCAAAATTCAAAAGCAGGCTGAGGTAGCTGAGACTGTGCAACGCCACGAAGCCTCAGGTACGTCTGTGGTACGGGTGGGTTCGTTGGTACGGTTTCTAAAAGCCTAGCTAACGCTTCCGTGGCTGTCCCGCTGGCTCACCTGCACCATCAGGTTTGGCTACGCGATTCAGTTTGCATGGAATCCTCCCAAGATCGGGGGCATCCACTTCACTTCTTTGCGGAAAGAGATTGAAGTCCTACTGGCGAAGGACGCGATTGAGCCAGTCCCTCCAATATGAAGACAGGGTTCTACAGCCCCTACTTCATTGTGCCCAAGAAAGGCGGTCGGTTACAACCAATCTGGGACCTGCAAGTCCTGAACCAGGCCCTTCATAGGCTCCCGTTCAAGATGTTAACAGAAGCGCATTTTCGAATGCACCTGTCCCCAAGATTGGTTAGCAGCGATTATACCTGAAGGACATGTACTTTCATGTTTCGATTCGCTCGGGCTGCTCCATATGAGACCACTCCAACACTGACTTAATGGGCGTAGCAGAGCGGCATGTTCCGGGTACACATTACCCCGCACTGTCGCCAAACCTTCAGGCCGTGGTCGGACCCTGCATTACAGGCAGGAGTTCCCTTAGAACATGTGTCCAGGCATGCTGTGGTCTCCACATATGCCTCTGCCACCAGCTGGGGGGGCCACGTATAACGGGTGTGCAGTTTTGGGTCTGTGGATAGGGCCACAAGTGCATTGGCATATCAATTGCCTCGAGTTGCTTGCAGTACGTCTTCTGCTAAGCCACTTCAAGGTGCCACTACAGCACAAGCTTATACTGGTCCTTACAGACAGCACTGCAACCGTTGCGTACATCAACCGCCACGGTGGTCTACGCTACCGTCGCATGTCGCAACTTGCCTGCTATCTCCTCCTATGGAGTCTGAAGCATCTGAGGTCGCTTTGTGCCATTCATATCCCCAGCGAGCTCAATCGTGCAGTCTTCTGCAGGTTCTAGGTGACCTACTCCAGGCGGTGGTAGACACCATCACTTCTGCTAGAGCCCCCTCTACGAGGTACCTCTATGCATTGAAGTGGAACCTGTTCATTGAATGGTGCTCTTCCCGCCGGGGAGACCCCCGAAGATGCTCGGTCAGAGCCATGCTTTCCATCCTGCAAGATGGGTTGGAGCGAAGGCTGTCTCCCTCCACCCTAAAGTGTATGTTGCCTCGATCGCCACACATCACGATGCAGTTGAAGGTAAGTCACTAAGAAGGCATGATCTGATCGTCAGGTTCCTCAGGAGTGCAAGAAGGTTAAATCCTCCTCGTCCGTACCCCGTAGCCTCTTGGGACCTGTCTCTGGTGCCCAGGGCACTTCAGAGGCCTCCTTTGAGCCTTTGCAGTCAGTGCAGTTAAATATCCTGTCAGTTAAGACAGTCCTCCTTGTAGCATTGGCCTCAGTCAAGAGGGTAGGGGACCTGCAGGCATTTTCGGTAGACAAATCATGCCTAGAGTTCGGGCCGGCTGACTCTCACGTGATCCCAAGACCCTGGCCCGGATATGTACCCAAGGTTTCTACCACTCCGTCTGGAGACCAGGTAGTGAACCTGCAAGCGCTGCCCTCGGAGGAGGCAGACCCAGTCATTGCTTTTCTCTGTCCCATCCTTGTTCTGCGGTGCTGCGTGGACAGAACGCAAAGCTTTATGACAGAGCAGCTCTTCATCTGTTACAGAGGCCAGCAGAAGGGAAAGGCTGTCTCCAAGCAGAGGTTAGCCCACTGGATAGTGGATGCTATTGTTTTGGTGTACAAAGCCCAAGACACGCCTTTCCCGTTCGGGGTGAGAGCACACTTTACTAGGAGTGTTGCTTCCTCCTGGGCGCTAGTTCAAGGTGCTTCACTGACAGATATCTCAGATATCTGTAGAGCTGCGGGCTGGGCGACACCTAAGTCAAGTCAAGTCACCTTTATTTATATAGCGCTTTTTACAATGCCGATTGTTTCAAAGCAGCTTCACAGTGTTAAACAGGAAAATAATGCAACATAATTTGATTTGGCTGTACAGCCGCTCTGGAGAAAACGGTGATGTCATCCAGCTCATTTCAATTATCATATTGTGTCAATGCGGGCAGATCAGTAATATGAATATTTAGTGTCCCCAACTGAGCAAGCCAGAACAGAATGGAGAAAAAAACCTTGGGAGAAACCAGGCTCAGTCGGGGTGGCAGTTCTCCTCTGGCCACATTACATGTCAGAAGTCATATAAGATCGGAATATTTGAAAGATCGGAGTCATCACGCCAAAGACGGGTTTATTGAGGATGTCGTGTCGATGAGGCATTTACAGGGGGGAGTCTAATTGACACGGTCATTTCAGACATTTCAGGGATCCGTTGGTCATGTCTAGGCGCAGGTCCACCCTCTGATGTGGATAGATGTCATTCTTTTTATGATGTAATAAGTACATCAGGTGTTATGGGAAGTGTTCCCGGTTCTGGCTAGTTAATGCAGCCTAAAACAATCATTTAACTGATTTTGAATAATATAAATTGAAACACCCATAGCCTTCGTGTAGAGCTGGTTTCCTCCAGTATACTCGCCTCCAGCGGCTAGTAGCGTGGGGATATCGCTCAAGTGACGGCTTGCTGCGACATTTCTCGCCATCAGGCCAGACATGTGTGCTCATTGCTCCAGTTGGTTACCCAGTAATGGCTAATCAGGTGAGTTCCTCCATCACCCTTCGGCAGTCAGACGTTGCGGAGCGTCTAATGCCATACTTATAGCTCGTTGGCTTTGAACCTGTATTAGGCTGGGTGCCCGCATGCAGTGGTCCCTGCGGTGACCCAATATGTGTATTCTTCCACGGTACGGCTACCTGATGGCTAGCCAGTGTCTTTCCCTCGACAGAGTACGCTCTTGTCGTCTCTGATGGTGCACTCAACACCCCACAGGCTGGAACCACCCCAGAGACATGCCATATGTTGCACTACCCTAGACAGACTAGTACATGTGTATTCCCACATGATACCTCCCTTCAGGCAGGATGTGGCTCCACAGCGTTCCCTTTCTCCAAAGGGGCACGCTTTCCCAGCGTTATCCAATATTCACTGAGTGGGTCATGTGGAATGACAGTGATGACTCTCCTTGCATAAGCATCTCTGCCCCAGAGGTATGGGGGTTTTAGGAAGCTTATGCAGGGCGCTGGACTTACGTCGAGAGTGACCGACTGAAAGGGAACGTCTCGGTTATGTATGGTAACCCTCGTTCCATGAAGGAACGTCCCGTCACCATAACTGCTGTACCTTCGTTGCGATGGGTCACCAACTCGGCTCCTCAGCAAAAAGCAATCTGATGCGGGCACCTATGCAGGATGCAAAGACTGCATGCCAAGGTTCATTGGCTCGTTTAGTTACACTCGAAGAGGATTGGTCTCACCAGAAGTGATCCCATTTCGTCGGATCATCTCTGACGTACGTCTCCGTTCCCTCCTTCCGAGACGCTTTTGGTGATTCAAAATTTTAATTTTCATAACACTAGTTAGAATCATTAGTACATTGTTCAATGTTCATAAAGGGTAACTCATTCCATCAGTTTGTGCCACAGAGATGATGATTCCTCAAATTGTGTGATATAAAGAGATTTATCCAAATCTGATAAAGCCCACCTAGCATTATTTCTAGCAAAACATTAGGGGCTCTATTTTAACAATCTGAGCACATGGTCTGAAGTGCATGGCCCAGGTGCACTTAGGAAGTCTCTGAATCCACTTTTGCTAGTTTAACGACAGAAAAAAAGGTTGGCCAAAAAGGTCTAAAAGTGTTGTACCTAGTCTCTTAATGAGTAATAGATGTGTTTTGGGTGTAACGTGCAATAAACCAATCAGAGTCTCCCATACAAAATCTCCCATTCCCTTTAAAAACCAGTTGGGCTTGCACGATGGCGGATTCGCTATTTACATGGCGGAATAGACATCCTCAAACTGACGTGCCACGATTGGTTAAATAAGTAGCCAATTTCATTCGTCATTACTGCAAATAGGTAATTCTGATACATGCAATGACTATCCAATATGACATGTAGGCAATCTTTTACATTGTAATCCTTTTAATTTTAATATTTAAAAATGTTTGTGTGCTGCTGCGCTGCCCTGCGTGTAATAAGCAGTGTTGGGAGTAACACTCTACAAAGTAACGCGTTACTGTATTTCCACTACTGCTGTAACGCGCATGTAACTAAATATTTTTTTAATCAAGTAATGAACGCAATTACAATTACTGAAATTTAAATGAGTTTGTTACTCGCGTTACTCTCTTTTGTGAAAAATGAACGCTTGCAGACAAGAAGCTCATTCTCGCTGTAGTAAAGCCTCAAATCTAGGCCCTAGCCCGGCCCCTGCCCGAGATGCTCAGGCCCTAGCCCGTCCCATGTCCGACAGCTTATCAAAAATCTCGGCCCGAGTCCGACTGGAGCCTGTTTTTTTTTTTTTTTTGTATCCTCTCTATTACACACTACTGTTGCAGCTATTAAAATAGTTCAGTTTTGTTTTTAATGTCAGTGGTTATATTTCGTAAAATTTCTTTATTAAGTTAATTTATAAAAAATGTTTGGAGCATTTTTTGTTTGTTTGCAAGTTTTTGTTTTTTAAAGTGATGACGAAGCGGCCAGCAGCTGACAAGTGAGTTAACCACACGTTTGATCACTCGACTTGTCTTGCCTATAATAAAATCGCCTCGGTTACGTATGTTCCTTCAGGGAATGGAGACGTACGTCGGAACTGACCGACGAATTGGGATCTGTTTTCAGAGACCAATCTACTTTGAGTGATTAAAAACGAGCCAATGTACATTGGCATGCGGTTCACGCATTCCACGCACCGCCCCGCAGCGCGGGTATAAATACGGAAGTGGAATACCGCATCATTGCTTTTCAACTGAGGAGCCGAGACAAGTGACTCGGGCCTTCAGCTGAAGCACAGCACCTGGCGACGGGACGTATGTCTCCATTCCCTCCTTCAGGGAACGAGGGTTACATACGTAACCGAGACGTTCCCTTTCAGTCGGTCACGTTCGACGTACGTCGGAAGGTAGGGTAGCTGGTACCGTGGAGAATACACATATGGGGTTGCCGTTAGGGAACCGCTACATATGGACCCCAACCTACACACACATTCCACAAGCATACGAGTGCAGGCCTGGCGTCAGACGGCCGCAACGTCTGACACCGAAGGGGTGACGGAGGAGCTCGACAGGGTTAGCCGTTTCCGGGGAACACAACTGGAGACAATAGACGCACGTATCCGGCCCTGGGGGCGGGAGTGGCGTTGCAAGCCGACACTAGAACGGGCACTTAGCGCTACTGGCCACTGGGGGCAAGGATGCAGGAAGATACCGGCTCTACACGGAGGCTATAGAATCTAGCGAACGTGTTAGGTGTCGCCCAGCCAGCAGCTCTACATATATCTGTCAGGGAGGCGCCTTGAGCGCCCAGGAGGAGGCTACACTCCTAGTGGAGTGAGCTCGCACCCCGAACAGGCAAGGCAAGTCTTGGGACTGGTAAGCCAAGACGATAGCATCCACTATCCAGTGGGCTAACCTCTGCTTGGAGACAGCCTTTCCCTTCTGCTGGCCTCCGTAACAGACAAAGAGCTGCTCTGAGGTTCTAAAGCTTTGAGTTCGGTCCACGTAGGCGTGGAGAGCGCGGACGGGACAGAGCAAAGCTAGGGCTGGGTCTGCCTCCTCCAAAGGCAGCGCTTGCTGGTCCCGGAAGGGAGTGGTGGGAACCTTGGGCACGTATCCAGGCCGGGGTCTCAGGACAACGTGAGATTCGTTGACCGAAAGTGCGTGCAGGTCCCCTACCCTCTTGATTGGGGCCAATGCATTCAGGAGCACTGTCTTCATGGACAGGATGTTTAGCTCTACAGACTGCAAAGGCTCAAAGGGAGGACCCTGGAGTGCTCTGAGCACCAGGGCTAAGTCCCAAGAGGGTACCGAGGTCGGACAAGGAGGATTCAGTCTCCTCGCACCTCTGAGGAACCTGACGATTAAGTCGTGCTTACCTAAGGACTTACCTTCTACTGCATCGTGATACCCGCTATTGCGGTGATGTACACTTTGAGGGTGGAGGGAGACAGCCTTCGCTCCAACCCATCTTGCAGAAAAGAAAGCACGACATTAATCGAACACCTTCGGGGGCCTTCCCGGCGGGAAGAACACCACTCAACGAACAGGTTCCACTTCAGTGCATAGAGGCGCCTCGTAGAGCCACCTAGAACCTCCGCATCCCGTCCAGGGACCAGACATGGAGTTTCCAGAGGTCCGGTGCCATAGAGTGCCCCGCCCCTAAGAAAGCAGGTCCTTCCTCAGGGGGATCGGCCAGGGAGGGGCTGTCGCAAGGAGTGTGAGTTCCGAGAATTAGGTCTGGTTGGGCCAGTAGGGCGCAACTAGCAAGACCTGCTCCTCGTCCTCCCTGACCTTGCACAGTGTCTGTGCAAGAAGGCTCACTAGGGGAAACGCATATTTGCGTAGGTCCCAGGACCAGCTGTGCGCCAGTGCATCTGTGCCGAGGCTGCCCCCGGACAGGGAGTAATACAACTGGCAATGGGTTGAGTCCGGAGAGGCGAACAGGTCTATCCGCGCTGCGGGGAAGTGCGTGGAATGCGTGAACCGCATGCCAATGTCCATTGGCTCGTTTTTAATCACTCGAAGTAGATTGGTCTCTGTAAACAGATCCCAATTCGTTGGTCAGTTCCGACGTACGTCGAACGTGACCGACTGAAAGGGAACCATAGATATAAAACACTTCAAGCATATCACAATGTTAGTTTAAACGTTTACTATCACCACCACAGTAAAAAAGACATTTTTGACAAGCTGAGGCAGACAGCTGCTGCTCGCAATGGCTTGCAAACGAAACGGGCTATGCAATCTAAACTAATAAACAAAATAAAAATAAAAAACATGCATGCAGGTTGTCTTACCTTACACCTCTCCGCAAAACGAATATAAATCTGATCTTAAATTCCCGCGCTAGATGCACATTTAACGGGGTTCACGCCAAGAAAAGCAACAGATATGAGCTGCATTTTATTGATCATCAGCTAATTTCAAAATCAATCAGGGAACTGATAAGTGAACATGTTAAGTGTAATTATCATGTTAAGAGAATAAATAGGCTACTGTTCTGAGCTGGCATGTTTTAGTCCAGATTAAAATGCAAAGAACTTTATAAGTGTAAAAACACATGTTTGAAAAGTATTTAAGTTGGCCTATTTAAATATTTGGAGTTGTTTGATAAACACTAAAGCAAATAAAAAATCCGAATGGCTGTTTGAACACGTAAATACTGGTTGCCTTCTTTTCCTCTCCGTTACGAGCAGAAACAGAGGCCGTTTCTCAATACGCGAACTTCTGACCTGCGTCCTTGGTAGTTCATACTTGCCAAGTTCGACTCGGGAGAACAAACTCCAGAGGACGGGAGGAATCGTCATCAATCTCAATTGTGAATCGTCATCAGTACTGTTCCAATTCAAAGTTCACATCTAGCCAAGTATAGTTCAAATCCCCGGATGTGTCCTTGATCCGCCCCTTTTATCGAGGATGCATCGAGAGGAGACTTGTGTGGACTTCAGACAGACTGGCATCCCAGAATGCATCTCGCACCGACCAGCGAGCGTCAATAGCGGATGAGAAACCCCGCATAATTTATCTTTTAACCATTAAGCTAATAAACCGCCATTTTAACAATATCTTTTTAAAATGTAACACTCTTATCTTGTTCACTTTTTTCCCTATTTTCCTCTTCCTGCACCAGATTGATAGTGTCGCCGCCTCTTAATTTTCAAACATTAACACACACGACTGGCACAAGCAAACTTTATCAAACTTATTACCACGCATTACTGTCTTAACGCCTGCCGTGGGGCCCCCTGGTGGCCACGGGGGCCCTATGCAACCGCTTATATCGCTTATTAGGTAGGGCCGACACTGAAATCAATGAACGCAATAGGAGAAAGAGCGACCTAAGCACTGGTTAGTCTCATTATTTTTAATGAAGATGATTGTGTTTTTGAGCATCTAAGACTTAGCCTATTTTCAGCTTCACTTGCGGCTTGTTTTAGCCTACTAATTTGCGTGTTGCAGTTGCGCCATCAATCTGACTACAACATGTCATATAGCCTATAGCCTATAACACGCTCTCACATGTTTATCTTTTAACAATTTGCCAGGAGTAAAATTTACATATGTGATTTAAACAACCAGATGCATTTACATTTGTCCAGTTTCGTCTGAAATGCGTCCCAGACCACATTCTGAATTGGTTATATAAATCCGTCTTGAAAGAATTTTGGAAGGCATTTACTCCTGGTCTTTTCACAATTGGATAGGTATCTGATCAGAGAAAACAAATTAAGTGACCAGTTGTAAAAAGGCCATAACTCTTGCAGCTGCTGCTGACACACTCTAAACACTGTGCCAGTCACGTGTTGGCTCCACCAGGGCAGCACATCTCATAGTTTATTTTAATTAATGAACGTCTAAAATATAAAATGAAGGAGAAGCCTAAAACAGGCCCGAAGCCTGGCCCGCATGTGAGGTATGACATGAAAATTGCCCCGAAGCCCGGCCCTAGGGTCATAAAAAAGTCAGGGCCCGTTGGGTTCGGGCTGAAATGCAGGGATCTAAAAAAAAAAAAAAAAAACACTGTTAAATGACTGACAGTTGTTATTTTGTTTCAAGTATTAAAAGGGACTTTTGATTTGAAGGCCTGTTGCCCTGTTGATTACAATAAAAAGGGCTAAAAATTATGTTTATTGTGTTTGACTGTTCAGTACTGTTCATATTTACATTTAAAAAGCAGACATAAAAGTAACTTAAAAGTTACTTTCCCTAACTAATTACTTTTGATATATAGCAATTGGTAAAGTAATTCAATTACTTTTAAAAGAAGTACTGTAACTAATTACTAATTTTCAGTAACTTGCCCAACACTGGTAATAAGCAGGGTGTACGTGCGTTGTGCATATTACTAAGGCGTCCTTTAAATAACACAAAAAATACTGCGTTATTGACTTTAGACCAGGTTTTTGTTGGTCAATGGCACATTCGTTTTCAGTTGCCTCAAAATAGCAATGAGCCAACACCAGCACCCCCATGGGCGAACAGATGGGCGTGAGTGCATTTGCTATTCAAACAATGTGGTGCTGGACATGAAAATGATAACTGTGTCGGGCTAAAACTAGCAAAAAACACTTGCATCGCACCTGCCGTCGCATTGCACCAGGTGTATGATAGGGCCCTATATCAGTAACAGTACAGTTAAAAAAGGTTAACATGCATTAACAATGAACAGCATTCAGAATTAATTGCATTAAATCTTAGGGTTTTTTTTATATATATTTTTTTCCAAGATTTAAGCAAAGTTAATTCACATAAAAAACAAAATATTGTCTTTGGAATCATGAGCATAGACAGCTGCAGGATTTCATCTGAGGGTATACATACAGAGAGGAAAAAATAAAACAAAAATCTATATGTAGCAAATGCTCATGTTAAAAAATCTTATGTGAGGAAAGTTTTATTTTACTTGAGTATGTCTGTGTCAGAGATCAATCAAGCTCGGTCCCATCCACTACTCAACAATCACTCTCCCCAGAATACTAATCACTCACACCTGCTTCCCTGTCTCCTGACCCTCTGATACACCCAAAGATCCCAAGACGTAATGTATACTCACCTGTGTTCCACTAACCTCTGTGTCATTGCCCTACTGTCTCCAGGATACCTGTTCGCTTCCCATCGCCTGTGATCCTGTGCTCTCCAGAGCTTCCAGTGTTTCCCTCGAGCTTTCTTGATATCGACCACGTCTGAAGGAGAAAGGATTAGTGAACTGTGACGGCTTGGTATACACATAACTGAAGCGAACGTACTCACCTGTGATCAGCCCCGCACCGAGTGATCTTCACAGAATCTGCACCAGTATTCCTTGCATACTCACTTTGCACTCTTAGTGTCTTAATAAATACTGTGTTTGGAGTCACTTACCTCTGCCTCCTTGCATATATCCTGACAGAAGGTTTGACCTTAACCGTTATGGATCCAACGCAGCCCGAGGACAGTGCTTCCGCAAACACCACTCCCACACTGATGCAGGAAGCAGACGGACTGGCTTACCCGACCGTCTGCTAGCTGTCTCGCGTCACAGAAGTCAGATAAATCCCAGCACATAGAGACTTTTTCATCTAGCTATTATCACATAGCGACTGTGTCTGTTCCACGAATTAGTAAATACAAAAAAACAGCAAAACTGTTCAACGGTAAAAATGTAATTGATGTCCAACAAATGTTCGCTAGCGCTTGAGCAACAAGCCCACCAATATCCAACGGAAAGATAAAAAATCTCCATTATCCGGGGCAGCTTTAAGGTGAGCTGAAACGCTTTGGTTTAAAGAGACCGCGGTTACATCTTCATTACAGAATTCATTTCAAAGAGATGTTTGGGCATCCAGTAGGAGATTCATTTGTCAGCGACCAACTATTGCAGTTACGTCAAGGTAAAAAATCTTTTTTCTGAGTACTCCCTGGAATTCCGAACTCTAGCGTCTGCTAGCGGGTGGAATGAAAAGGCCCTTCTGACAGTCTATCGAAGAGGATTAAACCCCGCACTTCGCCTCCAGCTCGCCATTTATGATGACACCCTGGGACTAGAAAAATTCATACAGCAAGCTCTCCGAGTTCATCAAAGATCTCAGAACTGTTACCGAGACGTTCAATTGTCAGTTCCCGTTCTCCACCAGAATCCATCTGAATTATTCCCAGAGCCGATGCTGGAGAAAATGCAAGTAGAAACCCACAGACTGTCTCAAGCTGAACGCAACCGTCGTCGAGAACTAAAGTTATGCCTATATTGTGGGAGTGAGGGTCACTTTCTACGGACATGCCTGTCTCGTCCTCCTCGGTTACTGGTGAGTTCAGTCTTCAACCAACCCTCTGTATCAGCCCCGTTAACGATACCAGTGACTTTAAAATCTCAAGATTTACGCGTTTCAGTCGCTGCCATCGTGGACTCCGGGTCGGCAGGCAATTTTCATATCAGGAGATCTATCCAAGAAACTCCAGCTCCAGAGAACCAACACATCCAAACCATACTCCATCCATGACGTAACTGGCGAAGTCATCAACAAGGGGTATGTAACATCTCAAATAACCCCTATTACCTTATGTGTTGTGAACATCCACCAAGAATTGTTTAACCCGTTCATTCTCGAGAATGGCCAGGTTGACATAATCCTTGGTCGTCCAGTGCTCATCCGACATCAACCTACCATAAATTGGAAATCTGGTAAAATTCTGAACTGGGGTTGCAACTGCCTTTCAGCTGATGTTGCCCTCTCCGCCCAGCCAACAGACGAGCAGCCCGAACCCGTCTCAGTGAGTTCCACTTCCATTGAAAGCCCTAAAGAAAACCTGTCAGTGACCATTCCTCCGTGCTACTCTTCGTTTGCAGATGTGTTCAATCCTGTTGCAGCCTCCAATCTACCGCCTATGTGCTATCAATTTGGTTCCGGGTGAACCCATTCCCAAGGGTCGGATCTATTCCTTATCCATTCCTGAACAAGCAGCCCAGTCACTTACCAACTTTGACTCCCTGCTCAGTATCAGATACATCCCACCTTTCATGTCTCTCTTCTGAAACTCCATCACTTACCTGTACCTGTTCCTTCTGCAGACCCGGTCCCTGATCTTCACAGAATCTGCACCAGTATTCCTTGCATACTCACTTTGCACTCTTAGTATCTTAATAAACACTGTGTTTTGGAGTCACTTACCTCTGCCTCCTTGCATATCCTGACATTCATGTAAATATTATGCACTTCTGTAGCACAGTGTCTATCTTCAGACACTGTTACAACACATAGTAACCAATTTTATTTTGTCAATGTGACAAATTTCTGAAAAGGATATTCAGCCACAAAAGCAAACTCTGTTACAGATTGGAGTCTGGAATTATATGTGAAATTGGATTGTGAAGGACTACTTTCATCCTGAAACACCGTCGGCATCCACTTATGAGGGGGCTTTTAGTCTGGAGCATGGTCAAAAGCATCTTGATGTTATCCCAATGGCAGTGTTTCTTTTTTGAATCTATCTTCATTTGCTGCCATTGCAACTAACTTCATTGCATTGACATTCCAGCATGCATAACCCGTATTACATAAGACTTTAGATGGGGGAGAGTGGGGCACAACCTAACGCAGGGTTGTAACACATAGTTTAAAACTTTCCACACATGCCAGGATGATGAAACTTGGTGTATTTATTAGTTGCCATAACATTATTTAGAGAAATTTAGCCAAAATTAAAAAATCTTATCACTGAACATTTATTTTACCATAGCAAAAGTTAATTTCTTTCTTAAGTTTATTTTTCATCTCTGTTTTTTGTGTTTATTTAAAATAAGACAAATCTGGTATTATTTTAATCTTATATCTTTAACACTTGAGATGGTTCTTTAATGCTGATCTAACAGCAGAAGATACGAGCCGGGGTTAAATCCCAGTTGCACAGGTGGGGCATGTTGTAACACTGCGTTACAATGTGCCCCTATTAGAACTATGCTATTCTATACTTTTATGAGTTCTTTAGAGAAACCATGAAAGAGGTGAATAAAGACTGAGAGTCAATGTTCAGAAATTATGAATTATTATGTTTTTAACTATGTTGTATAGCTGTATTTAGCAGTGTGTTTGTCAAACTCAAAAATTTGTATATTTTTAATGATTAAAAAATGCCATTATTTTATTTTAAAAAGTTAATTGTATTTTGACAAAATATTTTAGTTTGTCTTAGATATTTTTTGGATTATATCAGGTAACATTTTAAGCTGTCATTTGGTAATGTACAATGTACCCCACATATGGGGCATGTTGTCACATTTCACTTCCATTCTTTCAGGGTAAATCAAGAAAAAAGTATATACTGTATTAATGAATCAAACCACATAATTGTACTAGACATGTGAAATTAATATGGGAAAAAATAAATACTCTGAATCCCAAGTGGATTTACACAAACTGAGAAAGGTCAAAAAGTGTTAGGTTGTGCCCCGCTCTCCCCTAATATAAGACAAGATTAGCATAACACAATAGCTAAATAGCTAATTGGTTGTTGATTAGCATTAAAACATAGGCATATGTAGCCTAGGTGACATCAGTTTAATAGGAAAGTATTTTCAGATTGATGTTATTACATTTCAGTTAATGTTTAATAAAACATTTTTAATCATTGAATACCATGCATTGATGTATTGTGCACAATAAAATCAGGAACATGTACTAAATGAGTAAATAGGGTACATTTTGATTTCATGATGACTTTATTGCATCTGTATTAAATGACCCAGTAAATACTAGGACATTTTGGAAATGGCTTCCAGGTCTACAGGAGACCTTATCTAGGGCTCCGAATAAATGAATTCTCCCCTGAGTGTGGTTTCACATCTGCTCATGGCTGTGTTCGGCTCTGGCGAGCAGGGACGGGCTGCCTACATGTAGCCAGGACAGCAGGGACAAAGTGGTGTAGATGGCTTTGGCATGTATCTGCCTGGAGCTTTTATTCACTGCAGAACATACTGGCAACAAAATGGGAACAAATTCAGACAATAGTGGCTGCAGTGTTGGGCAAACTATTCAGAAAATGTTGGTAGCTGAACCAAAAAAATTACTATAAAGAGAAGTAGCTATAAACTGAGCTGAAAGCTATCCTTTGCATGCTTAACAAAACAGTAACTTGGTAATTTAAATTGCTTTATAAATGTGAATTATTACAAATAGCCATAATGAATACAATATATGATTATTAGAAAACAAAACAACAATAAATTATGTATACTGTCAGAGACAAAGCATCTCTGTACAAGATTTATTTACACAACATTTGTGTATGTAGTTTACATTTCTTTGGGGGGTACCATGATACAGTGATGGTAAGATGAAATACCAATACCATGGTACATTTTGTACTTTAACATTTAGCGTACTGTTAGTGTTTTGATAATCTTTTAGTGATAAAAATATTAAATCAGATTATATATACTATATCACAGTCTGTGATGAAAACTGTCATCATTCGTTCACTTTGATGTAATTCTAAATCCATGTCATTTTCTTTTTTCCGTGGAACACAAAAGGAGAAATTCTGACTGTTTGCTATTTTCCATTAAATTACAGTGAACTGGGATGCTTCAAAAAGGACCATTAAAGTATTTGTTACTCAGTCCCACTTTATAGGTGGCCTTAACTACAATGTACTTATTGTGTTTATATTGTATTGCAAAACACTTTTGCTGATATTGAGGTGGGATACGGGTATAGTTAGGGACAGGTGTGGTGGTATGGGTAAGTTTAAGGGTAGGGTTAGGTGTAAGGGAAGTGTCAGCAGTGTAATTATAAATGTTTCTGCATAAATTAATTACAGATGTAATTACATGCAGGTATTTTTTTAAATGTAAGTACAATGTAAAAACAAGTGTGTACACAATAAGACCACCTAATATAAAGTGGGTCCAACTATTTGTGAGTGTAATCATAATAAATTAATTATTATTATTATTATTATTATTTTAAAGTCATGATCAGGAATTTATTGGTTACAAAGTGTGGGAACACTTTTTTTATTTTGAATAATTTCTGGATGAATAATTCTGCTTTCATGAAACAGATCGGTTGATTATTGAACAGTTATGTCCCATGGAAGACAGAAAATCGTGCAGGTTTGAAATGACACAAGGGTGAGGGTTTTTTTTCTTCAGAATTTTATTTTTTTTTTTTTTTTTTTTTTTGGTAAACTAATCACTTAAATTAATAGACTGTGGAAAATATTCACTCAGAAATTGCTAGTAAATTTCACAAACAGCTACAAGGAAACCGCAAGTAACATATTCAATTAAAAATGAAATCAAGGACAGACAGTCAGTTGTGATAAAATTCTTGATGTTGTAGTTTAGGCTAGACTAACAGACACACCAGCAGCTGGAGAGCTGGTCAATCTGACCGCTAAAGAGAGCAATGACCACCCAGTGCGAGTACCTTTAAAACTCATTTACATCATGTCAGCTTGCATTACTGCAGGGCATGATGAGAGTGGACTGAATCAGGTCTGAATGCACGCGAGACAGTGGCCAAGCGTACCCACACTGACCTGAATCAACGCTCATCACACTCTTTCTCCCAACACTGGATGTTAATCAAAAGTGCCCTTAAGCCCACATTTATGTACTCTTAAAACCACATGATTAAGTGTTAAATTATGATATTTGAATAAATCTAGAGGGAGAATAAAAAAGAGAGAGAGAAAGGGTAAATCTTAAGGAGTCTTTCAAGAACACTTTCAAGTCATATTTTAAGTTAAAAAAAAATTAAGGCTGTTTTAGGATAGTTGAGCTTTTTTTTTTTATTGTAATTTTATTTTTCAACATTTCCTTCTAAATTCTCATTTTGATATGTCTGGGTATTTTACCTTTGTTTCTGCTGTAATTCACATTATCCATCATGATTCATGATTCTTTTTAGATTCTCATTAATGTAATACATTTTTATTCTAACTGTAAAAATTATTGTAAATTCTTAAAACTGTAAAAATATTGTAAATATGCAGTATATATGTAAATTAAATGAAAATCTGCTTTCAATCCCTAAAACAGCAGGTTTTATAATGCTTGAAAAATAAACTTATAAGACTAAACCCCTTGATAGTGTACTGTTATTGATGTGGTGCCATTATAATTAAGTATATTAAGACAAGTAATTTGTAAAAGTAAATAGGATTCAAATTCATTCATCAATTTTACTGAATCAGCTGATTAGTCTGTTATAATATTATGACATGATGTACATGTCAGATTCAGAGTACAGTACAATGCGTTTAAACAGAACATTTCTAGTAATCATGGGCTGTGAAAATTATACATAATTATGACATACTATATTTTTGTTCCTCACAGCCATGTTTTTGTTTGTGTCTGACTTATTATTATGATTCATATCAGTAAACCTTACAGCTTTCTGAGATTCTTTTTTTTCTCACATATACTCTTGTCTCATTGTGACAGTATTATCTGTATGAGTGTCCCCATGAACCATTGTAATAAAATAACTTTGCCTCACAGTTGAGTTGTAAGCTATGAGGGTAACATCCTGCAAGATGCAGCAAAAACATTGTCTAATGAATTTTTAACGACCAGCGGAGCTATAGGGGCAACGGAGAGCCCTCCTAGCGCGATACACCCATCAGTGTGATTTGTGGACTGAGCTCAGGGAGTCTACACGGCTGCTGAACCACAGGAGTTAAGTGCCCACGACGGGGGTGCGTCTTTGCTTCACATCAGGGTCCAAATGATGTTTGAAATGTTTTAATCAAATCCTATCTTTTCATTAGTCTAACAATGCGTGTCTCGCAGCGAGCGAGAGCATCTTACAGGCCCCGAGGGGCACAGGATTTGTATTGAATTCGCAGTCATTGCTTGGCCTCATGAAGTGCGAGAGCACAGTGCCGGCTATTCTATACATTTAAATGATCTGATAAGAGTGTTTGTGCTGATTTAGCCTATTCATAATAACCTAAAGCTGTGTTGTTCCCTTAAAGACCGGTTTTATTCCATCTGGGTTTATTCAACTATAAGGGCACTTTTGGCCCTGTCAACTTTATAAAATACTCTATTAACGCACTTAGTTTTCACTGCAAACACTGTTTGGGTATACATGCATATACATTGGTCATAATTATTTCTGAAAGTCATGAACATTTTCATAACAGTGTCATTTCCACTACATCTCAAATCATTTATTGTGCTAGCATTACAGTATGTGGTGAAAATGACAGTGAGACAAATTTCATTTGAAACATTTTTAAAATATCTGAACGTCTTGCTAAAGATCATTTCAGAGCTAGAATTGTATCTATCATAAATCCACACAATTACATTTCCACACTCTTTTTGGAAAAGCAGTCACTGCCGTGGACTACTTGATTAGTTATGGATGGTGAGTGTCTCACATTTTAGAGAATTACATTAATCGAAAGCAAAGAAATCTAATTTAGAATAAAAGCAATTTTGTTGTAAACAATATGTTCTGCAGTCAGTAGAGCTACTGTCTGTCTTTCTTTATTTCCTTTTTTCTTTACCAAAAGGTATCATACTAAGTATAGTACAAATCTATTAACTTATTTACTCACATATTACCTTGAGACTTACTGATATAAATATTATAATTAAACTTTATTTGGAGTACCTCTTTTTTTGCACAATGCACATTTCTTAATATTAAACCTAAAATATGTTTTAATATAATTATTAGGAAGGATAGTATGATCTCTGTATAATATCAGTCTTTAAATGCAAGATATTTAAAGTGTACCTAAAGTATATTTGCAATAGTTCCATTTTAGCACAATCAAATATACTTAAGTATATATCTTTAGTTGGACTAATTATTTAGTTGGAGTAATTAAAGTGCATTAAGTATAAAATTTGTTCTTCCAATTTAGCAGACTTTAAGTATATCAATTTAGTATACCAAAAGTACAATTGCAGAGTATTTATATTAAGTACATAAATATGTAAATGTATTTGTAGTATACTTAGCATAAAATAAATGTATTTTTGGTTTGGTTTAACTTCTTTAAACTGAAAACCACAATTTTCAATTAGAACAACATAAACATGCACTTTAAATAAATACAATTTTTGTTACTTTTTCGGTATTGCTGACATTGGTTAGACAATAACAGAGATTTACTTATTTGCTTTTGAGTATGTAATTGTTTATTTGGCATATTCAAGCAATATTGAGTATTATATGTTCAAATGATCTCTCCTGTTAAAGCAATGAAAGGTCTTTAATATTAGAAATGTAGTATATGTCTATATGTGATTAGAGCAGCGCAATAATGATATATCAGGATTTTAATTTGCATGTTAGTGACAGAACTCCACTAGCGAGACGTGAGGAGGTCTCTGAAAGTATTCATTTGCCAAGAGCGCTGAGATTGTTTAGAGTGTCTGGGGAACATCTTTTATTGAGCTTGTCTTCAGGTCTAAAGCAGCTGTGAAGTCTTCTCTCTAACCTATCAGCCTTAAAGGCCATTAAAGTGCTAATACACTTCCCGTAACTTCAATTGACCGGATGGTAAAATTCTCCAAAAGAGAGCAAAATTAATACGTTTTCAGCTTCCCACAAAGCCATCGGGGAGTTCTCCTGATTAGGGCATGGCAATTGAAATCCTCTACTATGCGGAATAGGCAATTCTTGGTCTGCAACGGGGTTTGAGTAACCTGCCCTTTAGGTAGAGCACCTGCTTCATTAATCATGTGCCAGTGATAGTACCGGTTCTCCTGTGACAAACGGAGCAGAGCCCAGTAAATCCCATGAGCGTCCACACGACCCAGAGCTTCCTACCTTGTATCTTTCCACCTCTAGGGCCTCTATTTCTGGGAATCCACGGAGAGGTTGCATACAGAACTGGAAGTGCAATCTTGAAAGCAGTCTGACCTAAGAATCCTCCTTAAATCATATCTCAGGATAAGAATAGTGAGAAATTAAATGATTCTGCTTCCAATTAATGATTCCGATACCTTAGTGGCTATGTTAATGGTTCTTTTAGTATTTTGACCCCACTTTATATTAGATGTCCTTAACTACTATGTACTTACATAAAAAAAAAAAAGTACAATGTACTTATTGTGTTCATATTGTATTGCAAAACACTTTTGCTGATATTGAGGTGGGATAGGGGTAAAGTTAGGGACAGGTGTGGTGGTATGAGTAAGTTTAAGGGTAGGGTTAGGTGTAAGGGAAGTGTCAGCAGTGTAATTATAAATGTAACTACAGAAATTAATTACAGATGTATTTACATGCAGCTAAATTTAAAAATGTAAGTACAATGTAAAAACATGTATGTACACAATAAGTGCATTGTATCAAATGATTAATTAAAATGTTATTACATAGTAGTTAAGGCCACCTAATATAAAGTGGGTCTGTATTTTCAAGGAAAAATGGACAATGTTTGTAAAATAAGTCTTATAGCCTATTCACTGATTTCTGTTCACTTGTATGAATTCATATGATTTGTCTATACTGCAGTGATGGGTAGGTTTTAGGGGTGGGGTTAGGGGTAGGTAATTCGTACAGAATCATACGAATTGACCAACTTGTCAAATACGCACGATTTAGTGAGGTCATTTAGAGTGAGGTCACACAAATTCGTACGAATTGTCGTGATAAGTTTGGCTTGCCTCCAACAGCAATTTTTTACTTATGTCATGTCCTTATGAATCCTGTATGACTTTCTCTTCCATGGAACATAAAGGAGAAATGATTTACTATTTTGCATGTTACCATGCAGTTACAATGAATGGGGCTTGAGCATTAATTTCAATTTACTTTAACTTCAAAAATTAATTTTCCATACCTTTTGTAACATCCTTTAAACTATCAAAAGCCAGTTCCTTAATGAAAACATTTTTCCCTTCCATGTTGATGCTAATGTTGGGCCGCAAAATTTCAGTTGAACATTCTCTTTAGGGCAACTTTTTGAGCAATTGCTGGGCAATGTTGCCATTAATGGGCAACCAGGTGAGACACAGGGCCCACGACCGATCTAAAGTATCCAGATATAAATGTGTTGCCCATTCTCAATGGGAAAGTACCCAAGCAACATTGCCATGCAGCAACATTGCTCAAAAAGTTGTATCATCACCTTTTTTCCCATATGGCCATTAATATTTGAGTTTCACAGTTGTTTCATCCATGGTAGCTCTCTCAGTTGTGGCTTGTGAGATTCTTGTCTATCTCAAATGCGTCTTTTCATGAATGGATAGCTAAGCGGCCAGGTATAAATACCCCCCCAACAAACTGTACTAATCTATAGTTAGATGGTGATGGAGCCAATTGTCTTTTGAGGTTGAGAAGTTTTCCAAGACTTATTTAAAGATGTGAGAGACTGTGAAGGGATAAGGGATTGTAATATTTCCCACAGTGCCTCACACCCTGCTAATGGAAGCACACTGAAATGATTTTCACAGTAACAGGTTACCACATCAAGAAAAGCTCCCAGCAGGATGAGCACCTGTCGAGGTGAAGATGTGTGCAGACCTCACAAATGCAACCTGGGCATTGGAATGACACATGAAGAATTGCTCTTTGACCTACACAAAGAGCTGCACTTCACAGAGATTAGTTGTACTCCAATATAATTTCCCCTTAAAATTTTGCACCTATTTACCCAATGTTTATATGAGTAACTTCAGGAATATAGGGTCTAAAAAACTATTTTCCTTTTTCAACAAATCAGCAGTAAATCGGGGTGCTTAACCATAGGCGGCACAAAGGGTGGACTTCTGGGGATTCAGCCCTAAATGTTTTTTATTCATTGCCTTGTCTTTCTAATTTTTTTTTTTTCCCAGATAATTTTCTTACTTTTTATTACAATATAAATAATTGGTTTCACTTTATTTTGATGGTCCCTTTTGCACATTCTGTTGACAATAAGTAACGTTGCAACTACGTCAACTTATTCTAACCCTACCAGTCTACTAATACTCTACTAACACTCTGAGTTAGTAGAGTATTAGTAGACTGGTAGGGTTAGAATAAGTTGACGTACTTGCAAAGTTACTTAAAGTCAGTAGAATGTCTTTTGGAGGACCATCACAATAAAGAGTTAGCAGATATTAGGCATACAGTCAACTACTATTCTAATCAGAGTTAGTAGTTGCCTTGTACTTGCAAAGTTATTTATAGTCAACAGAATGTTCAAAAGGGACCATCAAAATAAAATGTTACCAAATCATCTTCTGCTCTATCAGACTTTATGAAGCAACTACAGAATTTGTTCACTCTTAGGTCAGAGCTCTTCTCTATCCTGATATAATAAACACAGCATATTCCACAGATGAGCGGAATTTATATACATTTATATTTTCCAATTAACTTGAGTTGCTGATGTCTAGTTATGTATGTTATGCTCAGGTTCTTAGACATTTATACATAAGGCTCATTTCTTAGTGTTTATTCAACTTGTGCTGTCAGTAAATTGATGCTTATTTAATAGTATCCACCTTATTTTCATTATAAGAACGGACACTGCCATTTATAAATTGATTGTGTCTAATTATTCTAGTAATTTTAACTGTACAAAACCGCTTGTTATTCTTGTTATAACGCAAACTGGTATTTCTTATCCTTTTTTAATGTATTATCGTAATTATAAATGCACTTGTTTGTATAGCACAAATAATTTTACAGGTTGCACTTTGTTATTCTTCTTATTTACCGATGGCGGCTAATGAATCGGAAGTCTTACATATTCACAGAAAATAGCTTCTGCTTTGCCAAATAAGGTATATGTAGTGTGACTGAAAGCAGTATTACTATATTTCAGTACCGGTATTAAGTTGAAATTACACTAATGATTTCAATAACCTCAGAACTCATGTTTTTCTTGAAAAGTTAAAAATGGTCAAAAATATATTTATTTATGGAGAAAATTAATGGGATTTGTCCTTCCGATACCTGACTGTTGGGCTCTATAGCCCTTTTGATAGTTGTATATTTTCACACTATGCAACATTGTATTGGACAAAAGGCCTGTGCATAAAATTATGCCATTAATATTTTGGTCCATTTTCTGAAGCTTTGTTTAATGTTAAATGTGTATTTCTGCCAAAAATTTTATTTTAGCAGAAATGTCATAGGGGTCAATAATATGTGGGGAGATTTGTAATCTTATGTAACAGTAAATGTATTTATAATTTGTTTTAGATTTGTTTTTGTAAAATAATTTGATTTGATTCAATTTGATTCAATAAAAAAAGGTAATTAAGTGTTAGTGTTACTAGAATTACACGTTTTAGCTATTTAGGTCTCATAGACATTGAGGTATATCTAAGGAGGCAGTAGGTTAAATTATCATGCCGAAATCCTGTGAACCCACAAAATTCAAGATTGCATTCTTTCCACAAACTCCACTGCATTCATTACTACTAATCGAATTAATTCCTTCCTTTGGAATGAATACAACATATCTGGCTCATCCTGATCTGTTGGCGAGGTCATCGCTCTCAAACCTTCTCTTTCATGTGTAATCCCCCATAATCCCAGAAAACAATGGGTCTGCTCTGAGCATAGCGTGATTTTATCTGGAGCTCAGGGGGATCAAGGCTGTGCTGAGATGCCAATGCAATGATGATGGTATCCATTAATATCCAGCTCTATCTCTGATGTGCTAATGGAAATGCTGGCACTCTACATTACATGATGTCTGGAATGCACCATGGGGTGGAATTCAGTCTGGGTTTTCATACATAAGATTTGCCTTAGAATGTTTTGCCATTAGGGTGTTGGGGGCAGGGCTCATTCATGTGCACATCTTTGGGTTCACATCTTTAGAGGACATCCCAGCCAGTGTTCAAGTCCCAGTTTATGGTCCTTTCCTGATCCAACTAGGGCTGTTACAACTAGGGCTGGGTACCCAAACCCGGTGCCACTTAAATTCAAACATGCTTTTGTGCTTCTTCTGGCACCAAGCCAGTAACATATTACAACTATTCAGTGTTTTCAACCACATAATGTTTATTTTAGGTTTCAGACATTTAAATGCACATTTTTACTAGCACACTGATGTCTATAGAAGCGGCAATAACAATCCTTTCAGTTATAATTTGACTACGTGTCTTATTTATATCAGATACACATTATAGAGTTAACTATATTGTTTATTCTATTCTTCTCCCAGTTCACTGGTCACTTTCATAATTCCGTGAGAATGTAAAACCGACAGATCCGATTCTCTGAATTGAAAACTAGCGGGCGGCACCCATCGTGCATTATAGATTAACTAACATGATCATTATAAAGGGTTTTAAATGACACAACACATACACTTACACATATTTAAAAATAAGAATATCAGATAGTTCATGACATAGTTAACAAGTTTGTGAATATTTTGAATAAAAAAGAAAAAACTGAATAAAACCGATACATCTGTCCTGCAGCACTTATGACTTGTGGCTGCTGTGTCACGTGAGAAGCAGATTTTAGAAGATTTTCTTTAGCCAGAGAATATGGTCATATTTCTGCAGAGGAATTGCTGAAACTTGAAGCTGGTTTGTAGCATGCCAAGAATTCTGACTACTTTGCTGTTATTAGTACTGTAACTGTTATTTAGTGTTTCAGGAACGGCATTTATGGCTCAACCTGGCAGATGCACTAGCGCACAGCTGGCCGCGTTTCCCCCAGTGAGCCTTCTCGCACAGGTCCTGTGCAAGATCAGGGAGGACAAGGAGCAGGTCCTTTTGGTTGCACGAAATTGGCCCAGCCGGACCTGGTTCTCCGAACTCGTACTCCTCACGACAGCCTCTCCCTGGCCAATCCCTCTGAGGAAGGACCTCCTTTCTCAGATACGGGGCACCCTCTGGCACCCGCGTCCCGACATGTGGAACCTACACGTGTGGGTTCTGGACAGGACACGGAAGGTTTGAGTACCTCAGGTGGTGGCCACCATCACTTCAGCTAGAGCCTTGTCCACAAGACACGCCTAAACTCTGAAGTGAAACCTCTTCGTCACCTGGTGTTCTTCTCGCCGAGAAGACACCAGAAAATGCCCAATCGGGTCTGTGCACTCCTTCCTCCAAGAACGGTTGGAACGAAGGCTGTCTCCTTCCACCCTGAAGATTTACGTGGCTGCGATCTCTGCGCACCACGGCCTTGTGGATTTAAAAACGGTATGACAGCATGACCTGGTCATTAAATTCACTCTTTTATTCCCTTTTATTCCCTTTTATTCACCCTCTACAGATGCCCTCTTGGGACCTCGCAGTGGTTCTATCTGCCCTGCAGAGAGCTCTCTTTGAGCCACTGCAGTCTGTTGAGCTTAAGTTCCTTTCTATGAAGGTTGATTGCTTTGGCCTTCATCAAGAGGGTAGGGGACCTGCAGGCATTTTCGGTTGATGAAGCTTGCCTGGAATTCGGGCCAGCTAACTCTCACGTGATCTTGAGACTCCGGCCTGGATATGTGCCCAAGGTTCCCACCACTCCTTTTAGAGATCAGATGGTGAACCTGTAAGCGCTGCCCCTGGAGGAGGCAGACCCAGCCTTGGCACTGCTATGTCCAGTTCGTGCTCCCCGCACTTACGTAGACAGGACGCAGTGTTTCAGGACCTCAGACCAGCTCTTTGTCTGTTACGAAGGGCAGCAGAAAGGGAAAGGCTCTCTCCAAGCAGAGGTTGTCTCACTGGATAGTGGACACCATTGTCCTGGCATACCAGGTTCAAGGCCTGCCATGCCACCTAGGGGTGAAGGCACACTCCACCAGGAATGTGGCTTCCTCTTGGGCTCTAGCGCATGGCGCCTCGCTAACAGACAACTGCAGAGCTGCAGGCTGGGCGACGCCTAACACTTTCGCAAGATTCTACAATCTCCGTGTAGAGCCAGTGTCCTCTTGTGTAAGTCTCCTCTGAGCACGTGTCTTCCCTTGGCAAGACAAAAATATGCGATAACAAAAATGCGAGATTGCACAAGCAGCTCCTTATATACCCACGAGGTGGGGTGGAGTTGCGCTATGCAAATTCCGCAGACCCATGGCATTGTTTTGCCATTGGCTCGTTTTGTAGAACTCGAAGGTGATAGGCTTCTAAGCGAAACCCCCATTCCGTCAGGGAACGAGGGTTACATACGTAACTGAGAGTCTCCGCTAGACTTTTTTCTGAAATTTATGGAGATGCACATCACTGTCATTTACTCATGATCCACATGATGTTTTTTTTTAAGGAATCTTAATTTGTTCTCACTTATTTTGTTTTCTAGCAGTCCAGAAAATGTGCAAAAGCCTCATGACAACACTAACGTTTCAATGGAGTGAGTGTTTAACAATTTTTTCTTGATTGTTCAACTTTCGCATTCATTCATCATTCCATTTAATATTTCAATATCAGAAATATTTTAATATCAGATATTTTAAAATCAGAAATAGATTCAGTCTACAGATTTTAGGACTGGAACTGCCCTCTCAACTTACCTGTGATGCCAGAAAAACAACAATCCAGATGGTCTCCAGCAGGTCTTCATCAATGACTTTGCTTTGAGATCTTCTGCACTTCCTGAAATAGTTATGTCATCTGCACACTGCAAGTTTTTTCTTCATCTCATTTTGATTCCTCTTTGAGCATTGTCGAGTTTGGATTTCATTATTCAGCATAAAGGTTAAAGAAATGTGGTGACAGAACACAATGGTGTAAAGGTTCTTCATGAGACTGTTCAGGTGGTTTGGGACCCGAATGTCTTAAGGTGATGATACACGGGGAAACTTTTTTGAGCAATGTTGCCGAGCGATGTTGCGTGGGCACTTTCCCATTAAGAAAGGGCAACATATTTCTATCTGGATACTTTAGATTGGTCGTAGGCCCTGTGTCTCACCTGGTTGACGGCAACATTGTTTAAAAAGTTGCCCTGTCATCACTTTTAGAGTACATATAGTCCACTGTCAAAAGCCTTGGTGTGGTCAATAAATGTATTAAAGAAATCTTTTAAATTATCCACAGGATCACATATTCCTATTCCAGTACTTTGAGCATGGCATCTTCTGTTATTCTGGGCAGTGTTTCCAGATAACGATGGATCTAAGCACTTAAAGGTGGGGTAAGTGCTTTCTGGTAACCGATGTTGATATTTCAAATCACCAAAACGTCTCGCTCCTATTTTGATAGCTCCGCCCCACACATACGTAGGCAACACAGGCAACGACTAAGGCAGAATCTGCTGTGCCAGCCGGTCGAGGGTACGATGTCATCAATAAGTGAAAGCAATGTGTGTTACTATGGTAATCCAGGTCGAATGTTTAATGAAAATCCCTTACATCCCAAAAACACAAACACAGTTCTCATGAACAACTCAATAGCATGAGCACGACAGTCCAACTAACGAATATATTACAACTGTGACAAGATTACAGGGTTATATCGATCACTAAAAGAGGAACCAAAGGAAACAAACATATATTAGGAGTTTATTATCTTAATTTTTGGACACACTGCAAGCTGACGCTTGAAAGAGACAGTGGTTTATAGGATGTGGAAATGAATAGAAAACAAAACCAATGTTACTCGCCTATCGAGAAGAAATAAAGCTACCTCGGCATCCGATTGCAGGCCTTAGCGCTCCTTGAGTTCTCTCCAGTGCTGGAAAGCTGATACTTCTTGCCTGAAGTCTTTTTTCATCTGCTTCCACATTTGTTTTTTTATCTGCCATCTCTCTCTTTCTGTCATCGCTCGGCTAATGTCCGTCCTGTGTGTCGTGTCTTTTGAATAATGACGTGCACTGAACGATCTCTTCTCCCCATCATTAGTAGACACGCCCCTTACTGCTGATTGGTTACAAGTTTGTTTTGGTACTCGGCCCGAGACACTTTTATAAAGCAGTTTTGAAATAACACTTACCCCACCTTTAAGAGTGTTTTCTACGAGCGATTTTATGAATGTTCGTGTTTATTTCACGTGCATTTCACAAAAATGCACTTAACACTATCACACACATCTGTGTTTTAAGTGCTAAAAATCCTTTAAGAGTCGTTTCGCTGTCCATTGTAGCACAAACTTGTATTTTGATCAGGGAAGAAGGTAAGGAAGAAATGGCAGGACTTTACAAGCCTTGCTAAAAGGAAAAGGGCACTGCAGAGGTCAACAATTAACCATCTGGGGTCTGAGGTGTTTTCTGGGCCCTGGAGGTGTTTTGACATACTCTTGACATTTGTGCTTATTTCTGTTACTTATAATATTTACATGGCTAAAGTCTGATCAAGTCAACTTTATTTATATAGCGCTTTTTACAATGCAGATTGTTTCAAAGCAGCTTCACAGTGTTAAACAGGAAACTAATACAACAGATTTTGATTTGGCTGTACAGCCGCTCTGCAGAAAATGTAGTAATTGCAGTAATTCTGTTTAGTAACTGTATTCAGAACAAACTCTACTACAATAATATGTGAACAGCACAGTGTGTAAAAGTTTGTAGTTTTGAGAAAATGCGAAATAAGGCCATAAAACCCATAACGAATATTTGTTCACAAGATTTTTGAAACTTGAAACTATCATGTAGCCTAGAATTTTTGCTTAAAAATGATGAGAAAATCATCCTGCACACTCATTCACATTAAACAATATATTGATTTGAAATGTACCATGCACTCAAAGAAAAACAGTTTGAAGAGACTTGCTTGAAAGTTTGAGTCAGCAGGACTTATCAGTGGCATCTGGTCCCTGTAAAAAAACAAAGAACAACTGTGAAAATGTTGATATCAGGAGCAGCTGCACGATTTTGGGGGGAAAATTTTTGATTTAAAATTCCAAAAATATATATATTACACCAGGTTTGTTAGAGACCATTTACTGAAGCGATCAAACTGCTCCTCACTATGAAACATTGTTTAGCACATTATAAACATCTAAGTTTGAAAAGATATCTACGAACACATAATTTCACAGTAAACACTGGTCTAAACATTCTAATATTCATCATGTTTCAGTGTAAACACTCATACTACTTTTATATTGTGCTGTATTTTATATTATAGAGCATAAAACATCCTCATGTTGTACATTTATATTTATTTAGCATTGAAAGATTGCCTACCTGTCTATATTCCCACATGTTTCCGTCGATTTCATACATTTTAGTCTGGAAATAGTTCAACTAGTACAATGTGAAGTTTATGCAAAAATAACACGTTAACATATATAAGTGAGAATAAATTGCTTACCTCAGCTGGATCAATCATGTTCTTCTTTTTCTTCTGAGGTAAATCCAAGGTAAACTCACAGTGTGTCATCCAAACTCAGTGAAAAGCAGATAAATGATGAAGTTTGATGGTTTGTTTATTGAGTCGATGGGGGCATTACAGCGGTTCACATGGACGATTAGCATGTGAATTGCTTGTGCAGCACGTGGGTGTGGTCACATTAGAGATAATGAGCAAACACGTGAGAAACGTCTCGGTTACGTATGTAACCCTCGTTCCCTGAGGAGGGAACGGAGACGTAACATCAGTGACTGACGAATGGGGGTTTCGCTTAGAAGCCTATCATCTTCAAGATGTAACAAAGCGCCCAATGGCGATGCAATGCCATGGGCATGCGGAATTTGCATAGCGTAACTCCGCCCCACCTCGTGGGTATATAAGGAAGTACGCTGGCAACATCGCATTATGTTTACCTGCTGAGGAGCCGAGACTGAACTCCCGGCTGTTCCAGCAGTACAGCGGAAGTGACAGAGGGACGTTACGTCTCCGTTCCCTCCTCAGGGAACGAGGGTTACATACGTAACCGAGACGTTCCCTTTCGTTCAGTCACTCCGAGTAACGTCAGTGACTGATGAATGGGGGTCCCAATTTAATCACGCCACTCGGCTGTCATCCAGTGCCCTGCGTAAGTGTGAGCCTGCAGCTCTACAAGTGTCTGTCAGCGAGGCGCTATGCGCTAGCGCCCAGGAGGAGGCCACACTCCTAGTGGAGTGAGCCCTCACCCCTAGGGGGCATGGAGTAACGTCTGGTAAGCCAAAACAATGGTGTCCACTATCCAGTGTGACAATCTTTGTTTGGAGAAAGCTCTTCCCTTCAGCTTCCCACCATGACAGACAAAGAGCTGGTCTGAGGTCCTGAAACACTGCGTCCCCTCTATATTTCTTCACGCCCTGACGAAACTTACCGATTCAC
This sequence comes from Rhinogobio ventralis, assembly GCA_039654625.1. Taxonomy (NCBI): domain Eukaryota; kingdom Metazoa; phylum Chordata; class Actinopteri; order Cypriniformes; family Gobionidae; genus Rhinogobio; species Rhinogobio ventralis. The sequence goes on from CM077207.1 coordinate 23,624,648, forward strand.
AAGATTAACGGAATGCATAGCTGATATAAAAAATGGGATGACTAGTAATTTCCTGCAACTTAATTCAGAAAAAACAGTATGTTTAATTATTGGACAAAAAAACTCCTAGAATACTGTCTAACACTTGATGGCTGCTCTGTCAAGTCCTCGTCGTCAGTTAGGAACCTGGGTGTGCTCTTTGATACCAATCTCTCATTTGAAAGCCACGTTTCTAGCATCTGTAAAACTGCATTCTACCATCTTAAAAATATATCTAAATTACGGCATATGCTTTCAATGCAAAATGCTGAACAGTTAGTTCATGCGTTCATGACCTCAAGGCTAGATTATTGTAATGCTCTACTGGGTGGTTGCCCTGCTCGCTTAATAAATAAACTGCAGCTGGTCCAAAATGCAGCAGCTTGAGTTCTTACTAGAACCAGGAAGTATGACCATATTAGCCCGGTTCTGTCAACACTGCACTGGCTTCCTATTAAACATTGCATACATTTTAAAATCTTGCTAATTACTTACAAAGCACTAAATGGTTTAGCTCCCCAGTACTTGAGCGAGCTCTTAACGCATTATACTCCATCACGTCTATTGCGGTCTTAAAACTCTGGCCATTTGATAATACCTAGAATATCAAAATCAACTGCAGGCGGTCAATCCTTTTCCTATTTAGCACCTAAACTCTGGAACAGCTTTCCTAGCATTGTTCGGGAAGCAGACACACTCTGTCAGTTTAAATCTAGACTAAAAACACATCTCTTTACTATGGCATACACATAAAATATTTTTAATTTATATTTTATTCAAATTGTTAGGCTGCATTAACTAGGTCAACTGGAACCGGGAACACTTCCCATAACACCTGATACCACGCACCACGCAGGTCCAGGATTATTCGTAACCCACCGGTTTTCTTGGGTACAATGAAGTAAGGGCTGTAGAAGCCGGACTTCATCTCGGCTGGAGGGGCGGTCTCGATCGCACCCTTCGCCAGCAAGGTAGCAATCTCCGCACGCATGACAGGGGCATGGGGCCCACCATGGTGAAGCGGACTCCCCGGAAACGGGGAGGAGACCGAGCGAACTGAATCGCAAAGCGGAACGTGATGGTCCTGGCGACCCAGCGGGACAACCTAGGAAGCTCTAGCCAGGCTTCCAGGAAGTGTACCAGCGGGATCATAGGGACGACAGGCGTACCCCGGGTGGGGCAGCGAGGCGGCGCGACTGGGAGGCATAGCATCCCAGTGTGGGGGCACAGTCAACTGCCGCGTCCTGCCAGAGGAGACCAGGGAAGGACGCGCGTTCCACAGGGGTCTTCTCTGACAGGAGGCTGGCGCCAGAGGGGGACAAGAGTGGCATGGCCCGGGGGTGGCGCACTCTGCCATCCGGGCTCTGGGTGCTCAGGGATGGGTGAATTAGTTCTTTCTCACATAGGTTGCTGCCGACCAGTGGGCCAGCAGTACATATTACATGGCCTCAGTCTGCTTCTGGGCGGCCGAGAACTGTTGGGCGCAGTTCTCGGCCGTGCCGCCGAAGAGGCCAACCTGGGACATGTGAGTGCTGAGGAAGCGGGTTCACTCAGTCCCTCCCATATTGACCAGGTTGAGCCACATCTCTCCTGGACCACATCTGTGGACATCACCTGACCCAGGGAGCGCACGGTCCCGTACTCTACCCTTGTGCATGCCGCAGACACCCTGGCCTGGTAGACCTGAAAGATGGCCATGGCGTGCTGCCCCGCAGCTCTGCAGTACCTCGCCACCAAGGTAGACGAGAACATACAGGCCTTGGAGGGGTGCTTAGGGCCACCGCGCAAGAGGGTGGGTGTGGCCCGAGGAATGATCGTCGGGGTCTATGCCACACCACAGCCCTCGGTCAGCCTGGCCACCAGCCAAGCATCCCGTCACATGGAGAGGATAATAGGGGTGTAGCAGAGGGGACTGTACCTCCATACGGGGGTCATTAAGTCTCGACCGTGGTTGCAACAGAGCGTCAACAGGGGGGACCCCAGTGTACCCTTGGCCACAGCCTCATCGAGGGCAGAGAAGGCAGAGAAGGCAGAGAAGGCCCACGAACGGTCACGGGAAAACAACGGGGACTTCGAGGACCGCGTGACCTCCTCATGCACCTCGGGACGTGCCACCTCAGGACACGCCAAACCCGAAGACCAATCATCCCCCGAGATGACATAGCTGTCAACTCTGGGTCGGACTCGGGCAATGCCGACGCGCCTGAAGGCGGCAGCACAGCCAAAGCCCACCTTGAGATGCGGCGATCAACATCTCGTCGTCATCTGGAGCGCCGAACGAAACACGCGGGGCGTCCGCAGACGGTCCCGCTGCTTCAGTCCGAGCACCCACGGGTAGCACCGTGCGAGAGGGGGGTGTGGCCCGAGGAATGATCGTCAGGGTTTGTGCCACACCGTAACCCTCAGGTCACCCTGGCCACCAGCACAAAGTACCAACTCTCTCGGAGACGGTAGATTGGGGTGTGGCAGAGGGGACTCTCTCCTCTTTACAGGGGTCATTGAGTCTTGACCACAACATCGCGATGGTCATGTTCCCGCAGTGAGAACATGACTCATCCACAAACGCTGCTTGAGCGTGCTGAAGCCCAAACACGTCAAGCAGTGATTGTGCCCATCAGATGGCCGACCGCACCCAGAAGGGCAGGGGCGAACCGTCTTTAAAAAGACGTGCCACGCGCAAGCTCTTTTTGTGAGAGAAAGCTCTGCAGAGTGCTGAAGCGCCCAGGGAAACATACACACAGCTGTTGCAGATCACTGCACAGATCAGCAGGCAGGCAATGTGAGATCGATGGAACGCGCCGTCACACCAACACCGACTGTAGAGCTGCTCGCCTCGAAGAGGCTTGAGGAGTGAAGAGATAGATGCTCTTAAGCAGAAACATAATGCAAGGTTGCCAGCATACTTCCTTATATACCCACGAGGTGGGGCGGAGTTACGCTATGCAAATTCCGCATGCCCATGGCATTGCATCGCCATTGGGCGCTTTGTTACATCTCAAAGATGATAGGCTTCTAAGCGAAACTCCCATTCGTCAGTCACTGACGTTACTCGGAGTGACTGAACGAAAGGGAACTGTACCTCTCCTTGATTTCATACGGATTACAAAAACAGAGAATATTTGTTTTTTTATATTAATTACTTAATTTAAAAGTAAAAACAGGTGGTGGGCCCGATGACTCCCCCCTTATTACACCAGAAGAAGAAAAGGCTTATCCATCTGATGCTATGAGTATCAAACTCCCGTCCAGAGCCCTCCCGGTCCAGTGACTAACCTCCTCCATGTGAACGGCGCACCATCAGCGTTGCAATCTGCAATTTTTTGGGGGTTGTCAGTGTTATTTCTTGGCTGCTGCTGCCGTGTTGGTTTTGCATCCTTTTGTGGGGAGTACTCTGGGTTTGGGCCAAAATACCGAGATTGGAGCCCTCTCCTCAAACAGCATATATACGTAGCGTATAATATATATGTATAATTTTTGGAAAATGATTATAGCCATAAATACACTCACCTAAAGGATTATTAGGAACACCATACTAATACTGTGTTTGACCCCCTTTCGCCTTCAGAACTGCCTTAATTCTACGTGGCATTGATTCAACAAGGTGCTGAAAGCATTCTTTAGAAATGTTGGCCCATATTGATAGGATAGCATCTTGCAGTTGATGGAGATTTGTGGGATGCACATCCAGGGCACGAAGCTCCCGTTCCACCACATCCCAAAGATGCTCTATTGGGTTGAGATCTGGTGACTGTGGGGGCCATTTTAGTACAGTGAACTCATTGTCATGTTCAAGAAACCAATTTGAAATGATTCGAGCTTTGTGACATGGTGCATTGTCCTGCTGGAAGTAGCCATCAGAGGATGGGTACATGGTGGTCATAAAGGGATGGACATGGTCAGAAACAATGCTCAGGCATTTAAACGATGCCCAATTGGCACTAAGGGGCCTAAAGTGTGCCAAGAAAACATCCCCCACACCATTACACCACCACCACCAGCCTGCACAGTGGTAACAAGGCATGATGGATCCATGTTCTCATTCTGTTTACGCCAAATTCTGACTCTACCATCTGAATGTCTCAACAGAAATCAAGACTCATCAGACCAGGCAACATTTTTCCAGTCTTCAACTGTCCAATTTTGGTGAGCTTGTGCAAATTGTAGCCTCTTTTTCCTATTTGTAGTGGAGATGAGTGGTACCCGGTGGGGTCTTCTACTGTTGTAGCCCATCCGCCTCAAGGTTGTGCGTGTTGTGGCTTCACAAATGCTTTGCTGCATACCTCGGTTGTAACGAGTGGTTATTTCAGTCAAAGTTGCTCTTCTATCAGCTTGAATCAGTCGGCCCATTCTCCTCTGACCTCTAGCATCAATAAGGCATTTTCGCCCACAGGACTGCCGCATACTGGATGTTTTTCCCTTTTCACACCATTCTTTGTAAACTCTAGAAATGGTTGTGCGTGAAAATCCCAGTAACTGAGCAGATTGTGAAACACTCAGACCGGCCCGTCTGGCACCAACAACCATGCCACGCTCAAAATTGCTTAAATCACCTTTCTTTCCCATTCTGACATTCAATTTGGAGTTCAGGAGATTGTCTTGACCAGGACCACACCCCTAAATGCATTGAAGCAACTGCCATGTGATTGGTTGATTAGATAATTGCATTAATGAGAAATTGAACAGGTGTTCCTAATAATCCTTTAGGTGAGTGTATATGTAAAATATAAAGTAATTTATTTTTTCTAGCTGTGATTTCATAATTAGTCCCATAGAGGGTTAATGCCACACAATGTGAAATATATGGGACTTAGAATTTGATAATTATATCTTTAGAACCCTTGAGATATAACAATCTCTTTTTTTTAGGTTTACATGTGAGCTTTCTCATTTTGGGTTTTACAAAATAAATAATATCAGAATGGTTTCAGAATGACATGAGGGTTAGTAAATGATAACAGAATTTTCATTTTGGGGCGAACTATCCCTCTACAAGATATTTGACAACGTCATCCACACTAAGGCTAAGAACTTCTTATCAGTTTATGATTTGGAACAACATATAGCAAGAGAAAGATTAACAATGTGAAATTCTGCCTTATCTAAAGCCACCATAAACCCAAGCTGAGAACCAGTCACATATATCCCTGGCAACAGTTGCCACGCCAACTCCTATAATTCAGTGGAAGATTATTACCAGGAATCATGTTCTAAATTGCTCTTCCTTTGCTTCATGTCAGTCAGAAAATTCAAACAATTAATTATTTCATAAAGTGATGTTTAATGTGAGAAGGGCACAAATACGCAAGCACAATAATACATACAGTGAGTTTGAGGCAAAGTACGCAAAAAGTACACTGAAATTAACCAAACTCTGTTTTCCCTGTTTACTTTCTCAGTACTTTGCTCTTATTGCACTCAAATCAGGAAACCGTATTTTAAATAAAAAGTAAAATCATAATCGTTCAAAATGTAATAATTTGCTAAACCCCTAAAAGAGCTTTTCAGTCCACTTATTATTCAACACCTCTAACACCCCTATATTTGAAAATACATCATGGGTTGCAAGTGCTGTTTAATGTTAATTTATAATTAAAAAATAATGAGTTTTATACTGTACAAACTGTATATTCTTTCCCCTAAACCTACCCCTAATTTGGGTATTTTAACAACGTGATCTTATGAGTATTTGTATGTTATTCATATTGACAACATTATTTATTTATTAAGTGGTTATGTTTAGCTTTGTGGATTTCAATTAACTCTTAATAATAATGCAATTAATGTCCAATAAAGGTTGGTTTAAAGCACTTAATGTAATTTTCCCATTTTCCGTGACCTAATCTAAAGTCATAACTTTTTCAAGTTAATATGTTGTTAACAAGGCATAATCTCACTCTTTACATATGAGCTAATTAAACAATAACACTTTGTTATTTACAGTGACAATGAATGAATAACTATTTGTATATAATCTATTAATGTATTAACTTCAGTTTATATATAAAAAGATCAATTCCACTTTTATAGTTGTATGTAAAGAATTCAATGTGTAATCAGTTTTACTTAAACACACGTGTGGAGACATTTTAGCTAACAAAAAAGTAACTTGACTATGTTTCAGTTTTATACAATGCCTTGGGATTACTCCCAAGGTTTGCTTTTGTATTAAAGAGAATCACCCCTGTGCCACTGTGATGCTCGTTCTTTGAAAAACGATATCATCAAAGCGTTAATGGTAGTGATCAGTTTCTGCTCATTTAACAGCGGGTTTTTTTCAGAAACAGGCCCATGATTCCAACTGCTATTGTTTGTTCTATTGTTTATACTTGGCTGATCTAATGGAGCATGTCTGGATAACGCCCCAGCAGGGACGCCTTTCTCAGCCGTAGGGTGTTGAGGCAGCTAATTGGTCAAAGCATAAAATACCTCTTGAATCAAATCCAAAGGCTGCTGATGACATGTGCTGAAAGCAACATTGTTGTGTATCATGGGTTGTTGAGTATGTAAAACTTGTGATAGCACAGTTGTATGTGAGAATACGGCCTACGAAGGTTGAACAAAGAAAGATGAACCTAGGATCCCCTGTATACACAATGTTAAATGGAAACTGATTGATGCCTTTAAAACACATGAAAATACTTTTTACTATAGTCTCTGTAGTGTCATATTCAGGCAGAACACCCATCGTACCATTCATGGACAATTCATACACACAAAAAAAAAACAATCTCCAAAATAGAAAGGTCCAATCTGACTTAGTTCTAAAGTTTGTATCCGTCGGCTGGTAAACATTGTGTTTACCAGTCTGAGCACTTCCTAAGAAAAACCTGCAATGTTTGATAAGTTGTGACATCATCAAAGTATTTTTAAAAAGCTTTTTTTAAAACTTTTCACAAAGGAGACAATCACGAGCAAAACAGTATATTCCTCTTTACTCTCATAGTTACAGTATATGTGATTTTTTTTCTACATCAGTTCAAGTGATCATGACCAAGGACAAAAAAAAAAAAAAAAATTAATAAAGTTCATATTATTTGTGTGCTATATGTCAAGAAAAACAACACAATTAGTTGCATATAGTGACCTATTTTAGGTGCTTTCTTCAACTGTTATGTCTATACTTTATTACTCACATTAGGGAATCTCTACTTTCGTTTGACTTTTTTCTTGATAATCTCATAATACTAGATGTCCATTGATCACGATGCGAGGGGTGCTAACTCGGTTCTGCCTGACATTTTCTGCTGACTTCCTTGTTTGTGCATAACCTGCGTGTGACCTTCTTCTTGGTTTGTCCCAGCCAAACTCACCATGGCATGACGGATGACTGACGCCGTTAACAAAAACGTGAGTGAACCCATAACGGCCACGCTACAGACAAACGTATGATAAATTACCCTCATCAGTTTGTTTTGCCAGCTGCCACATGCAGGTCACCACCTAATCTCTAGCTGACATTTTGTCCTGTACTGTGTATGCAAATACCTGCCAATCAATTTGCCCCCCACCCCTCACGATGTGATTAAAACTAATTAATTGCAAGTTAAATTCAACACAATCGGCTTCCAGGCACCCAGGGTTAAAAGGACAATATGAGAAAATAAACAGTTACAGCAGACCAGTAAACAGCTTTTACTGTTTTCTAAAACTAACATCCTTCAACTTTCTTCATTAACCCTGGCTAATAAATCAAGGACTGTAAATATGAATAATAGAATGTAAAACAGAGTGAAAAGTTGATTTAGATACCGATAACAGCTTACTGGAAGATCTGTGGCATTTTATGTGTTTGTTGTGTGCTGTATGGATTCAGGGATTATGTCCCTGAGTTGAAGGACACAAGGAACAAAACCGTGGGAATCAGCAATAACATTAGGGTATGCCATACAACAGAAAGGATTGATACTCTGTCGTTTTAACAGTTGACAAATAAATAGCAGTGGTATTAATCTAGCGTTCAACATGATCTCTTTTCCGTTCGCACCTGAAATCTAGCTAGACAATGAGTTCACACTGCAGTGCAAGAGTCTGTAAAATATGAAAATATGAAAATTCTCATTATGTGTTTTTAAAGCATTTGGCCATGTTGCAGTCTCCTTTTCATTTGCATGCCAAACGTAATATTAAACTTCACTCCTGCATTAGCTACAAATACTCATAAAGCCCATATTTTTAAGTACACAATATTGTTGTTAAATAGCAATAAAATTAATCATATTTGATTTACTGATCCCTTAATTGTACAATTCGTTTCATCACCGGATTCATGTTTTGGTGTTTTCAAGTTTTGACTTAAAAAGCGCAATTGAAAATTACATTTTTTTTTTTTTGTGTAGTTTTGACCAACTTCTAATTTAAGTCTGCAGTATTAAGTCTACAACTACAGATAAATTGTGATTGTATGGGTAAAGATGATGGCTTTGCTGCACTCTCCTAGTCCAAACCTACCCACATCCTTTTCTAAATCTACAGCATTAGAGAATATGGTTGATAAGACCAATTTTTGAAGCATTGAAGCTTGGCCCAAAAACCTAAAATGTGATGTTGTTCCAGGACTAACAAGGCCTTGCTACCCACCAGCTATGTTTAATTAAATGATGTTACATTACATAATTAACCACAGTGTGTTAAATTAAATGAACCATTTTTTTGCTACATCAAACTTTTATACTGAAAGGTGTAGAGCTCATACATTTTGTATATTTTGATATTTTGGTTTTCTCTGCCTGTGAGAGCATATGATAACATATATTTCTTCATGTTAGAATGAGCAGTGAAATCAGAGGGCATAGGCTACCACAGCACATGTATGCATTATTCATGCGGCTGCACTGAGCTGTAATCTCTGCTCTGTCAACTAATGAAAGGCACTGCGCTCTTCATCCTATGCACTGCAGAATGCACAGAAAAATGACCAAACTGATTAAACAATTCTTGTACATCAGTGATATAACAAAAGCAGATGGTGCAAATGCAGGAGCTCTAAGTTACAGAAATCCTAGTGTAGTTCTAAAGCCCCCTTCTGTGCAGCCTAGGGGTTCCCATGCAGACCCCCTTTTGAAAACCCCTGCTTAATACAATGTACATTACACCAGGGACTCCTTTTGTGTTCCATATGAACAGGCCCTCCACATAAAACTCTCTTGTTGAACATAGAAAGCAGAGATGTGGGCTTCATACTAGTTTGCTGTGCAGTCTCAACCTCATCCCGCCTCTCCTTTCATTTCTTCTTTGGGTATTTCATTCATCAGGGCAATGGGGCAAGACAGACATGGATGGCCGGCCAGTGTCAGCAGACACAAGTTACATGAGCTCTGACCCTGTGCTTGAAATCCAGCCTTTGGTCTGGCAGTCTGTTGAGCACAGGAGAGAGATGTTTGATGTCTATAGGGGAGGGAATTCTGATAGTGCTGACCTAAAAATACTGTTTAGTCCGTACCGTACCAAGGGAGCGGCGAGGCCGAATGCCCAATGTTCGCTGTTGACATTGAGGGTGGAAGGAGCATAAGCATAGGAGTCAGGGCATCGGGTCGAGGTGGAGTGGAACACACAGAGGCCGGAGGCGGAGCTGCAGGCTCCCCATGCTTAGGAGGAGATGACTCCCAGCAGTCCAGCGGTGTAACCAGTGGAACAGAGGGGCTGATGGGAGGCAGAGATGACTGGGTAGCAGAGATGGTTGGGGACTGGAACAAAAAAACAATAAAGCAATAACAATAAAAAATAAAGTAGACTCAATAGCTTCATGAAGAGGTGGTTGGAGAGGGAGGTTCGGTGGGACCAGAGAGTTTAGGACATAACTGACAGATTCAGATGATGATAAAGAGCTAAAAAAAATCCACTACTCCTGAATCAAAAAAATACTCTGGTGCAGAGACCTCACTCTCAGTGACGTGAGATTGGCCGGGGCTCACGTCCATACCTTCGAATTCCACTAATACTCCTTCTGCGATGGATGGTTCAGCCGCCTCGCACTCCTGGTCAGGCTCCATGCCGATGTTCAGCTCGGTTGCTCCCATTGGCACTGGCTCAGACGTTGCGGCGGAGTCTCTCACGTTGTCTGCAGTGGGCTCTTGCTGCCAATCCTCGCAATCTGGGTGGTTTTGGCTGTGCACTGGGTTGTGAGTGTCGTCGACACTGACGTCGGTGAGCGGCGATCCACAAGACACCAGCACCCACTCCACAAAGTCAGTGAAGCTCCCCCGAGGACCATCCCTGGACAACTGCTCCTTGGTGGCGGTGTTCAGGCCAGTATACAGAAACGTGCAGAGGCAGTCGTCTGGGAAGCTTGATAGGTTGGCCAGAAAGATGAAATCTTCCAAGTGTTCCTTGAGGGAGCAATTACCTTGTTCAAGGCAAATTAACAAAAAAAACAGGATTGTCCATGGTGAAAAAACTACGAAAAAAAGCACAAAAACTAAAGAAACGTGCAAATATGAATCAGGTCCTCTGTCAGCAATGCTGTGTGGTAGGACACTCATAATCAATCAATACTAGAAAAGGCAGTATCCTCACAACTATTCTCCTTTTTAGAAAGAAATCTGTAAGGATTTCCAGTCAGGATTTAGACCGTATCATAGTTCTGATCGTGGTTGTATCTCGCAATTAGTGTTACTCGATCTTAGCACTGCATTCGATACTATCAACCACAACATTGTTTTGAATAGACTCTCAAATTATGTAGACATTAGTGGAATTGCATTGGCATGGTTTAAATCATACTTATCTGACAGCTATCAGTTTGTAGCAGTAAATAAAGAGGTGTCATATCGATCACAAGTTCAGTATGGAGTACCGCAAGGCTCAGTGCTAGGACCGTTGCTTTTCACCCTGTACATGCTACCCTTGGGAGATATCATTAGGAAGAAAAAACTTAATTTTTAATTATTGGACAAAAAACCTCCGCAAGTAGTAACCTAGAATTCTGTCTAACACTTGATGGCTGCTCTGTCAAGTCCTCGTCGTCAGTTAGGAACCTGGTTGTACTCTTTGATAACAATCTTTCATTTGAAAGCCATGTTTCTAGCATCTTTAAAACTGCATTCTTCCATCTTAAATATATCTAAATTACGGCACATGCTTTCAATGCAAAATGCTGAACAGTTAGTTCACGTGATGCTCTACTGGGTGGTTGCCCAGCTCGCTTAATAAATAAACTGCAGCTGGTCCAAAACACAGCAGCTAGAGTTCTTACTAGAACCAGGAAGTATGACCATATTAGCCCGGTTCTGTCAACACTGCACTGGCTCCCTATTAAACATTGTATACATTTTAAAATCCTGCCAATTACTTACAAAGCACTAAATGGTTTAGCTCCCCAGAACTTGAGCAAGCTCTTAACGCATTATACTCCATCACGTCCATTGTGGTCTCAAAATTCTGGCCAGTTGATAATACCTAGAATATCAAAATCAACTGCAGGCTGTAAATCCTTTTTTGCTATTTAGCTTCTAAACTTTGGAACAGTCTTCCTAGCATTGACACACTCTGTCAGTTTAAATCTAGACTAAAAACACATCTCTTTACTATGGCATACACATAGAACATTATCAATTTATATTATCCAAATCAGTTAAATCATTGTTTTAGGCTGCATTAACTAGGTCAGCCGGAACCGGGGAACACTTTCCATAACACCTGATGTACTCGTTACATCATAAAAGAATGGCATCTATGCTAATGCTAGTCTCTCTGTTTATCCCGAGTTTACTGTAGTCAGCCTGATCCGGGCCATATCCAGATCAGATGGTGGACCTGCACCTAGACACGACCAACACATCCCTGAAGTGTCTGCAGTGACTGTGTGAACTAGACTCTTCTCTGTGAAGGCCTCATCGACACGACATCCAGTGGCCCTGATCCTCAACAAACCCGTCTCCTGCGTGATGACTCCTATCTTTAACCAGATGGAACTGGACAAATACTCTGAATGTTCCAATCTAATATGACTTCTGACTTGTAATGTTTGCCTGAATCATAATCATACACTGTTTGTTCATTGGCCAGAGGAGAACTGGCACCCCGACTGAGCCTGGTTTCTCTTAAGTTTTTTTTCTCCATTCTATCACCTAATGGAGTTTTGGTTCCTTGCCACCCGTCACCTGTTTTGCCTTTAGCTTTTGTCTTGTTTAGTTGGGGACACTAAATATTCAAATATATTACTGATTCGCCCACTTTGACAGTATATGAGAACTGAGCTGATCTGGATGCCTTCACTGTTTTCTCCAGAGCAGCTGTACAATCGAATCAAATTCTGTTGCATTATTTTCCTGTTACCACTTTGAAGCTGCATTGAAACAATCTGCATTGTAAAAATATATTAATATATAAATAAAGGTGACTTGACTTGACTTGACTCATGGACACAATGATGAGACTATGACACTCAGGTCATGCTTGTGATGACATGTACCAAGATTTTTCTCAATATGTTAAAGCAATGCGGAGATATAGCCTTGCATCCATTTTGACATGCTTTTTGTCTAATCTATTTGTGCGTTATTTTAAAAAACGGTTAGGTCTATCAAAAAGCTTTTAATAACTTTTTGCCAGGATGGTCTAAAATGATCTGAGCCAATTTTGGTGAAAATCAGACGAATTGCCTAGGATGAGTTTGAAAACAGTAGGTTTTTCTGGAAATTCAAAATGAAAAAAAAAAAATTAATGATGGAAATTGATGTCAATCGAATCATCTTGAGCCAAGGAATCATCCTAACCGTGGGCTTAAATTTCATCAGTTAAGGGGACAATAAACTAAATTTCTCAAGAGCAATTTTTGAAGGAGACACAAATAAAACAGCCAAAATTGTACTTGTAAGGATATGTGTACAGTGGCCAACAACACAAACTCATAGTTGTTTCAATATGAGTTAGGCTCATATGTTCACCACACGGACATATTAAAATTATTAAATGATCTTGCGTCCTCCACATATTATTTTAGGTTTCATCTGGGAGTGGGACAGAGGACGTCTCTTGCTTAGATATTAAACTGCAGCAAGCCCACCCACTTAACATCATATTGAGCAAAACCCAACACAACGGAAGATCTTACGTATTAGTCTAATATCAGTTCACACATAGGTTTATAGCCGTGTTAGTTGTAGTGGGTTACATATTATCTAACAAGCTATGGTATTAAACAAGCTACCAAACAAGCTAGGTAACATTATAATCGCTAACATAGCGCCAAAATACATTGGTTATAATTTTTTCGTCATGACTAATTTATTAATGACTCGGCATCATCTGTATTAAAGAGAAAACAATCACTTCATCTGATGTTTAAAGTGAATAAAGTAGCCTTGACAGCCTACTTACTGGAGTTCTACAACTACTGAAGAACTTTGTTCTCTCCCACCGGACTTGTGTGTGTAGGTGAGGTAAGGGTTGCCAGGTTTTCATAACAAAACTCACCCAATTGATACTCAAAATTAGCCCAAAACCAGCCCAATCGTGTTCCGGAGTTTTTTGGTAGGGTTCCCCTAGTAAAAATCGCATTCCAGGGGGGTAAATACTGCGTGCTGCCTCAATCTGCGGACTTGAAAAACTGTGTAAAAGTAGTCCAATTTCGTGGGAGGCAAGGGAGGGGGGACTCAAAATGTTTCTAAACTTAAAACGCTTTTTTGTTTTTTTTGCTTCGTTTGTATTATTTTATTACACATTTATTTTAAGTATATATCCTTGTATCATTTACAATACACAGCATGGTTTTTAATTATATTTTTAGGGTTTAATATGGAGTTGACCCACCCTTTGCAGCTATAACAGCTTTAACTCTTCTGGGAAGGCTTTCCACAAGGTTTAGGAGTGTGTTTATGGGAATTTTTGACCATTCTTCAAGAAGCACATTTGTGAGGTCAGGCACTGATGTTGGACGAGAAGGCCTGGCTCGAAGTCTTAGCTCTAATTCATCCCAAAGGTCAGGACTTGCCAGGCAGAGAAGTGTGATTCGTTACTCCAGAGAACACGTCTCCACTGCTCTAGAGTCCAGTGGCGGCGTGCTTTACACCACTGCATCCGACGCTTTGCATTGCACTTGGTAATGTAAGGCATGGATGCAGCTGCTCGGCCATGGAAACCCATTCCATGAAGCTCTGTTCTTGAGCTAATCTGAAGGCCACAAGAAGTCTGGAGGTCTGTAGCTATTTACTACAGTCTGTAGCTATTTACTATAGTCAGCTCAACTTTATTTATTTATATAGCGCTTTTTACAATGCAGATTGTTTCAAAGCAGCTTCACAGTGTTAAACAGGAAAATAATGCAACCGAATTTGATTCGGCTGTACAGCCGCTCTGGAGAAAATGGTGATGTCATCTAGCTCATTTCAATTATCATATATATTCAAGTAATGTAGTTGACATAGTTAATTTAGTTTAGTTATTAAATTTATTTGGATATTTATTTGAAAATTTAGTGTCCCCAACTGAGCAAGCCAAGCCAAAGGCGACAGTGGCAAGGAACCAAAACTCCATCAGGTGGTATAATGGAGAAAAATAAACCTTGGGAGAAACCAGGCTCAGTCGGGTGCCAGTTCTCCTCTGGCCAATTAACAAACAGTGTATGATGGTTATTTTGGCAGCCTAACAGGTCAGAAGTCATATTAGATCGGAAAATTCTAAAGATCGGAGGCATCACGCCGGAGACAGGTTTATTGAGGATGGCGTGTTGATTAAACAATTATTAAATAGGAATATTCGAAATATCGGAGTCATCACGCCGGAGATGGATCCATTGAGGATGCCATGTCGATGAGCAATTTCAGAGGGTAGACTAATTGACACGGTCTCTGCAGAAACTTCAGGGATGAGTTGGTCATGTCCAGGCGCAGGTCCACCATCTGATCTGGATACGGCCCGGATCCGGCTGACTGCGGTAAACCTCGGGATAAACAGAGAGACTAACATTAGCATAGATGCCATTCTTCTTATGATATAACGAGTACATCAGGTGTTATGGGAAGTGTTCCCGGTTCCGGCTGACCTAGTTAATGCAGCCTAACAATCATTTAATTGATTTGAATAAAATATTAATTAAAAATGTTTTATGTGTATGCCATAGTAAAGAGATGTGTTTTTAGTCTAGATTTAAACTGACAGAGTGTGTCTGCTTCCCGAACAATGCTAGGAAGACTGTTCCAGAGTTTAGGTGCTAAATAGGAAAAGGATTGACCACCTGCAATTGATTTTAATATTCTAGGTATTATCAACTGGCTAGAGTTTTGAGACTGCAATAGACGTGATGGAGTATAATGCGTTAAGAGCTCGCTCAAGTACTGGGGAGCTAAACCATTTAGTGCTTTGTAAGTAATTAGCAAGATTTTAAAATGTATGCAATGTTTAATAGGGAGCCAGTGCAGTGTTGACAGAACCAGGCTAATATGGTCATACTTGGTTCTAGTAAGAACTCGAGCTGCTGCGTTTCGGACCATCTGCAGTTTATTTATTAAGCGAGCAGGGCAACCACCCAGTAGAGCATTACAATAATCTAACCTTGAGGTCATGAAAGCATGAACTAACTGTTCAGCATTTTGCATTGAAAGCATATGCCGTAATTTATATATATTTTTAAGATGTTAGAATGCAGTTTTACAGATGCTAGAAACGTGGTTTTCAAATAAGAGATTGGTATCAAAGAGTTCCTAACTGACGACGAGTACTTGACAGAGCAGCCATCAAGTGTTAGACAGTATTCTAGGTTACTACATGTGGAGTTTTTTTGTCCAATAATTAAAAATTCCGTTTTTTCTGAATTAAGTTGCAGGAAATTACTAGTCATCCAATTTTTTATATCAGCTATGCATTCCGTTAATCTTGTGAATTGGTAAGTTTCGTCAGGGCGTGAAGAAATATACAGCTGAGTATCGTCAGCATAACAATGAAAACTAACGCCATGCTTCCTAATGATATCTCCCAGTGGTAGCATGTACAGGGTGAAGAGCAACGGTCCTAGCACAACCACGATCGGATGATAAGAGTCATTCTTGATAAAAATCATTTGTAACTCTGATGAGAGCAGTCTCAGTACTATGATACGGTCTAAATCCTGACTAGAAATCCTCACAGATACCATTTCTTTCTAAAAATGAGCATAATTGTGAGGACACTGCCTTTTCTAGTATTTTTGACAGAAAGGGTAGATTTGAGATTGGCCTGGAATTGACTAATTCTGTAGGATCAAGTTGCGTTTTTTTAATAAGTGGTTTAATAGCCAACTTAAAAGTTTTCGGTACATACCCTAAAGTCAAGGATAAATTAATAATATTAAGAAGAGGATCTATGACCTCTGGAAGCATCTCTTTTAGTAGTTTAGTCGAGCATACATGTTGTTGATTTTGATGATTTAACGAGTTTAGCCAATTCTTCTTCTCCTATAGCAGTGAATTAATGTAATTTTTCCTCAGTGACACTACAATGCACTGTCTGATGTGATACAGTTGTAGACGGCTGCATGGTTATAATTTTTTTCCTAATATTATCAATCTTACAAGTAAAGAAGTTCATAAAGTCATTACAGCTGTGCTGTTTACAAACATCAGAAGGTGAAGCTTTATTTTTGGTTAATTTAGCCACTGTATCGAATAAATACCTAGGGTTGTGTTTGTTTTCTTCTAAGAGAGTCGAGAAATAAGCAGATCTAGCAGTTTTTACGGCCTTTCTGTATGAAATCATGCTCTCTTTCCACGAAAACTTTCACACGTTTTGTTTTCT
Source organism: Rhinogobio ventralis (assembly GCA_039654625.1). Classification (NCBI taxonomy): domain Eukaryota; kingdom Metazoa; phylum Chordata; class Actinopteri; order Cypriniformes; family Gobionidae; genus Rhinogobio; species Rhinogobio ventralis. Next base: position 23,641,373 of record CM077207.1, read on the forward strand.
TCCAGCTACGCTCCATTTTTCTGGCTGCTGTTTTAGGGGCCTGGGTCTGCTCGTTGTACCACGGCGTTGGACCATTTTCTTTAATCTTCTTTAAGCGCAGAGGGCAACTGTGTGCAAAAGTGCTGGAAAAGAGAGTCAATAGTTTCTGTTGCAACATCGAGTTCCTCTAGGCTATCTGGGATGCTGAGGAGATGAAACTGATGAGGAAGTTTATTTACAAAGCATTCTTTAGTCGCAGCAGTGATAGTCCTGCCATATTTGAAGCGAGGGGGCGGCTTTGCAGCCTTTGCTAAATTAAGTATACATGATACTAGGTAATGATCTGAGATGTCACCGCTCTGCTGCAGAATTTCAACGGTATCAACATTTATTCCATGTGACAATATTAGGTCTAAAGTATGACGGTGATGAGTGGGTCCTGATACGTGTTGCCTAACTCCAATAGAGTTTAGAATGTCTCTAAATGCCAATCCCAATGCGTCTTTTTCATTGTCTACATGGATATTAAAATCACCAACAATTAGGACTTTATCTGTAGCCAGTACTAACTCTGATAGAAAATCAGCAAATTCTCTGGTAAAGTGTGTATTGTTTTTTACCGTTGAATGGTTTTGGTGTTGTTTTTTGTATTTACTAATTTGTGGAACAGACAGTCTCTATGTGATAATATCTAGGTGAAAGAGTCTCTATGTGCTGGGATTTATCTGACTTCTGTGACATGAGACAGCTAGCAGACGATCGGTCAGCTAGCAGACAGCTACATGTGCTCCACATGTGCTCCACCCACGGGTGCAGGGAATCCAGGGAGAGCGGGAGAGATGAGGAGTGAGTTCAGGTGTGGCACAGGGAGGATCATGGGAAATGGAGTCTGGGACAGGCGTGGATTGTAACACTAACAGTTGACCGTGATATATTTAGTAGTGAGGACATTTCACGAATGGACTTATTGCACAGGTGGCAATCTATCACAGTACCACGCTTGAATTCACTGAGCTTTTGAGAGCGACCCATTCTTTCACAAATGTTTGTAGTCTGCATGCCTAGGTGCTTGATTTTATATATCTGTGGCCATGGAAGTGATTGGAATACCTGAATTCAATGATTTGGAGGGGTGTCCCAATACCTTTGGCAATATAGTATATGTATTTCTGTAAATAAAAAGCAGTGTGAACATTCTTTAAAATGTTGTTACTACACTAATGAGAACATTTTTATTTTTTTAATCTATTTTAACTAACCTTTTAAAGTATCTACCACATCCATCTATTCATTTTCCAACCACTTGTCCTATGTAGGGTTGCAGGAATGATGGAGCCTATCCCAACATCTTAGGCCGTTGTGCCCACCACATTATTTCTAAAATTAAAAGGGATGTGAACGGTGGATTTGATTAAGAAGAACTGCGACCCATGTGTTAATATTGTCTGAAATCACAGCAGTTCTCAAATCTTCAGAATGATAATGCGTTCCACACAGAGCCAGTGTTAATATACTCGTCAAGCTCTGCTCTGCAGGTAGCGGCATCAAACCACCAGAACCAAAGTGCAAATGGAAAATGACAGTTATTTCCTTGAACAAAGTAACAGACATGGCAGACTGTCTTCAGAGAAAATGCAGGTGAAGGAGAGAGAATGTATCCGATTTCTGATGCCAAACGTAGCTGGTTGGTCAGAGGTGGCCTATCTACAATAAGATGTTCTGAGCATTTTCTGAAGTGACAAATAGAAATTCAGTGTATTATTTTAGAGAAGTTCTGTTTGACAGAATGTGAAGTATACCGATTTTGAAATATTGTGTAGAATAACTACAATTTTATAGTTGAATAATAACATTCAAATATCTACAACTCAAGTTGGTTACATAAACTTCAGAAAATTCAGCATTACACATACAGTACCACCAATAAAGCCTCAGTCTTGACTTGCTGATGGTTTTTTTTTCTTCTCTAGTATTCAATACTAAATTAATAAAATACAAATCTCTATAAATATCTCTGAACAGTTGAATTTCTCTGTCCTCAACAGATCAGAGGTAACAGCTTTCCCACTGCGGCTGTGACAAGCCTGCTTGCATTAAAAGCTAAAATATGTTGCTTTTAAGAGACCATATGGTAATCTGAATCAATGTCATGTCATGTTGCATATGGAAATGACTGGAATAAATAAAACAGTACAGACAGACAGAGGTCTAAGGCAAAGACATAAAGCAATTGGTTGAGATGGGGACAAAGATGTCCATAGGCGAGATGATAATATGACCATTGAAACAGCAATTTGTCCACATTGAGTTATGAGCAAAAGTTATATATCTGTTTTTTAGACATTTCAGAGCAATTAGTGTATAAACATAGTGGTTGGCAATGGTGGTATATATATATATATATATATATATATATATATATATATATATATATATATATATATATATATATATATACTGCTCTTTCATGTAAAGGTATTTTAAATCACGGCATACTTTTAACATTGCTTGAAAAAAAAAGCATCACAATTACTACTGCTCATACTTTGGGAACAAACACAGTTTATAAGTATTAAACTTCCTTGCATTTGTCCTATGGGCAATAATGGTATTTCAATTTGTGCAGCTTAAGGAGAGGTGCTCAAAAATTATTTTTCTAAGCAATCAGACTTAAGATACTATTATGGCGGGTAGACTGGATGAGCGATTCCTCGCGGGTCATAAGCCTCCCTTTTAGTGAGCATTCCTTTCCTCCCCGATCTCCATAATGAAGCGGTGAGATTGTGGGATAAGCGATACTCGGCTTGTGTTCATGCCCCTGCAGCAACCAGTTATTCAAATGCGAAGGGGCTCACTGAACAAGGTTATACGAGAATGCCCCGGGTTGAAGATTTGCTTGTAAGTGATCTCACTCCCGGTGCAGTATCCTCGTAAAAGACTCCAGCCCTGTCGTCAAAGCCATGTCAGACTACATCTAGGCTTGTTGGCAAGGCTCATGTGGCGGCGGGCCAGCCTGGTGGAGCTTTGCACACCTTGTCGGTGTTGCAAGCTTACCAAGCCGACCTGTTAAAGGACCTGGACCTGGACCTGAGGGAGTATCTCTGGATGCAGTCTTGGAGTTCCACCACAGGACAGATCTTGCCCTCCATTCCAGCAGGCAGCTTACGCTGTGGGCCGCTCAATTGCTGCCATGGTTGCCACAGAGAGGCATCTATGGCTTAACATTTCAGGGCTCAAGAAGAAAGAGAAAGCTTTTCTCCTTGATGCTCCGGTGTTGTCTTCTGGGCTTTTTGGTACTACTGTAGAGGCAGTGGTCCAAAAGTTTAGGGAGGCAGGGTTAAGTCGGCAGTGTTCGAGCGATACATCCCCTGCTGCACTTGAGGTCCTACATCCCCCGCTTCTGACCCTGTTGCTGGCTCTAGCTGGAAACAGGGTCAGAAGAAGAATGTGGCTGCTCGAGGAGCCAATCTCATAAGAAGTTAAGAGAGGACTAGAGGGAAGTCATTTCAACTAAGAAGCAAAGCAAGCTGAACCCTTGAGTTGCATTTTTGACTTCTCATGCTCCCTCTATAACAAATGGGCTGTGATAAATATGGATGATGGGCAATACCGCTACGCACACCCCACATCCTCATTGGTCACCCTTCCCCCCTCTGGTACCAGGAGTGCGGAGGTGTTAGCTATGTGCTCCCTCTGTGTTGTGGTTGGTAGAAGTATCAATATGCTTCTCTTGAATCACATTCATATTTAAAAAAGTATTATGGCACTTCCCTGGTAGGCAAGGGGCTGTTATGGAATATGAGGAGTGGTAAGTCCACTATCTGTCTGACGCCCCCTTCTAGTTATGGTGGTTGCATCAATCGGTTTCCTCATATGGATGGGCAGTACAGCAAGCTTCATTTGTCGCCACCTCTAGTCTATAACTGGAGGTGAAGGTGTGGACATAGTGGGGGACTATGTTAACATGTTTCCTAACAGTTTGTGAGTTACTGGGACACAGCATAAAAGTGGCCGTTAGTGACGCACTCTCTGTCTGCTATTCATTAGAACTGCTGGAATGGGTAACCATCAGCTGTTCCCTAGGAGACCAGACTAACGGGTAGAGCTTCCCTAGAGGTTCGGCGGCTAAGTTTTTCGGCCTCAGTTGCGATGCAGGCAGTTGAGAGAACGAGGTTATCTCCTGAGGCCTCTCACGGTTTTTAGTAAAGGATTCTTTACTCTTTGCTCCCAAGAGTGGGTTGCCAGTTTTTGTGCATGCATTCTTAAATGCAAATTAGTTGCTGCCCCCCAACCCCTGTCCAGAATAGTCCTGTGCCTTTACAGCTTGTGCCTCAGATACTCTGCCAAAAACGAACAAAACATCTATTTGGTTTTGATTATCATCTCTATCGTGGTCAGGCTCACATGACATTGCAGTTCTTTGTCATCATGAAAGTTTATTATTTGCGTTTTAAAGCCAAAAGGGTTGTACCTAGTCTCTTAATGAGTCATGGGTGTGTTTTGGGCGTAACGTGCAATAAACCAATTTAGAGTCTCATCTCCCATTCCCTTTAAAAGCCAGTTGCGATTGCACCATGGCGGAATTTGCGAGTGTAAAGACTGAACACTTCTCCAGAGAGGAATCCTTTTATTTGTAATATTTTAAAATGTTTGTGTGCTGCTGCGCATCCCTGTGTGTGCAATAAGCAGAGTGTATGCGTGTTGTGCACCCGCCTAAAGGCGCATATTACTAACGCACCCTTTATATAACACAAAAAATACTGCGCTATTGACCAGGTTTTTGTTGGTCAATGGCAAAGTTATTTTCAGTTGCCTAAAAATAGCAACGCGTCAACAATGTGCCTGAACACACCTTGTTTTCAGACCAGCATGCCCATGGGCGAACAGATGGGTGTGAGTGCATTTGCTATTTAAACAACATGGCACTGGACATGAAAATGATAATTGCGTCGGGCTGAAACTAGCAAAAAACACTTGCGTCATGCCTGGCGCTGCATTGTGCCGGGTGTATGATAGGGTCCACCGGCTCACACAAAGCATTGCCATAGCATCAACGTCATGTTCCCCTTCTCAGGAACCGGGGGCCGGATTCACAAAAACCTTCTTAAGAAAGAGGTTAAGAAAATTCTTAAGAGAAATTCTAAGAAGTTTGTAAGAATGTTCCTAAGTGCAATTCTTGAAAAATTCTTAAAGTTCGCAAATATCTTCATTTCTTAACTTAAGAAGAAAATGAAAGGTGTTATTTAGTGTTATTTGAAAAACACCTCAAAGCCCGTCTTTGTGCACTGCCTGCAGATTACCATAGTTATCATAATAAGCACGCAGACTATTGTCGAAGCGACTGGCTTGACGGGAGTTAAGCACTCAGCTTTGTGCATTTAATGCAGCGTGTCAAGTTAAAATTGTTATTTTAAAAGAGCCTGTCTCAAGATTTATTTGCGCTTCGTCTTTCTTACACACTCTCTAGAGTAAATGCGTCATGCGTCATGTGTGCTGACTTGCTAGATCTAGCTTGAGTGAGCGCATCATGTATATGTGCAAATGATCGATCGGTGTCACTTCAGTGTACTCGTTCACATATGGTAGCCTACTAGTAGTAATATGTATTATATTTAGGTAACTAATGTTATGTTGTAATGCTTAATATTTGAAACAACCCAATAAATTAATTAAACATCTTACATTGGGTATTTAAGACAGGTTGGAGATTATCCTATTTTTAAGAATTATTTACAATGATTTTTAAGAACAATCTTAAGAAAAAAGATAAGAACATTCTTAAGAAATGTTTTTTAGGAATACAAAATATTATCTTTTTTCTTAAGTTAGAAAATAAGAATAAATTGGCAGTTAAGAAGAATTTTATTCTGAAGAATGTTTTGTGAATCCCTTTGAATGTATGAAAAAGAGTGGCCAGATCATTCTCCTAAGGTAAAAATTCACCCTTTTTGTTCCAGGGGACAAAGAATGTTAAAAGGGTCAGAAATTAGCCTTAAATTAAACTTGTGTCAGGAGTAAATGACACAAGTTTAATTTTTGAATAAACTATTCAAGTCCTCACTTTAGGTCTCTCTAAGCGGCAACATAAAACTCAGAACAAACTGCATGAATTTTCAAGCGCGTCCTCTGACAGAGACAAACCGACTCGGATCACCCTGACCTGCTGGAGTCTCTCTCTGCATTTCCTCTGTTGCTCCCAGTAGCAGCTGTGCTCCAATTACAAACTCATGACACCGCCTGGCCCATATTAGCATGTAATTAGGACCCCCCATCCTCTCCTGATTTAAACAGGGCTCAACATCACCACTGACCACACCACGACCCTAATTGCCTCCTAATGTTTCCTGCAGCACAGTGCATTCAGGAAACCATCAAGAGCAATGCTACCTGGTGGGTCTTCCACAAAAGTGTGGAAGAATTTAGAAATTAGTTGGACAGCAGTCTTGACTCATATACACTGAGAATAGTATGCTAAAAAACTTTCAAAGTGTGCAGCTGTGCCTGCTTTTTGAGGTAATATTACCCACAATGCCATATGTAATTGACCATATTTACTTTCTTAATGCATGTTTGTGAACAATCTGTGAACGTAACGTTACTATAAAGACCTCTTTCTCAAGCAACCAACCACCTTTTTCGTCATTTAATCAAGCCCCACACACTATTTTTCCTTGCACACTAATATCTTGTTTCACATCAGATTACAGAATTAAAAATGAGTTGCAGGTTACAGAATGTGAGGTACTGAATTTAGATGCTACAAAGGTTAGTTGAAAAAAAACAACAAAAAAAACCACACAAGCTCCGCTCATGCATGAGACACTACAAAAGATGTGAGCTCAAAGTTCAAAAGCGTCCATCTACTGCATGTTTATATAAGAAAAACAATTGAAAAGTACGACAAATATCAAAACGCGTTCTGTGTGAACCGGCCTGTAAAATATGTCACTGGTTGTCGGGTTCCAATCAAGGCGGGAAACACAACAAACCTTTTCCATAGCCTGAAAAGGGTACCATCCCAGCTAGAGTACGAAAATGTGGTCCCATTTTAATCTGTGTAGCATAATAATGTTTACATGTTGCACTTTTTCACTCAAATTTCTACCTCTAAATCATTTAATAGATGTAAAACCAGTGCACAATTAATATTTTTAAACTTTCTATTCTCTCTAACACAACTTTTTTAAATGATTCAACAGAATTACATGAATGATGAAAACCAGTTCTTTAAAAAATCCAATATTGTGATATTTTTTAACGTATTTCAAAAGTGCTGTCTAAGATATTTGTTCTCGTCCTCCTCTTTTATCTTGAGATGTTGACAGGAAATGGATTGCTGTGCTTTTACACTCCAGTAAACACGTTCAGCTTGCGAATGTATAGATGGGTGTGATGTAGGGTGCCGTTTAACCCAGAAAAAAGGCAGAGACAGGCCCCGGGGACGAGTCCAGCACTCGCGCAACACATCCATCATGAAGGGCAATGGAAAGCGTGGAATGGTGGGCCGCCTGTCCTCCCCTGGGGACATCTGCAGTAAGAGAGATGAAAAGACACACTGGTTGTCAGAACATACTTGCCACACGTGGAGACATTGTGAGCGCCATATCTTTCACCTCCCATATGTTGAGCAGCTGAGAGATTAGTATCTTGTATCTGAATGAACTTTCTCATAGGATGGGTGTAACGCATTATAATGTCAGAAATATGGTCGGCTAACTTGACCAAAAACTAAAATATAGCATATACCAATATATCATTGGAAAATAATTAATAGTGAGAACTAAAGTGTGACCCAAATATCTTTTGTCAAATAGCTCCATCAATTTAGTTAAGTAAATAAAATCAAAACGCAATCTTATGATCTTTTCTTTTTAATGATAAACATGTAAACTTACATGAGTTGAAGTTTATATATTAACTAACTATTAACTATGACTTTTGCCTCAATAAACTCCTAATTACTGCTTATTAATAGTTATTATTAATAATAATAATAATAATAATAATAATAATGCGTTACATTTATATAGCGCTTTTCTGGGTACTCAAAGCACTTTACATATAGAAGGGGGGGGGGGGGATCTCCTCAACCACCACCAATGTGCAGCATCCACCTGGATGATGCGACGGCAGCCATATTGCGCCAGAACGCCCACTACACACCAGCTTATTGGTGGAGAGGAGACAGAGTGATGAAGCCAATCAGTATATGAGGATTATTAGGAGGCCGTGAAGGACAGAGGCCAATGGGCAAATTTTTTTATGACCACAGAGAGTCAGGACCTCGGTTTAACATCTCATCCGAAGGACGATAATTACGATTAAGGTAGTTGATAAGTTTAGGTATTTGGTAGGATTAAGGATGTAGAATATGGTCATACGGAATAAGGCATTAATATGTGCTCCAAAGTAATGTGCATGCTAATAAACTAGTTAATAGTGAGAATTCTAAACTAAAGTGTTACCGATATTCATACATTCCACAAGACCAGATAATAATGGAATTTACAAAACACAATTAAAATTATATTATTAGGATTTTATCAACCTTTTTATTTTATGTATTTTTTTAAATAATAAACATTTTGTACACTAAAAAATGTTTGATCAATATAAAAAAAAAGTTTTTTGAAAAGAAAAAACAAACCAAATTTCTACACTCTTTCAACCAAAGATGTTTTTACATAATTAAATTTTTTTTTTCTAAATCTATTTGAATGAACTTAAACTGATAGTTCATCCAAAAATGTAAATTATCCCATCATTTACTCACCCTCAAGCCATCCTAGATGTATATGACTTAAATTTTTCGACGAACACAAGTTGTATTATATTATCCGGCAGATGACCATATACAAGTCGACTTGCGCCAAAAGAGTAACCCATGACGTGATGTAGGAGTAGTGTAAGCTTTGACACCTCTCGCGGTTCAAACAAATAGGTTTGGGCAGCAAAATCAAGCTCCTCTTCTCTTATATCTCTTATCAGAATCTTCTCTTATATCATTCTCCTCCGACTCTTAAAAAATTATTGTTTTAGGCTTCTAATTCTTGACCAATGTTTTGATTTGCTCTATGCTCTGTGCTACCGCGTTCGTCAATACGTCATGCGTCGGGTCACAGGTTAGTCTTTCAGCTGCCAGAAGCTAGTTATTTTAGGCTATAAAGATTTAAATATGGATATTTTTCTTACAAAAACTAACCCATCGATTCGCTTCAGAAGTATTTTATTAACCTCCCGGAGCCGTGTGGAGTACTTTTAAAATGGATGGATGCACTTTTTTGATTTCGAATTTAACTTACATTTTTACATCTTTTTAAATCAAATATCCCATTAAATACAAATTGTATATTAAGCAATCTCCTCACCTTCAGAATGTGTGATTCCCTTTCAGAGTGGAACATTCCTCGTGAGCTGTCACGACAAACTTCGATTGGCTACCGTGGTAAGGTGATGTCACAGGTGTGCCCTCAGGGTATATAAAGGGACCTAGAGAGAACGTAGTCAGCTGTCTTCAGGCAAGCCTTTTGTCTGTCTGTGCATGTGAACTTACTATTTGTTTGTGGCTAGGAGTAAAAAAAGAAAAAGAATATGTCTAGCAAAGCATTCAGGAAGTGTGTGTCGCCATTTCTGAGATATATAATACAGGGCAATTTCCATGATATGTGTGTTATGTGCCTCAGAGCAGAGCATGTTCGATCAGCCCTCTGTTCCCGCCTGGCTCTTTTCAAGGGGGATGGGAGCCAGGAGTCTGCACCTCGTGGATCGGGTCCCTCAGCGGCAAAGGCAGCCATGTGACTAGGATTGTGGGGATAGCAGCTGGAGACAAGCTCGAGACAGGTTTAACCCTTTCTCAAGCATCGCCTGCTAGCATGTTATTGGCCCGGTCTAGTTCTGAGGATCTAGACGTGACGGGAGTTGAGGTAGATCTGTTGAGTGAGTCTGTCTCCTCCCTCACCCTCACATATGAGTAGCTGTTCGATGTAATGACCCACATCACAGCCAAGTTGAATTTAGATTTGTCTGTGGAAAGAGGAAATCAAGGAAATCCCAAGCAGATTGGACAAGAGATTCCTCGCTGGTCATAGGCGTCCCGCTCCAGTGAGCCTTCCTTTCATCCTGGATCTCCATAATTAGTTCACAAGCTCATGGGATAAACCATTTTTGGCACGTGTTCAAGCTCCTCTAACTAGTTACACTAATGCTAAGGGGCTTGCTGAACACGGCAATGTGAGGTGCCGTGGTAGAAGATACACATGTAGATCTCCTTGGCAGAAAAAATTTGATTGTTGTTGTAACGGAGGAAGAGTGATGGCTGCAACCACTCTCTTATTCATCTTGCTTGTGCTTGTGCTATGGAGGTAATTTGGACATGTTCTTTGATTTATTGGGTGTTGTAGGTGTGGAATTGGGCTCTAACGTGTTAAGAAGAGGGCCGATACAGTAGCGAAGTAAATGTGCAAGTTGCACATCATCCACTAGGAGTATGGAGTTAATATTAATGTGCCTCCCTATGGCACATAAATAGTGGGCCCAGATGAAGAGATTGGGCATTTCACGTTATTTCGTCTCACTCTTTAATCTATAGCATTCTCTGGCGAACTGGGTATAGGAGGCAGTTTCACATTTTATTTGGACAAAAGGAGGGATAAATAAGCTAGACGGGACAGAAAATGTGGGCAATACTGCTTCAACATCCCACTAGAGCAAGGGCTCAGAGAAGCACTCTCTGTCGTTCGCTCCATCAGACAACAGGAGCTACTTGGTAGTCAGTAATACGAGAGTGCTTTGGCACTTTGCTCTGTCAGTAGCCCATCCGGTTCACACTGGAGGTTATAGTCAGATTTCCCTAGGATAACTATTTTGGGTAAAGTGCTTCCCTAGTGCTTCCGTGATTCCGTGAAGTTCTTCAGACTCAGAAGAGGTTGGGCAATTATGCCCAACATTAACCACTACTGAACAGACACAGTAAGTGGACATATCCTCAGGCTATCTAGTTCTTGGTCATGGGTGCGCTGTATTGCAATGCTTTGGCTACAGTAGGCGTGCCTGTGACGTCACCTGCTATGTGGTAGCTAATTAAAGATTGCTGTGTAGCACACATGCTTCAGACACTAGCTCACGACTAGCATTTCCATAGCGTCAACTCATGACGCAGTGTCTCGTTCCCCTTCTCAGGGAACCATGGTTTTGCCTGTTTGAATAGCACTGTCAAAAATAGAGATGTGAATAAGTTCAGTGTTTTGTATGTGTCCCTGGCCATGTGGCACCCATAGGACAGAGCATTAATAACAAATTTGATTTAATGAAACCTTAATTTTGCACTTGGTTTCACTTAAGCATCTCCCTGTCCCAGCAGTGCATGTAGCTCTACCCTGCGGTCATTAGTCAAATGAATTACCTATCTAATTGGCCTGATTATTATCTTTACATCTACAAACCATCTAGACATTTTAGCTGGTGTTTGACTAAATAACTTTTTTACTACTAGTTTTTTTATATACCTTTTTAAAGAATGTTTATTATTATTTAAAAAAGGATAATTAAATCCAATTTACTTATACAATTATTTTATTTTTTTTACTGTAAAATTTAACTATTCCATTTAACAATAATAACTATTACATTTATAACATTTGTCTTATTTTTCAAAAAGAAACTGATTTGATTGATTCCTTTATTTTATTTTAAGCGGCATTCCTAGTCCTCCATGGTGGTAAATTCTTTAAATGTACTTCACAGTAAAAAAAATTTATTTGTTAATAATGTAATAATCAGAACCATTTCCCTTCTCTGATGACCTTATTTCCTGTTTGTACAGGAATGCAGTGATTGTTTAATTTTTTATGTAAAATTTCCATGCAAAACAAATGATCGTGCACTGTGAAGCATGCTGAACACAAAGCACAGTTTGTGGTGTGTGTGTGTTCAGCGAAGCCACTATTACACACTTTTGTCACCTAATTATTCCTCAGGAGAGACAATTAGCCACCGCACGACAGTGTGCGTTGTGTAACTTGAAACAACCTTGAAACACATCCTCACACACATAAACAGAGTGTAATCACTCAGCCACATGTCCAGAGAGAGTCTGATTTAAAATAAATAAAAAATAAAAAAACTCAACAAACATAAATTAGTTTATTTAGATGCTTTATTTAATCAGATAATTGTTGTTAATAATAAACATACATACATTTATTTATAAAAAAAAAATTCATTTCCATCTCAAAGACAAGATATCCTAAACAATTTTCACTTTATATTTGATATTTAAAGTAAATATTTTACAAGGTTATCCAGAAGTACTGCACACAAATATTAAAGAGATCATGCTAAATGATTAAACTCTCAAGCCTTGATCATATTTCATTTAAATGTAAAATAATGACTTATATAAATTATATTTTCACTATTTTTAGATTTTAGATCTTACTGTACTGCAACTGTACTCATGTCAAATGTGTATTTTCTGATATGCAAACTTTAAAAAATGTAATTAAATTAAAACGTATTACATATAAAAAAATAATATTAATATTTCAATTGTGACATCAAAAAGTAAAGTATTCATGCATGTGTTCTACTTCCTTTAATTTAACTTAATTGGTCATACTGTATAATAGTCTTTATTTTCTTATATGAAAAATAATTTATTGATTTTAGAGTGAAATATTAGAATCACTCACATACTACAAGTAAAGTTATTTTTCTAAATATGTGACCCTGGACCATAAAACCAGTCATAAGTCGCACTGGTATATTTGTGGCAATAGCCAACAATACATTGTATGGGTCAAAATTATTTTTCTTTTATGCCAAAAATCATTAGGATATTAAGGAAAGATCATGTTCCATGAAGATATTTTGTAAATTTCCTACTGTAAATATATACAAAAAATTATTAGTAGTAGTAATATGCATTGCTATGGACTTCATTTGGACAACTTTAAAGGCGATTTTCTCAATATTTAGATTTCTTTGCACCATCAGTTCCCAGATTTTTAAATAGTCAAATATCAAATATTGTCCTATCCTAACAAACAAGCTTATTTATTCAGCTTTCATATGATGTATAAATCTTAATTTCAAAAAATTGACCCTTATCACTGGTCCAGGGTCACATATGTCAATCTTTATTATTTTTTTTCTAAGCACAAAAAGCTCATCAAATCTAGCATTACCCACAAAAGAGTCACAGTTAATGTGCAGTCAATTACTACAATCCCCATTTCCAAGGCAAGCAAATAAATCGCCCAAAATACAGATGTGCAGGCCTTACTGTAATCTAAACTGATATTTGTCATTTTTAATGACATTCATAGCACATAATAACCACAAACCACCCACTCAATTATGTCTTTCTCTCTAATGATAAAAAACTTTAAAGACACAAACATTTAAGAGAGTACCGTTTACATTGACTGGAGAGTAATGTAAATTATTTGCATACTTAATACTATTTCTATTCTTGCATTATTCAGTAGTATAAAATCCTGTTACCTGTTTTGTCAGGTAACCTAAAAAATGTGCTTAACATCTTCGTTTTATTAGTTAAGTAAGAAATATTATTTCATATAGGTTACAATAATGGAAGCACATTTTAAGAACAAGATCAGATAGAAATAGCTCCTTAAGATAACAACTGCACATTTTCACTTTTTGCAGCATGGATTTTCATAAAATACTTGAATGGTCTACATTCAACATTTCCAAAATGCTTATTATATCCAGAGTTCACTACATTAATACGGATCTGACAATTGAAAACTTAACCTTCCATTTCCAATGTGAGTAGTAATATCAACTGTAATCTGCACAACCATTTACACAACATTTTATTAAACCCGGATGCCACTTGGTAACAACTAAATGAGGTAATGTGACAATATTATAGCATATTAGAATTAGGGTTAGGGTAATCTGTCATTGCCCCTTTCACACATTAAACCTGGTAAATTACCGTAAATTTACCAGATCGACTTGTCCGGTAAATACACCATATACAGTCAAACCAAAAATTATTCAGACATCACCAGATATATTTTTTTACTAGTGGGGGCAGGACACTATAGTTAATTTATGTAAGTGAGGATAGCAAAATAAAGTAAACTGTGACATATTATACCAACCCGATCTCACGGCAATTCGTACATATTTTAAAAGGTGGCTAATTCTTCCGAATTTGTACAATTTTTGCTAAATCGTATGTATTTGACGAGTTGCCCAATTCGTACGAATGACTAACCCCTAACCCCGCCCCTAAACCTACCTGTCACTGGGGTTTAGACAAATCGTACAATTAGCCACCTCATAAAATACATACAAATTGGTCGTGAGATAGCGTTGATTACATCCAAATATTCTTCATACAGTGGACTAGCAGTAAAATTTAGGGCCAAAATTATTCAGACACTTTGACCTGACCATGTTTTGCTTAAGTGTTTTTTCTTTAATTGCTAATGCGACCTTTTACACCACAGACTGAACAAAATTAAGCATTGCTTGGTAATTGGTTGACCCAAATTGGTATTATCTAATTGTGTTTAACAGCTGACAGCTGATTGGTTGATTTTAATCCATTACATACCTTTCTATCAAAGTTATCTGAGTTTTTTCTGACACAGTTCTTGTCATATTTTATTACCATTTTCTAAACTATAGAATTTCTGTTTAGACAGAAAACAAAACAGTGATCGCACCACTTTCCGTTAGAGCTTTATGATTGGCCCAAAGCAGACGTCTTCAGCACTTCCTGACATACAAGCTCATATAAGGGTAATCTAATGCTTTGTTCAAACATAGTGTCAAAACGGTAATTTACTGGTAATGTTACAACTTCTCATACTGGAAAATTTCCAAAACTGATTTGCCGGTATTTTTGAGCTCCTGTTCCCACATCTTTAAATGGCAATTTACCATTATTTTACCAGTAGCCTAAATACTGTATGTAAAAGGGGCTAAATAGTACAATTAGTTATATATCCAGAATTTGGCATGCTATTTATTTTGCAGTATGCTATTATTAATTCCCAATTTACACACACACACACACACACATACACACAAAAAGACTGTATACCGTTGTTGGTCTTTTTTAATTTTTCACATGAGAAAGGTCCCATTCAGCTATTCCTGTACATTGCAACCTACACATACCTAACTGGGGCGTCAGTCTTAATTTGATGTGCAGGACCCCATACACAAACACACACGCACACACACACATACACACACACCTTGTTTACAAGGCACATTTTTTATGGATGTGGGTGTGAGAATTTGAATTCCTGGCAGGCATATTTATAAAGGTTATTAAGCGCTTGGCGAAGCATCCATTTGCTGCTGGCGTAACCACGGGTGTGACATTTATCAAGAATGTCCAGCGAAATGTCACGGGAAGAGGAAGCGTCCTACTCTTAATTAGGACCTGAGAGTCTTTGAAGAGTCCTCTTATACAAACTTATGCTCTGGTCTAACCTCCATCGCATATCTCTTTCCATCTTGTTTCTCACTTTTTCCATTCACCTAGCAAGATTCAAAGAGTGTGTGTTAGCAAACTTTAGGATAACAATTGATAACGGGACGATGGTTAAAGCACAGACAAATGGGGAAGGATGTAGTTCATCCATCAAGCTAACACAAGTCATTGTTTGCAGATTTTAACCTATAGGAATCTTGCTTTCCTCCCATGTGAGTCTCACAAATCATAGAGAACTGCAGGCAGGCCAGAGGTCTGTGCTTAAACTAGATTCAGCTCCAGAGAGAGAGAGAGAGAGAGAGAGAGAGAGAGAGAGAGAGAGAGAGAGAGAGAGAGAACAAGCAAGAAAGTGCAGACAAAAACTAGTGAGCTGCCTTGCTGACTACATACACAGCTACTTTCTAAGGAAGCATCCTAAACTAAATGGAAGGTCACAAATAAATGAATGAAAAACTCTTTATAGATATTTAACTAATGGTGGGATACTATATTGGGCATATAAAAATAGTGCACATACAAATATTGGTTAAAATGATCAGTTTTAATAATGCTGAAAGTATAATTAAGTATAATGAATTATGTAATTATGAAAGAAAGAAAGAAAGAAAGAAAGAAAGAAAGAAAGAAAGAAAGAAAGAGAAAGAAAGTGTGGTGCCTTTTCAGTACCCCGAAAGTTCACAAAAATACATACAGGTGCTGGTCATATAATTAGAATATCATCAAAAAGTTGATTTATTTCACTAATTCCATTCAAAAAGTGAAACTTGTATATTATATTCATTCATTACACACAGACTTATATATTTCAAATTTTTATTTCTTTTAATTTTGATGATTATAACTGACAACTAAGGAAAATCCCAAATTCAGTATCTCAGAAAATTAGAATATTACTTAAGACCAATACAAAGAAGGATTTTTAGAAATCTTGGCCAACTGAAAAGTATGAACATGAAAAGTATGAGTGCATATGAGCACTCAATACTTAGTTGGGGCGCCTTTTGCCTGAATTACTGCAGCAATGCGGTGTGGCATGGAGTCGATCAGTCTGTGGCACTGCTCAGGTGTTATGAGAGCCCAGGTTGCTCTGATAGTGGCCTTCAGCTCTTCTGCATTGTTGGGTCTGGCATATCGCATCTTCCTCTTCACAATACCCCATAGATTTTCTATGGGGTTAAGGTCAGGCGAGTTTGCTGACCAATTAAGAACAGGGATACCATGGCCCTTAAACCAGGTACTGGTTGCTTTGGCACTGTGTGCAGGTGCCAAGTCTTGTTGGAAAATGAAATCTGCATCTCTATAAAGTTGGTCAGCAGCAGGAAGCATGAAGTGCTCTAAAACTTCCTGGTATACGGCTGCGTTGACCTTGGACCTCAGAAAACACAGTGGACCAACACCAGCAGATGACATGGCACCCCAAACCATCACTGACAGTGAAAACTTTACACTGGACCTCAAGCAACATGGATTGTGTGCCTCTCCTCTCTTCCTCCAGACTCTGGGACCCTGATTTCCAAAGGAAATGCAAAATTTACTTTCATCAGAGAACATAACTTTGGACCACTCAGCAGCAGTCCAGTCCTTTTTGTCTTTAGCCCAGGCGAGACGCTTCGACGCAGTCTGTTTAAGAGTGTCTTGACACAAGGAATGCGACAGCTGAAACCCATGTCTTGCATACGTCTCTGCGTAGTGGTTCTTGAAGCACTGACTCCAGCTGCAGTCCACTCTTTGTGAATCTCCCCCACATTTTTGAATGGGTTTTGTTTCACAATCCTCTCCAGGGTGCGGTTATCCCTATTGCTTGTACACTTTTTTCTACCACATCTTTTCCTTCCCTTCGCCTCTCTATTAATATGCTTGGACACAGAGCTCTGTGAACAGCCAGCCTCTTTTGCAATGACCTTTTGTGTCTTGCCCTCCTTGTGCAAGGTGTCAATGGTCGTCTTTTGGACAGCTGTCAAGTCAGCAGTCTTCCCCATGATTGTGTAGCCTACAGAACTATACTGAGAGACCATTTAAAGGCCTTTGCAGGTGTTTTGAGTTAATTAGCTGATTAGAGTGTGGCACCAGGTGTCTTCAATATTGAATCTTTTCACAATATTCTAATTTTCTGAGATACTGAATTTAGGATTTTCCTTAGTTGTCAGTTATAATCATCAAAATTAAAAGAAATAAACATTTGAAATATATCAGTCTGTGTGTAATGAATGATTATAATATACAAGTTTCACTTTTTGAATGGAATTAGTGAAATAAATCTACTTTTTGATGATATTCTAATTATATGACCAGCACCTGTAAATAAAAGAAAAAAAAATTGTCTGCAAGTTTTTTCAATAATCACGCCTTGTCCGTGTCATTTCTGTTCATAAAGAAATGCCCAAATAAATATGCTTTTAAAAAAAAAGCTCAAAGAATTGAAGAATATTTATTTTGTGTAATGTGAAAATACAAGCGAGTCATTGTGAATGTTCATTTTCTGTTGCCCACAGATCAGACATCGCAAATCACATTCTGACAGCTACAACACTCTGCATTTTTTACACAAAAGCTCTTTTATGTCCTATGGTTTTATGTTCCAATTGAACTTGTGCATGGTGTTAAAAATATGTTATGAAATTAGTTTTGTTATTTGATTATTTGTTATTTAGTTGTTATTTTGAATTGATTTAATTCTGGAAAAAAAGATTTAAGTATAGCACTGTGATGTGCACCAACTACACTGATGCAATTAATTTGCTGAAATAATTTTTGTTTGAAATATTCCATCTGTATACCATGATCTGATGAATTCTCCACAATCCATCCCCAGGTTTTTGTGCAGGCCAGTCAAGTTGTTCCCCACCTGTAAACCAGTAACCAGACCCAGCAAGCAATAGACGTCATTTCACCATTTCTGTTAACTGTAGACCTGATATAGTCCGGCTATGAGTAACCCACTTCTAGCCAAAATAACTTGAATTTGGTTACACATCGTTTTTTCCAAAAATAACTTGTGAGATGTATGATATCCCATGTAAGCAAAGTCAACAGTGATTACAAGGTGTTTGGTTTCATTTCTTTGACATGTTCTAGATGACTAGTCTATACTTAGGCTATGGTTAGACGTCTATTACATTTTCACTGACAGCCCAGATTTTGCCTTGTTGTAGCCTAGACGTTAGGGCTGTGTTTTGATGGCTATTAGACATCTTTTAAACGCAAAATTGCTTGTTGGGGACTTAAACCATTTCTTTGTGGATCATGTTTTGTGCACAGGGGTGCTGTCTTTTTGGAACAGAAAAGGCCCCTTCCTAAACTGTTGGTATAAAGGTAAAGGAAAGAAAAAAAGCATAGGGCAGAGAGAGAGAAAATCTTCCTGGACCAAATGTAAATTCTCCCAGAGACTGCTGTTACATATAAAAAGTTATGCAAGTGTAAATATTGACTCTGCTGACAAGGTGCAGCACACAGTCAATAGATAAATTTTTGGCTTATCACTTGCTGCGCTGTCTCTGCCTCACTTCTTTCCTGTCGAACCAGAATGAGAGATTCTGCAGAGGAAAACAAACGCTGAATACTGATTTTAAACACGCCTGAGCTGTAGTCATCATAGTAAAAATCAGCATGAAAGTATTGCCTTAAAGGGATAGTTCACCAAAAAATTTAAATTCTGTCATCATTTACTTAAAATATTTTTATTAAGTGGTTCCTGTATGAATTTCTTTCTTCTGTTGAACACAAAATAAGATATTTTGAATAAGGCTGGTAACCAAACAGTTGATGGGCCCCACTGACTTCAGTATAGAAAAAAAAAAAAGTAATATGGAAGTCAAATGTCACAGTTGGATGTCCTGTAAAGAGCACATCCAGGGCTTTTCTAAAATAAATGTTTGGAGGTTTCAACATGACAGCTCCCTCTCCTTGGTCTTTAAAAATGGCTGACATTAATTTAGTGGTCAAATTTAGCACTCAAATATGATAATATTTTGTAATTATCATTTAAATCTGACTAATTTTTAAATTGTTTGTCATAAATCAATATCTTGTGTCATATGTAACATCACTACTTGAGAACTCGTGTTCTACTTGAGAACTCGTGTTCTCCTTCATCAAGTTGTCAACTTTATTTATATAGCGCTTTTTACAATGCCGATTGTTTCAAATCAGCTTCACAGTGTTGAACAGGAAGTAATAAAATAATGCAACAGATTTTGAAGAAAATGGTGATGTTATCCAGCTAATTTCAATTATCATATAGTGTCAATGTGGGCAGATAATTTAGTTGATATAGTTACTTTAGTTTAGTAATTGAATTTATTTGGATATTTAGTTGAAAATTTAGTGTCCCCAACTGAGCAAGCCAAGCCAAAGGCGACATTGTCAAGGAACCAAAACTCCATCAGGTAGCATAATGGAGAAAAATAAACCTTGGGAGAAACCAGGCTCAGTCGGGGAGCCAGTTCTCCTCTGGCCAATTAACAAACAGTGTATGGTTATTATTCTGGCAACCTTACAGGTCAGAAGTCATATTAGATGACAAGTCATATTAGATCTGAATATTCGAAAGATCGGAGGCATCACGCCGGAGACAGGTTTATTGATGACGTGTCGATTAAACAATTATTAAATAGGAATATTCGAAGCATCGGAGTCATCACGCCAGAGACGGATTTATTGAGGATGCCATGTCGATGAGGCAATTACAGAGGGGAGACTAATTGGCACAGTCTCTGCAGACACTTCAGGGATGCGTTGGTCCTGTCTGGGTGCAGGTAGACCATCTGGTCTGGATACAGCCCGGATCCGGCTGACTGCAGTAAACCTCAGGATAAACAGAGAGACTAACATTAGCGTAGATGCCATTCTTTTTATGATGTAAAAAGTACATCAGGTGTTATGGGAAGTGTTCCCGGTTCCGGCTGACCTAGTTAATGCAGCCTAAAACAATCATTTAACTGATTTGAATTATATAAATGAAAAATGTTTTATGTGTATGCAATAGTAAAGAGATATGTTTTTAGTCTAGATTTAAACTGACAGAGTGTGTCTGCTTCCCGAACAATGCTAGGAAGACTGTTCCAAAGTTTAGGTGCTAAATAGGAAAAGGATCGACTACCTGCAGTTGATTTTAATATTCTAATATTCATCCGATCGTGGTTGTATCTCTCTGTTAGTGTTACTCGATCTTAGCGCTGCATTCGATACCATAGACCACAACATTCTTTTGAATAGACTCGAAAATTATGTTGGCATTAGTGGAATTGCATTGGCATGGTTTAAATCATACTTATCTGACCGCTTTCAGTTTGTAGCAGTAAATGAAGAGATGTCACACCGATCACAAGTTCAATTTGGAGTACCGCAGGGCTCAGTGCTAGGACCGTTGCTTTTCACCCTGTACATGCTACCACTGGGAGATATCATTAGGAAGCATGGCGTTAGTTTTCATTGTTATGCTGACGATACTCAGCTCTATATTTCTTCACACCCTGACGAAACTTACCAATTTACAAGATTAACGGAATGCATAGCTGATATAAAAAATTGGATGACTAGTAATTTCCTGCAACTTAATTCAGAAAAAACAGAATTTTTAATTATTGGACAAAAAAACTCCACATGTAGTAACCTAGAATACTGTCTAACACTTGATGGCTGCTCTGTCAAGTCCTCGTCGTCAGTTAGGAACCTGGGTGTGCTCTTAACGCATTATACTCCATCACGTCTATTGCGGTCTCAAAACTCTGGCCAGTTGATAATACCTAGAATATCAAAATCAACTGCAGGCGGTCGATCCTTTTCCTATTTAGCACCCAAACTCTGGAACAGCCTTCCTAGCATTGTTCGGGAAGCAGACACACTCTGTCAGTTTAAATCTAGACTAAAAACGCATCTCTTTACTATGGCATACACATAAAACATTTTTAATTTATATTCTATTCAAATTGTTAGGCTGCATTAACTAGGTCAGCCGGAACCGGGAACACTTCCCATAACACCTGATGTACTCGTTACATCATAAGAGGAATGGCATCTACGCTAATGTTAGTCTCTCTGTTTATCCCGAGGTTTACTGCAGTCAGCCGGATCCGGCCCGTATCCAGATCAGATGGTGGACCAGATATTACCAACGCATCCCTGAAGTGTCTGCAGAGACCGTGTCAATTAGTCTACCCTCTGAAATTGCTCATCGACATCTCCGGCGTGATGACTCCGATATTTCGAATATTCCTATTTAATAATTGTTTAATCGACACGCCATCCTCAATAAACCCGGCGTGATGCCTCCGACCTTTCAAATAATCCGATCTAATATTACTTCTGACCTATAAGGCTGCCAAAATAATAAACATACACTGTTTGTTAATTGGCCAGAGGAGAACTGGCACCCCGACTGAGCCTGGTTTCTCCCAAGGTTTATTTTTCTCCATTAGGACACCTGATGGAGTTTTGGTTCCTTGCCACTGTCGCCTCTGGCTTGCTCAGTTGGGGACACTAAATTTTCAAATAAATATCCAAATAAATTTAATTACTAAACTAAATTATATCAACTACATTACTTGAATATATATGATAATTGAAATGAGCTGATGACATCACCGTTTTCTCCAGAGCGGCTGTACAGCTGAATCAAATTCTGTTCATTATTTTCCTGTTTAACACTGTGAAGCTGCTTTGAAACAACCTGCATTGTAAAAAGCGCTATATAAATAAAGTTGACTTGACTTGACTTGACTTGATTCTAGGTATTATCAACTGGCCAGAGTTTAGAGAGCGCAATAGACGTGATGGAGTATAATGCGTTAAGAGCTTGCACAAGTACTGGGGATCTAAACCATTTAGTGCTTTGTAAGTAATTAGCAAGATTTTAAAATGTATGCGTTGTTTAATAGGAAGCCAGTGCAGTGTTGACAGAACCGGCTAATATGGTCATACTTCCTGGTTCTAGTAAGAACTCGAGCTGCTACATTTTAGACCAGCTGCAGTTTATTTATTAAGCGAGCAGGGCAACCACCCAGTAGACGATTACAATAATCTAGCCTTGAGGTTATGAACGCATGTACTAACTGTTCAGCATTTTGCATTGTAAGCATGTGCCGTAATTTAGATATATTTTTATAGTTTTACAGATGCTAGAAACGTGGCTTTCAAATGAGAGATTGGTATCAAAGAGCACACCCAGGTTCCTAACTAATGACGAGGGCTTGACAGAGCAGCCATCAAGTGTTAGACAGAATTCTAGGTTATTACTTGTGGAGTTTTTTTGTTCAATAATTAAAAATTCTTTTTTTTCTGAATTAAGTTGCAGGAAATTACTAGTCATCCAATTTTTTATATCAGCTATGCATTCCGTTAATCTTGTGAATTGGTACGTTTTGTCAGGGTGTGAAGAAATATAGAGCTGAGTATCGTCAGCATAACAATGAAAACTAACGCCATGCTTCCTAATAATATCTCCCAGTGGTAGCATGTACAGGGTGAAAAGCAACGGTCCTAGCACTGAGCCTTGCGGTACTCCATACTGAACTTGTGATCAGTGTGACATCTCTTCATTTACTGCTAACTGATAACGGTCAGATAAGTATGATTTAAACCATCCCAATGCAAATCCACTAATGCCAACATAATTTTCGAATCTATTCAAAATAATGTTGTGGTTGATAGTATCGAATGCAGCGCTAAGATCGAGTAACACTAATAGAGATATACAACCATGATCAGATGATAAGAGTAAATCATTTGTAACTCTAATGAGAGCAGTCTCAGTGCTATGATACGGTCTAAATCCTGACTGGAAATCCTCACAGATACCATTTCTTTCTACAAAAGGAGCATAATTGTGAGGACACTGCCTTTTCTAGTAATTTTGACAGAAAGGGTAGATTTGAGATTGGCCTGTAATTGACTAATTCTGTAGGATCAAGTTGCGTTTTATTAATAAGTGGCTTAATAATAGCCAACTTAAAAGTGTTCAGTACATATCCTAATGTCAAGGATGAATTAATGATATTAAGAAGAGGATCTATGACTTCTGGACCTCTGTTGCAACATCAAGTTCCTCTAGGCTATCTGGGATGCTGATGAGGAAGATTATTTACAAAGCAATCTTTAGTCGCAGCTGTGATAGTCCTGCCATATTTGAAGTGAGGGGATGGCTTTGCAGCCTTAGCTAAATTAAGTATACATGATACTAGGTAATGATCTGAGATGTCATCGCTCTGCTGCACAATTTCAATGGTATCAACATTTATTCCATGTGACAATATTAGGTCTAAAGTATGATTACGGCTTACTTACTCTATTACTCTATATGATTACTCCAATAGAGTTTAGAATGTCTCTAAATGCCAATCCCAATGCGTCTTTTTCATTGTCTACATGGATATTTAAATCACCAACAATTAGGACTTTATCTGCAGCCAGTACTAACTCTGATAGAAAATCAGCAAATTCTTTGGTAAAGTCTGTATTGTGCCCTGGTGGCCTGTATACAGTAGCCCACACATATGTCAAACTGGATTTATCTATTTCACTACATAACGTTACATAAAGCACCAAAAATTCAAAGGAATTATATTTGAAACTAGACTTCTGAGTAATACCGAAGATATTATTATAAATTACAGCAACACCTCCCCCTTTAACTTTCAGACGTGGCTCGTGTTTATAACAATAATCTTGGGGGGTGGACTCATTTAAAATAATGTATTCGTCAGGTTTTAGCCAGGTTTCTGTCAAACACAGCACATCTAGATTATTATCTGTAATCATATCATTAACAATAAGTGTTTTTGAGGAAAGGGATCGAATTTTCAGCAGCCCGAGCTTTATCATTTGATCATCTGTATTATATCTGTTGTTTATTTGTTGGACATCAATTAAATTTTTACCGTTGAATGGTTTTGATGGTTTTTCGTATTTACTCATTCGTGGAACAGACACAGTCTCTATGTGATAATATCTAGGTGAAAGAGTCTCTATGTGCTGGGATTTATCTGACTTCTGTGACGTGAGACAGCTAGCAGACGGTCGGGTAAGCCAGTCCGTCTGCTTCCTGACCTGGGCCCCAGTTAGTCAAGGTTTAGCTCTAAGACTATGTGCCAAATTACTAGAGAGATGAGCGGCACCATCCCAGGAAGGATGGATGCATGCAAACTTTTTTCAACAGGTCAGGTCTGCCCCAAAAGCTTTTCCAATTGTCTATGAACCCTATGTTATTTTGCGGACACCACTTAGACAACCAGCCATTGAGTGATGATAGTCTGCTAAGTATCTCATCACTCCTTTTAACGGGGAGGGGAACAGAACAAAATTTTTTACGTGACATCGTACTTACGAGTTCACACACTTCTTTAATGTTAATTTTTTGTGATCTCCGACTGGCGAAGTCGAACATCATTAGTGCCGACGTGAATAATAATTTTAGAGAATTTACATTTAGCATTAGCCAGCACTTTTAAATTTGCTTTGATGTCAGGCGCTCTGGCTCCCGGTAAACATGTGACTATGGTGGCTGGTGTCTCTATTTTCACATTCCGTGTAATAGAGCTAAGTGACTGTGCTGTGCTAGTTATCATCATTTACCTGCATCCCTCGTTTGCCTCTGTTCATGTCTCTGTTTAAATAAACTACATTCACCTTACCTGTCTCTCTGCCTCATTCTGTGTCCTGAAAGTTGGAGTGTGAATCTCAATTTAATCAGCCACATCAAATGAACACATCAAAATTTTAACCTCAGTTACCTCAGATTTCATAGTGAAATTGCATTGGCTCTCGTATGCCTCGTGACAAATTGCGTCATTACGTCAGCTTTGATTGTAAAATGTCATTGGCTTTCGTGTGTCTTGTGACCGATTGTTCACGGAGCGGCGGGATCATCATTTCAGCGATTAAAACATTAAGATCAACTCTGTTCTTTACATGAAGATATCGTATGACTTTAGACGACTTGGAATGTAATACTTGAGTTAATACTTTATACTGTTTTTGGTCAGTTTTTGCAATAAATACCTGTGACTGTACTTTTATTTGCCTGTTACGTGTTTTATATTGTTTAAAAGTGGGTAAGTTTAGGGTAGGAGTTGGGTTAGTTGCTCCAAAATATAAAAGTAGCCTATAAATATTCATAAAATCATGTCTGCTTTTACAAATGCAAAGAATTAAATGCATCTTGATCTGAAGCATTGGGCAAACAACTGAAATGAAATGGAGTACCCTGTGTGTCGATATAGTGATGCCTAGGGGTACCTTTAGCGTCTTCATTGTGACGCGGAAGGCACTTGATCATACTTCAAATTTTGACGCCTTGGGAGTGAGAATGGGTTTCATACATGCCCACTGTAGAGGACATCAGGACTTAAAGCATGTTTATCAGCCATTTTGGGAGACACAACAAGTGAATAGGGAAAGAAATTATACATCAATATTCCTATGAAATATTAGATATTATTATGAATGTTATAAATGTTGCCAATTATTTACTCCCGTTACTACACTTCTTTTTGGCACCCAATGTTTGGTTTAAAAAAATCCTGAAACCTAAAAATCGATTGGTGAATGGAACAAAAATCCCATTGTTTTTGCCTATACATGTAATTTCATCTCTTTTTATTTTTTAAACTAAGTCCTGGTGTCCAACAGTGGACATAGCATAACATATGAATAAAATATATTTTTTAATTTTTCCCCCAATTGTTTCTTATGCTCTAAACAAAGTAATGACATAGAAAAATATTAAATTTACAAAACTTTGTTTCTGGTTCTCAGGAGGATAACATGATAAGAAAAAACAACTAGTCATTTGTTGGATGACTAGATGAAGTTTCAGCCCTCCTGACCCATCCTTACTTTTCAGCAGAGGATGCTCTGGATGTTCCAACCATCAGCACTTAGGGATGATCCCAAATGAGTAACCATTTTTCCCTGACTTTTTTTTTTTTTACTTTCCACTTCCACTGCAGGATGTAGTTTGTAGAGAGTTGGAAACTGAATTCAGAGTTGTATAATGGGGAGTGTGCTGCATTAATGTGCATGGGCTGGTCCAGTAGCCTGGTTGGAGACAGGGGTGTCTGGAGACCTGCTGCAGGTATAGAGAGAGCCAGAAACAGCAGTGCAGACTCAGGGGGGTCCTGCTCTGAAGGATGAGATTGATGATACAAGGGACTTCCTTTGTGTAAAAAAAAAAATGTGTGTGTGCATCTACATGATTCTCCCTTGATCCTTACATTTCATTGTAGTCTTCTTTTATTTTATTTCATCCTTATGCCCAAGGAGCTCTTGAACCCCATAAGGCCGCCCAAAGCATTCACAAGTCCAAATACATCTTTGCTGTCATAGCACTCATTGTCTTGGGACCTGACTAGTGCAAAGTAAATAATTATTTGCATTTTGATGCTTTCGAGGGATGTGATAATGCTATCTTTTCCCGGAGGATTGTCACTGCCAAGGCTCATTCTTACTTTGCATAAACATGTAAAACAAGGTTTTTCTTTCAATCTGAGGGAGATTTGACCATTGGACTTTACCATCCACTCATGTCTTTCTTTGGATGTCTAAACAACTGTCACATGGGGAAGAAGCAAATATTCAGAATTTCACGAGTAAAATATATGTTTTGGCAATGTTTTCTTTTGCAGATGAATTCTGCAAAGGATATTTGTCAAACTAGGACCGGGATAATTGTGGCATCTTGGCACATCGCCAGGGGTGCCATGTCCATGATTATGATTACCATATGTTATGGTTATACCCATAAGTTCTCTCTGCATTAAGTATGGATATAAACAAACAAATCTTGACTGACACAGTATACCGTAAAGGTCTAAATAAACTGACTTCTAATTAATTATATGAATAAAATTTGTGTACAGTATGAAAAATTGTTCTATGCAATTTTTGCATAATTGAAATGGATATTTAATAATTATTTTTGCTTTCTTATTTGCCATTACCTAAATTGCTGGTGTAAACAACCCAAAAGCCTTTCATAGTCATAGACATTCTGACATAGTGAAAAATGCATTTAAAAATAATAAAGCCTAGTCAATGACAGGTACGCTTTTACAAAAGCTGTTTTCTTCTCTCCACCAACTAAAAAGATGCACAACCGATCATTTAATGTTAATGTCTTCTATAAATTCACTCTTGCTAAAATTCTCTAAAACCAAACTATACAGTCAGGTACAGTTAAAAATTGCTGTATCACAGGAGTTTGTTTGATTGTTATGATAAATACTTCTGCATTAAGAGCTAATTGGTGTGAAATATAGGCTAGTTAACATTAAATCAAAATTGATAATATTTACTTTCCTGGTCTTATTGTGGACGAGTCTTTGCTGGATGTTTTTCCAAAAACAAGTGTTTTTTTGTTTTGTTTTTTCGTTGCACCTTAGAAATGATGTCTGACATCATATAGGCAGCATGGGGTCACAGGTTAATGTCAGGCAATAGCAAAAAGCTATTTAGACTTTTAGGCCACTGTAACGGTAATACAACCTTTCTAAAATCTTGACAATAGTTAATGTTGCAATTTAATACATTTGAAAAAGAACTGTAACCACTGGGATAGAGTTCCCTTTCATAGGCTAATGTGATGCTGCGTCAGTAGCTGATGTACTGAACACTTCACCCATATGCCTGATGGATCTAATTCCTAAGGTTTAGGCCATAAACATTCCTTAGGACCACTGGATGCAGCCGTGTTGGCTGAAACAAAAAAAGGTCACAAGAATCCATCCAAATCCATTCATGATTATGTTTGGAAACAATAATAAATAACCTATAGTTCAAATCTCAAAGACCATGATCCATCCTTCAATCCCCCCTTCCACTAATGGCGGCTGCCTTAAATACACATTTTCCTGCTCACTAACTGGAGCGTACCATTTTACTTACTAGACACTTTACTATCCCATGAGGCCACGGGAGAGGATCTATGAATGTCAGTGAAGTGACGTTACTGACGCTGGTAGGTCACGTGATAATGACAACAATTTGACAATGGTGAATGTAGTACGTCCGGATTACATTCATACTACATACATTCATACTATATAGAACATACTTTTTCAGCGGTCGTGAAGTACCTACTCAAGAAAGTATGCGATTTTGGATGCAGCCACTCAGTTCAGTTCATGGAGCTCTTTTCTAAAATATACAAAATGTGCAGTGTGGTGTGTCCTCAGGACCGGAGTTGAGAACCACTGCCTTAGGGTGTTAGAATAAAGGGGCATGAACATATATAACATGTTGTAAATGTATTACACATAAATATCTTTAATATCACACTGCAACCCTAGTAATGTAACATAATTGAAAATCAGTATCTATAGTCCAATTACAAGAACAGGGCCCTTAAGAGTTCCTTTGTGCTGAAGGATGTTTTATAAGTTCCCATTTCACAGATGGCTTCCTCACCTGCTAAAGTGTCTCAATGTCCCTCAGCCAATGTTCGACTTTCTGGCACACTTTCACACACACTGACATGAACGCTTGCAAGAGTTGACCTCTGGCTGTGATATTAAATGTGTCTGCGCATTGAGATCATCCGAATGCACCAGTCCATATGGCAGAGAAAGGAAGATTTTTAATAAAAGGCAGAGGAAGCCAAAGACATAAAGACAGGCTGTCTTGAAAGACCTAGTGTTATCCATTGCTCAGTGAGGAACTGACATGTAGCTTTTACATAAGGGTGCCAAACTGAAGTACATATTGATATTATAACCACCTTTTGAAAACCCAGATATAAAAATAATGTTCCATGGAAACCATGCTTTGTTTAAAACATAAAAAAAATGTTTTTTAAATTAATTTCTTAAAGGGGTCATAAACTGGCTTTTAAAAAAAATTTATACTGTTTGTGTGTTTTTTACATTCAAAAACATAATGAATAAGTAATAGGCTATTTTCTACCCTGGTTTTGAGCCTCTCTCATGGACCGCTCGGTTTTTATGGGCGTGCCGCATTGAAGACTTGGAAGTAAACGCACACTGCTATGATTGGATAAGCTTTGCATATTACAATGAGCTTCGGCTCCCCTGTGAGTACACGTAAGGAATTGTTTTGAAAGCGTGTGGGAAAACGGCAACCGGGATGATTTGCCCACAGGGCTCACAAAATGTCTTTATCAAACAAACACAATGATTTATCTCTCATCCACCCGCAATTAATTGGAATGTTATTTTTTATTACTTGGCCCGCCCGATCGGTGAATATAACCGCAAACCGTGTATCACTAACACACACACACACACACGCACAAGCCTCACTGCAGAGTCAGACAAATCAGCATGATCAAAACTTCTGCGATTGTATTCTTCCTTCAAATATCAAGATTTGATCTGATCACGAATCACAGGACAATGAACCAACAACACCTCAAATAAAGGATACTCCAGCCTGTGACAGCGTGGTAAGTTATGTTCAGTTAGACACGTACACATAATCAATAGATATCCAACAATCTGTAACAATGCAATACTATCACATATAAAAAACATTTTTTACTCACATAAGTGTGTTGCTTCATTCATTCATGTAATCTCGTCCTGTCTGCAAATCCAGTCTCTTGTTTACAAACGAATCTGTGGTGAAATGAAGGAACAAACGCGCAATGTCTTACCCACGTGAGCTGGATATTCATTAAAAATAAAGTTCATCCATAAATTCATGATATATTGGAATCAAGCTAAAAAGTGGAATGAAGCTTATGCATCATGTTTATTGCTTGGACTCAACCTACCCAGTTCTCAGTCTAGACTCGAATGAGCTGGTTTACTACAACATTGAAAATTAGTGTATAGCATTAAAATATGTCCATCTGGTTTATAAAATAGATTTCTGTCATGACAGCTCTCAGAGTGTTTGGCATGGTTATGGGTATGACAAAGTTGATATATTTGGTCTTCCCTTACAAAAAAGAAGTATACTTCAAGTTATTTTTATGAAGTATACTTAAGTAATGTTCAAGTATATTTTTAAGTATACTTTATGTAGTAAGTATACTATATCAATGTGTACTAGAAGTACTGCTTGGGACTAAATTGGCCCACTTTTAGTATATAAAAAGTATACGTTTAAGTGTACTATAACAGTTGTAAACTTTAAGTGCACAACTAGGTTTCTAATTTGTACTACATCTGTACTACAAGTGAACTTATAAGTATACTAGTAGTTTACTATTTTAATATAAGTAGCACATTTTTTAGTTTATGAAAGTACACTTTGAAGTGTACTCTCAGTAAACTAGTTTAGTAGTTTATACTGCAAGTATACTTGTAAGTTTTCTTTAAGTGAACATAACATTATACTTATAGTTTACTATTTATATATTATTTTTGCACTTTCAGTATACTATGTTCAAATGTAGATATAATTTTTGATACTTGAAATATACTTTTAACTGTACTTTAATTAATTTTAAAAACATTTTATTATAACTTCATGCATCCTTTATCAACACTTGAATGTGGGTAAGTTTCATAAAGAAAGGCAACATTTTAAACAAAAAGTTGAGAAATCGCATTTTTGTCAAAGATTACGCCTTGATCAGATTCAGAACAATGATCAAAACACAGATGGAGTAGATCGAGCCCATCAACACCAAAGCTTCACAGTAGTTGTGGGTTCGACATTTCATTTGGTAACGTTATGCAGTTTTGATTTACATGCTGTTTAATGTTTGATGATTGCATTATTTTACATTTGCGTGAGCAATCTTCTATAACTTGTTTCAGCTTTTTCTTCTCCTGTATTTTGATCTGGAGATTCTGTACTAGAAGATGTGTCATAGCGCCCCCTACCGTATAACAGTGAAAACATGGATAGCTGGAACATTCAGTCAATGGTGAGGAAAGATAAAGTACATTTTAAATAAATTCCTATGTACACTACCAGTGGACTAGCCTGCACAAAAATTCAGATACACAAAAAATTTAAAAAAATAATAATAAATAAAATAAATAAATAAATAATAATTGATATAATAATAATAAAGTATATTTAATAGGCTACTCAATCAAAAGATTAAACACAATTATACTTAAGCCAAGTTTACTTTGAATACTTAATTATACTTTTAAGTATATCTCGTTTAAAAGATTCATAGTTCAAGTATAGGCCAAATATACTTAGACTTTTCTGTTAGTATAAGTCAAGTATACTTAAGTACATAAAGTATATTTCTGAGAAGTATATAAAAAGTAGACTGAAAGTATACTTTATTAAAAGAAGTATACTTATAGAACACTTGAATAAATTTATTTTTCGTAAGGTTTGGCGGAATAGATCTGCTGCTGTTGGTTATTGCTGCTGCAGAGCAAGTACGGGACTTGCTACTGCCAATACAACAATGCTGCTGTGAGCAAGTAAGACATGCTGCTGCTTTACAATATAACATACATGAATTACCCTAGCAGATCTATACAGGTGAAGCTGGGGAAGGTGGAGGGTTTCTAAAAGCGCACTGCAACTTCTACAGCAAATGCTATCCAACTATTTGAAGGTTGAGCATGCAAGCTCATTGGCTACTGATACAGCAGCAACCAATCAGCTGTGCTCTATAGAGAAATGCTTTTGCTATTTAAACAACGTGGAGCAGGACGTGAAAATGATAACTGTGTCAAGATGAAACTAGCAAAAATCACTTGCGTCGCGCCTGGTGCTGCATTGCTCCGGGTGTATGATAGGGCCCCTATTCAGAGCCATCTAGAGTTTCATGACAGAACTTTTTTTTAAATGCAGCACAATGGCTGCCAACTTTTTAGAACATTCTTGATGTTCAGTAGCGCATCTATGATATCTTAAAGTATACGTGACACTTGTAGGTATAGGCAGTTTAATAGGTTTTGTAACAGATGCTTTCTTCCCAGAGGAAATACCTAGATGCATACTGCACCAATTTGAATGTTTGGTTATCCAAGGATGTGGGCTCTCCTGGTTGTTGAATGAGAGAATTGTTGTAAAACCCTTTGTTCTTATGCATCTTACCCTGAACCTAAATGGCCATTTTCTACATGCTTGCATATACACACAAATGACCACTGCCAGCATGTCTGGATGCTTCTATCAGAGCTGTCTCAATCACTCAGCTGGATAAACTAAGCAAGACTGCTGAAGCATCAATCATCCATGAATCCCAGAGGCGGCTGGAACACGGGAAGTTAACGGTTGTAGAGAAGGAGGCCATAAAACGAGTAACCAATCCATTTGACATTGTACTTGACCAAAGTAAACAGGAGATGGGCTATAACAAACAACATCACAAAAAAGCTCTCCAGCTAGGGGAAATCTCCAACTTCAAGGTTAATTAAGCACCAAAATGAGATGAAGAAGCTTTCTCTTACAATTCATTAACTAATTACACGCTTTCCCAAAATAGATCAACATTCATGTTTAGTCAAATTTAATTGGCTGTCAGTGCAAATCAAATATGTGGACAATCTTGAACCGTGAGCTATGTGGACAGGAGGTCATCGTTACGCTTAGATGCATGAGGATGTTGATTTAGCAATGACTAATTTAATCTGTACGGCTGTTATCATTTTCATCTGGTCACAGCCAGATCCCAGAAGAAAAGTGTATTAACCAGAGGTTGCTTATTCATAGCTCATGAGACTTTTTTGCTTGCAGACTTTGGTACATTGGTGATTCAGAGCATAGTTTGAGAACATCTTATGCTCTGGACATACATCCTGTCTGTTGAATCACAGGACACAGTTGTGTGTAAAATCACCCTATTAAAGCGTCTGCAGGAGCCTTTAATAACAACTTGTGTTGGCTCAACATGAGTGTTTGTAGACAGCCAGTAGGGGCTGTGTTAAGCTTGTGATTTGTGTGTGTGTCAAAGGGATCTGACCTGGATCAAGGGATTCTGCACTGCCGCAGGCTTTCTTACTCACACATTCACCTTTATAGTTATCATTTTAACCTGTTCATTGATGTTTAAGAATAGATAATGGAATTTCAGTCCACAAAACAGCCTTGCAGTCATGCTTTTGATTCTTAATTGATACATATTTTGTGCCACTGCTTTTAATGGCTAATCAATTTCCATTTACAATCACCAGAACAAATTGACACAATCTCATTCAGTCCATTTTGTAATAATTATTATTACTTTGGGTTTAAGTAACTGTTTTTTTATGAATTATATAATTTATAGCTTCTTATTTAAAAATTTCCTTATCTATATGATTTTATTATTATTATAGTTATTAATATCATTATTAATGGTTAGAAATTATTAGAGCTATTTGCTAAGACAAGCATCACTATTACTTTTACTATTATTTGTACAAATAATAATTTGTACAAACTCCAAGCCATGGTGGAAAATGCAATAGTTTTGCAACTTGTTTAGGAGAAGTGTGCTATCATAAAATTTTAACCTGGGGTACAATAAAACTGGAGAAAACATCTTACACTGGAGGAAGGACTAGAGCCAAGTTAAGAAAGCAGTCAACACACTCTCATTGCAATTCATATGTACTGTAAGTTGTAGCGAATTGTTGGTAAATTTGTATGAACTTGTACAATGCCATTCATACACTTTTGTACAATGCCATTCATACACTTTTGTACAGTCTGCTTATGCCCCAATGAGGGTTAGGTTTAGGCTATGACTATGATATGATTTTAATAAAAAATTCACAAAAACCTGAATTTCACAGTTTTTTGGCCCGGACACAAAATGACCAGCTAACATTTTTTCCCTAATCATATCATCAGCACATGGGAAAATGTGAACAAGTAATGGTCAGGTAAAATCACTTTATCATTCTGAATGGTTTATAAGAGCAACCTGATCACTATAAAAGAAGGGAAGATGTGCTTCCAGTCATTGTGTTCTTGTGTTAGCAATTAGGACATGCTTTGCATCAAAATGGCCTCACATGCAGAACCTGGATCATTAAGAACATCAAGGAGAGAGGTTCAACTCGCCATGCCACCTCGAATCTAAAGAGACTAGTTTTATGATTTTTGGTCAAACTAAGAAGTCATAAGCTAAATTAGCAATTTAGCTAAAACCAACTAGTAATTTAAACTGGTCCAAACAAGCAGTTTTTCAGCAAGGTTTATCCTTTGATTTTTATTTTCTTGAAACGTTTTTGTGTGTGTGTGGATTCTGATGACTTCGAGCTAGTATGGGGTTTGCTTTGGGAGGGTTTAGGGCGGCTGTGAAAGTCTCCCGTGTGGCAGACATTGCAGAACTGTGACTGTAGGTGTGAAAGGTGTGAAGTGGGTGGCCGATAGTGGCCAGATGGATATGACATAACCACAGCTCATAGAAACCCATCTCCAGGTGTACAACATGCACCAAAAGCTATACAACTTGCTCCACACTTCTATTTTCTGCCATAAACTTATACATGAATGCATAATTACATTGCAATGTGTAACTGCACAAAGTATAACCATTAAAATAAGATACATTTATTTAATGCAAAAATAAATGTTATTATTTTCTGTGTGCTTTTAAAAAGACAGAAATGTTTTGTATCAGTAAATTGTGGAGATGAAAGCTTTGCATCATTTTAAATGTATTTAGAAAATCTAAGTTCAGCATGTATGAAATATCATTAATAAATTAAACATGCATTTAATGAGAATTAATGAGAAGGCCATGCAGCAATGGACTGCTTCAGGTTGTAAAAATATATTTTATTTATTATTCAAGAACTGAAACCTCATTTGACAATAAAAAGGTATACTTAAGCAAATCTATACAATTCAAATGTAAAATAGTCATGTTAACACTGAAAACTAATTTACTAAACTGACTAATTTAAACTGGCTCCTGACTGCCTCATGTTTGCCTTGCTGCTGAGTGTTTCGTGTCTGTAGCTCTGTACAGCTTTGCTTTTGAATCTCTATTTGATATCATTCCTTGTTGTTTATACTGCTAAATATAACTTACTCATCACCATACACTCACCTAAAGGATTATTAGGAACACCATACTAATACTGTGTTTGACCCCCTTTCGCCTTCAGAACTGCCTTAATTCTATGTGGCATTGATTCAGCAAGGTGCTGAAAGCATTCTTTAGAAATGTTGGCCCATATTGATAGGATAGCATCTTGCAGTTGATGGAGATTTGTGGGATGCACATCCAGGGCACGAAGCTCCCGTTCCACCACATCCCAAAGATGCTCTATTGGGTTGAGATCTGGTGACTGTGGGGGCCATTTTAGTACAGTGAACTCATTGTCATGTTCAAGAAACCAATTTGAAATGATTCAAGCTTTGTGACATGGTGCATTATCCGGCTGGAAGTAGCCATCAGAGGATGGGTACATGGTGGTCATAAAGGGATGGACATGGTCAGAAACAATGCTCAGGTAGGCCGTGGCATTTAAACAATGCCCAATTGGCACTAAGGGGCCTAAAGTGTGCCAAGAAAACATCCCCCACACCATTACACCACCACCACCAGCCTGCACAGTGGTAACAAGGCATGATGGATCCATGTTCTCATTCTGTTTACGCCAAATTCTGACTCTACCATCTGAATGTCTCAACAGAAATCGAGACTCATCAGACCAGGCAACATTTTTCCAGTCTTCAACTGTCCAATTTTGGTGAGTCCATTGTGCAAATTGTAGCCTCTTTTTTTTGTAGTGGAGATGAGTGCTACCCGGTGGGGTCTTCTGCTGTTGTAGCCCATCCGCCTCAAGGTTGTGCGTGTTGTGGCTTCACAAATGCTTTGCTGCATACCTCGGTTGTAACGAGTGGTTATTTCAGTCAAAGTTGCTCTTCTATCAGCTTGAATCAGTCGGCCCATTCTCCTCTGACCTCTAGCATCAATAAGGCATTTTCGCCCACAGGACTGCCGCATACTGGATGTTTTTCCCTTTTCAAACCATTCTTTGTAAACTCTAGAAATGGTTGTGCGTGAAAATCCCAGTAACTGACCAGATTGTGAAATACTCAGACCGGCCCGTCTGGCACCAACAACCATGCCACGCTCAAAATGGCTTAAATCACCTTTTTTTCCCATTCTGACATTCAGTTTGGAGTTCAGGAGATTGTCTTGACCAGGACCACACCCCTAAATGCATTGAAGCAACTGCCATGTGATTGGTTGATTAGATAATTGCATTAATGAGAAATTGAACAGGTGTTCCTAATAATCCTTTAGGTGAGTGTATATTGTTTAATATTGCCTATCACGTTAAATTTGACATCGCTAGCTTTTAATTGAAATCACTATCACAACGCGTTAGCATTTCGCTAGCCTGCCTGCCATCCGTGCATCCGGGTGTCCTGTTTTGTCTCTCGTGCCTTTTACTAGTCCATCAAACAACTGTGGTGAGTTGGATTAGTCAACAAACACGGTAAGCCATGTCATCTTCTCCTGTTATTTTCACTTGCACTGCCTGCCACATGCTTAGCATAGCCTTCTCTGTTAGCAGTGAGGATTACACATGGGATAAATGCAAGGAGATAGTCAGATTTCAGAATTGGAGACACGTATCCTAATTTTAATTGAGGATAGTAAGAATGCAAGAGCTTTAGATACTGCTTTGGATGTGACTAGCTTAGTCTGAACATTGTTCGGTTCCGGCAGTAGAGCCCGTGCAGCAGGGCAACTGCGTGACTGTGAGACGGAATAGTCGCGGATCAAAAAAACACTCTTCCGTTGCGTTTAGAACATCAAACAGGTTCTCTAACTAGTGCCCTAGTTATTGGCGATTCTATTACACAGAATGTGAAAATAGAGACACCAGCCACAAAATTTAAAAGTGCAGGCTAATGCTAATCATAAATTCTCTAAGATTATTATTCATGTTGGCACTAATGATGTTCGACTTAGCCAGTCGGAGATCACAAAAATTATAATTAAAGAGGTGTGTGAATTAGTTTGCTCTGGCCCCCTTCCTATTCGTCGGAGTGATGAGATACTTAGCAGACAATCATCACTCAATGGCTGGTTGTCTAAGTGGTGTCCGCAGAATAACAGGTTTCATAGACAATTGGAAAAGCTTTTGGGGCAGACCTGCCCTGTTAAAAAGAGAT
Source organism: Rhinogobio ventralis (assembly GCA_039654625.1). Taxonomy (NCBI): domain Eukaryota; kingdom Metazoa; phylum Chordata; class Actinopteri; order Cypriniformes; family Gobionidae; genus Rhinogobio; species Rhinogobio ventralis. The sequence goes on from CM077207.1 coordinate 23,678,832, forward strand.
GGTATTCATCCCTCCTGGGATGGTGCCGCTCTTCTCTCTAGTAATATGGCACATAGTCTTAGAGTTAAACCTTGACTAACTGGGGCTGTTTTGTTATGAGTAAGAAAATGTAAATAAGCATTAAGTTTAAAGTTATAGAAGATAAACATGCTTTACATTTAGTCAGCATTTGGTGTAATGTGTTCCAGGAATATGCATTTCCTAACATGGTTCTATTTAGGTCATGTTCACTTTAAGTTCGCATTGTTCTAAATGTCCTATTACGCTACCCGTAGTTTGGGAAGTAAAACACTCACGCACTTAATGCGCGTTTCAGCGGTTTGTTCAAGTCTGTTAATTCCATGGCATTTCATTCGTATCTGTCGACTTCTTGTGTCTGGCTTAGCATTGTCGGTATATATTCCTTGTTTTGTGAGATTGTCTGGAGGTATTCTTCTTTATTTTTGACAATAATTTTAAATTTATAAAGTATAATCTGGGGATGGTCTGAATGCACTCGGTTATGCTATGCTAGCATGATGTTGTTTTCATGTATTTCTTCTTTTATAATAGTGCTAAAATGAGTACAATCAAAATGCAACAGTAATAGTGCAATCAGCCTTTATTCATGTGGAGTTGAGGTTGTATGAAATTGGCGTGACGCTGATTTGTCTTTGCTCTTTTGTATGTTGCAGTTTCACCTTTTCTCTGAAACTCCAATAAACCTGTGGAACTAAGAATTCATCTTCAGAGTCTTGGTGTGGGGAAAACATTTAGCTGGCTGTCAGGATATTAAGTAGACATATCGAGGACGGCTACCGGCAAGCGAGATAGCACAGAGCGAGTTGGAAGCTATCTGACATGTCGTCGTCACACGCATCCAGTGGACGATCATCGGACCATTCTCTACAGCCAAGTGCTACTGGAGCAGCATGCGCCACCGAGCTACAGGCTACAGAGGAGTGTTCACATGGAAGTACAGCAGCAAGTATGGTGTTCAGTGAGATCCAGTTCATCGTCAGCCAGGTCTGCAGCAGTCAGAGCAAGAGCGAGAGCCAAAGCAGCAAAGTCACGCCTATGCTATGCTGAAGAGGAAGCAAATCTGAGGCTACGACAAGCTAAGTTGGAAGTGTCTATAGAAATGCTAAAACATAAAAAAGAGGCTGCAGCAGCCATTGCCAAAGCAGAGGCATTTGAAGCTGCTGCTGATGTAAAGAGTGAGAAACATAGTTGTGACCTGAACATAGACTATGTTCCTTTAGAAGCCTCACAATGCACAAAGCAGTATGTGCTTGATCAACTGAAAGAAAGGGATTCAGAATTGAAGTCTTGTGAAAACGGTGACACGCAGGCAAAGACAGCGCCGGTCCCTAATCACAACGTGTCTCCTCCACCACTAAAGCCTGAAGCCAGTCCCTTCTATCCGCAACAGAACAATACTGCTCCACATCGTCCCATCCTACAGCAGCCTTACATCAGCACATATGAGGACAGCCACGAGCCATTCAACATGACGCCTGGAGACGTTAGTTTACCTCACATCAAGTCCACTCCTGCACACCACTTCAAAACACAAAATCACAACACCCAGCCTTCTCCCGCACACCATGCCATACCGCCAGACGGCAGCTCATACATAAATTACTTTGTCAGGTATCTAGCCGCCGTGAGCTTGTGACAACAGTCTTGCTTCAATTCAATGACAAACCCCAAAACTATAGAGTATGGAAGCGTTCCTTTTTGACTGCAATCAGAGGCCTAAACCTGGAACCGAGTGAGGAGATGGATCTGCTGCTAAAGTGGCTCGGGAAGGAGTCAGCAGAGCATATTGAGCATATAAGAGCAATACACATCAATTGGCCAGAAGCAGGACTGGCCATGGCATGGGAAAGGCTCAAACTAACATATGGCTCAGGTGAAGCAATAGAGAATGCTCTGTTCAAACGCATTGACAGCTTTCCGAAAATAATAAACCGAGATGGACCAAAGCTGACAAAGCTAGGTGATCTACTAATGGAACTGCAGGCCGCTAAAGCTGAAGGAGACTTACCAGGCCTGGCTTTCCTTGACGTGGCGAGAGGCGTCAACCCAATTGTACAGAAACTCCCATCTCGTCTCCAGGACAAGTGGGTGATAGCTGGTGCAGCCTACAAGCGTCAAAACCAGGTGAACTATTCTCCCTTTGGTTTCTTTGTCGATTTTGTTAGCCAGCAGGCACGCATTGCAAATGACCCAAGCTTCAGCCTCATCGGTAACACAGACATGACCCCCAGGACAGAGAAGACAGCGTGGAAGCCGAACAGACAGCGGGAAGTCTCCGTCCACAAGACAGAGGTGTCACCCAGAGCCACATCTGACACGGGCGAGCCTCCAACAAAATCTGACGACGGCGACAAACTGTGTCTGTAACATAAAAAGCCACACCCTCTCCGTAAGTGCCGGGCATTCAGAAAGAAGCCCATTGACAAGCGCAAAACACTCCTCAAAGAAAACAATGTGTGCTTTAAATGTTTTTCTTCCTCGTTTCACATAGCAAAGAATTGCAAACTCAATATCAAGTGTTTTGAATGTAAGAGCGACAGGCACAACACAGCGCTTCACCCTGGACCCGCACCCTGGCAGCAGGAGGCTGGCCCTGCTTCTGAGCATGGCGGGGAGGAGGATAAAGCTTCACCGCAGTATCAGGTCACCAACAAATGCACAAAAGTCTGCGGAGGGGAACTCACAGACCGCTCCTGCTCGAAAATATGCCTCGTCAAAGTGTTCCCGGCCAGCCACAGAGGAAAAGCCGTGAAACTGTATGCAATCATGGACGAGCAGAGCAACAGGTCACTGGTTCACTCGCAGTTCTTTAACATGTTCAACGACCAAAGTCCAAGCGCTCCTTACACACTGAGAACATGTGCTGGAGTGAAGCAATCAGCAGGCAGAAGGGCCAGTGGCTATGAAGTGGAGTCTCTGGATGGAACTGTTCGCGTCCTGTTGCCAAGCCTCATAGAATGTAACGACATACCGAATAACAGAGAGAAGATTCCAACCCCCGAAGTAGCCCTTCATCATGCTCATCTAAGGTCAGTGGCACACCACATCCCAGACATTGATCCGCAAGCCCCTTTTATGCTTCTCTTAGGACGGGACATTATCAGTCCGCAAACAGGTGAATGGCCCTCACAACATGCCTTATGCACAGAAGTTAGACCTGGGCTGGGTCATTGTTGGAAATGTGTGCCTAGGTAATGTTCACAGGCCACTGACAATTAGCACGTTCCACACGGATACCACAGAGCTGCAACGGCCCACTCTCTTTGACGCATGCCCCAACGTGTTCCATGTGAAGGAGAGGTTCAGTGACACTCAGGCCACCAGTGAGCCTCCCGCTTAACCTGAGGACCAGCCTATCTGTGAAACGGACCACCTTGGATGCACGGTGTTCAGGCGGACCAGGGATGACAACCAGGTGGCTCCCTCCATTCAAGATACAACATTCATGGAGATAATGGATGAAGGACTACAAAAGGACTCAAACAACAGTTGGGTGGCGCCATTACCATTCAAGAGCCCACGCCCACAGCTCCCACACAACAGGCCACAGGCGCTGAGGCGTCTCATGTCTCTCAAATGTAACTTTGAGAAAAAGCCTGAGATGAGAGACCACTTTCTCGCCTTCATGGGCAACATGTTTCGGAAACGGTCATGCAGAGTTAGCCCCCCCTCTCAGCCTGGATGAAGAAAAGTGGTACTTACCAACGTTCGGTGTGTATCATTCGAAGAAACCGAAGAAAATCCGTGTGGTATTCGATTCCAGTGCCCAATACGATGGTGTATCACTCAACAACATGCTGTTAATGGGACCTGACCTGAATAACACACTGCTGGGAGTGCTGATTCGGTTCAGAAGAGAGGCCATCGCCATCACAGCTGACATAGAACAGATGTTCTATTGCTTCCTGGTAAGATAAAAAGACTGTGACTTCTTACGTTTTCTCTGGTTCCAGGACAATGACCTCTCCAAAGCCATTGTGGATTACCGCATGAACGTCCACGTCTTCGGCAACAGCCCTTCACCTGCAGTGGCTATTCACGGTCTACACAAGTCTGTTCAAGGCAATGAGTTCCACGTCGACCCAGATGTACAGCACTTTGTGTTGCGTGACTTCTATGTCGATGATGGGCTGAAGTCTCTGCCCACAGTTCAAGCTGCTATCAGCCTGTTAAAAAGGACACAGGATGTGCTCTCCAAGTCGAATCTGAGACTTCACAAGATTGCCGTCACCGTCAGCAGCGGTAAGAGAACTGTGTGTGTTCTCTTTGATGCGTCAGTCAAAGCTATCGGTGCTGTGTGCTACCTGAAAGTGACAGACAGTAACGGCAATAACCAGATTGGATTTGTAATGGGCAAAGCCAAGCTGCCCCCCCGCCCTAAACACACAGTGCCAAGACTTAAACTTTGCGCAGCAGTGCTTGCTGTTGAGTTAGCAGACCTGGTCTCAGCAGAACTAGACCTACAGCTCGATGCCGTAACCTACTACTCAGACAGTAAAGTAGTCCTGGGCTATATTTGCAAGGAGACCAGGCTTTTTTTATGTCTATGTCAGCAACCGGGTGTTACGCATCCGAAGATCCTGCCGACCAGACCAGTGGTGCTACGTGCCATCAGACCTGAACCCTGCAGAACTCTTTGCTAAGTTCTCTACCTGGAAATCATTAACTCGTGCAGTCACTCGCCTAGTTCACATAGCATCATCATTTCAAGACAGCTCACAGAGAGAACAGAGTGTGCAAGGTCTGGCATTACTGCAAAGCTGTATTCACAGTTGAGGAATCTGAGAAAGCGTCAGCTGTAATCATCCAAGCAGTTCAAGAGGAAGTCTAAAGCCAAGAGATAGAGTGCATTCAAAAACAGGAAAGGATGCCAAAAACAAGCCCTCTCAGAAATCTGGACCCGTTCATTGACACACACGGCCTTCTCAGAGTTGGAGGCCGTCTTCATCATTCAAGCCTTGATCAGAGTGAAAAGACTCCCTTGATTATTCCTGGCCAGCATCACATCGCTACTTTGCTCATCAGACACCACCACGAGCAAATCCATCATTAAGGCCGTCACTTTACGGAGGGGGCGGTCCGTTCAGCTGGCCTTTGGATAGTCGGAGGGAAGAAAAGAGTAAGCAGAGCTCCACTCAGCCTCCTGAAAATGGCTAACCTGCCAGCCGATCGTCTTTCAACAGATCCTCCATTCTCCAGCGTGGGTCTTGATGTGTTCGGCCCATGGAGCGTCTCCTCACGCAAGACCAGAGGTGGCTTCGCTCAAAGTAAAAGGTGGGCAGTGATCTTTACGTGCATGAGCATAAGAGCTGTGCACATTGAAGTCATAGAATCGCTCGACACCTTTAGCTTCATCAATGCGCTACGGAGCTTCCTTTCAGTGCGTGGGCCAATCAAATACATTCGTTCCGACCGCGGCACGAACTTCATTAGCACCTGTAAGGAACTGAAGATAGCCTTAGATAGAACTTACCTGTCAGACAAGGGCTGCATTTGGTTTTTCAATCCCCCACATGCATCCCATTGGGGTGGTTCAAGGGAGAGAATGATAGGGCTGGCGAGGAGGATTCTGGACGCAATGTTCCTTCAGCTGAAAGGCAAGCTCACCCACAAAGTGCTGGTGACTTTCATGGCAGAAGTCGCAGCGATTATCAACGCCAGGCCACTTGTTCCAGTGACTATGGACCCTGATGACTCGTTCATACTCACGCCAGCTGCTCTTCTCACACAAAAGACGAACATTGTGCCTGCTCCTGCTGGTGAGTTTGGAGTTGCAGACCTCTACAAGTCCCAGTGGCGGCAGGTTCAGCACCTGTCCAACACCTTCTGGGACCGCTGGAGGAAACAATTCCTCCCCACACTGCAGGCCCGCAAGAAATGGCAGTCCACTCAGCCAAACATTCAGTCTGGAAGCGTTGTTCTCCTTAAGAACAGCCAAGCACCTAGGAATGAATGGCCTCTCGGACTGATTATGCAGGCCTTCCCTAGCAAAGATCGGAAAGTGCGCCAGGGAAGATCATCAAACCAGGCGGGACTAGCCTCTTTCTTAGGCCAGTCAATTAAATAGTTCTCATTCTACCTCCTGAGGCTCAGTAATGGACTGTTTAGGAAATGGACTGTTTAAAAAAAAATAATAAATGGACTGTGCATGGACTGTGGGGTGACGTGTGTCTACGTCAGGCAGGGAGTGTTTTGATATAAGTAAGAAAATATAAATAAGCATTAAGTTTGAAGTTATAGAAGATAAACATGCTTTACATTTAGTCAGCATTTGGTCTAATGTGTTCCAGGAATATGCATTTCCTAACGTGTTTCTATTTAGGTCATTAACGTAGTTTGGGAAGTAAAACACTCACACACTTCATGCGCGTTTCAGCGGTTTGTTCAAGTCTGTTAATTCCAAGGCATTTCATTCGTATCTGTCAACTTCTTGTGTCTGGCTTAGCATTGTCGGTATGTATTCCTTGTTTTGTGAGTTTGTCTGGAGGTATTCTTCTTTATTTTTGACAATAATTTTAAATTTATAAAGTATAATCTGGGGATGGTCTGAATGCACTCGGTTATGCTATGCTAGCTCATGTGTGTCGTTTGTTAATTACCATAATGTTGTTTTCATGTATTTCTTCTTATATAATAGTGCTAAAATGAGTACAATCAAAATGCAACAGTAATAGTGCAATCAGCCTTTATTCATGTGGAGTTGAGGTTGTATGAAATTGGCGTGACGCTGATTTGTCTTTGCTCTTTTGTATGTTGCAGTTTTTACCTTTTCTTTGAAACTCCAATAAACCTGTGGAACTAAGAATTTATCTTCAGAGTCTTGGTGTGGGGAAAACATTTTAGCTGGCCGTCAGGATATTAAGTAGACATATCGAGGACGGCACAGGGGCCCAGGTCAGGAAGCAGACGGACTGGCTTAACCAACCGTGTGCTAGCTGTCTCACGTCACAGAAGTCAGATAAATCCCAACACATAGAGACTCTTTCACCTAGATATTATCACATAGAGACTGTGTCTGTTCCACAAAATAGTAAGTACAAAAAACTCTCGAACCCATTGAAGGGTAAAAATTTAATTGATGTTCAACAAATAAACAACAGATATAATACAGATGAGCAAATGATAAAGCTTGGGTTGCTGAATATTCGATCCCTTCCCTCAAAAGCACTTATTGTTAATGATATGATTACAGATCATAACCTAGATGTGCTGTGTTTGTCAGAAAACTGGCTAAAACCTGACGATTACATTACTTTAAATTAGTCCACCCCTCAAGATTATTGTTATAAACACGAGCCACGTCTAAAAGGCAAAGGGGGAGGTGTTGCTGTAATTTATAGTAATATCTTCAGTATTACTCAGAAGTCTAGTTCAGTAACACTTAATTTTAAGGGTCCAGAATAATGCATTAGTTAAGCATTAATTAATGATTAACTTGTTCACAATTAAGCATTAGTTAAGCACGAACACACTAGTAATTAATGATTAACTTTACATTTTAAGGGTCTGGAATTATGCATTAGTTAAACTAGTAATTAATTATTTGCTTGTTCACAATAATGCATTAGTTAAGCATGGACACAATATTAATTAATGATTAACTTAACATTATAGTAAGGGCATATTAGCCATTATTAACAACTTAATAAGCCATATAGTATTTTTGTGTAGTGATGTAATTATATTTCTGTGCCATTCTGTTAAGTTAACTGAACAATAAGCTAGTAATTATGTTTAATTACTGCTGATTTTGCCGTTGTAAATTGCTAAAATAGTGTAATAAAGACAATTTGACCCTCTATTCTAAAGTGAGAGTTTTATTCACATTAATTATGGCACTTATTGAGTGATATTTAAGTTTATTAACCAGAATAAGCCAATAATTAAGCCTAACTACCATTAATACAGTACTAATAAAGGCAATCTGACCCCCTATTCTAAAGTGAGAGTTTTATCCTCGTTAATTATGGCACTTATTGAGTGATATTTAAGTTTATTAACCAGAATAAGCTAATAATTAAGCCTAACTACCATTAATACAGTACTAATAAAGGCAATATGACCCCCTATTCTAGAGTGAAAGTTTTATCCTCATTAATTATGGCACTTATTGAGTGATATTTAAGTTTATTGACCAGAATAAGCCACTAATTAAAGCTAAACATCCATTAATACAGTACTAATAAAGGCAATCTGATATAATATAAATTTTATATCATAAAAAAGATGTACACTTTCCCTTTTACCATTTTATAGATACATGTTATATCCCTAAACCCAAACATAACCATTGTACAGAGAATAAAAAATGACAATACAACTTAATGGGCAGAAATGTTTGGGAAAATTACAATTTTAGTAACAATATAGCATTACAATGATATTTTGAATCACTAATCTCACTCAAACCTCTAAACCTACACATAACCATTTCTTAAAAATATGTAGGGTTATAAAGAAAAACATAACTAACAAAAGTGTAATCACAATAATTTCTTTATTGTGAAAATGACAAAAGCGGTACCAATAGTAGTCCGAATGACGATGTGTTGCAGTCGCAGTCCTCTCTGGCGATATAGTTTTGTATGAGGTACAGAGCAGAATTTAAGTTATTTAATTTAAGCTTCACTCTACTATTTGAAGGCGTGCGTTTCTCATTCAAACACTAAAACAAGGCATGTCGCAATCTGTGACGAAGCAGGCGAGAGCCAATGAGCGTTTGAGATCACTACCGTAAAACGCAAGTTTTGAATTCATAACGAGCGCGTGATTTGTTTACGATCGCTGTTGAAGATAAAGATGAAGATCGCTGGATAAAGAAGTTCGGTCCATGTACGTTTTGATAGTTTGTTTTCCAATTTGAAATGAAATAAACAGAAACGAGAAAATTTATTAGTTTTTTCAAAATAACGAAAAAACGAGATTTCGGCTTGATTTTTAGTTTTTTGGTTCACGGGTAAAAAACGGATAAATTACTTCAAAATTCTGCTGCGTTCCAGGCAGGTTTTTGTGCCCGTAAGTTACGACTTCAAACCACGACTATACGATTTGTATATTTGGAAATGTATTTGGTATTAATTTATTCTGCACTCAATGGACTGAAAACTAGCTAATGCTAGAAAAGCTGCTGATAATGCATAACATTTGCGGATAAATAACATTAGAGCAATACCTTATTTTAATAAACATGTTTTTAATGTACGACTTTCATAAACAGCATCCGTAGGGCTGCCATTGTTGTTTCGCGGGCTATGTGACGTCAGAGCTCGTAACTGGGAGTACATCGATCTAGTACGACTTCACGGGTGGGTCAGTTTGACTGCCATTCCAGTGCACTTTCACGGGTAGAAGGTTGGGAAAACACGGGTTACGGGTTGCCTGGAACGCGGCATTCGTTTTCCACATGTGGGCGGTCAGGAGACGCCCCTTTCTGCCGATTGGTCAAGCAAATCCCTTCCCCAGGTCTGTTCAACAAAATAATAGTCTTCTTAAACTGTACAGGGCAGGTCCTAGATTGGGCTTTTTTCTGTACAAATGAACACGTTTCACAGAAAAACTTATATAATAAATATTAATCTGCACCCAGCCTGATTTATTTAGCTGTGCAGAGTTAGCCTAAATATGTATGGTGAAGCTGCGCTAGACAGCTAATTGCGGGTGTGAAACACAGACCAATAAATGTTCAGTCAAGTGTAAATACGCAGTAGTCATAACTTTTCTTTACAATACGCTCAGTTTTGGACAAGGGATGGTCATTGCAAATACTGTAATGCATATTGGCTGAGGGTGGGTAGCGATGATGGTGAATTAAAATTTTACTGTAATTGTAATCATAGCCTCAAGCGAGAGTGAGTAGCGAGATGATTGACAGGACGATAGCGGAGGCAAGCGCAAGATGACTTTTGTTAATAAAAAATATTTATTTGTTTAATATAAGAGTTTGTCTTTGTTTTATTATTCTTGTTGTTTTCAATCAAACAATAGTGAACCACAAACTGAGCATTCGTTTTAAAGGGGAATTTCCAAAGATCTTTTATTTATTTGTTAGCCTATATAATGTGAGTATTTTATGTCATCCAAATTATTATTAATTATTATTTAATACAAGTTTTTTTATTGTACAAATTTTTTCATTAAAAATAATAATGAACAAAAATGTATAAGAATTCGTTTGAAGGGGAAATTCGTGGTAGGCTATTTCATTTATGTGTTATCACGCGGGTATATGTAATTTGCTGTATAACACAAGTTATAGTGTTGTCACAAGTTAATTAATCAGTGGGAACATTTCCTCACCAGCACATCCCTATTATTAACCCTCTATGGTATGCATTATGTTCTAACCATTAAATATTTTTAAATTTTGTTTTTATTACATGAAATAGCTTCAATCATACAAATCAAAAAAATTGAAACGTTGCTATATGGCATCTATAAAATTATGATTTTGTCTTCCTTTTAGAAATTGATAGATTTATATACTTGGAAGTCATGCAAACCAAAAAGAATTAGATCCTTATAACCTTCAAAATGGCTAACTCATCCTCACACATAACGTCGAAGAGCTATCTCTATCTCTATATTGCCCTTTCCGTAAAAGTATTAACGTATTAATTTTCTGAAAAGAATACATCATTTATATAATTTATATTTACACATAAATACAACTTAACTACAATAAACACTTAAAATAAATAAAATCATATTTTTTATGCTACTATCATACTACTAAAATATGTCATGGTTAGAACATAATGCATTCCATAGAGGGTTAAGAATAGGGATGTGTTAGTGAGGACATTTCAAATGATTAATTAACCTGTGACAACACCAGTGTGATCCATTAATCCTGTACATTTATCAAGAAAAGATACACTGATCATGCATAACATTATGACCACCTCCCTAATATTGTGTTGCCAAAACCTGACCAGGCATGGACTCCACTAGAACCCTGAAGGTGTGCTGTGGTATCTGGTACCAAGATGTTAGCAGCAGATCCTTTAAGTCCTGTAAGTTGCGAGGTGGGGCCTCCATGGATCAGACTTGTTTGTTCAGCACATCCCAAAGATGCTCGATTGGATTGAGATCTGGGGAATTTGGAGGCCAAGTCAACACCTCAAACTCGTTGTTGTGCTCCTCAAACCATTTCTGAACCATTTTTGCTTTGTGGCAGGAGCATTATCCTGCTGAAAGAGCCACAGCCACCAGGGAATACCGTTTCCATGAAATGCTGTACATGGTCTGCAACAAGGTAGGTGGTACGTGTCAAATTAACATCCACATAGATGGCAGGACCCAAGGTTTCCCAGCAAAACATTGCCCAAAGCATCACACTGCCTCCACCGGCTTGCCTTCTTCCCATAGTGCAATCTGGTGCAATGTGTTCCCCAGGTAAGCGATGCACACGTACCCGGCCATCCACGTGATGTAAAAGAAAACGTAATTCATCAGACCAGGCCACCTTCTTCCATTGCTCCGTGGTCCAGTTCTGATGTTCACGTGCCACTGTTGGTGCTTTCGGCGGTGGACAAGGGTCAGCATGGGCACCCTGACTGGTCTGCGGCTATGCAGCCCCATATGCAACAAACTGCGATGCACTGTGCATTCTGACACCTTTCTATCAGAACCAGCATTAACTTCTTGAGCAATTTGAGCTCCAGTAGCTCGTCTGTTTGATCAGACCACACGGGCCAGCCTTCGCTCCCCACGTGCATCAATGAGCCATGACCCCCCCGTCCATGACCCTGTCGCCGGTTCTCCACTGTTCCTTCCTTGGAGCACTTTTGATAGATACTGACCACTGCAGACCGGGAACACCCTACAAGAGCTGCAGTTTTGGAGATGCTCTGACCCAGTCGTCTAGCCATCACAATTTGGCAATTGTCAAACTCGCTCAAATCCTTATGCTTGCCCATTTTTCCTGCTTCTAACACATCAACTTTGAGGACAAAATGTTCACTTGCCGCCATTATTGAGGATATAACTTTCACTTTAGAATAGGGGGTCAAATTGCCTTTATTAGTACTGTATTAATGGATGTTTAGGTTTAATTATTGGCTTATTCTGGTCAATAAACTTAAATATCACTTAATAAGTGCCATAATTAATGAGGATAAAACTTTCACTCTAGAATAGGGGGTCAAATTGCCTTTATTAGTACTGTATTAATGGTAGTTAGGCTTAATTATTGGCTTATTCTGGTTAATAAACTTAAATATCACTCAATAAGTGCCATAATTAATGTGGATAAAACTTTCACTTTAGAATAGCGGGTCAAATTGTCTTTATTACACTATTTTAGCAATTTACAACGGCAAAATAAGCAGTAATTAAACATAATTACTATCTTATTGTTCAGTTAACTTAACAGAATGGCACAGAAATATAATTACATCACTACACAAAAATAATATATGGCTAATATGCCCTTACTATAATGTTAAGTTAATCATGAATTAATATTGTGTCCATGCTTAACTAATGCATAATTGTGAACAAGCAAATAATGAATTACTAGTTTAACTAATGCATAATTCCAGACCCTTAAAATGTAAAGTTCATCATTAATTACTAGTGTGTTTGTGCTTAACTAATGCTTAATTGTAAACAAGTTAATAATTATAAATGCTTAACTAATGCGTTATTATTATTCTGGACCCTTAAAATAAAGTATTACCTATAATTCTTTTGAAGTTTTGGTGCTTTACATAACGTTATGTAGTGTAAATGATAAATCCCATTTGACATTAGTGCTGGCTACTGTATACAGGCCACCAGGGCACCATACAGACTTTATCAAAGAATTTGCTGATTTTCTATCAGAGTTAGTACTGGCTGCAGATAAAGTCCTAATTGTTGGTGATTTTAATATCCATGTAGGCAATGAAAAAGACACATTGGGATTGGCATTTAGAGACATTCTAAACTCTACTGGAGTTATACTTAATTTAGCAAAGGCTGCAAAGCCGGCCCCTCGTTTCAAATATGGCAGGACTATCACTGCTGCCACTAAAGATTGCTTTGTAAATAATCTTCCTCATCAGTTTCATCTCCTCAGCATCCCAGATAGCCTAGAGGAACTCGATGTTGCAACAGAAACTATTGACTCTGTCTTTTCCAGCACTTTAGACACAGTTGCTCCTCTGCGCTTAAAGAAGATTAAAACTGAAGATTGAACTTCTTTACGTGCAAGATTGATAATATTAGGGAAAAAATTATAACTATGCAACCATCTACTACAGTATCACTTCAGACAGTGCATTGTAGTGTCACTGAGGAAAAACACTGATCACAAGTTCAGTACTGCAAGGCTCAGTGCTAGGACCGTTGCTTTTCACCCTGTACATGCTACCACTGGGAGATATCATTAGGAAGCATGGCGTTAGTTTTCATTGTTATGCTGACGATACTCAGCTCTATGTTTCTTCACGCCCTGACGAAATTTCCTGCAACTTAATTCAGAAAAAACTGAATTTTTAATTATTGGACAAAAAAACTCCACAAGTAGTAACCTAGAATGCTGTCTAACACTTGATGGCTGCTCTGTCAAGTCCTCGTCGTCAGTTAGGAACCTGGGTGTGTTCTTTGATACCAATCTTTCATTTGAAAGCCACGTTTCTAGCATCTGTAAAACTGCATTCTACCATCTTAAAAATATATCTAAATTACTGCACAATGCTTTCAATGCAAAATGCTGAACAGTAAGTTCATGCGTTCATGACCTCAAGGCTAGATTATTGTAATGCTCTACTGGGTGAATGCCCTGCTCGCTTAATAAATAAATTGCAGCTGTTCCAAAACGCAGCAGCTCAAGTTCTTACTAGAACCAGAAAGTATGGCCATATTAGCCCGGTTCTGTCAACACTGCACTGGCTCCCTATTAAACATTGTATAAATTTTAAAATCTCGCTAATTACTTACAAAGCACTAAATGGTTTAGCTCCTCAGTACTTGAGCGAACTCTTAACGCATTATACTCCATCACGTTTATTGCGGTCTCAAAATTCTGGTCAGTTGATAATACCTAGAATATCAAAATCAACTGCAGGCGGTCGATCCTTTTCCTATTTAGCACCTAAACTCTGGAACAGTCTTCCTAGCATTGTTCGGGAAACAGACACACTCTGTCAGTTTAAATCTAGACTAAAAACACATCTCTTTACTATGGCATACACATAGAACATTATCAATTTATATTATATAAATCAGTTAAATGATTGGGCTGCATTAACTAGGTCAGCCAGAACCGGGAACACTTCCCATAACACCTGATGTACTCGTTACATCATAAGAAGAATGGCATCTACACTAATGTTAGTCTCTCTGTTTATCTCGAGGTTTACTGCAGTCAGCCGGATCCGGGCCGGATACAGATCAGATGGTGGACCTGCGTCTAGACATGACCAACGCATCCCGGAAATGTCTGCAGAGACCGTGTCAATTAAACTCCCCCCGTAAATGCTGCATCAACACAACATCCTCATTAAACCCATCTCCGGCGTGGCGACACCGATCTTTTGAATAATCTTTTGAATACCTTTCGATCTAATATGACTTCTAACCTGTAATGTTGCCAGAATCATAATCATACACTGTTTGTTCGTTGGCCAGAGGGGAACTGGCACCCCGACTGAGCCTGGTTTCTCCCAAGGTTTTTTTCTCCATTCTGGCCCCTGAAGGAGTTTTGGTTCCTTGCCACTGTCGCCTTTGGCTTTTGGCTTGCTCAGTTGGGCAGTTGGGCCCGCATTGACACTATATGATAATTGAAATGAGCTGGATGACATTACCATTTTCTCAAGAACGGCTGTACAACCGAATCAAATTCTGTTGCATTATTTTCTTGTTTAACACTGTGAAGCTGCTTTGAAACAATCAGCATTGTAAAAAGCGCTATATAAATAAAGGTGACTTGACTTGACTTGACTAATTTATTAATATCTAGGTGCACTAAGCGTTATTCCATGAAAATAGCATAAAGGAAAGCTTGAAAGAAAGCTTTTTTCATGTTGCATCAACTGAGTAATTATTGATGTTCATTTGTAGTATTATGTACTGTAATTCTCTTCTGTAAAGAATGTCCCTCTCTCTTACCCACAACATGCCCACAGGGAAAATAAACCTTAATGAAATGTTAAAAACCGTATTCATCTTCCGTAGGAGACCTTTATGTATTCTCTTCCCACGTATGCAACTCTATTTCATTGCTGAAAAGAACTGCTGTTTAACGGTTATTGGTAAGTGAAGTGCCTCAGGGTAGCAAAAAAACATGCTGCTTCAATTAAGACATTCAGAAGTTTTTTTTTGGTATCTATGCCTACTAGCAATAATCAAAGTTACTTACTCATTAAGCCCGAAGCTGTAAACATGACAGCAATCAGGTTGTTGGATATGTTACATTCACGGCTCACAATGTGATGAAGTTATGATATGTGCTCCTTCTTGTTTTGTTGTTGTTGTTTATACTTAATTCATAATTCAACTAAAGCAAACTAGTATTGATGTTAAAGCCAATTGCATATTGTGCAATAGTTTTTTGACAACAGTGGTATGTGGTGGACTTTGAGAAAGCGAATTCCGATCTCTGGGTTTGAGAAGTTATTTTTTAATTATTATTACATACAATATAAATTATGTATATTAAAATTCCACGCTCCATTTTGACATTTATGCTGTTTTCCAGACATATGGAACACCATTTACCTTACACTACAAGCAACCAAAAGATTTTCTGTATGTTTATATTAACATACTATCACTATCATATACTATTATTATCACATTAGCCTCAAAGTTTATACATTTTTTTAAATGTTCATATTGCTTTAAAAAATTATAATAATACAGTACAAAAAACATGTTGTGCAGCTTTGTTACTAATTGTTATTAATAACAATAATTGATTTTCGCCGGAAGCTAGATATTTTACTTTATAACATTTTAAATATGGATATTTTTCTAACACAAACCCATCGATTCACTTCAGAAGGCTTTTATTAACCCCCCGGAGCCGTATGAAGCACTTTTATAATGGATGGATGCACTTTTTGGGGCTTCAAATTTTGGGCTGCCATTCACTGCCATTATAAAGCTTGGATTAGCCAGGACATTTTTTAATATAACTCTGACTGAATTCGTCTGAAAGAAGAATGTCATATACACCTAGGATGGCTTGAGGGTGAGTAAATTAAGGGATAATTATTTATTTTTGGGTGAACTATCCTTTTAAACATGGCAGAGGCATTATATAATCAGAAAGGCATGTGCTCAAACTCATAGAATCCAATGGGAATCCAATGCAGACTTTTTCCTGTATTGGGGGACTTTTCCAATCGCGAATGTCGACTTGCAAGGTCTAGGAGTACCACTAAGCTTTTTTTCAGACTAGTTAGGAGCTCTTTGATTCAGGGGAGAGTGACAGAATAAAGTCTGCTATTCTAGTCCACATTGAATCTCCAAGCACAGCATTTTAAAGTAAGGCAATCTGGACTGGAGCTCTCCCTAACAACCCCATTGTCGAGCATCCCTGAAGCAAAAGTTGAAGCTCAGGATTAAGGCCTGGTGGGATACGATGATACCTCTCTTGACATGGTGGCACCGAACCAGTAGGTGCCTGATTATGCACAGAAGTGGTGTGTCCAAAGTCATCTTCCTTATATGCAGCAAAGACCTTTCACTTTCTCAGCAACTCAGTGAGGTGCTGTTGTTGTTCTGTATTAAGTCCTTCACCCTGCAATTAAAGCATGTGATGTAAATTGTCAACACATCTCTTTTCTTTATACCTCAGTAATAATAATAATATTTATAGAGCCCGAGCAGCATAATTCAAACTGTCTGTACTCTTCCAATAGTGAAGTCCAAGAGTGCATAGGAGATTTACAGTCTTTGCACACTTGTTGGTCAGCCAGGGCAAGTTTTTCACTTTCACTGTAAAACCTTACAGTGCAGTACAGTTATGTACTAAATAAAAATGAGTTCACTGTACTCAGATATTACCAAGTGTTATGTGGACACAATGACTGAAACATAACTGAATGCGTTATAGAACATTTCTAACTCCCAGCATGATAATTGGATAATAATTGTATTATTAAGTGATTAATTAAGTGATCATTTAGAATTAGTGATGAACACCTAATGATAATGAGCAGAATCACTGAAGGAAAGAGAAACACAATAACTACAACTGACTTTTCAGCAACAGCTTTAGATGAAATCAACTAATGATAAAAAAAGACATTAAATCTCTGAAGATCTCAGCAGAGGAGGATTAAACAACTCCACAAACAGCATTACCTACTTCACACATTACTAACCAGATTGACTTTATTTCTGTCATTTATGTTATAATGAAAATAATAGTCACCATTATGGTGATCCGTGTTGGCTTTATTTGGGCTTTTGACCCTTTTCTTTTTAGTGTAATTTTTTTCTGCCTGCTTTAATTGTGTTTATAAAGCACATTTATTATGGCAAGAAAAGCCAAGAGAAAACGTGATTAGGTGATGTTGGTTGTTTATTGCTGATGATATAATCGTCATGTTGTGGTTGAATCACTGATCTCATTCAGAGTCTAATGCTCTGGTTATAAAAATATTGTGTTATTATTTTTTGCATTATTCATAATAGAAGCCATGCGATTCTACAGCACGAGGTCCAGAACAGTTGTGGTAATTGAATATGCAGGATTTTAAAAAATAAAATTAGTATACAAAAGGTTGTTATCTACAGTATTACTTAGACACACACAGACATCAAGAATCAACGTATGAATCTCTACAATGGTGACAATAAAAATAAAATATTCAAATAAACAGATCAACTTAAAACAAGCTACAAAAACGTCACAGCAAAAGTAAAAGCAAATAGTCAAGTCAAGTCAACTTTATTTATATAGCGCTTTTTACAATGCAGATTGTTTCAAAGCAGCTTCACATTGTTAAACAGGAAAATAATGCAACCGAATTTGATTCGGCTGTACAGCCGCTCTGGAAAAAACGGTGATGTCATCAGCTCTTCAATTATCATATATATTCAAGAAATGTAGTTGATATAGTTAATTTAGTTTAGTAATTACATTTATTTGGATATTAATTTGAAAATTTAGTGTCCCCAACTGAGCAAGCCAAGCCAAAGGTGACAGTGGCAAGGAACCAAAACTCCATCAGGTGGCATAATGGAGAAAAATAAACCTAGGGAGAAACCAGGCTCAGTCGGGGTGCCAGTTCTCCTCTGGCCAATTAACAAACAGTGTATGATTATTATTTTGGCAACCTTACAGGTCAGAAGTCATATTAGATATTCGAAAGATCGGAGTCATCACGCCGGAGACGGGTTTATTGAGGATGACATGTCGATTAAACAATTATTAAATAGGAATATTCGAAATATCGGAGTCATCACGCCAGGGACGGGTTTATGAGGATGCCGTGTCGGTGAGGCCATTTCAGGGGGGAGTCTAATTGACACGGTCTCTGCAGACACTTCAGGGATGCGTTGGTAATGTCTGGCCGCAGGTCCACCATCTGATCTGGATACGGCCCGGATTCGGCTGACTGCAGTAAACGTCGAGATAAACAGAGAGACTAACATTAGCGTAGATGCCATTCTTCTTATGATGTAACGAGTACATGTTATGGGAAGTGTTCCCAGTTCTGGCTGACCTAGTTAATGCAGCCTAACAATCATTTAACTGATTTGAATAAAATATAAATTAAAAATGTTTTATGTGTATGCCATAGTAAAGAGATGTGTTTTTAGTCTAGATTTAAACTGACAGAGCGTGTCTGCTTCCCGAACAATGCTAGGAAGACTGTTCCAGAGTTTAGGTGCTAAATAGGAAAAGGATCGACCGCCTGCAGTTGATTTTGATATTCTAGGTATTATCAACTGGCCAGAGTTTTGAGACTGCAATAGATGTGATGGAGTATAATGCGTTAAGAGCTTGCTCAAGTACTGGGGAGCTAAACCATTTAGTGCTTTGTAAGTAATAAGCAAGATTTTTAAAATATATGCAATGTTTAATAGGGAGCCAGTGCAGTGTTGACAAAACCGGGCTAATATGGTCATACTTCCTGGTTCTAGTAAGAACTCGAGCTGCTGCGTTTTGGACCAGCTGCAGTTTATTTATTAAGTGAGCAGGGCAACCACCCAATAGAGCTGCCTGACCATATCAGGCCTAAGCATGGTCATGATGATGGTTTCTGGGAATTTGAGCCTTCCCAGGTCGACCTTTAGCCTCCAGTCCCGGGCTGTTGCCAGAAGTCCCCCTGCAGGGTTTCTACTTTGTGATGGTTTCTCTCCAGCCTTGGCAAATGAAATTGAGCGCTGTGCTGGCTGCTGGTGCCTGCTAAGCAAGATCCCTGTGCTGGTGGCTTCTGCAGTGACCCTTAGCACCTGGCCGTGGCGCCACCGGTAACGTCCCTCTCCCAGGGCTTTAGGGCAGCAGCTTAATACGTGCTCCAGAGATCCTCTTTTTTGGCATAGAGGGCAAGCAGGGGTGTCTATCAGGCCCCAGGAGAAGAGGACTGGGGAGGACATCGTAGACTGATTGGATAAGAAACTAGATCGGTGTGGCTCTGCTTTCCACAACTCAGACCACGAGAAATTTCGGTCCATCACCTGTTTTTAATATAACTCTGATTGTGTTCGTCTGAAAGAAGAATGTCATATACACCTAGGATGGCTTGAGAATGAGTAAATCATGGGCTAATTTTCATTTTTGGGTGAACTAAGCCTTTAACTCTGCAGGAAAGTGGATCACGAGGGTTAGAGTTGAGAACCCCTGTATAGACGGACATGTCTCACACTTTTTGCAGCGTCTCGCACTTGACACAAGGTTCTAAAAATGCAGCACTTAAGTTAAGTTCATCAGTTTTTATTTATTTTTAAGAAATGCATCTCTAGACCTTGTTTTTTTCATTCCACCACCCACAGAAGCATTTTTCTATGTAAACATGCACTAAATGGAAGTGTTTTGCAGCTGTGCTTGTGCATAACCTGCTCATGTTCGTAAGAAGTATGTCATTGGCTGTCATGTGTTTCGTGAACGATTGTGTCATGCTAAATTTCAGCATTATCTTTTTCTTGATGTGACACATAAGATAAGCAATTTAAAGCAATGGCGTTCCTGGTTCACTAATATAGGCACGCCTACCTTTAGCGCCTTCACCCAAAAATGAAAATTAGCCCATGATTTACTCACCCTCAAGTCATCCTAGGTGTATATGACTTTATTCTTTCAGACAAATAAATGTCCTGGCTCTTCCAAGCTTTATAATGGCAGTGAATTGCTGTCTCTGTTTTGAAGTCCTTAAAAGTGCATGTATCTATCATTAAAGTGGTCCACAATAAAGGTTAATAAAGGCCTTCTGAAGTGAAGCGAATCTATGCGTTTGTGTATGAAAAATATTCTTTAATAGAGGTGTTAATGTAAATGCTTCATGCTTCAGTTTTTTTTCAGCACATTGTCCAAGGAATAGTTGCAATATCAAACATCAGTCCACATCAGTCACTTATCTCATTCAAATGGCTGCAACCTGGTCTCATTGTAAAAACGTACCTGTGGCAACATTTTTGCAAAATGCAAAATACGTACCAATACGTACATATCACTGCAGTTTCCAACAGAAATAATAAAACAGCAAGCACTTTTTATAATTTTTATACAGACTTATTATTACAGGGGCAGATTATGGATCAATGACTTGTTTTCACACGGCACCTTGCACAATATTATGTTATGACCTCAAAAAATGTTTTTACCATAGTGCATTATTTGTAAACAAATACACTTTGGAGTTGAAAGTAACACTTTCAAGCTTGCTTGGTACCTCAATTGGTACAGAATTGTACTTGCAATGCTGAGAGCTCGGGTACGAATCCCGTGAAAGACGAATCACGAGAGTTCAAAACACAAGCTAAATGGCATGGTTACGATTGCATTTTTGTCGCATTTGCTAACACTATCGGGTACAAAAACCAATGTAAACCAATGTAATAAAATGTTGCCAGATCCACTTTCAACTGTTCCGGACAAAAGCTAAACATGCTTTTAGCGCCACTCACTGGACATTTCACTTGGAGGATCTGGTCCACATCCTCATCAAACTGGTGCCACTCATTTTCCTTATTAACTTGCACGACAGCCAAAAGGCACGTTTTTCCAATAAACCTGGGCTGTACATTTCAGAATTTCCCCATCCATGCACACTGTATTGTGATCTCCAGCCCCCATAAACTAGTACTGTTCTAGCAGTAAACTTTTCAAATAAAATAAAATAAACAAACAAATAAATAAAATTGA